>OZ038380.1:180827909-181532909 GCA_964036045.1 Eutreptiella sp. 'Long Island Sound 2002' | reverse complement strand
CGTTTAATATAACTTGAGGGTCTACAGGGGGGGACGCCGGCCGCTACGCGACGGGAGTGGCGCAACCCGTGAATATCGCTGGCTGGGACTCGGGCTGGTGGGTGCCGTAGCTTGGTTATCGACCCCCTGTAGGGGTACCCACCAGAGGCTCGCCCCGGGCTGTGGTAACCAGGTGCACCTCATCTGGCCCACATACTTTGCCCTGACGCCTACCCTTGACCCTTACCTGCACTGATTGGCCAGCTCCCGTGGTTGCGCCTCTTCCGCCACAGCAGCGGCCAGGCCGCAGGTTCGGCCCCCACCGACGACGTGGCGAGCCTACTTATAGCATTGGCCCGCGCGTCACCCCCCGGACCACTCAGCATGCCGCTCCTTCTCCCTCCTCGCCTCTAGCCGACTGGACTAACGCCCCCCAGGGGTAAGCCGTTACAATGGTGAGGCGACCGCATACTCTTCGCTACGACGTCGCGCAGTACCGTTGTTGCCACGCCGATGCCACCTGCGAGCCGCCACCACACGCACCACCGCAACCGCAAGGCCATGGTCAGAGGTTAGACTATGTACATGCCCGCAGGCACGGTCCCTCTAGTTTGTGAACGGGGCCAGGGGATGCCCCCACGCGCCCCCTGAGTTGTTAGAGGGGTCAGGGGGACACCCCAGTACCGCCATGCATCCCCGCTGCTCCCCCACCGTACGGTTCCCCAGTACCGCCGCGTACCCCCAACGTACGGACCCCAGTACCGCCGCGAATACCCCCAAGACGCCTGTACACCGCCACCTTGAACTCCGCGTGCCCCCCGTGAGTGCTCCTTCCAGGCTGCCACGCCGTCTCCAGGACGCCCGCCATACTGTCCACCTGACGACCTCGCTGTCATATCCTTCTACGCACACATCTTCGCTTCGTCGCCGCCCCTGGGGCCTGCAGGCTGTCCCCGCAACCCCGTGTAACACTCCCAGGGGGCGCCGTAACGCCGTAACCCCCAGACAATTCCGTGCACCCCCGGTGTATCCCGAGCAACCACTCCCAATACTGCCGTAGCCACGCCGCCAGTAGAGACCCCGGTGCCATGGGAATACCCTACAGGGGTTTGGGCCTTAGTACCCTAGTCGGGACGACCCATGACACCTCACTGTTGTATGCGGCGACCCGGGGCAGGCGGGTGAAGCATCCCTGTCTGACCCTCATGCACGGGGGCAGTACGGCTCACCATCAGGCCGGCACGACCTGTCACATCGCGTTGGCCATCATACGCCGCCTGCCAGTACCGCACAATCAGGCCATGAAGGCACTGCTTCTCAGGCGCTACCCCCTCCGCTGCGTCCAGCGTAGGGACGGTAGCAGGTGCACCCACAATTCCTAACCCCATCAATCTGCATCACCCCCGGCCCCCACCACGCCGTCACCATTTCCTCCGTGATGCCACAACCAGAGTATCCGCGAGTCGCCCTCCAGAGCCGCCCACCATAGCATCAGGGGCAAGGCTGCCGACGGCGCTCCAGGGCACCGCACCCCTTCCACTCGGACGCTCTTCAGGTCACCCTGGATTGTCTTCCAGGCACTTGAGGACATCTGTCCAGAGTGCCGCAGTGCCCACCTCGCCTTAGGCCACCCCCTATCGGCACGCTCCTTACATGTCCCGCATAGTGGGACGGAGGCACGCTGATGAACCCAAGCTGACGCCGTTTCCCTGCACCCGTGGCATCGCTGCGGAAGCACAAACCGCGACGGAACACAGCTACCATCACAACACTGCGACCATAGGTCCTGCCATACATCGCAGCACGCGTCCTGGAGTCCGAGCAAAGCACCCGCCAGCGTGCGTGCTGTGGCACAACTGAGGAGGCTGCGCCTCGCATCCTCCCACGTGGACACCGGGCGGAGTATCGGTCGCCCGTCGGGCATCACCGGCAGGCTCTCAAGCAGCCGGGGCCACCGCGCAACTTTGGGGCTGTGTGTGCCATGCGCCAGGAGCTCCCAACCGTAGTCCCGTAAGACCTCCCTGATGACATCAACCCCGCCTTGCCCCGGGCCCCTGGCGGATGCGAGAACGGAGCGTTGTTGTATATATATATATATATATATATATATATATATATATATATATATATATATATATATATATATATATATATATATATATATATATATATATATATATATATATATATATATATATCCACTCCCAGGAAGCGACTGCCCTGCTACAGCACCTCCGGCGGGTGGACCCCGACCTGTCCCCCGCCTCGGTGGAGGACCTACGTGCCGCGTTGGACCAACAGCTCCACCAGCTAGAGACACGCGTGGAGGAGCTGCGGGGTGTCCTCAGGAGCACAGGCGCCGGTCCATCAAGGACTATTGGCGGGGCAGGGTACCAGATCTGCAGCTCCGATGGACGGCGATACGGAGGGCCATCAACGTGGTGAACTATGCCCCGTCAGGCCTATGGTCCGTACGCGTCCGCGAGTCGGAGAAGGTGCTCTTGGAGGCCTCGGACGTCATTGGCGAGGTCCAGAGGTATTGGGAGGCGCTGTACGCCAAGCGGCCAGTGAACCTGCCGGCCTTCGAGCGGCTGGTCCGGGCCCACATTCCCAAAGGGGTGCCGGAGGAATGGAGGTCGGTACAGGACTACACCCTGCAGGACCTTAAAGACGCCGTGAGGCAGGCCGTGGCGGACGACAAAGCTCCGGGGTCCAACCGGGTCACGGCTGCCCTCATAGCAGAGCTGCCTGAACCGGTGCAGGGGCTCCTACTGCACGTGTACAGGGCTATCCTACGGGGTGCGGACGTCCCGGAGTCCTGGCACGAGGCCATTATCTGGCTGATGCCCAAGGGCACAGCCACGGGCAACCTGGACGAGTACAGGCCGATAGCGTTGGGGCAACAAGACATGCGAATGCTCATGACTCCCCTCATGCGGAGGTTCACAGCTGTCCTGGCACGCAAGGGACTGGCTGCGGACTGGCAGTTCGGAGCCATGCCGGGCTCCACGGCGGCTGCCCCGGTGTTCCTGGCCCAGCGCAGGCTGCAGCGTGGGCTGGAGGAAAACCACGTCCTGGCTTGCGTTGTGTCAAAAGCTTTTGACACAGCGCCGCACGGGGCGCTGGCGCTCCTCTTGCGCCACATGGGAGTCCCGGAGGAGCTCATCAGGCTCTTCCACACCCTTAGCTGCGGGTCTTTGGTGCGCATCGTCACTGCGCACGGCCCGACGCCAAGCATTCGGCTCCACAGGGGCCTGCGGCAGGGCACTGCGGAGAGCGCTGTGCTCTATCTCCTCCTCTTGGAGCCCCTCCTGCGGAGCCTCGCCTGCAAGGCGCGGGGAGATGCTCGCCATGCGGTGCCACCCCTGGTGCAGGCGTACTGTGATGACCTCCTGTTGATAGCGCACTCCCTGCCGCAATTCCTGGAGTATGCAGCGGCGATAGCGCGGTATCTCACGGACATGGGCATGTCCCTCGACGTCGGCAAATGCGCCTATGCCAATACTGCTCGCATCCATTCGATTATGGTGTGCCTGAGCCCAAGGAACACGGCGGCCCCATGGGTATGCTTACGTGCCAAGGGCACGGTACCGTACTTGGGCCTGCGCCTCGATCCCAGGGGGGTGGCGACCATGAAGGAGAAACATGTACTCCGGTGTGAAGCTCTGCTGGGCTGGTGCAAGAACACGTTGGGGCCGGCGTCGGTGCCTCATAAGGTGATGGCGGCTGTGGTTGGAGGCATCGTGCGGTACGCGGCTCCCTACCTGTCCGACACGGCGGAGGCGGTGATCAAGCTGAATACTGCCATCAAGGCTGCAGCCCTGCAATTCGAGCAGCTGCCCAAGGACCTGTCCAACGTGGCGGTGCGGTCGGGTCATGGGTTACGGTTGGCGGATGTCCAGGTTATCTGTCGCGACTCCGTCGTGGCGACCATGGCTCAGCTCACCCACCACAGGTCGACGACAGTCCGGGATGCGCTGCGGGCCATGCTCCGGGACATGCACGTGCAGTACGGAGTGTGCGGGCAGTTCATGGTGCCCTCTGCGTCATTCGCCACTCACGCTGGCAATACGTCAGTGGACAGGGTACTCCGGGCGATGGGGACGTTGCGCGTAGGACTTCTCATGCCATCGTCGGTGTACTCGTGTGTACACGCCCGTCTGCCGCAAGTGCAGTGGGCGGGGCGGAAGTGGGTGTCCCAATCCTATTCCTTCAAGGGTAGAGACATCTGCGTTCTCTCGGGGCCCCGCACAGGTGCGACGGTACAGTCCCTGACTGATCCCGCATGTGACCTCCTGCATGCGCGGCTCCCCTGTCCTGCGCCTGGGCACTGGGCTGTCCAGCTTCCGGAGTGTCATGAGGACCACCTGCACCTTCTGCACGCAGGAGTAGGGCCCCATCAGCTGGACCACGTGTGGTTCACGGGGCTCCGCGACGTCTTCCGGCCGCAGCTGCCTAGTCCGTTGACTCACCGGCTAATACACCCGGTGCGCCGAAAGAAGGCCAGCAAACGCAATAAACAGTCCACTGCGGGGGACGTGTATGTGGTGGGCGGATACAGGGAGGAAGGATGGGACCCAGCCAACCCGGGGCTGTCCATGCCGTTCGTCCCGCTAGCCGCCCTCCTGTTTCTATTGGGGGACGTCTTTGAGGGTTACAAGCAGCAAGACGACCCGGCGTCCGTCCCCCTACTCACTCCTCACGCCGGGGGCGGCATAAGCCCGCCACCACTGTGGGTTGTACACGGGCGGCCAGCGTTTTCCAGGGCATGCGCGGCGGTGCACGGGTGCAGCAAGTGGGCAATTGTCCTTCTGCTGCCAGCAGGCCCTATCCCGGATCCGGATGAGTACTCGGTCCCGGAAGTGGTCCGGATGTCCAACGTGCCACACGATCCGCACGTCGCCGTCACGTCGTTGCGTGATGGCGGCGCGGTGGAACAGGGGTCTGTGGTGGTATACCAGCCCTCCTGCTCCGCAACAGTTTGGGGGGCGGAGTATACCACCGCCCTGGACGCCATAAAGTCAGTCTGTGGATGTGACCTGGCCTGGAGACCACTTGCGGTATATCGGCCGAGGGTGGTCCTGTCCCCGGAGCTCACGGCCTCCAATGCGGCGTCCCTAATTAGGGTGGTGCAGAGCCCCAACTCCAACGTGGCGTGGCTGGAACCCCACCGGTACTGCTGGGTGCCGGTGGCGACTAAAGTCACATCGTCTGACGCGTCGCCCCAGGGAGACGACGCCACAAACGTGGCGGTGGCCAGCCACGGAATCCCCACGTGGACGGGTGCCATCTACGGCACGGTCCCGGAGGCGGAGATCATCGGCGCGGCGGCGTACCTGTTGCACACGCCCCCGTCAGCGTGCACGGTGCACGTGGTGGATGCGTCCGTCATAGGAGCGCATCTCCGCAGGGCGCAGGAGGCCCTGTACCGTGGCATCAAGGGGCCGACATCACATCTGGTCAATCAGCACGCACTGAGCTGGATAGTGGAGGGGCTGCGGCGGCTGCCACGCCGAGTTGGGGGGCCGCAGCACTGGGTGGTGAGGCAGAGCTCGCACTTGGCGGCGGTCCCGCTCGAGGCGCCGGACTCTGCCGCGGCCCGTGCCATGGCCCCGCCTATCCATCTCGTCCTGCCAAAGGAGCACGCCATCCTCTTGGTGCCGGGGGATAATGGAGAGCTCGAGCCGCGTGTGCCATCCATGCAAGCCCTTCAGCAAGTCCGGGAGATGGAGTGGCGTTCGCTAGCGGCACGCACCAGGGCGCACACGCCACTGGCTGGCGCCTGCGAGGCGGTGCCCCTGGGAGCCGTACACCACGGCCCAACGCACAGAAATATGCTGCGGGCACGTGACGGTCGCTTGTCCACCATGCAGGTCATGCGACGGTGGAGACAGAAGCTCACACGTATGGCAATACCGGCCCGGCCCTGTATCTTCTGTGGGGGGCCGGAGGAGGACATTGGCCACATGCGCCTACTGTGTGCGCGGGACGAGGAAGTAGCTGGGCTCCTGTGCAGGCGTGTGGAGGAGTTCACGGCGGAGCTACCTCTGACAAACAGGGCGGTGGAGTTCGTGGCGTGGAGGGAGCACGGCTGCAGGTGGACGGAATCCCTGATGGCGGGTGTCGTCCCCGGGGACCTGAAGCGGCTGTTCGCTGCGGTGCGAGCGGCGTCGTCCCGGGGCCTTGCCAAGGCCAGGCTCTTTGTGGAGGACATGGTCCAGATTGGGGAAGATGTGTATGCCCGCAGGAACCATCGGCTCACCCAGATCATGCGGCTACCGATGCAAGATCGAAGGAGGGCGGTATACGCGTTCCTGCGAGGTGACACACCCTTCTGCCCGCCGGCAGGGAGGATCCAGCAGCGTCCGCCGTGGAACCCGTTTGCCGTCCTCCCCGGCGACCTGCGGGCAACCTTTCAGAGGGCACCGCTGCACGCACTGCTGGTGCCACGGTCGTGCATCGCGCAAGAAGAGGCCATGTCCTTGTTCCCTCACTGGATGGCGGCGGTGGCGCAGGCCTTCAGCCAGTGGATCAGTTCCTGGGTGGCACGGGACATCACGACATTCAGGGAGTGGTCCCGCGTGGTGTCGGCGCAATCGTGGGCCCTGGTGCGTGGTACCATGGTGAGAAGCCCTGACGGCAAGAGTGATCCCTGGCTCCAGGTGTACGCCAACCATCCAGCAGTGGGGAACGTCATGGGCTGGCCTCGAGAGGTGCTGCCGGTCCTTCAGCAACCTCTGTGCAGTCTCCCAATCCTGGCGGTGGCTGTCGTACTTGACGTGGGTACGTTGTGGCTGTATGACCGGCAGCTGCGACGAGCCATACCAGCGGTCAGGGGGCAGCGGTCCATGGCCGTGTTGGTGGGCTCCAAGCAGCTGGCACGGGTACAGGGCGACGACACGCAAGACCACGTCACAGAGGCCATGTTCTCTCTGCCAGAGGGGGACGACCACGTGGCTGCCGATGCCCGTCACACCCTTGACACCCTGTGCCTCGCGGCGGTCATTGAGGCTCGGGCGGGAGGACAACGCTTGGTTCTGGCATCCGCCAGGGGCCCGGAGCAGGACGGGGTTGATGTCATCGGGGAGGTCTTACGGGACTACGGTTGGGAGCTCCTGGCGCATGGCACACACAGCCCCAAAGTTGCGCGGTGGCCCCGGCTGCTTGAGAGCCTGCCGGTGATGCCCGACGGGCGACCGATACTCCGCCCGGTGTCCACGTGGGAGGAAGCGAGGCGCAGCCTCCTCAGTTGTGCCACAGCACGCACGCTGGCGGGTGCTTTGCTCGGACTCCAGGACGCGTGCTGCGATGTATGGCAGGACCTATGGTCGCAGTGTTGTGATGGTAGCTGCGTTCCGTCGCGGTCTGTGCTTCCGCAGCGATGCCACGGGTGCAGGGAAACGGCGT
This sequence comes from Eutreptiella sp. 'Long Island Sound 2002', assembly GCA_964036045.1. Lineage (NCBI taxonomy): Eukaryota > Euglenozoa > Euglenophyceae > Eutreptiales > Eutreptiaceae > Eutreptiella > Eutreptiella sp. 'Long Island Sound 2002'. The sequence continues at coordinate 181,525,523 of OZ038380.1, read as the reverse complement.
CGGTTTGGGTTCATCAGTGTGCCTCCGTCCCACTATGCGGGACATGTAAGGAGCGTGCCGATAGGGGGTGGCCTAAGGCGAGGTGGGCACTGCGGCACTCTGGACAGATGTCCTCAAGTGCCTGGAAGACAATCCAGGGTGACCTGAAGAGCGTCCGAGTGGAAGGGGTACGGTGCCCTGGAGCGCCGTCGGCGGCCCTGCCCCTGATGCTATGGTGGGCGGCTCTGGAGGGCGACTCGCGGATACTCTGGTTGTGGCATCACGGAGGAAATGGTGACGGCGTGGTGGGGGCCGGGGGTGATGCTGATTGATGGGGTTAGGAATTGTGGGTGCACCTGCTACCGTCCCTACGCTGGACGCAGCGGAGGGGGTAGCGCCTGAGAAGCAGTGCCTTCATGGCCTGATTGTGCGGTACTGGCGGGCGGCGTATGGCTGCCAACGCGATGTGACAGGTCGTGCCGGCCTGATGGTGAGCCGTACTGCCCCCATGCATGAGGGTCAGACAGGGATGCTTCACCCGCCTGCCCCGGGTCGCCGCATACAACAGTGAGGTGTCATGGGTCGTCCCGACCAGGGTACTAAGGCCCAAACCCCTGTAGGGTATTCCCATGGCACCGGGGTCTCTACTGGCGGCCCGGCTACGGCAGTATTGGGAGTGGTTGCTCGGGATACACCGGGGGTGCACGGAGTTGTCTGGGGGTTACGGCGTTACGGCGCCCCCTGGGAGTGTTACACGGGGTTGCGGGGACAGCCTGCAGGCCCCAGGGGCGGCGACGAAGCGAAGATGTGTGCGTAGAAGGATATGACAGCGAGGTCGTCAGGTGGACAGTATGGCGGGCGTCCTGGAGACGGCGTGGCAGCCTGGGAGGAGCACTCACGGGGGGCACGCGGAGTTCAAGGCGACGGTGTACTGGGGTCCGTACGGTGGGGGTACGCGGCGGTACTGGGGAACCGTACAGTGGGGGAGCAGCGGGGATGCATGGCGGTACTGGGGTGTCCCCCTGACCCCTCTGACAACTCAGGGGGAGTGTGGGGGCATCCCCTGGCCCCGTTCACAAACTAGAGGGACCGTGCCTGCGGGCATGTAGATAGTCTAACCTCTGACCATGGCCTTGTGGTTGCGGTGGTGCGTGTGGTGGCGGCTCGCAGGTGGCATCGGCGTGGCAACAACGGTACTGCGCGGCGTCGTAGCGAAGAGTATGCGGTCGCCTCACCATTGTAACGGCTTACCCCTGGGGGGCGCGTGTCCGGTTGGCTAGAGGCGAGGAGGGAGAAGGAGCGGCATGCTGAGTGGTCCGGGGGGTGACGCGCGGGCCAATGCTATAAGTAGGCTCGCCACGTCGTCGGTGGGGGCCGAACCTGCGGCCTGGCCGCTGCTGTGGCGGAGGAGGTGCAACCACGGGAGCTGGCCAAACAGTGCAGGTAAGGGTCAAGGGTAGGCGTCAGGGCAAAGTATGTGGGCCAGATGAGGTGCACCTGGTTACCACAGCCCGGGGCGAGCCTCTGGTGGGTACCCCTACAGGGGGTCGATAACCAAGCTACGGCACCCACCAGCCCGAGTCCCAGCCAGCGATATTCACGGGTTGCGCCACTCCCGTCGCGTAGCGGCCGGCGTCCCCCCCTGTAGACCCTCAAGTTATATTAAACGTGGGCAAGTGGATGCCTCGAAGCTGATTGGGTGCTGGCCCCTGACATGGAGTGCCGGCATGGTATACATCTGGGGTGTGGGAGCAGCTCAGGGCCGCGGGGACGTGGAGTTAATACCGTGTTTCTGTACTATACTAGGGGACCGGTGCGGTGGGTCGGCGGCGTACATTGTGGGGACATGGGGGCGATGAAAGCTGAGGGCCAGGCTAGGCTGGAGCCTCCCAGAAATCCTGGCTATGCATATACGGGCTATTGCGTGCTGGCAGAGGGATACCTGGAGTCAGGGGTGGTGGGCAAATACGAGTACGCAGACGGCAATGGATTCCGTGGGGTCACGGGTGATGGACGTCTCCACGGTGGCGGGGGTGCGCGAACCACGGAGGGTCCGCTCTCGCTTCGCCGCATGCGTGCTGCTTTGTTCCTTGGTTGCCGCTTTGCGCCGGACAGAGAAGCCCTTGCTTTCTGCTTGTTGCGATGCTGCTGCGTTGCTGTGCCTTGCCCCCTTACCCCCGGCGAATAAACGGGCCAGTGTCCGTCGCCGTTGCTAATGCTAACGCAATGCAGTTGCCACTGCCTCCAAAGCCTGGTTGACCGGTATCCCCGGTCCTCTGGGTCCTGCGTCATGCTGTGGGCCACCTCAGGCAGCCCTGGGACGCACGGGATCGAGCGAGGCAGGAACCACCTGTCGGCGCGAGATGCCCGGTAACTCCAGTAGACGGCGTGATAAGTGGTTATGACTATGACTATGACTATATATATACATATATATATATATATATATATATATATACATATATATATATATATATATATATATATATATATATATATATATATATATATATATATATATATATATATATATCTATATATATATATATATATATATAATATATATATATATATATATATATATATATATATCTCTCTCTCTCTCTCTATATATATATATATATATATATATATATATATATATATATATATATATATAATCTCTAATCTCTAATCTCTAATCTACACCCCTCTCCCATACTCTACGTGGCTCCACTCTAAGGTACATGCCAAGGGTACAACTCGGTGCATACACGTAGCAGAAGGGACTAAACTCGATCAAAATGGGCTCAAAATGGGCTCAAAACACTTGTTTGTGCACCTCCAATGGTCCAGGATCACTTGTTGAAAAACGCGTTTTTGACCAATTTCACCCATTTTTGCTTCTAAAACGGCCCCTTTTCAAAAAATATTGGGATTTCCATGGGGCAAAACCCGTCCAAATGGGCTCAAAATGGGCTAAAAACACTTGTTCGAGCATCCCAAATGGTCCATGATCACTTTTGGAAAAATGCGTTTTTGACCCATTTTTGACCCACTTTTGGGCCTAAAACGACCAATTTTCAAGACATTTTGGGATTTTCCATGGGCCAAAACACGTCACCACGGGCTCAAAATGGGCTAAAAACACTTGTTTGAGCATCCCAAATGGTCCAGGATCACTTTAGGAAAAACGCGTTTTTGACCCATTTTCGACCCACTATTGGTCCCAAAATGGCCCATTTTCAAGGCATTTTGGGATTTTCCAAGGGCCAAAACACGTCACCACGGGCTCAAAATGGGCTAAAAACACTTGTTTGAGCATCCCAAGTGGTCTGGGAACAACTTGGGAAAAAAATGATTTTTTTCGCCCCGGGGACCCTGGTGGACCCACCGTTGGCCCCCGCCGTGCGCGGGCCGGGCTGCCCTCCGGCTCCACCAAGTGATCATTGGTTCGGGGGTCTAGGCGTCCGTTTGGGCTATTCTGAGGCTTGGAAACCACAAATAGTGGGGGGTTGCGGGTGGACTAGGTGCCCTCGGAATCGGATTTTGAGCCACGTAGCCGAAGATACGGCCCGTGCTTGGTTTCGGGGGGTTGGTGCACATTGCGCAGATTTTGGGGCTTTTTGGCGCCTTTTTGGGCCGTTTCTCGGACATATTGTGGAGTTGAAGGGCACTAGAGGGCTCTTTGACACGATGAAGTCAAGCCGCACGTGCAGTGTAGCCACCGTTTCGCTTCGTTTGGCCGTTTTGACTAGGTTTGGGGGCCGTTTTGGGCCAAAAAAGGCTGTTTTGGGTCACAAAATGCGCAGTTTTGGGAGGGCAGACTTGTTGATGAAAGAACCTAGTGGTTGATGAAAGAACCTAGTGCTTGATGAAAGAAGCTAGTGCACACGTTCAGCACGCAACAAACGACTTTTGTATAGCGCCTCGTCTTGCGGAATCTGGCGCTAACAGCATGGACGGGTTGATCACCCCGGACTTTTGAACCTAGTGCATAGGTTCAGCACGCAACAAACGACTCATAGCGCCTCCTCTTGCGGAATCAGGCGCTCACAGCATGGACTTTTTGGGCCGTTTCTCGGACATATCGGGAGTTGAAGGGCACTAGAGGGCTCTTTGACACGGTGAAGTCAAGCCGCACCGTTTCCGATAAGTGCGAATGGTGCATACATGTGTTGGAAGGAGCTAAACTCGGTCAAAACGGTCTCAAAACGGGCTAAGAACACTTGTTTGAGCATCCCAAATGGTCCGGGATCACTTTCGGGGTCCGGGATCACTTTTGGAAAAGCGCGCTTTTGACCCATCTTTAACCCATTTTCGGTCCCAAAACGGCCCCATTTCAAGGCATTTTGGGATATTCCATGGGCCAAAACCCGTCGCCACGGGCTCAAAATTGGCTAAAACCACTTGTTTGAGCATCAGGAATGGTCCAAGATCATTTTTGGAAAATTGCATTTTTGACCCATTTCTAACGCATTGTTGGTCCCAAAACGGCCCATTTCCAAGGCATTTTGGGATTTTCCATGGCCCAAAACACGCCACCGGGGGCTCAAAACAGCCTAAAAACACTTCTTTGAGCATCCCAAGTGGTCTGGGAACAACTTTGGAAAAAATCATTTTTTTCGCCCTGGGGACCCTGGTGGACCCACCGTTGGCCCCCACTGTGCGTGGGCTGGCCGGCCCTCCGGCTGCACCAAGTGACCATTGGTACGGGGGTCTACGTGTCTCGTTGGGCGATTCTGAGGGGTGTAAACCACAAAAAGTGGGGGGTTGCGGGTGGACTAGGTGCCCCCGGAATTCGTTTTTGAGCCACGTAGCCCAAGATACGGCCCATTCTTGGTTTCGGGGTGTTGGTGCACATTGCGCAGATTTTGGGGCTTTTTGGCGCCTTTTTGGGTCGTTTCTCGGACATATCGTGGAGTTGAAGGGCAATAGAGTGCTCTTTGACAACGTGAAGTCAAGCCGCACGTGCAGTGTATCTGGCTGATCAACCGGTCCATGCTGTGAGCGCCAGATTCCGCAAGACGAGGCGCTGTACAAAAGTCGTTTGTTGCGTGCTGAACCTATGCACTAGGTTATTTCATCAAAAAGTCTGGGGTGATCAACCCGCCCATGCTATGAGCGCCAGATTCCGCAAGACGAGGCGCTATACAAAAGTCGTTTGTTGCGCACTTAACCTGTGTACTAGGTTCTTTCATCAAAAAGTCCGGGGTGATCAACCCGTCCATGCTGTGAGCGCCAGATTCCGCAAGACGAGGCGCTATTCAAAAGTCGTTTGTTGCGTGCTGAACCTATGCACTAGGTCCAAAAGTCCGGGGTGATCAACCCGTCCATGCTGTGAGCGCTAGATTCCGCAAGACGAGGCGCTATACAAAAGTCGTTTGTTGCGTGCTTAACCTGTGTACTAGGTTCTTTCATCAAAAAGTCCGGGGTGATCAACCCGTCCATGCTGTGAGCGCCAGATTCCGCAAGACGAGGCGCTATACGAAAGTCGTTTGTTGCGTGCTGAACCTATGCACTAGGTTCTTTCATCAAAAAGTCCGGGGTGATCAACCCGTCCATGCTATGAGCGCCAGATTCCGCAAGACGAGGCGCTATACAAAAGTCGTTTGTGGCGTGCTTAAGCCGTGTACTAGGTTCTTTCATCAAAAATTCCAGGGTGATCAAACCGGTCCATGCAGTGAGCGCCAGATTCCGCAAGACGAGGCGCTGTACAAAAGTCGTTTGTTGCGTGCTTAACCTGTGCACTAGGTTATTTCATCAAAACGTCCGGGTTGATCAAACCATTCATGCTGTGAGCGCCAGATTCCGCAAGACGAGGCGCTATACAAAAGTCGTTTGTTGCGTGTAGAACCTGTGTATTGGGTTCTTTCATCAAAAACTCCGGGGTGATCGAACCGTGCATGCTGTGAGCGCCAGATTCCGCCAGACGAGGCGCTATACAAAAGTCGTTGGTTGCGTGTTGAACTTGTGCACTATGTTCTTTCATCAAAAAGTCCGGGGTGATCAACCCGTCCATGCTGTGCGCGCAAGATTCCGCATGACGAGGCGCTATACAAAAGTCGTTTGTTGCGTGTTGAACTTGTGTGCTAGGTTCTCTCATCAAACAGTCCAGGGAGAGGGGACCATAGTGGGTAATGATTGTGGCATCGTGTAGGTAATGATTGGTGGATCATGGGATTTCGGGACAAGGGACATGGGACCATGGCGAGCATCATAGGTAATGAATATGGCATCATGTAGGTAATGATTGTGGCATCATGGCATGGGATCGTCGGAAATGGGACATGGAACATGGGTACTGTGGTGCTGCGTTGTGAGATGTGCATTATACCAGCACATTTGCATTTCCCTCTGCTTCTTCTGCTATAGGACCCCTTTCTTTCATTGTGTGCTCTGTTCTTCGCGGTTGGATTTGGAATATACGTGTACTCTTAACCGAGTTACGTTCATATCCTCCATGTCCAATCGCTGGGAACAAGAGTTGCAACGATGTTTGGAAGCCGACGTAGACTTCGATGTTGGGGACTTCATTGCGCGGCACCCTCAAATTGCGCCACCAACCATTCGTCGCCGCCATGCTAGTATGCGGCAGACACTCATGAAGCGGTTGAACAAGCGGGCGAAGGGTGGAGTGCAGTCATCATCCATGGCAAGTCTTAACACGGCACAAGCGCAAGCCGCCAAGGGTTGTACTGGGGGTAGAGGGAACACGCCGCAAGTGCAAGCTGCCAAGGGCTCAAGGAACACCTCTGCGGCACAAGCTGCCAAGGGTGCAAGAAACACCTCTGCGGCACAAGCTGCCAAAGGTGCACGGAACACCTCTGCGGCACAAGCTCCCAAGGGTGCAAGGAACACCTCTGCGGCACAGGCTGCCAAGGGTGCAAGGAACACCTCTGCGGCACAGGCTGCCAAGGGTGCAAGGAACACCTCTGCGGCACAGGGTACCAAGGGTGCAAGGAACACCCCTGCGGCACAGGCTACCAAGGGTGCAAGGAACACCCCTGCGGCACAGGCTACCAAGGGTGCAAGGAACACCTCTGCGGCAAAGGCTACCAAGGGTGCAAGGAACACCTTTGCGGCACAAGCTGCCAAGGGTTCTACTGGAGGTACAAGGAACACGCCAGAGTCGCAACGCGACAAGGGCATTGTTGGTGGACACGCCAATACACCGGAGAAGCAACATGCCAAAGCTTCACATGCTCGATCACCGGGGGTCGTTGGTGCTGCTAAGAAAGAGCTTTTTAGGCGTAAGCACAAGCCACCATCTCACATTTCTTTGAAATCTGTCCAAGAGTATTGGCTTGATGGTTTGGATGTTTTGTACTCGCCACTGTTCGATGCCCTTTGCCATCGATGTGGTCAACTTCTTTGGGGCCCGGTTGGTTCGCACAAGTTTCTTGTTTCCCGAGATGATAGTGCAGTGCGTACCACCAACCTCTTTGGGGCGCCACCCACAGATGTGATTACTAGTGCGATCTTCCAATTCCGAGATGACTTGTTCGCCAACTATGTACACTACAAAGGTCAACCTTTTAGCGTTCCGCCTCGGTTGCATCCCACGAGTATTGGTCCCTTTAAAGTGTATAATACGCCAGTGTGGCATTCGCCACATCGTATGTATGCATGCCTCGTTTGCAGTAAGTATCGTGCGAAATACGATCCTATAAATTATGGGTACGAATTGGATGGCACGACACATTACAGTGTCCCAACCAAACTTGCGAATCTTACTGAATATCAAAGACGGCAAATCGCGTTGGGTGCTTTGTATTCAAATACCCTTAAGCACGTGGATCTGCGTCATCGACAGTGGCACCATGCTATTGGGACCGTTGGTGTGGGTCGCAAGCCTAGCCAGCATTATAATGCACTATATGGGTTTATGACCATGAAAGAAGACGTGCTGCGCGATTATCAAAAGCCGAAGGATAGTGCCCAAAACACGCGGCAAATGAACCAAGCATTGTTGTTGCTGAAGAAAATTCACCCCTTTCATTCCCGGTTTTTGGCACATTATGAAACATTGTACCGCTACCTGCAAAATGCAGCTTCTACAATGGGGACGTTGACACAACGTTTTTTTGAGGATAAGTACGGGAAGCGCCTGGAGTACCATCTACAAGACGAGTATGTGGCTTGGGCAGTGGAGTGTGATGCACCGCGGAACATTATTCCCGATTTTGCCCCTCACCAAGACAGAGTGGGATTCATGCATCGAGCACCATTTCAACGTGCAGGGGGGAACGTTACCGCTGCAGCACAATCATTGGCAAACGACACCTATTTGCATTTCAACGACCCCAAATTGGAACCGTGCGTTTGGCCGGATTTGTATCCTGGTGGAGTTGGTGGATACACGGTTGGGTGTGGAATTGGATGTGCAGCGTATTACCGTAGCCGGTATCTTGCATTTGATGAGCGCTGGCGCCGTAACCGATGGTGGTCCTTCTTCCAAGTTAGTAAAGAAATGAAGAATCAACTTATTTGGAACCAGCAAAATTTCAAAGCGCAACGTGGTGATCGCACAGAGGATATCACAGCGGAACATTTGCGTGCTGCTAAAAGCTCTGCAGGACCCAAGCCCCCTCCAAAGCGACACTCATCACATCACGCACAATCCTCTTCGCAATCCACTCAATCACCCGGTCAGCCGAGCCAATCAACTCCATGTCCAGGTGCCGAATCATCCACACAGTTCCCGAGCCAACCAAGCCAATCATCAGCACGCCCCGCACACGAACATAAGAAGGCCCGTGCTTCGTACCACGATGGTGTTGATTCCATGAATCGGAATTTGGTAGGCGAAGGGGTTGATCAAGGTACTGCGGAACTCAACCCATACTATCGATATGGAACTTATGTCCCATCCAAGCTAGTTGGGACACGATCAAGTCAGGGTACTTAAGTTGCAAACCGTCCGGAAGCTCCAAATAGAAATCGTACCTATCTAGGTACCAAACATCTGTAGACGTGTCATCCTCCGGTAGGTGTTTGCGGCGTTTCAAGCGCCCCAACTTAGGCCATGGATCCGTTGGAATCCATACAACCTCTCTACTACCCCTACATTGATGAATGCCGAGCAGCATCATTCCATTCTCCATGCGTCCCAAAGAACGTAACTTCAGCAAGCGCTCAACGTCAGTGGCATTTGGTGACAGGTTCATTGGAACAGTCAATGATTTTGCAGCTTTGGTGAGATATTTCGCAAGGTACAACTCCCACCCCAAAGATGTGATCCGTTGCACTTTGTTGTGGCATTGCAAACGTACTAGAAGACGACGATTGTGAGGCACCACACAAGCATCTTCTTGTTCCTGTGGGCGGTACAATAGGCGTACACCCTTACTGTCCAACTCCTCCTTATGTTGGGGAACCGTAAACGGATACCCTGCCTTGCACTCGGTAGATACGCGCCCTTGGCCAATGTTGAAACATTTGTCTGGGTAACACTGGTGCACCATATTGCACTCCTTGTATAAACTCCGTAGATATGAAGTGAAATCCGGATCATAGCCATCACTTTCGCGGGGCATTGTAGCGCAGATGACATCATCTGGGATTGAATCTGGTTGGCACCAAACAACACCATGCAAGTGCACTCGGCCGCGCTCTTGGTATTCAAAGCGGAACCAATAATCGCGAACCGTTCCAAATGGACCTCTCTTGCCAATGGCTAAGAACTCACGCTTGAAGATCTCGACCCGCTTATGAAATGCAACACATGCCTCCATATTGTACCCGTCTTGAATTGGCTTGGTGGGCCTTGTGCCCTCGGGATATTGTCCAGGCCACACCGCACCTGCGCGACAACCCTTTTGCACTGCGGCTTGCAAATCAGCCCAATTGTCATTCATTGTCCAAGTAATGAATAGGTCTGCTTTTCCAAGCTCGCGGCTCATTGCAGTGAGGTCAAGATGCCGTGAGGCCCAATAGTCTACCGCTATTACCGTCGTACACGGCGCAATCCCTCAGAGGCCAGCGCCTTGGCAAGCAATCCGGCAGAGGATATGGCCAACGAATCTGTGTCTAGTGATTCCGACGACGCAGTAGACGGTGATCGGTATAACTTAGGCGTCACAAGTTGCCCGCCCCCCACCTGGCGCTATGGCCCACGGAAGTCCATGTTGTAGTGAGGAGAAAAGTATGTGAAAAGGGGTGTTATTTTGGGGGTATTTATCCCCCCCCGGTGGCAATAGGCAAAATGAAGGTATGTATGTGAAATATATGCCGTTATTTCTATTTCTAGCTACACACAAATTTTCGAAATAAAGATACCAAATCACAAAAATATGGTGGTATTTTACATTTAGACCATTGCATTCCTTTAGTAGGGGGGGGGGGGGTCTATCTATTATTACTTTTACCCCTTGGTTGGGGGTTACCACAAAACCCACATATACAGCACAAGTAAAAGAACAGCAAAAATATGGGTCATTGAAAAACAAACAAAACTACCCCCAAAGCATATACATGTATTTCCTTTTTTTATGAACCTGGCCGAAATTTCGGCCAGTTTGTGCCAAAACAATCAAAACACATGGTGTTATTCACCAGACAGGCCCAAGCTGGCCGAAATTTGGGGCAGGTCCTTCAAAACTTGAAATAACGTCACGGAAATGGATACCTTTGAGCTTTTTTGGAAGTTGGCCGAAATTGAGGCCAGCTTTTCCAGTGGTTCCATTGGAAACATGCATGTGTATATACACCTTTTAACGCTTCTGGCCGAAATTTCGGCCAGCTTTTTCATTTAACGTTGAATGACTATACTCATTTTCATTTTTTTAAGGGCTGGCCGAAATTTCTCCCAGCTCTTTGGTCTAATCAGCTTTCATACGCTCATCTTCGGCTTTTTTGCCAGTCGGGTCCAAAAACATCAAAACACATGGTGTTATTCACCAGACACGCCCAAGTTGGCCGAAATTTTGGCCAGGTCCTTCAAAACTTGAAATAATGTCACAGAAATGGATACCTTTGAGGTTTTTTGCAAGCTGGCCGAAATTGAGGCCAGCTTTTCCATTGGTTCCATTGGAAACATGCATGTGTATATCCAACTTTTAACGTTTCTGGCCGAAATTTCGGCCAGCTTTTTGGTTTAATGTTGAATGACTATACTCATTTTCATTTTTTTAAGGGCTGGCTGAAATTTCTCCCAGCTCTCTGGTCTAATCACCATTCATACACTCATATTCAGCTTTTTTTGCCGGTGTGGCCGAAATTTCGGCCAGCATTTCCTGTTTCTGCCCATATCAGCAATTGTTTTCCCATCCAACACATTTTTCTTGGTTCCAGGGTTTCCACAAAACCCACCTATGCACCACAAGTAAAAGAGCAGCAAAGATACGGTTCGTTGAACAGCAAACAAAACTACCCCCAAAGGATATACGTGTATTTCCTATTTTTATGAACCTGGCCGAAATTTCGGCCGGCTTTTCCAAGAACATCAAAACACATGGTCTTATTCACCGGACAGGCCCAAGCTGGCCGAAATTTCGGCCAGGTCCTTCAAAACTTCAAATAACGTCACCGAAATGGATACCTATGACGGTAGACATGCGCAAAGAGCACAGGTGCACTGACATTTGAAGATGGTGTACAATGTACCACACTCAATGACAAGCAAATACTTGCCAACTGACAAATCCACACAGGCTATGGGAAAAAACAATAGCAGTACACCAAAAACACTTAGGGACGCAGATGCTGGCCAAAATTTCGGCCAACCTTCGTACCGGCAAACAATATAACCCGTTGGGAATGGCAGTAGGCAGCAGGAGACATACGAATGACTTTATAAAAAAGAAGATCTTGGATGTAATCCACAGGCGGTGCGGCCTTGAGATCGTCATAGCGCCGCTGCACACGATCCTCGGATAATTTACGGACGTGGCCAATGCTTCGGTCGTGGTCTATTACAATTTGGTCAAAGAAAACTTTTATTTTGGTTGTTGACGTGACCCAGTCGGATAATGTGATGGTGGTTGATGAATTTTTCATTGGTGGTGCCTTAGGCTTCCCTTGAAGTCCCTCTGTGCTTGCCTTATCCCCGTCCGGTTGATGGGCAGGTTGGGATTGCCCGTTTCCGGACGCAGCTTCAGCTAGAGGGGAAATAAGCACCTCCTGTGAATCCATTGCAAGCTCGGTCATGAAAAAGGATGCTACAGCAGGGGATTTCATGGAAAGAGAAATCACAAAAGTGGCAATAACAAGCGCCATTCAACCCAAAATGGCCCAAAATCGACGTCTTGACACGAATGATGGAATACCATAGCCGAAATTTCGGCCAGCCCTGCACTAGATGTGAAACCACTGTTCAAAACCGGGTTGCCGAGAAGCTGGCCAAAATTTCGGCCAGAAATGTGTGTCATTTGGAATCAGGGGTCCACATAAGGCAACTTTGGCCGAAATTTCGGCCAGCAAAATGCAAAACTGAGAATGTACACACAAAACAGTGGCAATGCGTGGCACACCCCATACAAGCATGACAGTTATAGTAATACCAGAGGACATTAACGCTGTGAGAAGAAAGCAGCTTTATAGGAGTGTACGGTGTAATATTTATGCACAACAAGAATTGCAAGTTGGCAGAAATTTCGGCCAGATGTTTTGGATGGGAAAATAATTGCTAATATGCGCAGAAATGGGACAAACTGGCCGAAATTTCGGCCACACCGGCAAAAACGCGGGATACGAGTGTATGAAAGGTGATTAGACCAAAGAGCTGGGAGAAATTTCGGCCAGCCCTTAAGAAAATGAAAATGAGTATAGTCATTCAACACTAAACCAAAAAGCTGGCCGAAATTTCGGCCAGAAACGTTAAAAGGTGTATATACACATGCATGTTTCCAATGGAACCAATGGAAAAGCTGGCCTCAATTTCGGCCAACTCCAAAAAAGCTCAAAGGTATCCATTTGAGTGACGTTATTTCAAGTTTTGAAGGACCTGGCCGAAATTTCGGCCAGCTTGGGCCTGTCTGGTGAATACTACCATGTGTTTTGATTTTTTTGGCACACACTGGCAAAAAAGCCGAATATGAGCGTATGAAAGGTGATTAGACCAGAGAGCTGGGAGAAATTTCGGCCAGCCCTGGAAACAATGAAAATGAGTATAGTCATTCAACGTTAAACCAAAAAGCTGGCCGAAATTTCGGTCAGAAGCGTTAAAAGTTGGATATACACATGCATGTTTCCAATGGAACCAATGGAAAAGCTGGCCTCAATTTCGGCCAACTTCCAAAAAACCTCAAAGGTATCCATTTCCGTCACGTTATTTGAAGTTTTGAAGGACCTGGCCGAAATTTCGGCCAGCTTGGGCCTGTCTGGTGAATAAGACCATGTGTTTTGATGTTCTTGGAAAAGCTGGCCGAAATTTCGGCCAGGTTCATAAAAATAGGAAATACACGTATATCCTTTGCGGGTAGTTTTGTTTGCTGTTCAATGAACCGTATCTTTGCTGTTCTTTCACTTGTGGTGTATAGGTCGGTTTTGTGGAACCCCTGGAACCAAGAAGAATGTGTTGGATGGGAAAACAATTGCTGATATGCGCAGAAAGAGGAAATGATGCCGAAATTTCGGCCACACCGGCAAAAAAAAGCCGAATATGAGTGTATGAATGGTGATTAGACCAGAGAGCTGGGAGAAATTTCGGCCAGCCCTTAAAAAAATGAAAATGAGTATAGTCATCCAACATTAAACCAAAAAGCCGGCCGAAATTTCGGCCAGAAGCGTTAAAAGGTGTATATACACATGGATGTTTCCAATGGAGCCCAAAAGCTGGCCTCAATTTCGGCCCGCTTCAAAAAAACCTCAAACATGATACACTAGATGAAGCGGATACCTAAGGCTAACACATCACCACCCATTTCAATGGATGTCGCACAACGCTGGTACCAACATTGCTCACATATGTCAAATAGCATACTCAAACTAGAAATGTAGAACATTCTCACATCGTGCGTATATGGGGTCCTAGAGGGCGGGCAACTTGTGACGCCTAAGTATAAAGCCGACCCTCCTGACAATGGCAAGGAGCGCCCATACTGGTGGCCGTCCCCTCCAGAGCGCATGGAGCGGGAAATTAGAGACAACATGGGCAATAAGTGGAGATTACGCCGGCGCACTGCCATTCCAAGGTGGAATTTCTACCTTCCCTACGGTGAGGACGCCGAAAAGTACTTCTTACAAAAGATTCTCCTCTCCCAGCCCTTCACGAAAGAAGACCACGAACAGCGATTCTTTTCGAAGGACAATGTGTCGAAGACCTACATGGAGGAGTGTATCCTTCGTGGGCTGTTCCGAGGATATGAGGAAGAAGCACGCGAAACACTAAACAACGCCCAGGCTCGAGGTTACTCGGTTGAGCGGTTGCGTCTTCTTGCAGAGGTCCTTCGGGCTGAGAACATAATTGACGCAACCTTCTTCAACAATTATATGTCCGATTTGGATGAGCTTGACAAGCATCGGGCCGGTGACGATGAACCAATGGTTGCTGATGAGGCGGAATTGGATCCCCAATTGGCCGAGGAGTTGAAGGCATTTATGAATGCCAATGACCCCGGAGCTGCCGAAACCTTGGTCAATGCTCTAAATCATTGGCAGCGCATGGTTTTTGAAATCTTTGTGGCACACTTTCAACAACGACAACCGAAGGATGCACTAGATATATCGACGCATTGTCGGGCTAGCATTGCTGGTAGCCGACCTCAGTTGTGTGCCATTCTCACAGGAGTTGCCGGAACTGGGAAGTCCCATGTCGTACGTTTATTGATTGCCAAGCTACGCGCATGTGGATTTTCAATACTCGTGTGCGGTGCTAGTGGCGTGGCAGCGCTGAACGTTGGTGGCCGAACCATCCACAGCTTGTTTTCTTTGTCCTTGGACCTTGATTGGCAAATCAAAGAGGGAACAATTCTTTGGTGGATGATTCGTAATGCTGACATGATTATTGTGGATGAGTTCTCACTTTTGTCGAACAAGCTCCTCCACACGTTGAATGACATACTACACAAGGTGCGCCGGGACAAGCGGATCCTTTCGGAGGAATTACAATGCTTCTTGTTGGCGACCCATTGCAGCTTCCCGCTGTTGATCTGGACATCTTCGATAGTGCCCTCTTCTGGAACCATTTTGTGCCGTTTGTGTTGACGGAGGTCATGCGCCAAGACGATGCACAATTCATTGACTTGCTCAATCGTGTACGCATTGGGGAGGAAACAGATGATGATCATCTCACTCTACAACAACGCATCACTCCAAACAATGATGTTTCGCTACAAGACCTCGAAGATGCCCCCATGCTAGTGGGACGCAAGAATGCTATGCATCGGTGGAACGAACACTTCATGGCACAATTGGGATCCAATATTGTGAGCTTCAACGCCACCTATGTGAACATGGGTGGTGCTCCTACCAATCAAGCCATGTGCGTGGCCGCCGGTATGCGAGCCCGGCTAATTCACAACGTTAGTATTCAGAATCGTTTGGTGAACTCGACAATGGTTGTTATCAAGCGATGGTCCAATGATGTTATCGTTGTGTGCCCCATTGGTCGCACTAGGGAGTACCCTATTTGTCGGTTCCAACAAATAATCCCCGTGTACGGGCCATCTGTGCAGGTCAAAATACTACAATTTCTGATGCTCGCAGGATATGCATGTACTGTTCACGGATCGCAAGGCTGCTCGTACCGGATTGTGTGGATTGATATGGCAACCTTCTTTGCCGCAGCACATGCGTATGTTGCATTGTCACGGGCACGGTCCCTCCAAGGTCTATATATCCTTAACTATCGCCGTGAGGCATTCCTTGTGGACCCCTACTACGTGCAGCTGTGGAATTGGTTTGTGGCGACAAATGTTTTGGCACCGAAGCCCGCTCAGCACATTCCTCCTTACCCACGTAGAACCTTCACATCCACTCTCATTGCCGGGATCATGTGTGTATGCCGCTCATGGCACACCAAATCTCATTTCCCCCAAAATTTGGATGCCCGCATTTTAAAAGTGAACATGTTGCTCATCTTGCAGTATGTGTCATTTCCATGGTGGTCTTACATTGATAGACAATTACAAGGAGACAAGTTGTCATTGGACATTGACGACCTCAATGAGGACGGAACGGAGCAGCCACGTATGCGCGGACGGCCTCATGGCACATCTCAGCAACCAAATGTTGGAGTGCAGTTGTTGGATGGCAACAACAAGCCACATGTCTTTAGTGCCGATGTCTTGAGCCAAATGTCCGTTGTTTAGTTGCGGACCGTGTGTGCGGCTCATGGACTATCAGCTTGTGGTACAAAGGCCATTTTCCGGGAGCGCATTCTTCGAAAGCAAGACCACATTGAGGGTCCACCCAAACGGTACCCGACTAAATCGCATGTGTCTCCGCCTCCGTCCTCCATTGGTGACTACCCCCATTTGGATGCACGTAATTGCCACTTCAGCATTGAATATTGGCCGGATGAGAGAAATGATTCCATCGAGCACAATGTCCATCTTGCAGAATGTGCGTGGATGCCCACTGCGGCAGTCCAGTGCCTCCTTGAAAATATCTTGCCCCCAGGAACCACCTCGGTGAAGCCTGTTATCATCGACATGCAGTTGGCCCAACTCATGCGACATTTTCCTACACTAAGCCTCATTTGTACAGAAAAATGCGCGTTACCATTATTGCTAACGTCCCGAAATTCCACGATAGGGGTCCACTACGTGTTGGTCACAAATCTCCAAGTGGATTGCAAGAGCCTAGTCATTCACGATTCCAAAGACGCCTCGTCAAAATGTGGGGCTCTGTTTCGCGTCATGTTGAAAAAAATTGGCTGGTCTTTCGTCTGGCACCATTACGGAACCCAACCTGATTCCGATACTTGTGGGTTCCGCGTGGTGATGCTCGCCATGCAACGGTGCGCTGCCAAAACGTTGACGGGACAGCTCCCACGATGGTTCTTGGCATATTGTGCAAGCATCCTTCAAATGTTTGCAATGGATTCCACGACGTTGCGATCCACAATGAATACGTTCCAAGACGCCACATACGAGGATGATTTGACCATGTATGATGAACCCATCATTTGGGCAATGACGGAGTGTGGGGCCCTACCTGACGTCACCGATGCTGAATTGGATGCTCACACAAGCGAACACCATTGGACCTGCTCTCCGCAAGCCACCAACCGTGGGCCATCACACCCAACGGTAGGCAGCAACCAGGCTCAACCAGATCCATCACAAACACATCAAGCTCAACGCTCCGAAACATCAAGGTCAAAAGGAGGTGCCAGCACAAAGCCTACCCCAAACACAACACAAAAAGCTGGGCGCCCAAGTCCACCAACACCAACAGCAAAACCTTCCAGAAAAGTTCCCAAGTCCAAAAGAACTACTATGCCAGCACGACATCAACCTCCAACCCAAGCACCATATCGTTCGCAACCACATCAGCCCCAAGGAGGGCGCGGAAAGTCAACCAACTCCGAGGACAACCACTCCTCAAGAAAAAGGACATCCCAACAAAGCAACGGGCCACATTCCAAGAGACAACGTGCAACGGGCAGCGAGCAACGGGGTAGTCGCAAACGCCCTCGACCACACCAAGATCCAACGGCACCATCAAGCGAACCCCCCCGGTCACGACCTCGAGCGGAGCGTACCCCGGTGGATCATTTGGCTTTAACGAAGAGAGAAATCACCGAGTGGTCCACCCGGATCACAGATGAGAACACCAGTCTTCGCCGGCGAAAGGCACATGCCTTGCACTTCTTGGGTGCCCAAGATGCAACCGCAGTAAAGGGGCAATACCGCTCTTTGTCTCTACTTCTTCATCCGGACAAGAACAGGACCGACCCAATGGCGACCGAGAAATTCAAAGTGTTGGGTGCGGCAAAAGATTTGTTTGACTAGCCCATTAATCGGATCGCCACACTTAATGCGTCACATGGTGCTCTACGAATGGACTTGGAAAACAGGTGTACTCTTAACCGAGTTACCTTCGTTTCCTCTCCAAGTCCAATTCCTGGTTGGCAAGGTGTTTTTCCGTGTAAGGATTTTTGCCAACAAATTGCCAATAATTACATCCGTTTAGCACCACCACTTCCAATTACCGCAGTTAAATGACAGCGCAACCATAATGGCCCATGGTGGTCAACTGCTGGGAAAGTGTCCCAAGGAACCAAGTCATCTTTTGTTTGGAGTGGAAAAAGGGTCGTGCAATTGGGGTGTAAGCGTGGAGGGGTGATGTACCTTCATGGCGGTGTGGTCCAAAGCCACCGCCCCGAGTTGCTATGGCCACACGTCCGCACTAGCCTTTCAACTCCCCCTATATATGTGTGTCTGTTGTAAATCTAACCCCTTGCCCGCCTCAGGAGCCCACCCCCGTGAGGTTCGCAATACGGCTGCGAATACCCAAGCCGATGCTACCCTCCCCCGCATTGGGGTGAGGGGCGGTGCGAACCGTCGGATCACACCTGGGCCGCATAGCCAACCGTTCGGAGGTGCCCAACAAAGGTGGCAAATTTGGGTCCACCTCTCCATTTATCCACAACCCACACACAACACGACATGATGAGCAACACCCCTACGTTCCTTGTGAGGCACCTGAGACGAATAGCAACGTCAGCATGGGAGAGGGGTGTAGATTAGAGGATATATATATATATATATATATATATATGTATGTATATATATATATATATATATATATATATATATATATATATATATATATATATATATATATATATATATATATATATATATATATATATATATATATATATATATATATATATATATATATATATATATATATATATATATATATATATATATATATATATATATATATATATATATATATATATATATATCTCTGAGATATATATATATATATATATATATATATATATATATATATATATATATATATATATATATATATATATATATATATATATATATATATATATATATATATATATATATATATATATATATATATATATATATATATATATATATATATATATATATGTATATATATATATATATATATATATTACTACACCCCTCTCCCCTTAAATTTAGCTAACAAGCAACAAGCAACAACAACACGTCACCATTCTGTTTTGGCCACTGAACCTTCCCATCGCCCCGGGCTTGACTCTACTTTAGCCCTCTCAGAGCCTAGATGGTGGCCTTGCCAAATCCAAGTTTTGAGCCAAAAACTCACCGGTGGCGGCCCGGGGCGGTGGCGCCAAGTCGGGAGGTGCCCTCCCAAATCTGTGCAGTTTTGGGCCAAAAACAGCCATTTTTGGCCCAAAACAGCCCTAGTAAGGGTGCAAAACAGCCAAACGAAGGCAAACGGCTGCTACACTGCACGTGCGGCTTGACTTTCTCGCAACCAAGGGACCTTTGGTGCCCTCTAACTCCACGATATGTCCGAGAAACGGCCCAAAAAGGCGCCAAAATAGTGGGTCGAAAATGGGTCAAAAACGCGTTTTTCTTAAAGTGATCCCGGACCATTTGGGATGCTCAAACAAGTGTTTTTAGCCCGTTTTGAGCCCGTTTTGACCGAGTTTAGCCCCTTCCACCACATGTATGCACCACTTTGTGCCTTTCGCACGTACCTTAGAGCCGTGTGGTGGAGCCACCTAGAGTTGGGGGAGGGGTGTAGATTGGAGGATATATATATATCTATATATATATATATATCTATATATATATATATATATATATATATATATATATATATATATATATATATATATATATATATATATATATATATATATATATATATATATATATATATACATATATATATATATATACATATATATATATATGTATATATATATATATATGTATATATATATATATATATATATATATATATGGCATCCCAACTCCCCCCCAAATTACTCCAAGGTACTCTAACCCAAAGCAAGGTACCGAAAATCCCCCCGACCTACCCTGGGTACTCCAACCCACGCCAAGGTATCCCAACCTATCCCAAGGTACTCCCACCCGCCCCGCACTACCCCGACCCACCTCAAGGTATCTTAACGCAACCCATATTGCCCAAAGCCACCCCACAGTACCCCAATGGAGCCTAAGGTACCTCAACACCCTAACCCCTTCCGAACAACTCCAAGGTACCCCAATCCACGCATGGGTATCCTAGCCCAGCCCGAACCACCCCACCTTATCCCAACCTACCCATGCGGCACTCTCTCTCTTCGGGCTAGGACAATCTCCCCATGTACGTAGTCTCCCGGGTGTTTGATCATACTTCTCTTGGGATTTGGTTATGGAGGGGATGTGCCACGGGATGGGGTTGAGAGGTCTTAGGGAGCCAAGTCCATGTGGGCTTAGAGAGGAAACCCCCGAAGATCTCTTGGTCGCCGATACATTGTTTTGGGATGCTTTGGCATGATCGAGTGCAATCCTTTCTCTCTCTGTCCATCCATTGGGCATGTGGGATTCCAAGTCTAATTTATTGAGGTCAAGCTCTCAATGGTTGCATGTGCATGCCTACCGGTGAGTGCATCTCATGTCTCGCTATTGTTTCCACCTTTGACCTCAATTGCCGGTAAATCATGTGAGGTTTCCCAATATGATGTTCCATGGGTTTTGCTGTGCCATGATTATGACTCTGACCCTCGGGACCATTGAGAGATTGGCAAACTTCTCTTTAGTTAATTGTCTCCGACTGCTTTCTTTGTTATTGCATTTTGGTGTACATGCTTTTGTCCTCCTTTTATGTTAGGCGGCAAAGGTGGTACGTTTGTTTGCGTATTGCTCACAAGCGGTCAAGATGTGGATTCCGTGTTGATTGCTCTGATTTTGTGCAGCCGCATGCCTGGGGAAAGACCACACCATAGGACACACATCATTAATGCACACCTTGAAAATGTGTTCTCTTCTTTAGAAATTGTTCTTCCAACAAAAGGTGTCTTTTTGCCTTTGGGCGGGGACTTTCTTGAATCCAAAAAAAACTGGGCTCCTTTTTCCGGTTGGTGGGTCACCGACAACGGTTATGCAAGCTGATGGATATCTTTCAGCCGAATTCTTTTCCTAAGCATAGACTGCAACACCAATGCCACAAAAAAAAATGCAAAAGGCAAAAAGGGTGCAACCACATTGATGTATTCCACAAACATGGTGAATGCAATATATAATTTTGTCACCCACAAACTAGGGCGCACACCATGGGGAATATAAATAGACACAAACTTGGTTATGTGTGCCACAAATTGGACAACACCAAAAGTGAGTATCCATGCGTTTGATGGTTTGCTGGAACGGACCAGCATTCAAAAGGCTGGACCCCAGCCCACAACAAGCTGTCCGGTGCTATATAAGGCATAAACAAGCAGGGTAAATAAATGCATTGTCATCCCTACTTGCTCGTAAATCAATGCATAATCATCCCTACTTGCTCATCATCATCTTTACAAACTCTTCATAATTGACCTGCAAACAAGCACATGCATTTTGTCAACCATGAGATCACAGATTGCACAGAATGCCATGGCAGAAGGAGCGAAGGAATCCTTTGGTTCAACAGGTGATGTGCTTGCTGCAACAAATTAACAAACACAATCTTGCAAACCCCTGCAACCTGAAAATTGCGCTCCCACCCCCAGTCCACCGCCAAACGTGTATCAACAAGGTGTTATGTCACAACAGCCCCTCCCCCTCCACCTCCCAAAAACGATAAGAACGTTGGGTCACTAATCTGCAAGAAAATGCTGGGTTCCAAATTGGGGCTGTGAAAGGTGGAAAGGTGAAAGTTCTGATCAAAATAGTTGGGCTGTTGTCGGTGGTGGTTTTTACCACTTGTTGAAACGATAGACAAGCTGGTGGGTACCTAGGATTTTTTTCTCACTTGCATGCTGCCGCTGTGTGAGGCCACATAGCACTTTTACAAGGGACTGGTAGACACGATTCGCCAGCCATATTTGAGTGCCACCTACTGCGCACCTAGATATTTCATCTACCTGTTTTGTGTGTTATGTGAAGGAGGTCAACGACAAGCTGGCCCTTTCCTTGCCTAAGAAGCACACCTGGCCATCCCCGTCGATGTCTGCTTCTCTAATCATTTCATCAATGTCTTCGTTAGTCAACTTTTCACCAAGGTTTGTCATCACGTGCCTTAACTCTGCCGCAGAAATATACCCATTCCCATCTTTGTCAAACACACGGAATGCCTCCTTCATTTCTTCCTCTGTACTGGTGTCCTTCATTTTCCTCTCCATCATGGTGAGGAATTCAGAAAAATCGACAGTACCTGAAGAAAAACCAAGCCCATAGTCATGCTAACAGAGTGCACAACACCGCATGGCACGAGTTGGACTGCTGGGTGCACCATAGCGGCATGCCGATGAGAGAGACATGGGGTGGCAAACCGGAGGAAAATTGCCACATTGGCACAACACACCGTTATTGTCGGCATCAACTTCATTAATCATGTCCTGCAAATCTGCCTCGGTGGGGACTTGTCCAAGGGATCTCATGACAGTGCCCAATTCCTTCGTGGTGATTACTCCATCACCGTCCTGTTATGGTGCAAACATGTCTGCCAAGTGGCAAGACCGAGCTAAGAGATCCAATTCCACAACTAGGTATAGGGTCGAGGATCACAACAGATATTGCAAACCTTGTCAAACAACGAAAACTCCTCCTTGAACTCCGCAATCTGTTCCTCGGTCAATTGATTGGCGGCAACATTCGTTCCACTCAGCCTGTAGTACTCAGTGAGCAAAGCTTGAGCACTTTCTAGTCCCCCAACTTTGTTCAATTTTCTGAGGATGGCGGCTTGCCTTTTCTCTGCGGCACTTTGTCGTGACAGACACCACATTGTGACAATAATCGGACTCTAGAGAAATTGAGATGAGTGAGTAGAGGCATTTCCAAGGATTTGAGCCGCCTTTATTGATTCGTAAAACATTTCAGGTTAGGGTTGCAATTAATCAACCTAATGGTTTCATACGAAAATCGATTCCTTAAAGCCTCCAATTACCACCCAACTAATGCCGGGCTCCCGGCGGCCATTTACCCCTAATTGGAAGGTGCGGGGATGGATTTTTGTGTGACATTCTTTCCCGGCCGCGTGCACTGGGTATGCTTCACATCAGTGGCAATCATGCCTACTCGGCAGATGCAATGTCTCTTTACGGGAGAGGCCTTAGGCGAGAGGTTCCGGGAAATTCGAGGTTGTGGGGGGTGGGATGAGCAACGGATAGTGAGCTCGCATATACCCCCGTGACACAGGCATATGGTCACAGCCATGACTCACAATACCCCCCCCCCCGTGCGGTGACACGTGGTTGTGTCAAGTGATGATTGCGATCAAGGAGATTGCGAAAGCACCAACATGCACAGCCAAAGAAAAGAGATCAAGGCTGATCACGGACCGGAGCGACCGGCCCTAGGCGCCTTTCACCAAAGTCTGTAACCAAAGTCGTGCGCCGGGACAATCTGCATATGCGCAGTGAAATGTTGCCCGCTCAGACTGGGCCAGCCATGCCATGAGTTGCACACTATCTTAACGCACCGAAATGAATCGACTGTGGTGTCTCTTACAGACATACACCAGGTCTCAAACGTCAAACAGGCGCCCTCCCCCCGCCCCCTGATTGGGGGCTCATGGTGGCACCGCTGCAGGTGGACCAGTCACCACACCAGTCAGTATGGGGTCCACTGTGGGGAATGTGCCATGATGCATATCTATTATCATCCCATGTGGCATGAACACGCAACCACTGCTCCAATTTGGAACGCACAGTAGTTTTGCTACAAGGCATGTCGTGGGAAATGTATGTGATCCAGCGCTGGCTCAACCCCGCATTGTATGGTGTATAACTCAGCAGCCGGTGCAGGGACTTTTGACAGGCTCTCATTGTCATAGCACGTTGATGGTGGCACAATAAACTGATCTGTAGCCAGGCGGCTGCGGATAACAAGTACTCTGCCCAAGATTTTAGAAAAACTCGGCGGTTCATCAAAACTCCGGTGAACAGGTTCGCTAAGCTCGTCTCATTTACAGCCCATGGTGATTGTAGGGGAGCTCCCTGTTTCAAACCCCAGTCTGGTGTAAGTGCAGAAGGGTGAACATAGACCTCACCGTACCCGTCACGTCGGTCCATGGCGACGCCCAGAGCATGCAGCTGGCCAGACATACATGTGAGCTGGCATGTGTCGACGCTATCAGAAATGCAAGGGCATAACACACGCAGGGACCAGGCACGTTGTAGGATGTTGCACACGTCTACCATTGCCCAACTGCTCCCAGGGCCTTTAGAAGCCACTAATATGTTGTCTCGGAACTGTGCAAGTGAAATGACGCGCCCACGACTATTGACCCACAGGGGGTAGCCGGCATCGCTGAAACTTAGCTTTCCTAAACTGTAGAACTGTTGCTTACGCAAATGAAAGCACCACAAGCTGTGTAAATCTGCTGCTTGTGCGCTGAACGGGCCTCCCATTGGTAGAGCAAATGCCCTGGACCAGCAGGACCCGGCAGCGATGCAGAAGCTGTCATTTTGCAAACAAAATTGTAACAGTTCAGTGAGTTCCTGATGGCTGATAACATCAAAATTGAAAGCAGCTGCCTTCCCTGCTCTATCCAGTGTTTTGTCGTATTTGTGCAGTGACCAAAACATCTGGGGTGCTCGCCAGCGGCATTCGCCGCGTAGCCACTCAGTGGCTTCATGAAAGTGCCGCAGCACATCACTGGGCAAAATCCGATTGAATTGATCCTTACAGTCGGCTTCCCCTATGACTGTGCACTGCCATGTGTCAAGATCCTACATCTTGGATGGACTGATGCAGAAAGGAACCTGTTATGTGACTGCTCAAAAACTTTAGAAAGCACGTAAATGCTCGCGCTGCAAGGCGTAACCTCCAGCGTGGGATGACAGGAGCTGACTGAGCACAGATGGGCCTCCACGTAATGTGTTTTAGCGATAAGGATTTACCTTTGCCGATCAAATACAAAAGAGCCAACCGTGCTTTGTCGCTGGCCACCCATCCCTTCGACTGTACAAGATCAAGCAGACCCTGCAGTAAGTCACTGCGTGATTCTGTACTGATGGAGTATTTTTCAGCGTGCAGAAATGCTGTTGTCTGGTCCCAGACCCATGCTCTGCAAAAGCCCCACATTGAACCTGGGGACTTATCCACAATCCGGATAATGGCAAACTGACTTAGGTCCTGAGCAACAGATTGAACATACGACAGCATACCGCGGGACGTTTGGAAAACACTGGGAGGCAGCAGCTTGCTGATGTTAGGCATTGGAACATTGAGTAACCTAGCAAGGTTTTCCAGATCAGTGACAGCGTCGGCACGACAACTGCTGCCGTCCATAGGAAGCGGGTCCTTACTACCTAACCTGGTGTCGTTAAAACTGATAGACACAAGGAGTAAACAATAGTGTCCATCGCGTACAGTGACTGGACCACCTCGTTCCCAGGAACTGCGGTATTGAGGGGAGCAGTAGCATATAGGCCTGTCTGTGGACTTTTCACACTTGTTTGATTCAGTCTCAAAACATCTCCGAACAGTGTGGGGTACTGTACGAACAATACGGATACGGCCACGGAGTGCTTGCCGTTCCCAAGCTATACACTTCACTTTCCGTACCATACTGTTGACAACTTTAGATATGCACAGTTTCTGGTCGCCTGTCATATAAGGAACACGTATAACAGCAGGAATTAATAGAGGCAACTGTAGTTCAATGTTGATAGAGCCAATTTCTTTTCTCAGAGCAGCGATGCGTGGGAAGTCACTGGTAGCACGTGCAGTGGTCAGGCTTCTGATAGCCTGGACTGCCCTCTGTGGCACTAACTTGGACATTTTGGTTCCATCATGCGGGATCCCTGGTGGCATGTCGTTCAGAACCCAACGTCTAAATTTATCCCACCAGTAACGTCTAGCGACGGCGGCTTCCCAACTGGACCAGACAATTTCCAGAGGGACGATCAGCCAGTCAGCTAGATCGGTGCAGCGCAACTGTTCATGGAACCTGCTGTCTTCTGCGTGGGCTATCGCTGTGGTGAAGTGTTTGCGTAACCGTTGGATCAACGCAGACACAGTTCTACCCACGTAAACACACAGCATGTGGCAGTGTAGGATGACATATATGTACTCTACAGGAGGCGGTACACACAGATGCCATTCATATACTCGAGATACAGCACGGGCCATGCATAGGGTTTTGTGTTCTTGGAAATTTAAAAATTGTAACCGTGTTTGCATGCAGGCTGCCCAGCTGGCCAGATTCTTGTTCATCAGATGTGTGCGTATGAAATGTGTAGCGAGACGTGTGCATTCACTATGAGCAGTGGGCATATGCTGGGTGAACAATGTGTGGATATTGCATCGTTTGTGTGTCTTGAAAAAGCATACTAAACGGGTACGTGTGGTATGTGTCATGGACTTGAGTGTTTCAGCGGTAGTGCATAGCTGCCACGCCATTCCCTGAAACTCAGCCTGCAGGACAGGCATCACTGCTGGGTGTATATGCTGTACAGCGTGCGCTTCCTCTGGACGACACCATATCCAATGTGTGCGTGTGCAGTGTTGTTGGTACTCAGGTTCAAGTGCAACATCAGACCATATGCATATTGTAGATGTTGCCGGGCTCGCGTCATTATAATCTCGTAAAACAGGATGTAGACTGATGTGTTCAGTATCCAGAAGACATGAAATTGAGCACCATAACAACTTTGCACTTACACAGTTACGAACAAAGCGCACTACGTGGCATGGCGGGCGAGGAATTTCTATGATAGGACAATCTCTGCATGCTTTCCACAGTGAAGATTGTCTGTTGGCACCGTCCAGCAGGGTCCTGGCCGCTGTTTGAGCATCATGCAGCAGTGCTTTGTCGTGTAGAGCTGCATGCATAATGAGATACGCGCGCGCGCCTGTTTGGTGCATGTGGTAGCAACGTTGCGAGTGTGCAGGCTCACTGCGTGGTATATTATAGGGGCGGTAGTGATTGAGAAGTATGGAAGAACAGGCAGTAGTTTGTTCGACAATGTGGGCTGCAAGAGATAAACTGCGCTTCAGATTTTGCAATTCAGTAGCAACGCTGGAGACAACACCCTCTACTGTTGTCTCGGCCTGTTGGAAAAAACCATTGGGCTGACGCGGGCACCCTTAAGGACTTGTTTCAAGCCACTGTCACGGATCCGTGTTGTCTCAGCGGTAGCCAGGCTCTCCACCGTCTCAACCATTTCACTCGTGGAATGAACTCGTAGCCATTTGAGCAGCCGATCATGGTACGCAGGCTGCCAGTCACCCATCAGGGCATCCATGAGTTCTTCTGTCCAAGCAGCATCACCAGGTGGTATGTCAAGCCAAGGATCTCTGTCAGGGCCTCTGATTTCATTGGCATCAGTGCGCAGCTTCTTCCTGTCCTGGCGTTTCGGTGTCTCAGGGGGGTCTCTGGAACCACTGCTGGTAGACATTTTGATAGCGACGGCATTGTTGCGTTCGTCATCCAGCTCAACATCGCGTTCCTCCTCAGAATTAAGTAGCAGGTCGTACAGGTCATCAGAACGTTGCCTCTTTTCTGTTCCTTGCCACTCTGTGAGTAGTTCCTGAAACTGGGCATTCATAGGCTTCCACTGTGTGTCCAAGAAAGAATCAAATTTGGTTTTCTGCGCTTTCTGCGTGGCCTCCACTTTCCTTTTCCATTGAGGGAAGTCTTGCAACATATCTTGGAAAGAAGTTTGTTTTTTCATCTCATCCAGATGTGGGGCTGGCGCGGTTCTCCATGTTTCCAATGCTGCAACGCGGTCAGTGAGTGTACCCAGTTGATCTTTGATACCGCTGATATTCTCGACAACATGTGGCATGAACACGCAACCACTGCCCCAATTTGAAACGCACAGTAGTTTTGCTAAAAGGCATGTCGTGGGAAATGTATGTGATCCAGCGCTGGCTCAACCCCGCATTGTGTGGTGTATAACCCAGCAGCCGGTGCAGGGACTTTTGACAGGCTCTCACTGTCATAGCACGTTGATGGTGGCACAATAAACTGATCTGTAGCCAGGCGGCTGCGGATAACAAGTACTCTGCCCAAGATTTTAGAAAAACTCGGCGGTTCATCAAAACTCCGGTGAACAGGTTCGCTAAGCTCGTCTCATTTACAGCCCATGGTGATTGTAGGGGAGCTCCCTGTTTCAAACCCCAGTCTGGTGTAAGTGCAGAAGGGTGAACATAGACCTCACCGTACCCGTCACGTCGGTCCATGGCGACGCCCAGAGCATGCAGCTGGCCAGACATACATGTGAGCTGGCATGTGTCGACGCTATCAGAAATGCAAGGGCATAACACACGCGGGGACCAGGCACGTTGTAGGATGTTGCACACGTCTACCATTGCCCAACTGCTCCCAGGGCCTTTAGAAGCCACTAATATGTTGTCTCGGAACTGTGCAAGTGAAATGACGCGCCCACGACTATTGACCCACAGGGGGTAGCCGGCATCGCTGAAACTTAGCTTTCCTAAACTGTAGAACTGTTGCTTACGCAAATGAAAGCACCACAAGCTGTGTAAATCTGCTGCTTGTGCGCTGAACGGGCCTCCCATTGGTAGAGCAAATGCCCTGGACCAGCAGGACCCGGCAGCGATGCAGAAGCTGTCATTTTGCAAACAAAATTGTAACAGTTCAGTGAGTTCCTGATGGCTGATAACATCAAAATTGAAAGCAGCTGCCTTCCCTGCTCTATCCAGTGTTTTGTCGTATTTGTGCAGTGACCAAAACATCTGGGGTGCTCGCCAGCGGCATTCGCCGCGTAGCCACTCAGTGGCTTCATGAAAGTGCCGCAGCACATCACTGGGCAAAATCCGATTGAATTGATCCTTACAGTCGGCTTCCCCTATGACTGTGCACTACCATGTGTCAAGATGGAGCATCCAGCGTCCTACATCTTGGATGGACTGATGCAGAAAGGAACCTGTTATGTGACTGCTCAAAAACTTTAGAAAGCACGTAAATGCTCGCGCTGCAAGGCGTAACCTCCAGCCTGGGATGACAGGAGCTGACTGAGCACAGATGGGCCTCCACGTAATGTGTTTTAGCGATAAGGATTTACCTTTGCCGATCAAATACAAAAGAGCCAACCGTGCTTTGTCGCTGGCCACCCATCCCTTCGACTGTACAAGATCAAGCAGACCCTGCAGTAAGTCACTGCGTGATTCTGTACTGATGGAGTATTTTTCAGCGTGCAGAAATGCTGTTGTCTGGTCCCAGACCCATGCTCTGCAAAAGCCCCACATTGAACCTGGGGACTTATCCACAATCCGGATAATGGCAAACTGACTTAGGTCCTGAGCAACAGATTGAACATACGACAGCATACCGCGGGACGTTTGGAAAACACTGGGAGGCAGCAGCTTGCTGATGTTAGGCATTGGAACATTGAGTAACCTAGCAAGGTTTTCCAGATCAGTGACAGCGTCGGCACGACAACTGCTGCCGTCCATAGGAAGCGGGTCCTTACTACCTAACCTGGTGTCGTTAAAACTGATAGACACAAGGAGTAAACAATAGTGTCCATCGCGTACAGTGACTGGACCACCTCGTTCCCAGGAACTGCGGTATTGAGGGGAGCAGTAGCATATAGGCCTATCTGTGGACTTTTCACACTTGTTTGATTCAGTCTCAAAACATCTCCGAACAGTGTGGGGTACTGTACGAACAATACGGATACGGCCACGGAGTGCTTGCCGTTCCCAAGCTATACACTTCACTTTCCGTACCATACTGTTGACAACTTTAGATATGCACAGTTTCTGGTCGCCTGTCATATAAGGAACACGTATAATAGCAGGAATTAATAGAGGCAACTGTAGTTCAATGCTAATAGAGCCAATTTCTTTTCTCAGAGCAGCGATGCGTGGGAAGTCACTGGTAGCACGTGCAGTGGTCAGGCTTCTGATAGCCTGGACTGCCCTCTGTGGCACTAACTTGGACATTTTGGTTCCATTATGCGGGATATTCCTGGCCTTCGCTTCTTGCGCTGTCGCCTGGTGTCGCTCACATCAGTGCTGAAGGACAGTGTGTCCACTGCTGACAGTGCACTCGACGGCACTCCCTGGTGTGTGTGTCCTGTTCTCATTTCCTCACTTTCTGTACTGCTTGAGGAGTATGGCCCAATTTCACGTGGCGCTGGCTCCCCGGATGCTTCCCCTGTCAGTTCATCACTGTCCATGGGTACCATACCCAAGGATGACCAGAGTGCCCTGGTGCCCTCTGACTCTGATCCCGACCCTCCCCTCAAGCCTACCGTGGACTCTGACCCTGATGATGAATTTGGTGCAACATGCTGTGACCACAGTGGGCTTGAACACATGCCTTCCATGGCCAATCCATTCGCCACCTCATTTCCCTGCACGTCCACTGTGGGGGGGGCGATGCCATTTGTGGGGTCATCCAGGACGATGGGGCAGTTCTTACTACCATTAGTGGGGGCTGTTGCAGCGATGGGCTTGTTGGTGTCTACCCCGGTGTTGGCCACAACAGGGGCCATGAGGCAACGAAAACTGGGTTCGCATACGCCCCTGCGTCACAGGCGCATGGTCATAACCACAGTGTTCAATGTCATGCTTGCTGCACTGCAGCGTAGACCAGTTCTGTACCACACCAGGTGGTTGCTGACTGTGCATTGGCTCTGCTTCTCTGAACATTGGGGTCAGCTCGCACCCACCACCCACCCACAGTGCCGGTTAGACTCTAACCCTTGCAGTGCAGGTCGTGCCCCTGCCTTTCATTCATTCCCTGGCACGTAAGGACGTGTCGTTGTCGTGCCCCAGGGGCGCAAAGGCGCCTGTGTTGGTGCAAAGGCGTCTCAACATTTCAGCATGTGCTCCTGCCGTCAGGTGTCTCAACAGTTCATTGCTGTACCGTGTGTGGCGCCTACCTTTTTCGCTTGACACCATTCATGCGCATGCTGTCCACTTTTTCTTGCCCACTGGCTTCCAGCTGCCTCTCGTGGGCCGCACTCTCGCAGCCCCAGTCATGCTTCGGCTGTTCAACACGTGACGACGTGTCGAGCCTGTGACTCAGGGGCGCTACGGCGCCTTGTTTTTTTCTTCACTTGACTGTTCCGTGCTGTCGTGGCGTCCCATACACCCTGGTCAGCTCGAACCCACCACCCTCCCTTTGCGCCGGTTAGCCCCGGTCTCTTGCTCTGAGGGTCTCTCTCCTACTCTCTCCCTCCCATTCTCTCCTGCTCTTTCTCTCCTGTTGCTCCTCTCTGTTCCTTTCCCACTGTGCTCTACCCTCTCTCTCTCTCTTTCTCTCTCTCTCTCCCTCTCGCCCAAAAAGGGGGGTTCGGGTCGTTCGGTGGATCTCTATCCCCCCCGGGGTTCGAACCATCCTCTACGGGACAGAAGAGGTGTGGTGTATCCACTGGGCCACGACGATGGGGTATCTGCACCATGTGCTCCAATCTTCTTCTCCTTTGTGTCACCCCCTGTCATGCGTATCTTCTTTCGCATGGGGGTGTGTTCAGCAGCGTGTAGAGGAACCGCACTGCGTCCCTGGGTACCGAATCCGCCTGCCTGAAGAGCGTTCTTTGGAACAATCGCAAGAGGTCCGCTCGGCCTGCCAGCCACACATGCATGCAATCTCCAGTTCTGCTCACCGAGGAGGGCACCGCTCTGTGTCCCTCTGCCGTCGGACAGTGGAGGATCGCCTCCCACTGGAACGGGTGCCACTTGCCTGCACTTTTGGGTCGCCACTGGACCTGCATGTTCGCGAGAGCCTGAGGGGTGGGGGGGGGGGGTTTGTGGTATCCTCGTCCTGCTCCATGCCCTCATATGAGGAGTCCCCTGAAGAGGAGGCGCTCTCTGCTGAGGAGTCGGACTAATCGGGCTTCGCGCCTCGGTTTCCACCGGCCATGCCTCGATGCATTTTGTGCTTGACGGTTTCTGGAGCTGGCTTTGGCGGGGGTTTCCTGGGCCCTGTTCGCTTTTCCCAGGCTTCCCTGGGCCAGACATCTTTTGTCCTGATGGAGACCCCGCCCATGTCGCGTGAAGGGTAGCCTGTGAAGCTCTCAGGGTAGGGTAGGGAGAGGAACTCAAACGGGGACCAGTCTGCAGGTGCCTTGGCATAGTGCTTGGCCTGTTTGAGGTCCTTCCACCTTCCCCAGTCTGCCAGACTGGCCAGTCTTCCTCCCAGGATCCTGAAGGCAGCTGCTGCCATGCGTGCCCATGGATGCCATGTGATGTGCCCAAGGGGGCAGTGCTGCATGCATTCTTCAGGGATGCTTCGCAGTGCATTCCTGCCACCTGGCAAGATGGGGCTTTGGGGGGGGGGTGTTTGGGTGCTTGAGGGAGAGGACGTATCTCCTCCATCGTTCCAGGAAGGGCGAGAGGGGGTACTGCACCCACTCTTTTCCCCGTTTTTCATCGAAAAACTCGATCCACCCAGGGGTGGTGATCCCTTCCCACGAGACGCTCTCTGAATCCCCGCTACGCATTCTGAAGACAACTGCGCAAGTTGCGAGGAAGAATAGGCGGGGCCACGCCCAGTGGATGCGTGCCCTGCCGAGGAACTCGAGGTGTTGTGCCGTGCCGTAGGATCTCGGGGGGGCTTGGGGTGCTGTGATGCGTGCAATGGCTTCCACCTGTAGCCAGTGGAGCTGGAGGATTGATGGGGGTAGGAGCCTGAGTTTTTCCAGCACTCGGAGTGCGGACACCAGTCCTGTCGCTGCGGATCTACCCCGTTTTCGCCTGGCGATTGCGCACATCCTTTTGTTGAGTGCGTCCTCAAGAGTATCGGATGATACGCTATTTTTGGCGAACTGACGGAGGGCAGACATG
The DNA here is from genome assembly GCA_964036045.1 of Eutreptiella sp. 'Long Island Sound 2002'. Taxonomy (NCBI): domain Eukaryota; phylum Euglenozoa; class Euglenophyceae; order Eutreptiales; family Eutreptiaceae; genus Eutreptiella; species Eutreptiella sp. 'Long Island Sound 2002'. The sequence continues at coordinate 181,492,719 of OZ038380.1, read as the reverse complement.
TATGTTTCCCTGGATCCTGATGCAATCGCCCTTGCCGCCAGTTGCAGTGGGCCGTCAGACCATTCATCGGACGAAACGGAGAAGTATGTTCGTATGGCGACGGACACATCTGCCATGTACACGGTGCCACTGCCTGACCCTCCCCCCGCGCGCCCCTATGCCTGGTTTCCGAATGGGAACCCATTTTCCCTGTAAATGGACTGCATGTGCTGTTGGGCCTGCGCGTTGGGGAATTGGGGGATTCCGCCCGTGGCGGGGGGGGGCTGGCACCCTGAAAGGATTGCTGGGGGTTGGGAGGTGCTGCACTTCCTGTGGCGCTTTGAAACATATGTGGCACTCCCTGGGGGTTCGCGTGCGGGCAGTATTGTTCCCAGTGATTCCCCCCGCAAACACGACACTGGCCTGGGGGGGGGGGGGCAGCCATGTCGAATGCGACTCCCTTCGACGAGACTAGGACCTGCTGCTGCCCCATCATTTGAACCCTCCCCCCCGTCTTTGTGTGGCGAGGGGGCAGTTAGTAGCCCAGTGGCCAGGCTCCCCGCATTTAAATTGCCTGGGGGGGTGTGCAAAGGTGTACCCCCCCCCCCTGGCGCCCCCCGGCTGGTGAGGGACCATCTGCATCCCCTGGGGTTGGTTCTGGGGGTTCGTTGACTTCATGCCCTGCCGCTTCGCTCTCAGTTCCTCGTTGACAGTGTTCTAGATTAAAATGGCCAGCTCCTCAGTGAACCACTGCTCGTTCTTTTCTTTATAGGACTTCAGGCCTGTCAGTAAACTTCCCATCCAGGCGTATGGGAGGTGCTCGCCAAGCAGTTTGTTCAGCGCCTCTTCATTGAGCTGGGGCACCAGCATTTTTCGTACCGCGTCGTTCTCCACACGCGCTGCAGCCAGTCGAGCTACGAGTTCATGGAACGCCGCGACTCCAGATTCTCCCGGCCCAGGATTCAGTGTGGTACTCACCTCGCGTGCCACTCCTTCTTGTTCTCCCGGTTCACCACCAGTGTGCGTGGCGCCCTTCCACTCGATGAAAGTGCCGTTGAGGAAATCGGGCTGGAGGTTCTTTCGTACACGGTACACTGCTAAAGCTGCGATGGCGTCGTCTTTTTCGAGGTGCTGGAGTCCCGCTCTGGTGCACAGCGCACCTACAGCTCCGTCTGGGACCTCCTGCTCTACCATGTCTTCCTCTAGCTGCACTGCCCACTCCGCTATTTCTTCCTTGTGCAGTCCTTTCCCCACGAGGGTTGCGTACGGGCCTTCGGTCCACTGTCGCCATTTTCGGAGCGCGGTGGCTGCTTGTTCACGCTGTGCGTCGTCCGTGAGCTGTGCTGCTCTCGAATTTGGCCAAGTAGGATGCGCCTGTTGCAACTCACTGTCTGCCTTTCCGTTAGAGTCTAATTCCATCGTGCGACTTGGCTCAGGCATGCAGTGACCCACGCGGGATTTGAAAACAAAAACTCAGTGAGTCTAAGACACAGACGAGGTGCACTGTGTATTAAACTTATGTTTATTGCATAAACATGGGATCAGGAAAATGAGGGTGCCTCAGTGCACCGCACGCCCGCACCGTGCACTGAGGCAGAAGTGTCAATTACCAATTTACCGCACCACCTTTTCAAGCAGGGACACGGTGCCAAGGAGACCGGAGCTAATCACAATAAAAAAACGGCAATGGCAGAATAGGGGTTTTGATGGAAATGTATTTCCCCATGTGTAGATAGATGTCGAGGGTCTCAACACACTCGTGAACTTTGGCCGCAAATGCTGCACAGAAGACCGAAGAGTGGAGTCCTTAACCCCAACTTGAGGGGCCACACCAAAGCGTGGGAAAACATTGTCCGGCGCGCCAACGTACTCACTTTTAACTTTTGGCTTGGGCTTGGAATTTGCAGGTGTAGGTTTTGATGAACTGGAAGTAGAACTTGAACTACAAAAAAAACTAGAACTCAAACTCAAACCCAGATTGGCGCTTGGGTCAAACAATGCAACAAGGGTACGTTGCCCTTTGGCTGCCGGCAGTGGTGCAGATGAACTCTACTTCCGAGCTTGTTCATCAAGGTCCCAAGTCCCCATGCCCGGCACGAAGCCGGGAAAACCTCTGCGTACACCCAACTCAAGGGCCACTCAATTTGTGGATTGCTTGGTGTGGATATGGGGTGACGCAACTGCAAAGAAGCGTCCAACTCTTGTGCAGGGTGGGGGTTGCTGTTGGATTCTACCGTTCTTGCATACAGAAACCTTCCCCTTGACCAGGGATCTACACCACTGCCCAGCAGGCAGAAGGGATACTTGGCATGCTGGTGCACTGGTCAGGTATGGCTCCCCTGTGGTCTGTGCTGGTCCCGGGTGTGCTTCCCTGCCGCATGCTGGTCATGGACCATCTCACCGGATGGACTCCGATTAGATCTAGGCCTTATCCACGCACAAAATCCCGTTGGACCCCTGCACCGCACACTGATTCAGACTGAGGACGCACAATTCAGTTGGCTACTCCGTGCTTGCAGGGTGCATCTTACTTCCCTATTTCACTCTGAGGGTGTTCATGCACCGTGCACACACCGCGTCAGGTATTTGAACAACTTCTCCACGAAATGGTCTCCCTTTTGAAACTGTTATAAATCCTGTCCCTTGGTGGAAGTTGTTGAGGGAAGAGTGATGGAAGGGTGTGAGGGCCCCCTTGGCCGAGCTCACATGCAACCAGTGCAGCCACAGGCTGAAAGATGACAAAGCATTGCACACCAATACCAATTTTGCATGTGAGATCGTCACACACCCCTGTGCCCCCCCCCCCCCTCTTCAAAAAATCGAGATCTTCATCCAATCCCCATGTGTATCATCGCAAGAAGCGTTTCCAAGCCAAACATTTGCAGGCTTCATGCTTCATTCTTTTTGAGAACATGGGTGTGAACCTGAAATTTCTTGTGTTTGCATGGCTTTGGGAATGTGGGTAGTGGTCAACGTGCACTCATACCATGTGCACACTCACGTGCGTGTTGGTAGTTGTTAGCTTTGCGCGGCAGCTTCAGCCTTGTCCAAGCTATGGTAGGCGTAGGGACCATATTAATTTGGGATTTTTGCCTAGCTCCTTCAAAAGGGGGGGGGGGGGGTACATATTTAAGAGAGGTAGGTGCCATGAGTTTGTCTGAGTCTTCCTGCTGCTCGTGACGCTAACGCAAGGAAATAAAATGGGGTGATTGGGAAGTGGTTCATACAAAACAAGGGAGAGGAAGCATGGAAGGTGTGCAATGTTGATGATTTGCAATTCATCAGATTCACTTCTCACGTACTCTCCCCCCCCCCCCTTGCGAGAGCACTGGATTGTCCAAGCATGGTACCCTGTCTGGCCGTTGTTTTCGTGCTTGTGCGGCGGCAGGGGGGGGGGGGGTTGAATTGGCAAGAGGGGGAGTATCAGATGCAGTGCACGCACAGTACACACGTGGAGCATATACCGGGCTTGTTGCGTGGACCATTTCAGCTAATTTCGAGGCTATGTGCTGTTGGCACCTATTTTGCCCAAACTGGGCCTGACACTGCAAAAGGAATTTGAGCAGTGTTGCCCACCCTTCATGTACTCCAACACCACAAACAGTTCCCCATTCTCTGATGGTCTGTTCATTGTGGCATCCACACGGTCACCGGTGGAACATGCGAAAATAACTGCATGCCCAGGTTCAGAAAGAGAAGATTGCATGGTGAGCTGGTGAAAGAAGGGAAACTATAGTGCACAAATATCCCCAAAATCAGAGCTATGGCAAACACTCACAACAAATGTGTCCATAACTCCATGTGACAGGCAAATTTGTCACCAAACCCATGTCTTATGTGGCTGCACTACATTTGGTACCGAATTAAATTAGGTCCCAAATTACTACGGTCCCTACGCCCGCTGTAGCTTGGACAAAGCTGTAATTTCTTCAAAGGGCCAGAAAACAAACGGATACATAGCTACCGAACGCCCCCGTGTCACAGGCGTGTCACAGGTGTCCAGTCATAGCTCATGAATGTTCTGCTGCACTGCAGCACTTCTTCAAGGGGGGGGGGAGTATATATAAATAACAGCATACAAAAAACAACATATATACATAATATAATACATATATGTACATATAATATAATATATATGTATATCTACAATACATCAATACATATAATATATATTATATATAATACAACATATATAAAATATAGAAACCTTTTCTTCTTACTGAAACTTTACGCAAAGAACTCAAATTTTCAACACCTGAACTTATACTAACCGCAAATCTAAATCTTGTAGGGTAAAATTAAAAAAAAAGACCACATTTGAGAATCAATTCCATAAATAAACCTATACCAATCTTCTTCACATACAAACTTCACAGCTACCAAACAAGAAGTAAAACTTGATACAAATAACTTATGAATATTCTGAGCTTCATGAAAATTAAAACGAACTAAAGCATTAAAACTTTTACTCTGAAGGAAAATTGTACGCATCTTGACCTCTTTCCAAAAAAGTAGGCCCCAAGCACCTAAGTTTTTCATGAAAAGAAAGCAAAAAAATCATTAATGTAACCAATTTGAAGTTCAAAAAGACAAAAAGTCTAAACATAACACTTGCAATTCCCATTTCAAAACATCTAAAGGTTCAGGCATTCCATAATGTTAACTCATGGCACCAACACAAGCAGCTACAGTGTTCAGTGTCTGCGTGGGAGGTTTTAGGGAACAGCCAAAGGCCGAAAGGCCACGAAAAGGCAGGTGTGGACCCCGCCACTCTTGCTCAAGCCATGATTGCCTTCACACAGTTTCACTGCACAGTACGACTCTGCTTGAAAGCCAACACAGGGCCATTCAAATCTTGCTCATACTGCGAGGTTCAAACTGGGTTGCCGGAGGCCCCCGTGGAGCCTCAAAAAATCAGGTGTGGACCCGCCACTAAGCTCCACTCAGGCTCCAGCTGTGCCTGCGTTCACATGGCCTTCATTGCCATCTCAGTTCCATTCTTGTCCGAAATTGGACTATTCCATCCCAGTGTGCTGCTCCCTCACCTCCCTGAAGCAGGCCAAAGGCTGCCACACGGTATTCACATTATGAGCTTTCTCACCTGATGGAGCCACGTCTTAGTCTGAGTTCGTCCCTTTTCGCACAATCATCATTTCCACTGCAACAGTATCGGTGTCATTCAGGTATGTACACTGGATTGGTGTAGGTATGTACAGATCACCTCCCAGGTAGCAGTCCAGTATGGCCGAATGAGTGCCTTGAACCCCCTCAAGCTGAACTGTCTCCTCCCCAGTGGTAGTATGCAGGCAGTGAGTATCTGGCGCCAGATGCCAATCTTCATGACTTACAGCAGTACCACAGCTAATTGCCCAGGTGATCTGTACATAACTACACCAATCGTCCCTTTCTTTGGGGTATCAATGGTCGGTTCCGATAGACTGAATGTCCCCGCCATAGGCAATTCCAGCCCTTTTTTGGGGGGAGGGGGGATTTGCATGGCCCCCCTTGCCATGGTTAGGGCTAGGCTTGCCATGGCCTTGGCTAGGGTCAGGGTGAGGGCTAGGATTAGGCTTCGGGTTGGTGGTAGGGACTGGGTTGGAGTTCAGGTCAGTGTTGGAGTGCACAGTGGACAAAATTTTGCTTTGGGCACCTTTGGTGCCCATGAACGATCGGGTGCAATCGGAGCCCATGGACTCCCTAGGCCAGTACCTTTAGCAACTAACTGGTGGCTGGAGGCCCCCTAGGGGGAGGGGGTAGTGTGTCCTAGGATCCGTGGAGCTGCGCCATCCCCCTCCGGTCACCATGAAAAAGGCAGCAACGGAATGCATCATTGACAGCCAAATCCATACATGACAAACGGAGGGGCAAAAAGTGGCAGGACAGTAATCGGCGTCCCTGAAATCCCATCCCCAGCCCCGAACCACCGGAATCACAGGAAAAACTTCACAGAAAACCAGGGGCAAGGTGTTCCATGGTTCCTAAAATTGTGGCAACAACACCCTATGTTGTTCCAACAGGGGCGTTGTTCTCACAACAGGGGTACAGGCTCTGCAGCTGAGCCAAAAATCACAATTCTCAACTCACCTCGTTCACCTGCCATTGTCCATCTCAACACCTTATGGCCGTCTGCGGACATCTGGCTGGTTTACCCCATTAAATCAGCTCACGCCCCCCAACAAGGGCTTCTACTCTGAAAAGGGCTAATTGGAGGCCTCCATCGCATTGTGGTTTGAATGGGCTGGGTAACTTGTGCCCAAGGATATTTCACGTATCACAATATTGTCGCGAGCACCGAAAGGTGTGTCCAATGAACACTCCTGTTCGGACCATACTTTTTAAGGTTAAAATTGTTGGTTGGACAGGGGGGGGGGGGTACTGTGCCAGCAATGGTGCCTTTGGTGTCTGCACAGCCTGCACCCCAGAGAGAATCCGCCCCACTGGGTTTGGCTCACGATTGTGAGACTGTCGAGGGATTGAGGGTGAAGGATGGCAGGCCAGGATGGCAAGGACACTGACCCATGTAGTGCAACCGTCCTCGGCGAAGATCTGGGCACCAGCCTTCAATCAGGAAAAACCCGGGTCTTCACAGACCACCAGAAACAGAAACTGCAAATTCCATATTCCAAAAATGTACTGCAAAAAAACTGGTTACGAATCCTCAAAAAAAGGTGCATTCCTTGATTGGTTGCTTGATTACTGCACATTATCCAAAGCGCCGTATCCCCATCCCTGACAACCGTTTGCAAACGCCGAAATCAGGGAGCAACCGCGGGGGCTGATGCTGTGCACTGTGCAACTGTGCAACGCTGCCCTCAATCCAAGATGGACAATGCACAAATCCATACAAAACCTCGGATGGAAACGTTGAGGGTAACATGGCTTGAGGAGGAGTATAAGAACTGCAGGTTCGCAATAGTGAGTGTCAGGGTATCAGGGACGGTGGCTGCAACCCGTTGTGTTTCCAGCCCGGGACCACACTGTGGCGCGTGGCTGCTATGGGCAATGCGATGCAGCGACATGATTTCCCACGGCCTGCGTGGCCGCTGCGACCGCGCACTGTCCGCATACAACCGGTGGTCCGGCTTCAGGATACTGAGGTCGCCCCCAGACACTCCGTACTTTGTGCTGCGGTGCCTGTGCAAACATTCCAGCAACGGCACCCCCTCAACCGAGAAGTGAGTGCTTGGGGCGTACTGGGTCACGCACTTGGGGCAAGATCGTCATGCTCATCTTCACCATAGCGTGACACACTGAGCGAGACTGCAAGGCAGAGAGTAGATCCTGCCCGGTCCTCCCCATTCGGCCCCACAAAGCGGAATATCCTGGAATGAGGAACAAAGACCATATTGGGCTGACCTTGGTGCATTGGGGTTGCTGGAAATGTGTCCCTGAAGTGGCCCAAAAAAATCCGGTTGCAGAAACCGGTGGGCCAGGGCCAGGGTGGGCACTACTTCCCTTAAACTGTTCATATTTTATAGAAGACTTCTCAGGTATTGTGTTGGGTGCATGGTGTATCGGGTGTCCGTGACCGCAACTCTCCAAGGCACGGGCACCCGTGATTGCATGTACAGAGGGCATGTACTGGGTAATCTTCGCCAGGGCTCGCCTATGGCATGGCGACCCGATGCCATGGGGTTCCAAGGTCTCTACTACCGGCAACCGGTACCTGTGGCCATTGGTCATGGGTACCCACAGCCACAAGAGAACCCGTGCACTAATAGCGTAGCTGGAGGGTCGGTCAACAATGTGTATGCAGGCATCATCATCCTCATCATCATCATGAAATGCTGCATGGCACTGCACGTTGTGCAATGCTGGGTCTTTCCTCGCGCCAGTGCAGACCGCACCACTTACAACTGTAGTATGAGTGGTTGCGCTTGGCACGTACGTATTTCCAGTGCAATTGATGATCGCACCTTCCACACGCTGAAGCCAGCACATAGCGTCCTGGCTGCTGTGGCGGGACCGGTGCCACAGGGCATCTAGAGCCGGGCAGGACGGGAGGTGTGTCCCCAACCTCAGGTGCAATGAGTTCGGAGGATGAATTGGCCCTGGGCCCCGCGTTGTGGCTGGAGAGGTCGAACACAGTGCGCCAGGCGAACAAATCGGCGCAGGCAGCCCGTTGATTCTTCATTGGTTGCTGAGAAAAAGAACATCAGGGGTGGCTCCAGAAATGGAGAGCACTATGGCTTTCGAAAGTGTAGAGTGACACATGGACAGTACTACGGTTTCTGAGGGTGCAGAGTGACACAGGAGGTGCCCCACATCACAGCCCACGAGCTGTCTTTACCGTATGCAGCAGGGTTGTCCTTAACGGGAAAAAAAAAGTTGTTCCAGAACCTGGTATTTTCAAAAGAGCTTGCGGACAGTACATGTCTTCACCCCGGTGTTCCCAATTGTTCAACCATGAGTCCCTAGCCCCAAATTTGTATAAGCACAACCATATGATCCTAGCCCCACATGTGTTGCATGATAGCATCAGAACCCTACCTCACACCCTGCACAATTCAACATGAACAAGAGCAATACTTTTTTCGATCAAATCCAGTGATGCAGCGTTCGACCACCCGAATGTTCCATCGCCGGTGGCACAGCTGATAACAAACTCCCTACAGCTGGTACAACCTCTGGAAGTGCACCCTGACACGCTCCATAAGCTCACCCTTCCCCCCGCTCACACTCAAACCATGCTTCCTGGAAATGGCCTTAAACTCAACTTTAGTCCACTCATGCAACCCCCCCCTCTCCATTGCCTTCAACACCGCCTCATCCACATCGTACGCAAACACCAACTGCGCGGCAGGGTTAGAAGAGGTGGAGGGGACAGCTGAGGGGTTACGAAGGTCAGAAGAGCTACTGGCAACTTCACCTGCCAGCTCCAAATCCTCGTCCTCACTGTCTTCGTCCTCACCCTCCAACCCAACCCCATACACACCGCCAATGTCGGCGTGACGTGTCGCCCTCCTGGGGACAACCCACAAATCTTGATTGTCCAACTGAACCTCTGCCTGACCATCCTCTTCCAAAGAAACTGCCAAATCCTTGAAAGCCGCAAACCCAAGCAAACCACCATCTTCCACCTCAACCGCATGCCCTTGCTTCCGTTTGCGCGGGTGGAAAGGGGTCTTGCGAAGATCATCAAAAACCTCAAAGGGCCCCCAATCCTCTGGTGCCTTCCCATTGCAGCTTACCTACAGCGTCTCACACATGCGCTCCGTGCTTTGGCCAAAGTCCGTAGCCGTCATGTAGCTAAACACTCTCTCACACGAACACGAGCTTGCCTCAACCCAATCCTCCACTTTAGCACTACCATCCCACTCACTTCCCTTGAATCGTGTTTGCACGTCTTCAATCAAACTGCGAAGAAACTTCATCTAGCTACCCTTGATGAGGCTACTCCCTACGTCAACACCCAACGGGGGGCAAAATCAGAAGTGGCCCACTTGTGGGCAAAGTGGCTACGTCACCCCTGCTGTCTCGGGGATCCCCACCGCTTCAGATCGGGGGGGGGGGGGAATCAGAAGTGGCCCACTTGTGGGCAAAGTGGCTACGTCACCCCTGCTGTCTCGGGGATCCCCACCGCTTCAGATCGGGGGGGGGGGGGGGAATCAGAATTGGCCCACTTGTGGGCAAAGTGGCTACGTCACCCCTGCCGTCTTGGGGATCCCCACCGCTTCAGAGCGGAGGGCAAAATCAGAAGTGGCCCACTTGTGGGCAAAGTGGCTACGTCACCCCTGCCGTCTCGGGGATCCCCACCGCTTCACAGCGGGGGGCAAAATCAGAAGTGGCCCACTTGTGGGCAAAGTGGCTATGTCACCCTTGCCGTCTTGGGGATCCCCACCGCTTCAGATCGGGGGGCAAAATCAGAAGTGGCCCACTTGTGTGCAAAGTGGCTACGTCACCCCTACCGTCTCGGGGATCCCCACCGCTTCAGAGCGGGGGGCAAAATCAGAAGTGGCCCACTTGCAGGCAAAGTGGCTACGTCACCCCTGCTGTCTCGGGGATCCCCACCGCTTCAGATCGGGGGGGGGGGGAATCAGAAGTGGCCCTCTGGTGGGCAAAGTGGCTACGTCACCCCTGCCGTCTCGGGGATCCCCATCGCTTCAGATCGGGGGGCAAAATCAGAAGTGGCCCACTTGTGGGCAAAGTGGCTACGTCACCCCTGCTGTCTCGGGGATCCCTACCGCTTCAGAGCGGGGGGCAAAATCAGAAGTGGCCCACTTGCGGGCAAAGTGGCTATGTCACCCCTGCCGTCTCGGGGATCCCCACCGCTTCAGATCGGGGGGCAAAATCAGAAGTGGCCCACTTGTGGGCAAAGTGGCTACGTCACCCCTGCCGTCTCCGGGATCCCCACCGCTTCAGATCGGGGGGCAAAATCAGAAGTGGCCCACTTGCAGGCAAAGTGGCTACGTCACCCCTGCCGTCTCGGGGATCCCCACCGCTTCAGATCGGGGGGGGGGGGGGAATCAGAAGTGGCCCACTTGTGGGCAAAGTGGCTACGTCACCCCTACCGTCTCGGGGATCCCCACCGCTTCACAGCGGGGGGGGGGGGGGGATCAGAAGTGGCCCACTTGTGGGCAAAGTGGCTACGTCACCCCTGCCGTCTCGGGGATCCCCACCGCTTCAGATCGGGGGGGGGGGGGGGGGGATCAGAAGTGGCCCACTTGTGGGCAAAGTGGCTACGTCACCCCTACCGTCTCGGGGATCCCCACCGCTTCACAGCGGGGGGCAAAATCAGAAGTGGCCCACTTGCAGGCAAAGTGGCTACGTCACCCCTGCCGTCTCGGGGATCCCCACCGCTTCAGAGCGGGGGGCAAAATCAGAAGTGGCCCACTTGCAGGCAAAGTGGCTACGTCACCCCTGCCGTCTCGGGGATCCCCACCGCTTCAGATCGGGGGGCAAAATCAGAAGTGGCCCACTTGTGGGCAAAGTGGCTACGTCACCCCTACTGTCTCGGGGATCCCTACCGCTTCAGAGCGGGGGGCAAAATCAGAAGTGGCCCACTTGTGGGCAAAGTGGCTACGTCACCCCTGCCGTCTCGGGGATCCCCACCGCTTCACAGCGGGGGGCAAAATCAGAAGTGGCCCACTTGTGGGCAAAGTGGCTATGTCACCCCTGCCGTCTCGGGGATCCCCACCGCTTCAGATCGGGGGGCAAAATCAGAAGTGGCCCACTTGCAGGCAAAGTGGCTACGTCACCCCTGCTGTCTCGGGGATCCCCACCGCTTCAGATCGGGGGGGGGGGGGGGAGATCGGAAGTGGCCCACTTGTGGGCAAAGTGGCTACGTCACCCCTGCCGTCTCGGGGATCCCCACCGCTTCAGAGCGGGGGGCAAAATCAGAAGTGGCCCACTTGTGGGCAAAGTGGCTACGTCACCCCTGCCGTCTCGGGGATCCCCACCGCTTCAGATCGGGGGGCAAAATCAGAAGTGGCCCACTTGCGGGCAAAGTGGCTATGTCACCCCTACCGTCTCGGGGATCCCCACCGCTTCAGATCGGGGGGGGGGGGGGAATCAGAAGTGGCCCACTTGTGGGCAAAGTGGCTACGTCACCCCTGCCGTCTCGGGGATCCCCACCGCTTCAGATCGGGGGGGGGGGGGGGATCAGAAGTGGCCCACTTGTGGGCAAAATGGCTACGTCACCCCTACCGTCTCGGGGATCCCCACCGCTTCAGATCGGGGGGCAAAATCAGAAGTGGCCCACTTGTGGGCAAAGTGGCTACGTCACCCCCGCTTGATCGGGGATCCCCACCGCTTCAGATCGGGGGGGGGGGGAAATCAGAAGTGGCCCACTTGCAGGCAAAGCGGCTACGTCACCCCTGCCGTCTCGGGGATCCCCACCGCTTCAGAGCGGGGGGCAAAATCAGAAGTGGCCCACTTGTGGGCAAAGTGGCTACGTCACCCCTGCTGTCTCGGGGATCCCCATCGCTTCAGAGCGGGGGGCAAAATCAGAAGTGGCCCACTTGCGGGCAAAGTAGCTATGTCACCCCTGCCGTCTCGGGGATCCCCACCGCTTCAGATCGGGGGGCAAAATCAGAAGTGGCCCACTTGTGGGCAAAGTGGCTACGTCACCCCTACCGTCTCGGGGATCCCCACCGCTTCAGAGCGGGGGGCAAAATCAGAAGTGGCCCACTTGTGGGCAAAGTGGCTACGTCACCCCTGCCGTCTCGGGGATCCCCACCGCTTCAGATCGGGGGGGGGGGGGGGGGTTTTGCTAAAACCACAAGCAAACACGCAAACACGAGGCAAAACACGCACGTCTCCTGTGGCACATCTCGTCAGTGTGCCGCCTCCTCGTGGGCAGTCACAAAAGCCCGGTATGGGCAATAGAAGTCGCAAATAGCGTCATTGGGGCGGGACGGGTGGGCTGCTGGCAACAAGCAAAAATGCTCTACAAGTACAGAGGCTCACTGCACACACGCATGCGCACACACACACCACCCGACGAGCAAAACCAAAGCTCAGGCACGGCTGAGCTAAGATTTTGCTAAAACCACAAGCAAACACGCAAACACGAGGCAAAACACGCACGTCTCCTGTGGCACATCTCGTCAGTGTGCCGCCTCCTCGTGGGTCTCGTTCATGCCAAACTGCCGCATAACCCCCCCCCCCCCCCCCCCCCGGCGCAGGTCTGAGACCCAGCGGCTCCCATGCGCAACGCACGCCACACCCTCGAAGTATACGGCCGCCCCAAACATAAATCGCCAAAGGCGCCCCGCACACACCGGCGCCACCCGCCAGGCTTCAGGCGTCCGCAGACCAAGCCCAAGAGAGCGTGGACGACCCCTGCCGCCGCCAATGAGGAAGCGGTAAATGTACAGCGACCGTCAGGCACTGCCGCCCTGTCGCAGAGCTGCCCGGTCAGCCCAGGGCAGCACCCCTGAGATCCGCAGCAGATCCCAAAATGGCGGGCCAGCGCCCAACCCAGCTCCAACCCTAAGAAAGCATGGACCCCGGACCCACAACAAAGTGGCAGCGGTGCAGGCCAAAGGACCAACGCCCGGCATATAACCACAAAATCAGCCCGCGACATCCACGGAGGGCAGGGCCGCCTCTACAGACAATCGCCCGGAGGGCTCCCGCCTGCGCACACTGGACCTGCCAAAACGCAGAGAGAATACGAGCCACACACAACAACCAGAACATTGGCGCAGCCATGGAAGCCAAAAAACGCCCACAAACGCGCGAGCAATGCCCGGGCGCAAAGCAGCCCGGCCATCCCAGGGTGGCACTCAGAGACCTGACACAGAACGCAAAGCAAAGGGTGAGCGCACACTCCCACCCCAGCCCCTCGGAGACCGGCTGACCACCCAAAAAACAGACTACACCAACGGCCTGAAGTGGCCAGCTATTCTCACCACCAAGGGATAAGACCCCTGCACCCATAGATACGGGACGGGGGTACGACGACCCCCGTTCCAGTCCGTCAGCGACACCACCACCCTCTGACCTCCCCTCGACCCCGTCACCACATCCCACATCCCCCCGCAAGTGTGTCTGCCCCCCGGCTTCACCCCGGGGTCCCCAACCGCGGTGGTGCGCCGCGTCGCCTGCCCCCGAACCCGCTTGGCGATGTCCATGGCTGCGGCACCCAGGAAGTCGTCCCTCTCCCCGGGATCTTCTGGCACGCCATACGCGACGTACAGCCGCACCCCATTCCGGAGGAGCACCCGGTGACAGGCCCTGCGGCCCACCAAGGCTCCCAACTTCTCCCGCAGCGCGGCGCGGCGCCGCGCCGCGCGCCGCTGAACGGCCTCCTCCGAACGCTTGCGCGAGCGGCTCTTGCCCCGCCTCCGCCCGCCGCTACGCGCACGGCGGTTACGGCGGCGCCGGGTCATGATCACATGCACCAAGAGAAAACGAGTGCTACAAGCAGGCGCCGGCACTACACGACATCAAGTCATTGCACCCACCGACTCCTCCAAGCGGTACTGCAAAAAAACCTCGTGGAACTCCGCCCCCCCTTCACCACCCCCCGGGGACCACAGGCCCGCTCTCCACGAATGCGGCAGAACAAAGGGCCCCATAGGCACCCCCAGGGTCCACAAAAAAACCGTGCGCCTATCGGGAAAGGCCCAGAGATCCCCAACCCTGCGCGCCGCCACCTCGCGCGCCAAACCCAGATCTCCATTGAAGTTGTCACTCAACCTACTGATAGGATCAGCGGGATTATGTGAACCACGCACCCAGTGCATATATACCGTGAAGCCTGGGCACGACGCCCACAGGTAGCGGAAACGCTTCAGAATGGACTGCTGGAATTTACGCCCCACCTTGGCTTTACACCGGAGGAACTGCACTAGCGCCGCCGCATTATCCCCAAACAAATGGGCCTCCCGAACGCCTACATTGAGGATGAGCTTCAAGCCCCAGAGCAGCGCGGCAGCCTCCGCACACTGCTGGTTGGGCGGTTGCTCCGCGGGCACAACCGATCGAGAACCCACATCCATCGAAAACAGGCCCAGCCGGTATTCACCCGCGTCCAGCGCCGCGTCGACGTAAACAACCAACGGCGATCGCTTCACCACCCTGGGGAGGGACACCACTGACCATTGCCTCCTGGCAAGCACGCACGCCACGCACATAGACTTAAGCAAACGCACTGGGGTAAACGGCAGCCGGGGGGGCGCCCAGAGCACATGAGCCCACACACCAGACAGGTGCGGACTGTGCCCAGAACCCGGGCGACATATCCACTGTGCCCGCCCCAAGAACTGCTGCAGCCGTTTTACCCTACAGGGTCCCACAGACAACCTCAACCAATGCGCAAACAGAGCTTCCCACGCGTTGCCAGCAGTCCGCACCTCCCCCCCCTGCAAATCAATATCCTTCCCCAGCCACACCAGCCGCTGCACAGGCTCTAACGTACTCTTTGGGCTGACTACAGCACCTGCACGGCGCAACGCCTCCGCCGCCCTCGCCGTCTGCTCTCGCACACGCGCGCGGCCGCGCCCCACAACCAGGACATCATCCAAGTAAATTAAAACCAGCACCCCCAACAGCCCCGCGCCGGCCACCAGACCCTCTAACACTCGCTGGCACAGGAGGGGGCTGTACTTCCACCCAAAGGGCAAGCACCGGAAAGCCAACACCCCCCCCTCTCCATCCGAGACGCGAAAGGCCCCCCAGAACTCGCGCGGCAGCTGAAGTGACCAAAAGCAATTACTCAGGTCGATGTGGCACATGCACAGCTCTTCCCCCCCCCCCCCCGGCAGGGACAGAATATCCCACACCGGCCTCATGCAACGCGCTCGGGCATAAAAAGAGGGGAGGAAAAAGGAGGACCCTTGCTGTGCCACCTGCGCCAAAAGGGCCAACACCTCCACAGAGGGGAGGGAGAACTTCTCCGGCCGAGACCGCATCTCCTCATTAAGGGGCACCAGATTGACAATCAAACTGCACTTCTCCTCCGTCTTGGGTATCGCAAAAACACCCCCATTGGGCCCAGGTGACCCCGGCGGCAGGGGGAAAAGCAAACCCTGGTCCCGCAATGCCCTCATCATGACCACCGCCTCATCCGACGGGGGAATTATCCCAGAAAACTGCCTGCCTACCAATTCTGCGAAGCCGTCCGGCACACAACTATCCCAGACCTCGCGGGGGATATCCACACGCCCCACCGGCCCCAAACCCCGCGCCAATACCTCCTCCCTGATACGCTGCATAAGCAATTTGGGCGACGTCGAATCATGCAAGAGCGACTCCCAAACCTCAGGGCTAAATGAGGACAAAGCCACAGCCAAGACTCGCAGAAACTCCGGCTGTCTGAGATCACGGGCAGCTTCACTGCCCCACTCCAGAAACTGCAACAGGCGACGCTCCAGTAAACCAGGCGGTGCGCGGGGCAGACAAGCCCGCAGGGAGCACAACCAGGCGTCCCACTCACCGGTCCGAAGGCGCTCCCGCACCCACTGACCCAGCTCCGACGCGACGGGAAATTGCCGTTCGGGCAGCCGCACCCACAATCCTGGCCGGGCCCGCGGCCTTCCGCTTGCCCAAGACGGACGCGACCTCACCCGTCCTGCGGGCCGCGATGCGCAGCCGCCTGATGGAGGAGCCTGCTGCGGAGGCAGGTGGGGGGTCTGCATCCACATCAATGACTTCCCCCCCCCCGTCTCCCCGCGGCCGGCGCCCGCGTCCTGAGGACCCCTCAACAGCCGTAAGGGCCGGAGGGGCCCCCGGGTCACGTGCGCCAGCCCGGTCCTCCCTCCCAGCAGCTCCCGCAGCGGCAGGACTCGCGGACTCCCCAGGGCACGATCCACCCCGACCTCCTGCCGACCCATCCCCGTCACCTCCCCATTGTGGGGGCTCATCGGCATCAGGGGCACAGAGCTCCAGGAGCTCCTTCGGGAAAACGTCCCGGAGGGACACGGCGCGCCAAACGAACTCTCCTGCATGGTTGTCAGGGGGCCAGGGGAGGACAGCCTCGGTCGTGACGACGAAGTCGTCGGGCGCGTCGGCGTAGTGGACTGCCACCGTCTCCGAAAGCCACCGCCCCCACCAAGCCAGCCACTTGATGGGCAGCCCCAACCATCGCAGGGCCGCGGAGCCCCCTCGCCTCCATGCGTGCCACCTGGCGTGGGGGTTGTCGCTGCCCCCCAACGCGGCAGCCATGACCGACTGCATGAAAGCTGGTCCCTGCGGACAGAATTGCGCTCCGACGACAGCAGACGTGGCCCCCGTGGCATCGAGCCAGCCCAGCCACTCTTGGGCATACTTCCCGAGTCGCCTGCGCACGATGCGCGGCGCCCCCTTGACCGTGCGGAACGCCAATCCCCGACACCGGGATCCCCCCCGACGGAGGGGCGCGGCCTCACCCACCCGCAGAAGGCAGGTGAATGCCAGGACTGCCATCCCATAGACGGTCCACTGCGGTCGCTCCGTGCAAGCCAGCGCGAAGTTGCGGAGGTCGTCCAAACCTGCGTAGGGCCGTAGGGCCGGCTCCGTGGGCGCCCACTTGGCACAGCGCCAGACCCGGCGACTGACGAACGCGGGCAGCCATCCCATGTCCTCCAGCGCCCGGAACGCCGACACTGCGACCTTGAGGGAGCTTCCCGAGTACCCCAGTCCCCATAACTGGAAAATGTAGCGGCACGCCGCTTGTTCAAGCTCGGATGTGGGCGTGTAGCCCACCCAGAGGGCCATCTTGCGGAAGTGGGTACAATACGTACCCATGGTGCTTTTTGCCCAGGAGGATGCCTGCAGGGCGTCCACGGAGGTGATCTCACCCTCCTTCCATATCCGTCTCCACGCTGCCCACACCAGGCGCCAGACCACGTCCTCGCCATCCCGGAAGTCCGACGGTCCGAGAACCACCAAGGCCCCCCGGGGCTCGGGAGGGATGGGCCGGATGGGGCAGCTTCCCCATCAGTCAAAGCCGGGGCACTCGTGAAACCAATGCCGTTTCACTCCCCTCCCAGCGTTCTTGCATGCCCGACACGCTGTCACCGGGGCATTGGTGACGTCCATCGGCTCGGCACCCGGCTTGGCGGTGTACAGGCGGCGGCCCCCCTCAACGCGGAACTTACCCTTCATGGCTTGCAGCCGCCGCCCCACCACCTCCTCCTCCGCCGCTCCCGTACAACCAGCGGACAGCACAGGCACATCGGACGCATCCTCGGCCGCGTCCGACCCCTCACCGACCGGTCCGGGGTCCAAGCCCTTCTTGCCCCTGTATGCCGACAGGCTAGTCACCGTGAACGTCCAGACCGCCTGGACAAAACTCCGAAGGCGCGTAAGTTCGTCATCATCCATGGACTCCAGCTGCCACACTTCCGTGTCCGCGGAGTCCGCGTCCACCACCGGCGCCAGCTCGTCCAGGATGGCGTCCGTGAACTTTTCCTTGTCCTTGTACTTGGAGACGTATTCGTGTTGGGGCACCTCCCTGCGCCACAACAAGGTGGACAGCGCGAGAAGGCTGGCGAAGACCCACTGGGGCTTAGAATCCAATTCCCTCACCTTCACGATTTCCGCTTTACACAGCGGCGGGACCTTCGCCATTTTCCTCTTGGACTCCGCCTCGGCCTTGGCACTGACCGCCTCCAACTGCTTGCGCAGGCCCTCCATCACAAGGGCCTGTCCCTGAACCAACTGCTTGAGCTCCAGAAGCTCTGGCGACACCGTCTGCGGCTGTTGGGGTGGTACCTCCACCTTGACAAAGCCCAGCGACGCCACATCCAGGTCGCACTGGGCCATGACGCAATACGAGGCGATCATCTTCACCAGCCCCACCTCCCCCAACTCGATTCCGTACTTGGCGACGAAACTAGCCTCCCACTCTGACCTGCGTTCCAGCAGCACCGACAGCTTCATCTCCACCTGCGAGGCAGCCCTGGCTATCTCCAGCATGGGAACGCTATCAATGAACTGGGAACAAATTGTTCCCTTCGCGAAGACGGCAAAATCGTCAACTGACATATTCACAGACCGGGTCGTTCCAAAGTGTCACGGAGCAGGCTCTACGTGTGACCACCTATGGTCTGCTGGCAACAAGCAAAAATGCTCTACAAGTACAGAGGCTCACTGCACACACGCATGCGCACACACACACCACCCGACGAGCAAAACCAAAGCTCAGGCACGGCTGAGCTAAGAATCAGAAGTGGCCCACTTGTGGGCAAAGTGGCTACGTCACCCCTACCGTCTCGGGGATCCCCACCGCTTCAGATCGGGGGGGGGGGGGGGAATCAGAAGTGGCCCACTTGCAGGCAAAGTGGCTACGTCACCCCTGCCGTCTCGGGGATCCCCACCGCTTCACAGCGGGGGGCAAAATCAGAAGTGGCCCACTTGCAGGCAAAGTGGCTACGTCACCCCTGCTGTCTCGGGGATCCCCACCGCTTCAGATCGGGGGGGGGGGGGGAAATCAGAAGTGGCCCACTGGTGGGCAAAGTGGCTACGTCACCCCTACCGTCTCGGGGATCCCCACCGCTTCAAAGCGGGGGTCAAAATCAGAAGTGGCCCACTTGCGGGCAAAGTGGCTACGTCACCCCTGCTGTCTCGGGGATCCCCACCGCTTCAGAGCGGGGGGCAAAATCAGAAGTGGCCCACTTGCGGGCAAAGTGGCTATGTCACCCCTGCCGTCTCGGGGATCCCCACCGCTTCAAAGCGGGGGTCAAAATCAGAAGTGGTGCCCAAAAGAGGGCGGAATAGCTCCGCAACTCCTGCTTTCTCGGCGATTCCCAAAAAGGGGGGATAGACATGGCCCACGTTGGGCTGGGGCAAAAAGGCCTCTAGGGGCTGTCCTTAAGGGCTGTCCTTAACAAAAAAAAAATTTCGTCCCTTAAGGACCCCCCTGGTACGCAGCCACCTAGCAGCTGGGTGAAAACCTTTGCTCTTGCAGAACCCCGAAGTGTGCACAGCGTCCCTAGAAAACAGCAGGCACATAACAGGTGCAACGTCATCATCACATGGGTCCCTAAGGGGGCGTTTTCGCACAGCGCCAACTATTACCAATTATTATGTTGTTTTTCCTGGGAACACCCCTGAAAACCACCCACCTACAGAAGCATGCATGATCAGTTGAAAACAGCATGGGGTGCAGAATTCAGGACGCCGGGGGCCTTGCCAGGCATCAGACAAAAAAAACCCCTGGTGTACCAGCAGGGCTGTAGGGTGCAGAATTCAGGACCCTGGGACCTGTGGCTACCGGTGGTGGAAAACAGCCGACCGGTGCGCCCCCTGACAGCCACACCTGTCAACAGATAACTACACAGGCTTTGTAGAATATGCCTCGTGAGGACAGTAATGAAACAACCACATGTATTCACAGGTTATCCTATCTATATTTCCCTCCTGCTCTCTCTCTCTGTCCAAACACTCAATCTCCGGTGTCACTCATCCATCTGAGTGCTCTCGCTTGCCTTGCTCATTGTGGGCCCACTCAACTCTAAAAAGAAAATCTAGCCTGCTCTGCCTCTCTCTCTCTCTCTCTCTCTCTCTCCACCTCTGCCCACCCCTACCAATTCTTCCCCCCCCACTGTCTATCCTCTATCTCAAGCATGTACTCGCCTCCCGGAGGGGGGGAAATTCGGAACATGTCAAAAAGGAATGGCGAAACTTGGTGCAGCGAAAATTTGGCTCTAAATCCCAAATACCACTGCAAAATTTGGTACCGCCCTCCCCTTACAATCTCCCCCCTTTTGTCAGGCCAGTCCCCCCCCCAGAGGGGGGGGGGGGGACAGTCATGAAGGACGGTTCCCCCACTTGGGGGGGGGGGGGGGTTGCACCACAAAACTGTACCATAGTATCACAGTGTAAATCAGCTTCGGTGCCTGGTAAAAAATTGGTGCCTTTGGCGCCCAGTATTTTCTATGCTTTTCGGGCCAAGTGACGGTTCCCCCCCAGAGGGGGGGGGGAGATTGCAGGGGGGGTACAAAATTCCCATTGTGGCACAAGAACAAGCATAGCCCGTGACTTGTTATTTTCTATGGGCCCTTGGTTGGCTGCTATTATTTCCTAGAGACATATTGCAGTGGGTCCAACTAGCCTGCTCTCTGTAGAGCAAAGTGAGCAGGCACAATGGGATTGCGCATGCCAAGACCTCTAAAAATTACTTGTAGAAAAATGGTTTCCAACTGTCATAACTTGGCATACTTCTGTTGTGCTAAATTTGACCGTTCCAAATTGCGCCTCTTCTTCATTTTCCCTTCCCCAGTACTGGCTGCTCTTACTTATTGTGCTAATCTTGGGACCTGCACATGACGAAAAAAAAGGCTTGGTAGTGTTTACTTGTCTCCAAACCTCTCTGAAATACAATTTTGACACAGTGGGTTGTTGGTGCCATGGTGTATCCCACTCCCAGGGACACCCCCCCCCAACATGGGCCTCCCTCCATAAAGGCCCCCCAGGGACCATGCACAAGGACCAAAACCTGACCTTGCCACTACAACTCCATGGCAACTGGAGGGAAATTCTTCTTCATCGACTTTGGCCCTGTGGACTTTTGGGGCAAGTGACAGGAGGGTTGGGGAGGAGGGGGCTGACCAGGGGGTGGGGTTGGGGTCAGCATCCATTGCTGGTTGGTGTTGGCACCTTGTTTGCCATCTTTGCCAACCTCTTCCCCTAAACCCATGGGAACATCGTTATGTTGAGTGCACACTGCGTGCATATCTAGCAACGCTCACCAGGTACCAACAAATCTAACACCACCTACACCCTCCGTGTATTATGCAACAGAAAGCATACACCTTGTTAGGCTTCTGTTTGTGTCTTAGCACTGCGAGGGTGTAGGTTTGGTGATTGTTTTCGGAAAACCAAATGGGACGCCCTAGCAAAGCATGTAGAGCATCACACACAGTCCCAGTCATTTGATATTATTCGGTGTACAATATAAATACAATATACATATACATATACATATATATATATATATATATATATATACATATATATATAAATACAATATATTATATATTATATTATATGCATAAAATTTCACAGTCACTGCCAATAGGAAGACGCATGGATCTCCGCACATAGTGCTTCACATATGTGACTCTGCATCCGCAGACAATTTCCACAAAGCGGCTTGGTTTGACTGTATGCAAAACAGGGCGTGCAATGCTATAGTGGGTGCATTGGTATGCAGCAGTAGTGCTGTACTAGAACAAACATACAAACAGAGGCACAACGGCAAGGTTGAGCGTCTGCACCCTGTCAAATGTACTCAGATGGAGTCCAACACCCTGCACACTGACACACTTTGTTGTTTGCTGTGGTTCATGATGCCACAGTCATCTCCCAGGATAAGAGACCATTCAGATGCAAGCATGCATGTGATTGGTCGGGATCGTCGAGTATGATGAAGCAAAAGCATGCGATTCATCCACATGGGTTGAGGGGTGAACAGGGGGTGGAAAACTTTGTACCCCACCCCCCTTGTCCTCACACGGGCCAGGTTCTGGTTCAAGGGGCAACAGTGTGGAGACACGACGGGGTTGCGGTGTTCGAGCGAGCCCATGTACCTAGTGGCATGTACCACGGGACACATGTTGCAAACATAAAACAACCCTACCCCTTCATGACTACAACGGGGTGTCCAACAAGCCAGCATACACCCCAGAACACAAGAGCATATGGAAGTACAATTGCACGTTGCCACCCTTATTGACCCTTGCTGCAACACACCACATTCTCTATTGGATTGGAACCGCAAAAACAATGGTTGCCAAAAAAACCTAACAGTGCGGAAACACGGTCTTTGTACAAGCCCGTGTTAGGACAAGGGGGGGTTTACCACTCCCCTGCCAGCTAGCGGCACAAGCACTGAAAATGACTCCTGTTGTTCTGACCCGCCCCAAATCGAAAAAAAACGGGACCTACACAGACTACCAGAAACAGAAACTGCAAATTCCATATTCCAAAAATGTACTGCAAAAAAACTGGCTACGAATCCTCAAAAAAAAGGTGCATTCCTTGATTGGTTGCTTGATTACTGCACATTATCCAAAGCGCCGTATCCCCATCCCTGACATCCCTGTCAACCGTTTGCAAACGCCGAAACCAGGGAGCAACCGCGGGGGCTGATGCTCCAGTCCAGTCCAAACCACAGCCATGAATGGATGCGGTGGACTGTAATACAACTGTGCAACGCTGCCCTCAATCCAAGATGGACAATGCACAAATCCGCACAAAACCTCAGATGGAAACGTTGAGGACAACATGGGTCTCCGATTTTTTCCAATGCAATCTTTAACCTTTCCCCCCCCCTTCCCCTCTTTTTGTTCATGTGAGGAATTAGCATTTGACTGCCTGGGGGCGGTTTTGCTGTGTCAGAGAGGAGCGTAAGGCTACCAGTGAGGAAAGGGAATCCAATTGAGGTAAGCTAAGCGAGGGTGTACATGGAACCTTTGGAGCAAGGTAGGTGCAGCCTTGGGCACCAAAAGTTTTGCCCATTTGGGGAACATTTGTCCATGTCCGGATCTTCGGCAACATGGGTGACATCGAGCAGCGTTGTGCAGTGGGGGAACGGAGCAAGCAGCCACCTGTCGAACGATCCCCCGTATTGCTGCACCTGAGGCCTCTGTTCAGATACTTTTACCAATTGTCAGGATCGGCTGTTCCTTCCACTCCCGGAAACTGCCCCCCGACCCCCCTCGTCCTTTCAAATCGTCTCCCAAATGAATAGGTACCCCCCCCTCCCCTTCCCCTTGCCCCCTCAATGGCTAAAGCAGTGCCGGCTGAATGGGGTCAGCAGTCAGCACGCACAGCCCAGGGCTGACCTCTGACTGGTATGTGCGCCTAACCTGGTGGAGTCCACAACCCAAAACCCTGACCAGTCACTAGGAGACAGCGGAGCCAGGGGAGAGCGTCACAATTCAAACATCATGGACATTGATCGAGCTCCATGAAGTGGACAATGGGTTGGGGAGCACGCGCAGCTGGACTAAGAGAGTACGTTAGCGCGCCGGTCACGCCCCGGGCAAACGTACCCTCTAATGCGGACAGTGCAACCTGACCAGATTGCAGCCCTGCAATTGATATTCGTACCTCATCCAGTCAGGGTGGATCATGGGTGCCTGGTGTAGCAACGGTGGGGTTGCATCAGCAGCCCCAGCGCCAACCAGGCAATCCGCATGATGGCAGCCATAAAACTAGAGGTGCAAGGGGTACCCGACAAGAAAGGAAAGAAAAAAAGCACCAAAGGGCGAGAGTGGCAAGAACAATGATGTCGACTTGAGTCGAACTGTGCGGTGACTATTCAGGGCCCCGTAATCCAACACGCAGACGCCAGATCGTACAGGGGAACAGGGGATCGTACGGGGGAAGATCCCAGTGACACGCCCTTTGACTGTTGGGCTGGATAGCGGCTACATGGCGTGGGGGCATTGGGCTTGAGGAGGGGTATAAGAACTGCAGGTCCGCAATAGTGAGTGTCAGGGTATCAGGGACGGTGGCTGCAACCCGTTGCGTTTCCAGCCCGGGACCACACTGTGGCGCGTGGCTGCTATGGGCAATGCAGGGAGGTGTGGCGGGCGATGCGGTTGATGCAGCGGCGCAGGTCATCGATCTCGTAGAAGTGAGGCACCTTCGTTGTGTGGTGCTCCGACATGATTTCCCACGGCATGTTTGGCCTGCGTGGCCGCTGCGACCGCGCACTGTCCGCACTGTACGCATACAACCGGTGGTCTGGCTTCAGGATACTGAGGTCGCCCCCAGACAGCGTTCCGTACTTTGCGCTGCGGTGCCTGTGCAAACATTCCAGCAACAGCACCTCCTCAACCGAGAAGTAGTGCGCAGCCTCACCAAACCGGATGCCGCCGGGCACCGCCGGACCATTGAAGTAAACGTCTCGGAGGCGGCCTTGCAGCCCATCAATCGCTCCCGCGGGAAAGCCGTACCTCCAGCAAAACTGGCGCAGCACACTGCAGGGGGCCGGCTGATAGTGCACAATGACATTGACCACATCTTGACACAGACCCCGGTAGCCGACCAGTGCCCACGCAGTCCGTCTGAGGCCAGAAATAGGGTCCGCCCTGCTGAGGCTTGCGGTGGCCGCCCTCTGCTTTTGTCTTGCTTTGGGCCATCGGCCACACCGTGACGCCTGTACACATGCAGTGCCGCTGTGCCCCATCGATGGGGATGGTGCGCACAGGGCCAGTCCCAGCGCCCAGGCCCAGTAGGAGCATAGAACATTCAGGATTGCACACCAGTGGGTGTATGCCGCTGGCCCTGTCAGGTAGAGGCCCTGTGGAGACGTCAAAGCCCACAAATTGTCCTCGCTCCAGTGGTACACGCAAATGAGACACTTGAGCGCCAGTGGTGGAGGGGAGACGCCAGGGGTCAGTGTGGCAGACGAATCGGCGTCCATCTCCGGGTCCGGGCTGCCATGGGGGTCGAGGCGACCGGGATCTGCCGACCAGAGGCCCCCGCCGGGCGGTCCCTGCAGCAGAAACAGGCCCCTGGTCTCAGGCAGTAGATCATGGATGGTTTGCATGGCTGAGCTGGCCGCGAAAGCGCAGAACGGGATAAGCTGCGGAAGGAAGAATTCAAGCAGGGCTCGGAGGAATGGACCGGGCTCGCTCCATCGTGTGTCCCACGGGCCATACAAAGGCCACTGCAACCTTGCAATTTTTCAGCCAGTTGCGAATCGCTTGCTTGCTCAATGCGGGCTAGCGAAATGCTGACTGGTGAGTTCTAACTGCTCAATGCCAAGTGACTCCCAATCCCAAAGGCCACCCCAACCCTAGTTGCACAAATATGCCAAATGGAAATTGGAAGGAATCGACGTGGGAGGTATCCAGGCCGTGGGGTCTGATTGCCCCCCATGTCCGTTACTCCTTCCTTCATACGATGCACTTATTGTAGCAAGATGAGGCGTTGTCTAATTTCCAGCTGGCAACCAACAACTGATAACTTGCGGAGAAATCTATGCCTACAATCTATGCCGTACACGCACCTGGGTGACCTTTGGAACTCGCCCGGGGGGCACGTGGGCTTGAATCAACCTAAAACGCCCACTCTTGGCACACCTTGTGCATTTTTCTTGTACCTGCCTCCACTGGAATCTGTTCTTTGTTCCCTAAATGGGAGATGGTGGGGCTGTCAGGCACTGGACCAGCAACTGCACAGCGTGCAATGCAAATAACTCGAATACAATCAATGAAATGCAGTACAATAGTAGCAGCAGCCGCGGTGTCATTGAAAAGACAGCCCTCATAATGCAAATGAATGAAATCCAATCAACAAAATGCAATCAAATCACACTGAACCACCTTCAGGTTTCAGGGGTAGAAACAGAACTAATCTAATGGTGTACCTTCCCTCCCAGACACAACCTCATATTACATGCAAGCAATATGCAGACCCAGTTACACCCACAACACAATTTCCACCAGCAACCAGCAGAACCCGGACTGAAATTGGGCCTCATCTCAGTGTAACCCAGATGACCATGGCTTCATCAATAACGTCGGTGTTGGTGATGCTGCCATGTGCATGCTTGCTTTCAGTCCAATATTTGTTGCATATATAAATGGCTTTCTTTGTGGCCTTCCCGTCTTTGCACATTTAATTGTTTGGCATGACGCTGTCGTCGTGAGCACACATGTAAACATGGGCATTGAAACTCCATTTCTTGGAGTAGCTTTGATTACTGACCAATTCGTTCCCAAAAAACAGAGCTTTTAGTATGGCACTACGCCAAGTACAAGAGACCCAAATGGATGCCGCCTTTCTTGCTGAACACACTTGCTCCCTGCACGCACTTTGTCCACACTTAAGATTCCTTGTGGTGTATCTTTCGCGTTCCTATTCCCTGCCAGTAAATCACACACACACACACTTTGGTGCCCACGTGCCCCTTTCAGTATGCAATTTGAAGCACTTACTCATATGATGTATGGTCACCGTTGAGAGACCCCAAACTAACACAACTTGTACACATCATACATTCAGTCCCGTGCTCATGTTTGGGCTGCTGATTTTGCAATCATACCAAAAGGACCGATAGCATCACCAACTGTTATAGTCAGGACAATCAGAGCCTGCGGAAATTGGAGCATATTTGTGCACAACACACACTTGTGCACCGTCGTATACAATCTGGGTGCTCTTGATACCTTGGGGTAAGTCGTTTGGTGGGATCCTTCTAAATAGCAGTGGTTGGTCATCTGTTTCCTTAGATGTACTTGGGCCGTCTGCAAACAAAGAAACACCACACACAAAGAGAAACGATGGGCAACAAACAACCCGTGGAGAAACAAAAGAAGCCAACAAGAACAATGTCGGCATGTTGTCAAAAATTTGGGACAGTGTAGGAACGAGGGTAGCCTGGTATTAGGATCGAAGCCTCAACCAGCCAAAGGAAACCTAGCGAATGGCAAAAGGAGGCATCCCAGTCGATGATCTGTCACTGTCCAATACACCGCTAGCGGTGATTAGCCCCAAAAGCATGCTTCATATGCCTATGCCCATAGGTACTCCATCGCGATCGCGAATGCACACCAAGCACAAGTACCCTGATAAGAAAGGTGGGAGTGAGGCAGCAGGCAAGCTTCCAAAAAGTCGGAGGCACAAAAGAAAGAGAAAGAAGTCGGGGGCGGGGAGACGAAGGGCAAGAGAGCAACAACACCAATAGCGAGACGGAGAAGGTCAAGTGGACTGAGACACACACACAAACACACACACACACACACTCACACACACAGAGAGAGAGAGAGAGTGCCTGAGTGAAAATTTGTGAGAGAGCAAGACAAGAAGAAGATAAATGGGGCACCTTGGACAGCTGGGCGGCCATGCACAAAAAAAATAGATGTGGCACCTTACACCAAACGTATGGGGCCAAGTTTCACTGAAATGAGTGACGCATTTTTCGTGATGCCCACATAATGGGTCACCTAACTTGCACTTTTTGAAACCGAGTTACCACGCACACCACAAACTTTGATGGCATCATTTCTTCACCATCGTGTCGCGGCAGGCTACACACGCGTAGAAGTGAGAAATCAAGCAACAACGGAATCACGGCTGTTTCCCGATCGACAGTCAACGCTTTGCATACTTCACCGAATGCCGCTTTACCCAACTTTTTGCCCAGCAAGCGTTCGACGTACCGAACGATCGTCGACTCCGCAGTTAATTTAAGGTAATTGTGGCCCCACAGGACCACACTCCGGAACAAATTGGCTACGGCTTAAAGGAAAAAGTGCTATCCGTGGTGTCCCAAAAAACGAGACGCTTGACACTCTCCAAGAAGTCCGAAAATAACCAGCTACCATTTTCAGGTGCGCAACTGTTTCTGCTTTCTGTTTCTGCTTTGAAAAGCGAACAGCCAGCAGGCAATAATTTTAATCCAATTTGTATCGGCGCTAGCTTTTGATACATGTCAGTTTTGAAATAAAGAAAGGAAAAAATTTTCATCTGCATCTGATAACGAAGTGACAGTCGCCCAATCCCAATTCTTGGGATTCTTGGGGTGACGTAACGACGTCATTCCTTTGGGCCCGCGGCCCGCTCCAATTTCCGGTACCGGGGGAGCTAGGTGGGTATCCTAAAAGTGGTGGAAGGAAAAACCCTCATATGGGTATATCTTGGGGACCCAAAAAGCTCATATGGGTATATTTTGGGGGGAATGGGGGAGGGGTTTTGTGACTTGACTCGGACCTCCTGGGCCCTCCATGTGGTCTAAATATCAAAGATACAGCACATAACAAGCACAAAATGCAAAAAAAAACGACCTCAAATAACTCCTTGTACATGCATGGTTCGGCTGCGAACCTCGGTATGTAGCATTGCCGAATGGTCCTTGTGACTTGATGAATGTATCTCCAAAATTTCAAACAGTGGTGTCAAGTTATGGTTACATCGTCCAATCAAGGGTATATTCGTCAAAACACAATCATTCATGGTTTAATATGAATGCGTTAACCATTTTACACCGGAATTTCTGTTAAATTCTGTTGCGTTTTCATTTTTCGTTTGTGGTATACTACCCCACTACCCCACCACCCTTGTGTTAGGAGTGACGTTATGTGCTTAGGGAAGCACTTGGTTCTTTTTCCTAGGGAAACCCATGGTGGTTCCGAAAAACCTTGGTGCTTCCCTAAGTGTGCGTTTGCCCGCGTACTCGATTAACTATAATGCCACAGGTGGTGGGGTAGTGGGTACTTCAGCGGCTGAACAGGCGCGGCGCCGCGGCTTAATTCTGGCTTAAGCCGCGGCGTCGGCTGGCTTAAGCCGCGGCGCTGCGGCTTCAGCCAGGCGCCGGACTGGCTTAAGCCATCGCCGGACTGGCTTAAGCCAAATACCCACCTAGCTCCCCCTCTACCCAATTTCCGGCTGTTGGTTGGGTCCCGGCAGCCGGACAGGAGACGATCACCATATAGGTCCCCCGAGCGATCATCGAGCGATTTGTGTGGTCCCATCGAGTATTGTTTACATATTTAGAAATGCGACAATCTCAGTGATACCTTTTTGGTTGAAAACACCTTTTTGCTAGGAGAGCAATTTGTGCGGGCGGCAAAAGCAGGACTGCGCGCGTGCAAGTTGGGGGACCGTGGATGCAATTTGTTCAGCAGTGTGTACTGCAAAGACTGTACTCTGTAACTTCTGGTGTGTAAAGTCCAATTGACAGACCTGAGTTCTTACCAGTGAAAATGACCGAAACATCAAGAAAACATGTTTTGTGTGTAACTGGTGGTGCAATGTCCTTGATTTCAGATCGCTTTAAGTGTTTTTCAATCTTCCGACCACAAGCAACTGACAATTAAGTACATTCCTTGAAGAGGTCGAATTGAAGTCTTGGCTCTCTTGAACCAAAAAAGAAAGGCTGCTTGGCGCGCTTGGAGCGGGGCATGCCCTGCGTCCAAGCGCGCCAAGCGGCTTCACAGGCCTCCTTTTTGGTTTTTGGTACCTTTTTGAGCATGTTTCGTCACGAATTGTCTGTTATAAAGATATATCTACAGACTTCAAACATACACTTTACGTGCTATACCCACGCCTGTACCTAGTGCAACTTCACCCTTGCTTGTTCTGAAGTGCGGGCGGCTGAGACAAAGTTAGGGGGGCCCAGCACACAAACCAAAAATGAAAACTCTGGAGAGGGGGCCCGTAGGGTTCCAAAAATGCTGTTACATGCCATTCTAACCTATTTGGGATAATTTTCAAGCGTGGCCAGGCATTTGTGGCTGATGTCAGTGATGGTAAGGGGCAGTAGTAATATTTTGTAATAAATTGGCAAATGCAGTACAACAATGTTAGCTCGTACCTGAGCTGTTACCTGCGTGGTCACCTGTTTTGAGATCCCAAATTCGAACCCCATTGGGGGTAATTTTCTTTCACCGGCAGATGGGCAAAAAGTTGCAATTTTTGTTGCATTTGGAGACAGGTGAAATATTGGAAGGATGGATCTAACGTGCACTGAGCACTCATGTGAGCTTGCACTTACATTCCATGTTGTGCTGGTGTTGTGCGGTGATAGTTTTAAGGCGGCACCAAAAGGTGCCTGATGTGGTTCGAACCGGGGCCCAAACAGTATGAGCGCCGCATGACACCGTTACAGTACACTTGCGGCGGTGCAAATATCGAAGGTATGTACAGTATCAAGTACATTAGTGTGACGAATACCGCAAGCCGTCATTTCTTCGAAAATTCGCACTATGGAAATATGCTTTTTTGAACCTTAAAAATCGATTCACCAAGTCAAAATTATGCTCGCTGTGACGGCGACATAATTTTGCACTTAATTTTCGCAAAATCTCCATCCAACGATCAACGAAAGTCACAAATCGATGCTGGCCTAGGTATCTGAGATCTGGAGGTGCCATTTTCGGCAATACTTTCAGTTGTAATGCCCGATTTCCGACCTTCACAGCCCCACTTTGCCTTATGCGGTTCGCGCGACACCTCACGGCTAGGCCCGTGCTAGGCCCCCTGTATACCCTATGGGGTACTGGACTGATCTCTTTTACGGCGAGCAATTTGCAAAGCACAACACCAACTCCGTTGATCACTCTTTGAAATTGTCGAAATCCTTCATGATCAGTCCATACAGAGAACCCTGAATTACAAACAGAAATTTTAATATAAAACAGAACTTTTCTCAGAAGCGTAAAATCCTTTATTTCTGCACGCGCGCGACGCATCCTAAGCTACAGGATCGCGATCTGGCTGCGGGCAGCCCCCTGCTGGGCATAACCCGTCACACCCCCCGCCAAGCCCTTGCCGCACCCACTAGGCCACCTGCAAGGGCTGACAGAAACCCAGGGGTATGCACAGGCAAATATTTACAGAAAAAATTTGCTGAAATGGACTGAGATAATGTACAATATCCTACCCCCAGGACCTGAAGTCCTGAACTAAGGTCCCTCTACTGTTTTTCGGGTACCCTACACTGTCCTGAGTGGGGGGGTTTCACTGCCACCTAAAAACCCAGCTGACTATGGGAAAAAATTCCTCTTGTCAGCAAAACAAGCCAAAATTGGGTTGACATCTCCTGAGCAAAATGCTCAAAATCAGGCCAGTGTAAAACTGGGCCTGAGGCCTCAGATTGAAAAAATTGAAGCAAGGCTGCACATCAGTGTGAGCCACTGAGCACAAAAACAGTGCTTTTTGAGCGCCGAAGGCGCTTGGTGTCAAACCCGTTTTTCTCATCTAGCTCAAATGAGCCAGGATCTACCCAAAAAAACTGACGAACACTGAAAACCACTCCAAAACAAAGCAAACGGCCAAAGCGCCTTACTGCCCAAGCACAAGGCTCAGGGTAGGCGCGCGTAGCTCAGAGCTGTTCAGAGCTCCGCTGGTGCAACAAATGACTGTGGTCGCGGATCTGACACGAAGTGAGAATGAGCTGTGTCTGAGGCCAGGTTGGGCAGTGGAACTGCCACGCCCGTGGTTGTCCACTTATGCAAGCGCGCACAAACGCACGCAACACACACTGACCTGTGAACCACTCGACACCACTGCTTCTCACGAACAAAGACTGCTAGCATCCACCGCGAAATGACTCAACCTGAAAAACAGACCAAGAAAACAAACGACAAGTCAAAACAGCAGCGAAGCGAAAAGCGAAGCACGCAAAGCACATACCAGAAGGCAAGTGCCGAGCGACTCCCCTTGCGAACAACTGACTGGACCTTAAAACGGATTGCCTTGATTTGAAATGACTTCACAGCAGACGACCTGAGGGGACCTGACACACAAAGGAAGACAACACACGCCCGTGAGCGCACGCACTCAAAACAGGACGCAACGCAGCCGAAATTCATCAGCTACAGGGTGGAGCGCAAGCACTCAACACGAGCGAACCATGGCTACTTGTTATTATTTCCTTTAATGTCTCTTGTGCTGGCGCCCACGAATGCGAACTCCCCTGGTTTTCTGAACTTCTGCAATTTCTGTATCTCGGAATACACAGAGAGCAACCGCGCACGCCAAGCCACTGGCTGCCACAAGGGCCTCTTCTCCCATGTCTCCATAGTCCCATTCTCCTCGCCGAACGAGTTCTTGTCGGGCCATCTTAGCTGGAGTGGTCTCGAAATTTAGGTTGCACACAGCGGCTCGTATGTTTCGAAGCTTACTTTCACTATAGCCCATATACTTTTGAATCTCACGACGCTTGAGCTCAGTGTTAACGCACGGCACCAAACTGCTGTCCTTTATTGCTAACCGCCGCAAACGAGCACAAGGCAACTGCTGTAAGTCCACAATGACCTCTCCGCTGGCGGCAACTTCAGGACATTTGTCGTGAGACTCCAACTCCTCAAATTCAGTGGCGCAACTGATTAGCAGTCCAAAAGGATCGACAATTTTGTATACCCTATGGGGTACTGGACTGATCTCTTTTACGGCGAGCAATTTGCAAAGCACAACACCAACTCCGTTGATCACTCTTTGAAATTGTCGAAATCCTTCATGATCAGTCGATACAGAGAACCCTGAATTACAAACAGAAATTTTAACATAAAACAGAACTTTTCTCAGAAGCGTCAAATCCTTTATTTCTGCACGCACGCGACGCATCCTGAGCTACAGGATCACGATCTGGCTGCGGGCAGCCCCCTGCTGGGCATAACCCGTCACACCCCCCTAACAAAGTCGACCAGCCAGTCGAGACTATCAGGGCAAAGTAGTCAGATCTAGCACAAATACACCCGGATTGTCGCCGATTTTGTCTGTGCATCCGAGTCTCTCGATGGTGCTTGCATTCGTTGCATCCGTCGTGTCCAAGCGACGATTCTCGCCCCCGATGTAAATCTGTGATGTAAATGTGTGTTTGTGCTTCGGGTACTGGTGGCGTGCGTCGTCTCTAAAGTAGACTTTGTAGTGTGCGGTTCGTTCATTTTTGGCCACAAGCTTCAAGTGCAATATACAGCTGTCTATAAACTAGCCACATGTGCCCTGCATCTTCCGTCTGATACTCCTCTCGGTGTTTTGCTGCCTCCGCTATTAGAAAAGTTTATAGTGGTTTCAACAGTGTGTTTTTGTCTCTCTTGCTGCTTGCTGCTGGTGTAGGGTTTCCTGCTGCTTGTTTTTGGAGATGAAAAGCTTTTGTTTGCTGAAATACAGTAAATCCAGGATAGCCCAAGCCAGAGGTGTGCAAGGAGAAGAGAATCAGGATCAAAGCATGAAGGGCTGCAGTGTAAACAGTGAAAGATGAAAGGATATTCACAGAAACTGCAACTCAGGTCAAATCGGCTTGCATATTCACAAAGATAGCTGAATTGTTTTGGAAAAGAGTTGGAAAACTGCCCCATGGTCACTCTATCTCCATAGTGCCATCTCAGGAGATGTGCACTCTTTGTTTTGGGTCCCATATGTGCTGAGGTGGCAGGGCATGTGGCGATGAGGTCACTGCCATGTCACATGGGATCTTCCTACTTAGCTAGGCTGACCGGGAATTGAACCCAGGACCTCTCAAAAAGAGGTGCCCAGCCCCCTAGGGTGCATACCACTAGGACAGCTAAGTATTCATGGAAAAACATAGATAAATTCATAGGCTCTGCCCTGGATATGTCAGTACTCAGTTAACTCAGGAAAAGATGATTTGCCTCACATTGAAAGGGGATTAAGGGGTCCACTCCATATCCTGATTGGGTGTTTGGTTCCATAGGTCAAAATGTGTTATCACCACTTTTGGTGGGGCCAATACTAAGATAGAAATGCCGGGATGCTCAGTGCATCCCTAATACAACTAGAGTATGCCTCAAAGCATTGGAAAAGCACTTTTTCTTACTCTATTGCACGGGTATACCCGGGGTACGCCCCATACCCGCTACGGTCCCCCCTCATCAACTTCGCGCATGACAACCTCCTAACTACGGCCACCCGCCACCGCGACCCTGAAAACGCAGGGCTACCAACGACCACCGAACAAGCGTCCGCCATTCTCCAACTCACCACAACGTACCTGGACGCCCACCAGCTCCTAGTGCACCCCCGCAAATCGGTCGGGCTGGCCGACGCCAAGACCCCCACCCCCCACATCCGGAAAGGCGAACCCCTACACCTGGAAGACACCACAGTCCACCTGGGAGTCACACAGGCCACGCGGCACCACCACATCACACTCCCAAGCAAGCTGGAAGAGCGCCTCGCCCGGCTACCCCAAATTGCCAGGGGGGACCTCCTGTCTACGCAGGGCCTGGCGTACTTCATGGAAGCAGTGCTCAACGCGGCCATCGGGTACCAAGCCCTGCACCTCCCGCGCCCCCAAGACGCACTACGCCACGCTCGACAGCAAGTGACGAAGGCATGGGCGCAACACGGAGGCTGGCCCACGTCTTTCCCCAAGGAGGCCATGATGGCCCACTGGCGCTACTACGGAGACAATACAGGCGCCCTGGTCGACATGGCCTATGCCAAACACGCAGCACACCTCCTACACAGGGTAACACACAACCACCAACCAGAAGTTCGCGAGGCGGCAGCCATACGCATAAAAGAAGCGCAAATGGCCCGCAACACCTGCCCACGGTGGATACTGGCGCAACACGGCGTCTCCACCTCCGTGGGCACTGGCATCTGGGCCCAGCTACAACTCCTCCTACTGCACCACACACACGCCATCCTGACAAACCACCACTGCGATCAACAGGGGCCACTCGTGGCAACACACACCGACATCCACCGACGCCCGGCAGGCGAGGTGGACACCCTACGCCTCGTGGGGGCCACCATCACCATAGTGTATATCACCCCAACACAGATGAAGATCATGGCCCAATGCGACGCCCACCACGCCCCGTTCCTTTCCGACCCACAATGGCCAGCACGCCACGTCTTCCAAGCGTACCTCCGCGCATGTGCTACGAAGGCAGGGCGCGACATGCCGGGGCCTAAGGACATCGACACGGCGTACACAGCCTTGGGGCGCCAGCACCCCCGGCCCCGCCCGAGCGAGCACGAGACCCCCAACGACGGCGGCACGACGCAGGGGGAGCCCACCCCGTCAGCCGAAGGCTGGACACCACCCACCATCGTGCTACTAGCACCAAACGGCCACAAACATGCTACCCGCACTGTCCAGCGGCACCATGCCCCCTGGTCCATCCCCAAACACAATGCACCGGAGACCGATGTACCACCAGTCAGACACAGTGACCAGGGCATACCACGCACGTGCTGGCACTGCGGCCCGGCAGCCCTCGACACTCCGTGGCCCCTGCTGCACCTCATCTCCACCCACTACCGCACCCCCACCGCCGCCGCCACCGCCGACCAGCAGGCATGGCTCTCCCCCTGGTTTCACACGGTACCCCCGGACCACCCGGCGCACGTAGCCTGGACCCGAACACCCACGGCAACATGGACGTTCACCAACGAGCGGGCAGACCCGGACAGCGTAGCCATAGAGTACGACCGCTGCGACCCACACCGCGCAGGACCTCAGGAGGCACCCATGCGCCCCCTACAGCACAAATGCCCCACCCTCCGCGGCGACAAAGACGACAAGGAGCGGCGACAGACCATCACGTGCCAGAAGTTCCACCCCAATACGGGATACCTCTTCCACCTTATGTACGCGTATATCACCCAGGGGCGCCCAGACAGGGGCCTCCTCCGCCTCACCCCACGAGCCCAGGCCATCATCACCCAGGGGATAGGCGTCTATGCAGCGCCACTACTGCAACCCACGCAAATCACCGCCAGAACCGCCCAGGGGAGCCCCATCTACGTCTATCACCCCACAGCAATCGCCCGCCTACCCATACCCAGCGACACCGACACCATCTACTTCACTGACGCATCCGGCACCCAGCAACGCACCCCCGCGGTCGGTTGCGCCTCCGTGCGCATCACCCGGCATGCGGACGGCCTCCACGTGGAACACCACACCAGGGGCCACCATCTTTGGGGCGTCCTCCCACGGCGAACTGCGCACCATGGCAGACGCCTTCACCGCCACACCGCCACCCACGACGATCCGGCCCCGCAACATCTGGGTAGTCGTGGACGCCACGGTCGACATCCACCTCACCAGGCGCCTTGCGGACCTGCCCCTCCACAAAGCACTTGAGTCCGGCCTCACCACACAAGCGTTGGGACTATGGATGGCCTTCAAGGGCATGCACCCCCAGGACGCCCTACACATCGTCAAGCAGGAGTCACACCGCTACGCATACGGCAATAGACGCGCAGACACGCAGGCCAAACACCAGAACACCAACCGCACCCCAGGGCTCGAACGCGTGCGACTGGACACCCCACACCACAGCCACCTGCAGCACCTGCCCCCGATACCCCCGGCCACACAGCCCCCCCAATGGATGCCCGAGGACACGCCGTACACGGATCGAGACAAGCAG
Organism: Eutreptiella sp. 'Long Island Sound 2002'; assembly: GCA_964036045.1. Taxonomy (NCBI): domain Eukaryota; phylum Euglenozoa; class Euglenophyceae; order Eutreptiales; family Eutreptiaceae; genus Eutreptiella; species Eutreptiella sp. 'Long Island Sound 2002'. Next base: position 181,456,501 of record OZ038380.1, on the reverse strand, counting down.
TACCACTACCCCACACCCATCCAGCAACTGGCCACCACACTGGGCCACCCAGCGAACACCGAACTCCTCCGACGCCTCGAAGACTCCGTCCACACCCCCCTCTACTACTCCGCCCTGCGCCCGGATAGCCTCCCAGCACACCTACAAAAGCCCCGACTCCAACTCGCCCTCGAACAGCTTCCCCTCCTCACCCGATACCACCGATGGTATGCGCGCCGCTTGATCCACGTCCCCGCAGGATACACCAAATGCATCTGCAGCCACGCGGAAGAGGAAACATGGGACCACTTCAAGGCGTGCCCCCTGTACAGAGGACTGGACACCCTCACAGACTGGAACCCAACCCACACCATCGCACAGCACGCCGGATGGCTGACGCAGTCCCCGGCGACCCAGCAACTCACCACCGTCCTCAAGCAAACGGAGTTGCTCGAGGCGGTCCGCAGGGGACTCGTCCCCACTGCCGTCTACACCTTGCTACGCACCCACGCGGAGGACCCCCAGGCCACGGCGGCGCACATGCAGCGGACGGCCGTTGCCAAGACGGCGGAGCAGCTCACATACCGCACCCACAAATACCTGCAGCATGCGGCAACCCTGCCCCCAACAGACCAAGCCCACCTCCTCAAACTCCTGTTCTACCAACCATGAAAACCTACCACGTGACATACCAACACGGAACCCCCACCACGTCTACACACCGTCCACCGAGCACAGCACTGGCACAGCACACACGGACACCACAGGCACCGCACACACTCCCACCAGCATGCGCGCGCCACCAGCCCCCATCCCCCCACGCCGCCGTCCGTCCACAGGTACCACCAACCGCCAGCCACCGCATGTCGCCTCTGCGTTCGCCAGCGGCTACCACAGACAGCCCTGCCCTGCAACTCAGACCACTGGGTCTGCCTGGGAGCCGCGCAACGCCTCACCCACTGCCCCCACTGCGGGGACCTCAACCCCCACCACCGCGAGTGGCCCGCGGCCCCAGCCGCACCCCCCCCCGCCAGCCACTCCAGCTTCTTCGGGTTCCTCACCGACACCCTCCGGGACCACCTGGGAGGGTACTACGTGGCGGACGCGGCGGACCACGCATGGACCATAGCCGTGGCCACGGGCAGCACACCCCTGCCCCCCCACAGCCCACCCCTACGCCACAGCGGAGGCGGCTTGAACGTGGCGGCCCGCCACATTCTCCTCGCCCTATACCTCCACCACCGAGACCTACACCTCCCAGACCCACAACTCCCGGCCCCCCAAGCAGCAGCCCTGACGCCGGAAGCGTGGGCCGACACGGCACCAGAGGAGATAGCAGCCTACCTCCGAATCACTTGCCGCCGGTTCAACAACGCCCTCGGCCGACGGAAGGGAACACCTTACCCACTCAGCGCACTCCTCTACCCGGCACACCACCCCCACCCCGCAGAACAGAAGCCCCCGGAGGGCTGGGCGTCTTTTCGGGACGCCCACCTGGCCGCCCCCGACGAGGCCACCGCCACGCGGATGGGCCTCACGGACCAGGAAACCTACGTCAGAGGCCTCAGGACGAGCCTCCAAGAGGCACACCGCTGGCACGCCCGCTCCCCGTCGCCCCCACGGGGACAGGGGGGTTCACCCGCCCCCGACACCCACCAAGCCAAGAAGACAAAGACAGGTCAGGGGGCCCGCCAACGCGCCCGCCAGCAGGGCGCGACGCCCCGACCAAGGCCCGGGTCCAGCCACACCGCACCACCCCACGCCCAGACCCCCGGGGCACACCAACAACACCGCCACCGCCAGCCCCCACCACCACCACCGTACCGCAGCACCCAAACCCTGCAGCCCAGTCAGCCACCACCGCCCACACACGTCCACACCATGCCAGGACCACCATACGCGCAGAGCCAGGGGACATGGCACCACCAACACCACCACCACGCCCCCGTCCCTCCCAACCCCTACCCCCTAATGCCCCCATGCTACAGCGACCCCCACCAGCTACATCCCCACCACGCCCCAGCACAACCAGGCCCCGCGAACCACCCACCCCACATAGCGCAGATCACCGCACCACACCATCACGTATTCCACCACCACCAGCCCCTGCCACCACACCCACCAACGCCGGGGTACCACACACAACCAGCACACCCTCCACACCACCACCACGCGGTCCAGCACCACCCGCCGCCCCTGCTACACGGGCCCACGACATACGAGCCACGGTACACCCCCATGGACCCGCGAGAAGCCGCGCACGCACGCCAGCAACACCAGGGCCTAGTAGGAGCGCCCCACCACCACCAACAGCCCCCCCACCCACACCCCATACCAGCGAGCACCATCCACCAGCAGCCACCCATTACATACGGACCACAGCCCCACCCGGACGCTCATGCGGCCGCCTCCCACCCACACCCCGGCACCACAACCAGTCAAGAACCGCAAGGGCCGCACGGCGCACACACGCAACACCCACACGACCCACAGGGACGCCCGGACCCCCAGCCAGCACAACACCCACCCCCGCTCCCCCCACCCCACCACCACCAGCAGCCCCCCCACCCACACCCCATACCAGCGAGCACCATCCACCAGCAGCCACTCATTACATACGGACCACAGCCCCACCCGGACGCTCATGCGGCCGCCTCCCGGCCCCACCCCGGCACCACAACCAGTCAAGAACCGCAAGGCCCGCACGGCGCACACACGCAACACCCACACGACCCACAGGGACGCCCAGACCCCCAGGCCAGCACAACACCCACCCCCGCCCCCCCCACCAAGTAAGAAAAAGTCACTGCCATGTCTTTCTTGGAGGGCTTGATCCAGGCTAAGCCCCCCTTAAAACCCTTTGTTGATGCTGAGACAAACTTAAGTGTTTTTATCTCTCTTTTGTGGCCTAAAGTACACTTTCTCAAGGTAACTAGGGTTGTGACACTAGCCCCCCCCATGAAGTTCACCCCTACCACTCAACTGAGCGGAGGTACCTTCCTTCATGGAGGTCATACCAAAATAAATCAGGCATTCCATGCTTGTGGGCCTTGGAGGTTAAGCCTAAGTGGTCTCCCACCCCAAGACCCCTATACTCAATTGATTCTACCACTTATTGTGGTCCTACTTTGTAACTGTTTCTCAATTCAGTTGCTTGGCCAAGTCATTTTCTGTGTGGTCCTGACATCTATGCCCCTCAGTCCTAACCAGCACCATTTCACCCAAAAGAGTGCACATGAAGTGCCTATTGCAACCTCTGAGGCTAGAGTCTGACCAATTTTCATATAAAACCTTTTGCATTATTCATTTGTGATTGAATCTATGTACATATACCTGCTTTGTCTATCTGCAGCCCTTCTGTGTTACACTGGATTCCAAAACCAATCATTGATTTCATTGATTCGATCCATATTCAGTCCTTGCTCTACTTGCTGCTTTGGTTTGGGGTTTTCCACTACAAAACCAACTTGCAGGAATACATCAAAAGACCTAGGGCATAATTCAAGGACATCTTTCCGGTAGCAGAGACAGTCCCTTGAGACCTTTTGAACCGACCCTGAGAAGTGCAGAACAAAAGCTCAACAACAAGTCCATAATGTCCACACCAAGTGTAAGGACCTGGCCTATCCGAACTGTCCAAGTACAAATGGGCAGTGTGGTCCACCCAATGAGTGAACCACCACACCGAGCACCACATCACCTCAGTGGCGCATCTGGGTCCCAAGGAGATCCAGAACGCAGAAGGGCGGAGAAGAATAAAGGCCTTACCACCGAGGCCTTAGCAGCACACGGTGGAGACAGCTTCAGTCACCTCCACAGACGTGTGGCTGCTTCAGTATCACGATCCAATTGCCCAGCTTCATCCTCAACTGCCATTGAAGGACCTGAGGAATATGAGAAGCTGAAGATGAAGATGGATGAGTACATCATGCACGATGAGTACTACAAATCCATCCGTGGGGAAGATGGAGAGGAACCACTGGCTGTACATGGGTCCAGACCACGTACGGATCTAGGGTCCTACTCACACTCAGGCCCTCCGTCTACTGCATCCCTGCCAAGACGACTACGACCTGAGTACCCAACCCCAAGGGCTCCCGAAGTGGGCCCAACACGAGTCGAAGAACATCATCCAAGGCCAACCTACGGTGCCCTGGATCGAACGGCCGAGCTGCTGGCCAAATTCCTGTCTGGATCAGAAGATCCAGATGTGACGGCCTTATCAGAGGCCATTAAGGCTAAACTGGGTATTGCAGAACCCTTACCCAAGCCTGAGTTCCTCTCTCTCTCTCCAGGGCTGAGTACCCTGGCCGAAGATCTCAAGAGATCGAGGGTCTCAAGGCTGTTGCCTAAGGTTACCTGCCCCAGCCCCTTTCACCCCCGTGCCAGGACTGTGCCTATGGCGGACCTACAGGACGTGCCTGTCACAGAGAGTGAGAGAAGAGGGCTGTCAGCCCTGGCCCCACTTGCCGGCGTGTCGCCTTCAGGCCTAACTCCGGGGGGTGGGAAGATGGGCAGACCAATTGCCCAGGCGAACATCCAGCTGGAACTGCCGGAGTTCGACCCTAAAAACCTGCCTGAATGGGCAGAAGAATTTGCGGAGTTCCTTTTGTTGACTGGCCAATCCCATGTGGATGTGGCCACCAAATGTTCACTGCTAAAACGCTCATGCAAAAAGAAATTTTTGCAAAAACAGGTCAAACAGATTGTGAAAACCTGTTCTACTTGGGCGGAGGTACTCCTGAGGTTAGAGAAAACATTCCCAGTCTATGAGACTGACCTCAGCGTACGCACACAAATCGAGGAGCTACCTATGCTCCCGGAGTTTCCATCCGCTGCGCGAATTTCTGAGTATGTGTGCGACATGGAGTACTTATTTTCGAGGATGAATGTGGGCTCCTACGGAGCCACTGAGCCCCACCTGTGGCTCATGAGTAAGATCCCCCAGCGTACGTGGGATGATTGCCGCTCAACCTCTGAGAGGAAGAGCAGGACCCACTCGTATGATACACTGGTGGATCTCTTGATTGAGCTAGCTCTTGAGAGGGAGAACGACTCCCACATGGAGAAGTTCCTCAAGAAGCATTTGGGACGAGGTGGTACCCCTACCCCTGAACGTGGCGAAGGGGAGGGGCATAAAAATCCCACTAACACCAACCAGGGAGGCGGTAAAGGGAGGGGCAACCTACGTGCCATGAACGAGGTTCCAACTAATGCAGGCACCCCCCCCCTGTTTTACTGCCGACCTGTCAATGACAAGGGGGGACCTTGTCATGCCTCTGACTGCGATCTCCGCAGTGGCTGTATGCTGCAGATGAAACGTCAGCAGCATACTAAAGATGGGAAAACTGTGACCCATCAGGACCACTTCAGGTGTACCATCACCTGTGGTTACTGTGGCAAGTGTCGTCACTATGAGGACGAATGCCACATCAAGAAACGCGAGAGTGACAAACTCAAGCGTCAGGAGGCGGAGCGCCAGAAGAACCCGACGCCCGCCAGAAATCCCCCGAATGGGGATAAAGGTAAAGGAGGTGGCAAGGGGGGTGGTAAGACTGGACCCCCTAACCCCCAGAGGCGCTCATCAGCGCCCGTTGCTACGCCTACTCCTGCTGCTACACCCGCTCCTGCCGCAGGTGTCCCCCAGAAGCGCCCCCAAGGGGATAACGCTACCCCTGAGGGGAATAATTCTAAGAAGAGGCGCTTGGCCTGGATGGCCAAGGCCCTCATGGCTGCAGGAGTGGATGTGAAATTCCCTGATGAGGAATAGGGGGGCGGCTCCGAAGAGGAGGACTTGGTTTTCTGGATCCTCGTGAAAATCGGGGATCAGGTTTTTCGAGCAGTGCTTGATACCGGTGCAACACTTTCCATAGTGGCCCGGCGCCTGCTTAAAACTTTCAGGAAGACCAAGACTGTGGCCATAAGAGTAGGGGATGGGCGTACCATCCATTCCTTGGGGGGGGTCGATGTGACCATATGTCTGGGCGACGAAACCGTGACCCAACACTGCAGAGTGTTGGACACTGACGCCTTTGACATTGTCATTGGCACTGACTTTCTAAGAAGAAACCCCCAGGTTAAAATGCTGTCCCTACAGCGTCCTTACTCTTTGCACTGCGACTTTGGCAGTGGGCTATTCTCCGTTCCTTTGGAGCTGTCAGGACGAAAAGAGTCTGGGCTGCGCTACGCAACCAAGACGAACTATCGTACTGAAAACTACCAACTGGCCCGTCATGTTCTCGAAAATGGACTGGCGGCCCTTCAGGTAAACCTGGATGAGATCCAGGTGGAATTGTTTGCGAGCCAACAACAGCACATCATGCAGTTGTACTGCTCGAAACAAATGAACAATGCTTTCCGATTCTTCTGGAAAGCAATGGGCCTAGCGTATGCTAACCCTCCCTTCTCCCTGCTCGCGAAGGTTCTAACCAAGATCGCTTATGAGGGAGGAAGGGTTGTTATGTGCACCCCTGACTGGGGTTGCTCTGGTGAACATGCTTACTGGCGCCGTATGCTTGACCGAATGACCGTGGGAAGAGTGCAACTCCCCGACGGCCCCATCTATGTGCCTGAGGACTCAGACACAGCTATGCAGGCCCCTGAGTGGGCCAGTTTCCTGTCCATCATCGATGGATCTCTCAATCCTGTACCCCTGTGTGACCTGGACCAGGTGCTACTAAAAGAGGTCATGGCCGAAAATCGTGGCCTGACCCTTGATGATCTCAAAAATCGATCTCCTGAGCACCTATCTGCCACACTTACAGGGTGTGAGTCTCCTGATGACTATCTGGAACCTGCAGCTGTAAAAGAGGATGCTGACGACCAACTGTCTGAGATCGCCAGCACTATTCCCTCTGTTGATTCCAGCTGTGTTGACCTAAAACATAGTGCTTTCCTGGCCCAGCTGTTGCTAGAGGAGGTAGATCTAGAGTCAACCTCTGAACCCGCTTCCTCTGTTGGGAAACCAGTGCTACACATGCAGCCTGTGCACACAGGTGAACCCGTGGCCCGGAGTACTGATGCTCTGGCACGGCCTGCTGCTAATAACATGCCCTTGTCTGAGCATGACACGCAAGAACTCCGACGGTTGCTGTACCTGAAGGCCGAAGGTATTGAGCGCCAAGAGCGGCTGCAATACCTCAGACAGACCTGGAAATACTCCATCTGGTCTGAGGAGGACGATGAGTCCTATACGCTGCCTGATCCTGAGATACCTCTAGTGTACTCTCTACACTATGGGCAGCAATGTCCCCCTGAGTGGGACGATGGTACTGTACCTGCCGAAACTGCTGATCGGCATAAAAAGAAAGAACATGGAAAAAGCAACCTCCATGCTGAGGAGGATTTCCTTCAGAAAGTCGAGAGTCTTAACCTTGACCCCCGCCTGAAGAAACCGCTTATAACCTATGAGGAGGTGTTCGGCGCCTTGCCGCCTCCCCTATCTTGCAAAAAACTGGTCCAGATGGACCTGAAATTGAAACCAGAATTTGAAAAGACGCGAGTGAGGCGTCGTCCCTATCCCGCTCCACAGGAACAGGTTGAAGAAATCGAGCGCCAGATCCAAGAATGCATTGATGCTGGCCTCGTTGAAGAGTACAAACATGGGGACTATCCCCATCACTGCAGCCCCTGTTTCCTTGTTGCTAAACCAGGGTCGACTGCTCTACGTCTTGTTGTAGACTATGGTGAGGTCAACAAGAAAACCCAGAACCACTCAGGGAGTATTCCTAACATGGAAAACACCCTGGAGCGTATTGCCAAATGCAGATATAAGACCAAAATGGACAAACGCTCTGGTTTCTGGCAGGTTGACCTAACCGCCGCAGCTCAGGAGCTGCTTGCCTTTATAGCCCCTAAGGGTCGTGTCTTCAAGTGGAAGGTTATGCCTTTCGGGGTGGCTAACGCCCCAGCGCTCTTCCAGGAGCTTATGAACAAAATTTTGTACATACTGAGGCGCAGGCCTCTAGTACAAGAGTTGATTTCTCGGGGTGCAGAAATGGAGGCTCACATCGACGACGTGAGTTTGGGTACTAATACCAAAGAGGACCATGTCCTTCTCCTCCGTGAATTCTTCACTGTCTGTCAAGAAAACCATCTCCGAATCAAACTCGAAAAATGCGAGTTTATGAAAGAGGAGATGGAGTATTTGGGTTTCGACGTGGGGTATGGCTGGTGGAAACCAGCCGCGTCTAAGATGCAGCCCCTACAGGACATGCAGATTCGCGATGACCCTAAGAAGGGTCTACACGATGTGAGGAGTTTTGTGGGCGCCTGTAATTTCTATCGGCGTCACATCCACAATTTTACTTACTCCTCTGCACCCCTCACTGACCTAATCAAGAAAACTACTCCCTGGAGGTGGACCTCCAGAGAGGAAGAGTGTTTCCAGGAGTTGAAGAAGAAGATTGCCTCCTCCAACTGCCTGGGAGTTCCCCGCCCTGAGGGCGAGATAGTCCTGATCACTGATGCCAGTGATGTAGGGGGGGGGGGTACGATCTACCAATGGCAGGAGCTTAACCCCGCTGAGCTAACCCACTGCCATTATCGTACTACTGGACTGAACCGTGATGGTTCGTTGAAACATGACTATCCTACCAGTGAGTGGCGACTGGTGCCACTGGGACACTGGAATTGGAAGTGGAACCAAGCGCGTTCCAACTACAGCACCTATGACCAGGAACTCCTGGCCGGTATGTTGGTGCTATCTTCACAATCCCGACTCCTGGGGTCTAACCCTATTGTCTGGCTGTGTGACCAGGAGCCTGTGAAGTCTTTTCAGAAGGGCCCACCACCAGAAAAAGCGAAGCTAAAACGGTGGTGGACTTACCTGAGCCAGTTCAGGCTGACAGTACATCATATCCCCGGGATTAAGAATGAACTGTCTGACTATATATCGCGCAACAACTTCGATGCGCTTATTGGTGAGAGCTCTGAGGCACTCGCCAAAGAGGCTTTCCAGCGTATGGATGTCCAGCTTGACCTGTCCATGCGCACTGCTGGAATCCTGGAGGGTTGGAGTCTAACCGACTATCAGTCAGAGTATGAAGAAATTCTCCAAACCCTCAACACTGGTCTCGAACCCCGTGTCATTGACGGGCACCAGTGGTATAAAAACAATCAGTACCTCTTCTACGAGGACCGAATTGTGGTGCCTGAGGCACGACTGGATGGGTGCCTACAGTGGTCCCATCTCAGTTCTGGTCACACTGGCGCTAATCGCTCAGTGGACTTCTTCCGTGAGTGTTTCTACTCTAGTCTAACCCTGACTGAACTGAGGTCGCGTATGCAGACCATTGTGGATGCTTGTGGCTGTCATGCCAGCAAGCAAAGTGACAGTAGGGATAGGGGTCTGATCTCCAGCTTACCCATACCCTATTGTGCTAACTCTCTTCTCTACGTGGATTACATCCACGGCTTACCACGCTTTGGCGGCTATGATAGTTGCCTCGTGGTCACCTGTGGTCTATCTCGCTACACCCGTGTGTTCCCTTGCAATAAGAAAATCACAGGTGAGCAGACTGTAAAAATGTTGGTGGAACAATGGTTCGAACCCTATGGAGCACCTAAACAGGTGCACTCTGTTGAAGATGTACGCATCCGCAGTGACACTGGGTGGTACAAACGAGTGCTAAATGCCCTCAACGTGGAGGTAACCACAGGTGTGCCCTACACTCACACGTCTAACCCTCTCTGTGAGAGACAGAACCGTGTGGTGGAGCAAAACTTAAGAATCCTGATGAAACAGGAGCGCACCAAGGACTGGGTACGCCTAGTGCCCTGGGCAGTTCTGTCCATGAACTCACAGCGGAGCTCTTCTACGGGTTTCACCCCCCACGAACTGTTCCATGGAGGACGACCTGCTTGCTTCTTCAAAACCCCCTTTCCTGAGGACTTCAAGAGCCCTGTGGGAGATTGGCTAGAACACAAGCAGTCTCTGGCTAACCAGGCTGGTACTAACCTGAGGCACATTCGTGACCGTGAACAGAGCCGACGGAACCGCCTACGGCGACCTGCCAGCTTCAAGGTTGGTGACCTTGTTTTGGTACACCATTCACGCCTACCCTCCTGGCCACGTAACTGCCTACAGGACCCTTACTTTGGACCCTATCGTATCATCAGGATAGATGGATCCAGGATCCATGTCAGATGCAGTCCACGTCTAGGTGGTGAACTGCTATGTGCTCCTAAGCAGCTGAGGCACTATCACTCCCCTGACGACTTGTCTTGGGATGAGTGGCGCCTCAGCGACAGTGAGATTGAACGTATAGACCTAGAGAACGCTGCCAGTCCAGAGGAGGCAGACGAACTCGAAGAGATGACTGCCGATGAGATGGCAGTCGATGGTTACTACGTGGTTGCAGGTATTGCTCGCCACGAGTATAAACAGGGCTGGAAATTCCTTACCCTGTGGGATGGCTATGGGTTGTCCGAGGCGACCTGGGAACCTATGTCAGCCTTCATACAACCAGATGGGAGTATCAACCCCATCTTCCGCACTTACCTCGTTGAGAACAACGAGGGGCAGCTCCTAACCCGTGCTGAGACTATGTCCCAGCGTAAGAAGCGAAACTAATTACCCTGTGTCAGTGTACTGACCCTGTCTGTGCCCTGCAGACCCATGCCTATGGTTTCCAGCGTGAGCCAGGTGGCCGCTTATCAAGATTGCAGCCACCCAGCGAGTGTTTGCCTTGTTGACCATGTGTTGCATGGGTACTGCCCTAATGTAATGACCTTGGTGAGCCAACGAAGAACGGTGGCTTTCTACACCAGGGGGGAATGACAAGCAAGGTGTTATGAGGCAAGGTGTGTCTTCCCTCCTTGGGGACAAGCGAGCCCACAGTTAGGACCCCTGACTGGTCCAGACCCATGGGGTTCTACCCTTCCTTACAGGGTTTACCTTACCCTTACCTGCCATAGCGTATGTGTGAGTGTGCTAGTCCTAAGGTCCTGAGAGCAAGCCGCAGAAGTGGTGTCCTAATTATACCCAAGTCTGCGCCCTTGCTAACCCTGGAGGGTTGGCTTATTGATGCCACGGGGTACGCCCCGGGTCTCCCCTCCCCTATGCGCCCAATTTCTGTGCTGGCGCAAAACCTTGGGGGAATACCCCGAGTGTTAGTCCAGGTATTGTTTTCCCTACCTATCTGTCTACTACAGGGAGGGGTGGCCAAAAGCTATGAAGGCATGCAAAACGCCTGTTTGCTATGTGGCCAAAAACACTAACCTAACCACTGTCACAGCCCACCAGCCCAGCTAAAATTGCAGGAAAAGGGTGGGACAGTGACACGCCCCCTACAGGTCCTACACACCCTACAGTGGCACCATCCTGGTGGGCGAGCACTGGGCAACTGGCTCTAACCCCCACTCAAGACTACCACTCCTACACGCACACTCTACTTGGCGTTGCGAAGGTGAAGTTCTCATGGGTCCTAACGACCCTCCTGTGAAAAGGACGAGAGAACACAGCGCTCCTAAGCAGCTGTGGCCTAACAGGGGACGCCACAACGCGTTTCCCCTGCTAGGGCTTGGAGGGAAGGGGTGCTCTCGTGGCGTGCACAGCGCAGATGTCGTTGAGGTCGAACTGTCCTCGCCAGTACTGGCTGAGGCACAGTGATATGATTTGTGATCAGCGCCCCTGTTTTGCTGGGGCAGAAAAATGGTAGCCGCCGAAGGCAGCTGCTGCGTGCACCAATCACCCTAACCTCTCCCACCTGTACAAAAGAGGCAGATGAAGGGGCGTTTGCGACTGTGGAACCAAGCCACACTCCAGGTATTATACCCTTCTCAGTGTGACCTATAATACGCTGTTCGCAAACACGCTGCAGATGCAGCTACCCCTGTCAAGCAAGCAAGCTTTAAGAAACTCCTCGGGTTCTCTTAAAGAACGTACCGAGGAGCCTCTGGGTAACCTAAACAAGGTTTACCGTGCGCAATTCGCGTGGCCTACCCTTTAATGCATCATGTGCATGCAGGGAAGGGAGGCTTAACCACAGACTCAACCAGGAGGTGAGCTCCTCCTGGGCTAACCTACCTTACTCACCATGCATCGTGTGAATGCCGCATTGAAACAAACACAAAACAAACCTAAGCGTTTTAAGCAACTCAACTTGAACGCTACGGCCGCACACGTACAAACGCTTACCTGTGAAGCAAGAAAGAAGAGTGGATTAGGGATACAGGTGAAGCGATACAGCGTGTGAATGCCTAGATTAGGCACATGCATCGCGAGCACAGCGCATATTCTAACCCTACATGCGCGCTGCGCGCTCCATTCGCATCACATACCTTTCACTCCTGCTTTCACCTGTGCAGAGCACGAGAGATGAACACCCGACCCCCCAACGAGCACAGCGTTAACAACCCTAACGTTTTGACGGAGCAACCAACATGAACGCAATGCGTGAGTGTGAAGTGACACAGACATACCTGAGAGACGGGTTGTTGAACTGCTCTGTGGTGCGGGCTGATTTTGAATACTTTACTCTGAAGTTTATAAAAATTTTGATGCAACTGTGCAAAAATTTTCTTTAAAACTTTAAAAACTACGGCTCATACCTTCTTTTCCAAAAGCCGTTTTCGCTTGCGCAATCCTTTTCTTGGCGTCCGCTTCGTTTGCGCTTGTCTGCGACTTTAAGTTATGTGTAAAAATGACGATTTCCCGCGTGGTTTCGTCGATTTTCAACGATTTCACTTGCTAAATCGCAGCCCCTTCCGCAAAACCGCAGGAATCACTCCCTGCTGGTTCCATTTTCTATTTTTTTCAGCTCCTGGGGGTTTGTGTCCTCCATTGGGAGTATTGCTCCGCCCTGGCCCTTGGTCAGGACGTTTACTAAAACGCTGTTTATACGGCGATAACCGTCCGCATTAGAGCGTTCGACTGTACCCTAGTGGGAAGACACATGTCCTCTAGACAGGGAGTCCTGGGTTCAATTCCCACTGCCCCCACACTCTTTCCAAAGGTTTTCGCCTCACGCCGACGACTTTTGAGGAATGCCCCTTCGAAGGGACATCATTCACGGTACATTACACTGTTTTTCAAGGGTCCATACAGTGTGATAGGCTTCTATGAAGTGATGAGAATGTTTTTGGTAAGTTTAATGCATTTTTTGAGGTAATTTTGGGAATATTTGAGCCTTTTTCCTTGGTCCTACTAGCTTGATCAACTAGTACTCCAGGGGGGAGTAAGAAAAAGTCACTGCCATGTCTTTCTTGGAGGGCTTGATCCAGGCTAAGCCCCCCTTAAAACCCTTTGTTGATGCTGAGACAAACTTAAGTGTTTTTATCTCTCTTTTGTGGCCTAAAGTACACTTTCTCAAGGTAACTAGGGTTGTGACCCTAGCCCCCCCCATGAAGTTCACCCCTACCACTCAACTGAGCGGAGGTACCTTCCTTCATGGAGGTCATACCAAAATAAATCAGGCATTCCATGCTTGTGGGCCTTGGAGGTTAAGCCTAAGTGGTCTCCCACCCCAAGACCCCTATACTCAATTGATTCTACCACTTATTGTGGTCCTACTTTGTAACTGTTTCTGAATTCAGTTGCTTGGCCAAGTCATTTTCTGTGTGGTCCTGACATCTATGCCCCTCAGTCCTAACCAGCACCATTTCACCCAAAAGAGTGCACATGAAGTGCCTATTGCAACCTCTGAGGCTAGAGTCTGACCAATTTTCATATAAAACCTTTTGCATTATTCATTTGTGATTGAATCTATGTACATATACCTGCTTTGTCTATCTGCAGCCCTTCTGTGTTACACTGGATTCCAAAACCCATCATTGATTTCATTGATTCGATCCATATTCAGTCCTTGCTCTACTTGCTGCTTTGGTTTGGGGTTTTCCACTACAAAACCAACTTGCAGGAATACATCAAAAGACCTAGGGCATAATTCAAGGACATCTTTCTCACCACCAACAGCGCCACCCCCACACCACCCCCCCCCGCCCCCCTCCCAAGACCAGGCCACGGACACAACACGCGGCAGCCAACACCAGCCAATTGACATCGATACCCCCGCCGACACACGCCACCGCGAATCCCCCCTCCCGCGACCGCCACAAGAGACCCCATCACCGGACCCCACGCGCGACAACGACGACCACCCCCCCCAACCCACACCACCCCCCCCATCACACCCCGCACCACCAGCCGCCGCACCGGCCGAACCCTACGCCCTACACAACCCCGCAGCGGTACAGCAGCACCTCCGGGGACTCGGGGAACAGGACGTCGTGCTGTACCTCCGCACCTCCGGCACCAGCACCCCCATCCGGGCGGCCACCCTGGTCCAGGCGGCCACCCTGGGGGAAGGCGTCAGAGACTTCCTCTTCGACGCCTTCCTCCACGTCGCCCGGCACGAGCGCCCCCCACGCGCCACCCCAGATGGTGAGAGCCCGCCCCCCACGGGGAGCCGGATCTGGGTGCCCCATATCGACTGGGGGCGACACCTGGTCGGACACCCCGTGCCGGGGCGGGTGGACACCAAGGGCCGCACCCGCTACCACGAGCCCGACATGGCCCACCCCCCACCCGGCGCCACCCCCGACAGCACCAAAGAGTGGGAGCGGGAAACATGGGTAGCCCGGATGGCCTCCCTGAGCAACTTCCGGCACCACGTCCCGGGAGACATCCCCACCCCCGACGAGCAGCAGCCAGCCCCCTCCACGTACATGACCCTCAGGTACAATCTGCACTACACCCTCTCCAGCACCAACTACCACGCACCCACAGACCACTGGGTAGTACACGGCACCGACTCCCTCCTCCCCGCCGACTACACCCCCCCCCCCCACAACCCAGGCCCCGACACGTACGCCAGGGGGGACGACCCGGACGACCCCCACATCTGGGGCACCTGGGAACCCAAATCCCTGGACACGCTGCTCTCCATCCGCAGCAGCTACCAGGGCCTTGGTAGGGCGATGTATTGCCTCGCCAAGTGGACCCAACGGACCTGGGGGATCCCCACGGACCGATGGGTGTGGGTGGTCACGCTGCGCCCCCAGCAGAGGGAAGCCCCCCCAAACCGCAGGGACCCACCCCCCCACGCCCCACCACCCTACAACTATGCCCGTACATGGTGGCAGCCCGCCTCATGACGCTGCTGTGGCCGGGCCCAGACACCCCCACCCAAAACTACCCCCACCTCACAGAGGAGGACATGCCCGGCATCCAGCGATGCTTCTTCCAGCCCTTGACTACCTCCAGCAAACACACCCGCACGTCCAGGAGCAGATATGGCCACCCCTTCGGGTAACCCACGTGCCCGCGCAGCCGAGACAACGCCGCCACGCCAGCACCAGCACGCACGGATCACCAGGGAAAACGCGCGCACACGCCCGGTGCCCGAACCTGCACCCTCGTTCTCGCTACTTACAGGACCCAGCATCATACGCCCGCCCCCGAAGCCCAGGACCCTCCGCCGTCTCCCACAGCCCTCTCCTCCGCCTCCGACTCCACAACCTCCACCACCACGACCACCTCATCCACCACCACCACCACGTCCTCATCCAGCACTCCACCCCCCAGGCCGCGGGGGACACCTCCCAAACGGGCCCCCAAACCCACCCCCACCGCGAGCAGCCCCGCCGCCGCCAAGGCCCACGCCCCGACGAAGCCCACACCCACGACCCAGCCGAAGCCCAAGACCGCCGCCAAACAGCCACCCAAACCCGTCAGCACGCCACGACCGCAACCCGCAGCCAAGCCCAAACCCAAGTCCAAGCCCCGCGCCACGACGGCAGCGCGAGCCCGGCCCCCCGGGGACGTCCTCTATGACATCCGGCCCCAGCCGTCCCAGGCCCGAAGGCAGCAGCGCCAAGCGCGGCGCCCCCCCACCTTCACCGACGCCACCGCCACCACCTTCATGGCGGAGCGCGCAGCGGCCGAAGCACGACGCACCTCGTCCCGCCACCTCTCAAAGCCCGCACCCCAGGCCCACGGACCGCTCCCGACCAGGCCAGAACGGCGCCAGGGTCCGCCAGCAGCGTCCCCGCCCCCCTACCAACCCTCGATGACAGCCCACATACAACGCATGCCCCACTACCGCCGCCGCCGCGAGTCCCCGCCCAACCCCGAGGCGGAGACCGTACGCGCACATCCGCGGGTCCACATCCGCGTGCGCCCCCACTCCCCACGCACCCCCACGGAACAGGACTACGAGGAATCCCCCAGGCCCGCCACCGCCACCGGTCCCCACGACCCCGTCACACCCACCCACGCCCACTCCTCCGCCCAAGACCGCAGGCCCGCCCAGGAACAGTGGTGGCAGCGCTAGACCCACACGCAGCTCTGGGAGCTGCGAAAGTGGGCCCGGGGAGAGCCCTCCCTCGAGGGCCTGGTCCATCGGCCCCGCAAGGGGTCGGTGGAGAACTGCCGCCTCCGGCCGGCGGGGGGGTGGATGCCGCAGGCCGCATGGGAAGCCATGCTGGCCGATGCGCTCCACCCCCTGGGAGTCCACCCCCGCAACCTCCCCGCGCCCCAGGACCACCCGTATGTCCTCAGGCGCCTGCGGGAGACCCTCCAGGAAACGCAGCGAGACGGCATCCGCCTGTGGGACATCACCCAAAGCCCAGCCCCGCACAAACACACCCCCTCACCACCCCACAAGCGTCGGCGCACCGACACCGGCGACACCCACAGCACCCCAGGAGCCCTGCGCGCCACACAACACGACGCGCCTGACCCCCCGGCCAGCGACGCCGCCATCTAACCCCGTTACCCAGCAAACCACCACCACGGGGCGCCACGCCAGGCCGCGCCCAGAAGTCACCAAACGAACCGGACGCCGAAGGAAGCCAACGCACACGACAACGAGCACCACTACGCCCAAAGGCACCGAACCCAGGCCCGCTACCGTCGCAACCGCCTAACCGAGCCAGAACCCAAGCACAAATCAAACCCGAGCCACACCCCGAAACCGCTAACCCTTGACTCCTAACCAAGCCCGCCGAGGGAACAATGTAACCACAGCCCACACCCACAGCCCACACAGCCGCCTAACCAGCCAGCTCCAGAAGCAAAGAGACACCTCACCAAACCCACCCTGACCCAAGCCCGTGTACATCAGGACACGCGAGCCGCACCCCTGGGGCGCGACCGCCGCCACAGCACCAACGACACACGCCAGAGGACACAACGCTATTGCATGCCGCACCAGCTGCCCATGCCTCTGCCTGCAGTGTACGCGCGCCCCTGTTTTTCTCTTTTTTGTTTTTTCTTTTTTTTTCCCAAAAAAAAAAAAAGTAAAAAAAAAAAAAAAAAACAAGTAAAAAAAAAAAAAAAAGAAAACGAAAATTAGGGGGGGAGGAAGAGGGACACAACCACCCAAGGCACACGCGCACCGCACACAGCACGCACACCGGTGAACAGGAGCCCAGTGGCCCAGAACACCGCACATGCAACACAACACAGCGAGCGAGCACACCGGTGAACAGGAGCCAGCTGGCCCAGGACACCGCAGACGCACCACAGCAAACCGCGCGGGCACACGGGTGAACAGGAGCCCAACGGCCCAGGACACTGCACACACGTAGGGCGGCCGAGGGACAGGAAAGAACCAATACCCCATGGGTCGGACGCACTGGGGCGACCCAGCCGACCCACCGGGCCAGTGGCAGGAGCGGTACTCCAAGGCCACTGGTCCGAGCCCGGCCAGGCTGCATCGGGGACCATGGCAAACGTCACCCGGAGCCATGGAAGCAACCGGTGACAGGCGAGCCGGTACACAGTCCAGGAGGGGGTCACCTGCCAAGCAGAGTGGCCCCGCAACTCAAGCCACAAGGGTGAGGCGGTCGTACCGTAGACAAGCGGGAGCAATACCCCTTGTGGTGAGAGATACTCCACACGGCTGGGCAGCCCCCCAGAGCTGCCGCCCAAAGGAGGGGGCATGTGGCCCTACCCATGGACACATGTGGGGACACCCTCCCACCTGGGACACATGGACCGGGTGGCCGCGACAATGCCTTCCCAAGCACATGCGGGAGCGGCTCAAGAGGCACCTGACATAGGGCAGTGGGAGGGACAGGACGTCCCCTTGGTAAGACCTTCTTCATGCAATGTCAAAGGAGGCATCCGGAGCTCCCGAAGATACCTACCTACCCTACCTCCTGATTAGGTGTTTGGTTCCATAGGTCAAAATGTGTTATCACCACTTTTGGTGGGGCCAATACTAAGATAGAAATGCCTGGATGCTCAGTGCATCTCTAATACAACTAGAGTATGCCTCAAAGCATTGGAAAAGCACTTTTTCTTACTCCCCCCTTGTGCTGTGGTGGCCACCACTGTCGCATTTTAGGAAAAAGGGATTTTTTCTTGGCCTTTCCTTGGTTTCCACATCTACTTTAAAATACCTATAGTTTCCCTCACACAGAAAAATGGGCGCTCACCATGGCTGGCGCTCTTTTGCTGCTCTGTTTGTAACATTTCCTACAGAAGACTCAGCGCTCATGGCGCTGCCGGGGCTCCTGTGGCTTGGTTGGGTTAGTTTGGGAGCATGCCAAAACATGTGCATGTGCATCCCCCCCTCCAAGACGCAGCGCGACACAAACCCAACGCAAGACACAATATACACACTCGCATGGGTTCTCGTAAACCTGCTGGCGACCTGTGACCTGTCTTAGGGCGAAGGGAGTCGTAAAAAAATTAAATTGCCCCTTGGTGGGGTCTTGGGTTCTGCTCAGTCTCTTCAGGCTGCTGCGTTTCGGCCCGAACACGGCCTACTCAGCGAGGCTGCGCGTGGGTATCTGCAGAGGCAGGAATGGGAGAATTATGGACGAATCCACGCAAAAGCGAAGCGACGACACCAAAATCCGTCAAATGACGGCCTAGAATTTTTCTAAGACAACACACCTGAGCAGAATCCAATTGTGCATCAGAAGCACATTTTTAGAAAAATTACAGTCATCTCTAGATTTTTTAAATCAAGAAATTCCTACGCATAAAAAGGCGGCGCGTAGGAGCGGCTCCTAGCGAAGCGCCGGAAAATGCAGAAATCATGGCATTATAAACGTATGTCTCACGTAGTCTTGAAAATGACGAGACACACATTAATAAAGAAACATACAGATTCCACCCACACTAATAGAAGTATCAAAAATCCAAGAATTCGAAAATCAACGAAAAGACTTCAATGAATCAGGTATAAACTACAGGTGTGCTCGTCTCGTATGCAGCATGCACATTGCTCGTCTCGTGTCTCCGTGAACGAGTCTTGTAGCAGCGCTAACAAATGATAGAGGGCTAGATTAGAAAGATTGCGAATGATTAGAGGTGAGATTAGGGAAAAAACGGATGGCCTTCGGCCAGGGAGTGGTTGTCACGGGGGGCTACCGGTCCTGTCCTGCGGTGCAATGCGGGGCAACTGTGACAACAACTCTTACAGCACCAACCTCCCTTTTTGTTGCACTGATTAGAACATACACACCGATGCATAGCGACGATTTCGCTTGCGCTTCGTTTTCCGCCTCACCTTGCTTCACTCTCCAGCGGTAGGTAAGGTGAGTAAGCCCAGGTGGGGCCACCCCCTGGTGGAGTTCGTGATTGAGGTTCAGATGGGCAGGTTTGCCCAAGGTACTCGTGCATGCTCGCACATTCGCACACGCATTAAAGGGGAGGCCACGCGAAGTGCGCACGGTAAACCTTGTTTAGGCTACCCAGGGGCTCCTCGGTACGTTCTTTAAGAGAACCTGAGGAGTCCCTTAAAGCTTGCTTGCTTGACAGGGGAGCTGATCCTTCAGCGTGTTTGCGGACAGTGTATCATAGGTCACACTGAGAACCGTATAATACGGGGAGTGTGGCTTGGTTCCTCCGCCGCAAACACCCCTTCATTTGCCTTTGCTTTACAGGTGGGCAGGTAGGGTGATTGGTGCAGCAGCATACCATTTTTTTCATGCCCTGCTAAACAAGGGCGCAGATCACACAAACAAGTAACTCCGCCTCTGCCTGGGGCAGAGCAGGGAGTCCGACTTCATCGACATCTGCGCCGTGCACGCAAAAAGAGCACCTCTTCCCTCCAAGCCCTAGTAGGGGAAACGCGTTGTGGCGTCCCCTGTTAGACCACAGTTGCTTAGCAGCGCTGTGTTCTTTTGTCCTCTTCACAGGAGGGTCGCTAGGACCCACGACATGTTCTTCAACAACACCCAGTAGAGTGTGCGTGTAGGAGTGGTAGTCCTGAGTGGGGGCTTGAGCCAGTTGCAGCAGTGCTCGCCCACCAGGATGGTGCCACTGTAGGGTGTGTAGGACCTGTAGTGCGTGTGTCACTGTCCCACCCGTTTCCTGCAACTTTAGCAGGGTTGGTGAGCTGTGGCAGTGGTTAGGTCAGTGTTTTGGCCACTTAGCAAAACGGCGTTTTCATGCCTTCATAGCTTTTGGCCACCCCTCCCTGTAATAGACAGATAGGTAGGGAAAACAATACCTGGATTAGTACGCTGGGTATTCCCCAAAGGTTTTGCGCCAGCACAGAAATTGGGCGCTTAGGGGAAAGGAGACCCGGGGCGTACCCCGTGGCATCAATGAGCCAACCCTCCAGGTTTAGCAAGTGTGAGGTAAATGAGGTAAACCTGATTTGGGATGATTCACATCCATCATTTACCTCCACCACTTTTCTATTTCAATAATGGAGGTATTTGGGAGTTCAAATGGGGATTTATGATTTTATTTCAATAGATGGGTGATTCCTCCTTGCCGGTAATCCTACCCATTCCCCAACCAATTAGTAACTCCCTAACAAGTCACTCGCGAATCTGACTTTATGATGGTCAGCCCAGATTTACGATGTTTTAGCACTTTGCTGCTCCTCCAAGTATGTTTTGCACTGAAATTGTACATATTCTTCTTTGTTGCATAGGTCTTTGTGTATACTTTCAACATGAGCCCATTTGCGAATTGATTTCTTTGTATTGCGTGCCTGCAGACTTCAAACTGGTAAGCAGAGGGTGCAGATCGTGCCCCTCAATCTACAGTCACTGGTGGTTCTGTTTCGCCGTTTCGCCGTTTCCTGCTGTGCGCGCGTGTCCGCTCTCTGTGCTTTTCAATCTTCCAGGACAGTAACAGGCACAACGGAGCGCCCAAATCCTACAAAATTTTGGACAGTGTGTTTCTTCTTCCTCCTTTTTCTTGTTTCGTTGCGTCTTGCTTGCTGTCGTCGTCTTTGGTTGCTTCTAGGCCCCTTACCCAGCCTCGTCCAGATTCCGCGCACCCCAGGCAACTACCAAGGTATTTGCGCTTCCTTTCCTTCGTCCTCCAGGCCCCGTAGGCCTGTTTTGAGGGGATTGTAAGGCTCTCCTTGAGCCTTCCTCTGAGCCTCCATTCGGTCATCTACGGCCGCATCAGGCTTGGTAAACTCTTAGCCGACGGTTGTCAACAGAGGTACCCCACCCCTACCACCCCTTCCACACTTTGAAAACCCAGTTTGGCCCTTTTTTGGGCCAAAAACCCAAGGATCCGCCGGATCCTCAAAATCTCGAAATCCGACGCATCTCGCCTTCCTAAAGCGCGCTTTCGCTTTTGCGAGCGTGCTGGGCACTCATACAGTCGCCTGCCCTAAGGTCTGGGACTTGGTTTCGCGCCAAAAGTCCCCAACACCCCAGAATCTCGCAGGATCCAACAATCTCGAGATCCGCCAGATCGACCTCCAGAACTCGAGTTTTCGCCTTTTTGAAACTCAACGGGCTCCACCCAGGTGTTCAGGGACAAGGGCTAGCTATTGTTTGCACCCAGGTCGGCCCGAAAACTCTCCATCCTGACGGATCCTCAAAATCCTGAGATTCGCCCCATCTGTGTCAAAAAAGGGACCCTTTTCTCTTTTTTCTCTTTCAGGACACTTGTAATGTGTCCCATGCCAGCAGCTAGCTTTAGTTTGCTCCAAGTTTGGCAAGAAAACTTAAAATCCTGACGGATCCTTGAAATCCTGAGATCCGGCACATTGAAGCGCTGAAATCTACCTTTTGGGTTTTTGCCTCTCAGAGGACGCTTTTAACGTGTCCTAAGCCAACTCGTAGCTTTAGTGCCCTCGAGTGTGGCGCCAAAAACTGACGGCTCAGCAAATCCCGCAGATCCGTCCCGTCAAGTTTTCAAAGGAGACTTCCTGGGTCTTGACTTGCTGACTGCTTACATGGCGTTCAGGAACCCCAGTCGGCTTTTGTTTGTACCATTTTAGGCCCGAACGTGATAAAATCTGACGGGTCTTCGTTTTCTCAGATCCTCTAGATCTAGCCTGAAAAACAGGCTCTCTTCATTATGTTCTTGACTTCAGTTTTTCCCTTTTTCTTACTTGAGCCAAGTTGCCTAGAGGCTTCCGAAGGCTCTCGTATCTTCATACAAAGACCGAAAGAAAATGGATACTCAGAGCCAAAAGACTCCAACACCTCAGAGAACCCCACTCCCCCCCGAACACTCGCACGCCATTCCAACGGAGATAAGGGAAGAGGATCTTGGGGTGAATCCATCGCCTACACCACTCGCTTTAGAGACCCAAGAAGAAGAGTTGGGTTTCAGATCACCCCCTCGCCTCGCGGCAATTTCTTCTCTCTCTCCCATGCCAACTCCTGTTCTCCTGGAATCCATGGACTCGGGAAAGCACCCAACGGGTGTTAGAACAAGCGAGGAGTTGCCCTCTACTAGGGTGAAAAGGAGTCAGGAGGTGATGGATCCTCCAACTCAAGGTGAGTCAAGTTCTCTAGGCGAAGCTCAAGACATCTCCTTTATTAAGGAGTTTGTACATTCTTCTCAACGTGGTAAAGAGCCACTTACAGTGGAGAGAGTCTTAGAGACCTCCACTTGGGAGCAAGAAGAAAGAGTGGAACCTAGTGAAATTGGCGAACTGCAAGACCTTTCGCCGCGACGTGTGCGGAAGTACGGGTTACCTTCTAGTGCTACTATGGGATCCCATGCTACTCCTACCGTGGTTACTGCGAGTGTCCCTGCAGAGGGGCATGTTCCCGCTCTACTTATGGCCCCAGGATCGTACGGGGGAGAGGGTCAGCAGGAACTACCTGTGGGATCCTTGGACGTGAAAGATGTTAGTGACCACCTCACAGAACACTCTGGAGGAGTGGACCACCACATCCTAGGGGGGACGTTGCCCGTCCCTCTGCCAGACAACATGTCTGACACTTGTGGGTACGCTAGAAGAAATAGCACTTCCCCTACATTAGTTAGCCAAGGCGGGCATCGGGAGAGCTTAGCACTTCTCGTAACACCTGACTCGTCAGCTACCGAAGAACTTAGGGGCACCTCTAATACGTCTGGTTTGCCCGAAGAGGAGCCCCAAGGGACTGGCTACGAAAGAAGCCATTCCCCTGGTGCTGACTTCTCCATGGCTGTAGAGGACAATCTTGACTCCCATGGTGATCCCAAGGAATTAGCACGACCCTTAGGCGGAAAGGTAAAGGTGAAGACTGTGGTAGACACTCTCAAGAAGCAGGCTGCCCAAATGAACCAATTGAGCCGTGAAATGCTCAACGAGAAGGAGGATGTACAAGCCACCCTCCAGAGATTGGCTTTGAGGCTAGAAGCCTTGGCCTCTCCAACCAAGACCGGAGCTCTTCAAGCTCAATTGCAGGGCCTCCTGGAACAGCAGCAAGAGCTAAGAAACAACCAGGAGACCACAAAGGCTCACCTAGAGTACCGCCTACAAGGGTTGTACAGTGACGTGCAGAGCATGGGGCACTTGCCAGAGGAATTGCCGGTGCTGTATGAGGATATGAAAAAGCTCATCAATACCAAGGCTGAGCAGTCCCTGTGTGCCCCTACTAAGGTTCAAGAACAGCTAGACTCCATGCAGCATGATCTGAAGACTCTGAAGGACCCCATGCGTGTCCTCAAGTTTACAGCTACGGGAATGGAGAACCCTGACAAGGGTACCCCGAGTCCCTATTTGTTACTAGAGCGTACCCCACCTGAGCTGGAAGAATTGAAGATGGTGGAAAAGGAGGCCATCATGTATTACAAAGATGCCTCAGAAGCCTCTGGTGAAAGCGGTCCAAGGGGTCCCTCCGCAAGAGTTCCCCTGCTACAAGAGCCTTGCTTTGATGGTTCCAATTTCCTTTCCTTTTGCCGGGGCTACAAGAGGTGGCTGATCTTGACTGACCAAGCAACCGCCAATTCCCTCAAGAAAAGCCAATGGCTCATTCAGTTCTGTTCGGCTAAGGTCCAGACAGCAGTCGAAAAGACCTTCAACCGTTTAAGCTCGGGTCCTAAGTTGTTTGATAGGTTCTTGGACGCCCTCCATACCAACTACCCTAGTGTCGATACAGATGCTAGCTTAAGGGAGGAGCTACTGGCTTTACGACCTCTAGGGTCAACACCCACTACAGACCAAGTCCAGGAATTGATCACTGCTTGGGATGAGGTACGGTCTAAGATGTCCCCAGGATCCATGTCCCAACAAGAAGAGCTGATTTATTTCCAAAGCCGTGTGCCCAAAGAGCTTTTAAAGCGCCTACGGGATAATGACCAGAAGAAACATCTTACGGAAAGGCTGGATACCCTCCAAGCCTTGCTGCGTCACGAAGCCAAAGAGTTGACTAAAGAAGCCCATGCTGACCGACTTCGCGACAGCATGCTAGAAAGGTTATGCAATACGCCTTTAGGCAAGAGCCCTCGGAACCCCTCTCCTCCTATCAAAACACCAAAGGAGGCCGCGGTGAATTCTTTGGTTGAATATGTGCCCTCCTATGGGACAGAGGGCTCCCATTGGGGAGAAGACTATAGTACCTTCAATTGGAGCCAGCAGCCGAACAGAGGAGAGGCCCTCTGGGTTCAAGAAGCTCAGGCTATATTTACTGAAGAAGACATGATGGCCATAAACGCAAGCGTGAGCGGCAAAGGGAAGACGGGGAAGAAGCCCACAGAAGAGGAGATGCTTGAGTATAATATGTTCAGAGCCCGCATCATGTGTGGCTACTGTGGCAAGAAAGGGCACTTCACTTCCTGGTGCTGGAAGAAGCAGAACGATGAACAAGGCAAAGGAAAAGCAAAAGGCAAAGGAAGAGGAAAAGGGGGAGTAAGAAAAAGTCACTGCCATGTCTTTCTTGGAGGGCTTGATCCAGGCTAAGCCCCCCTTAAAACCCTTTGTTGATGCTGAGACAAACTTAAGTGTTTTTATCTCTCTTTTGTTGCCTAAAGTACACTTTCTCAAAGTAACTAGGGTTGTGACCCTAGCCCCCCCATGAAGTTCACCCCTACCACTCAACTGAGCGGAGGTACCTTCCTTCATGGAGGTCATACCAAAATAAATCAGGCATTACATGCTTGTTGGCCTTGGAGGCTAAGCCTAAGTGGTCTCCCACCCCAAGACCCCTATACTCAATTGTTTCTACCACTTATTGTGGTCCTACTTTGTAACTGTTTCTGAATTCAGTTGCTTGGCCAAGTCATTTTCTGTGTGGTCCTGACATCTATGCCCCTCAGTCCTAACCAGCACCATTTCACCAAAAAGAGTGCACATGAAGTGCCTATTGCAACCTCTGAGGCTAGAGTCTGACCAATTTTCATATAAAACCTTTTGCATTATCCATTTGTGATTGAATCTATGTTCATATACCTGCTTTGTCTATCTGCAGCCCTTCTGTGTTATACTGGATTCCAAAACCAATCATTGATTCGATCCACATTCAGTCCTTGCTCTACTTGCTGCTTTGGTTTGGGGTTTTACAACTACAAAACCTGCAGGAATACATCAAAAGACCTAGGGCATAATTCAAGGACATCTTTCCGGTAGCAGAGACAGTCCCTTGTGACCTTTTGAACCGACCCTGAGAAGAAGTGCAGAACAAAAGCTCAACAACAAGTCCATAATGTCCACACCAAGTGTAAGGACCTGGCCTATCCGAACTGTCCAAGTAAAAATGGGCAGTGTGGTCCACCCAATGAGTGAACCACCACAGTGAGCACCACATCAACTCAGTGGCGCATCTGGGTCCCAAGGAGATCCAGAACGCAGAAGGGCGAAGGAGAATAAAGGCCTTACCACCGAGGCCTTAGCAGCACACGGTGGAGACAGCTTCAGTCACCTCCACAGACGTGTGGCTGCTTCAGTATCAAGATCCAATTGTCCAGCTTCATCCTCAACTGCCATTGAAGGACCTGAGGAATATGAGAAGCTGAAGATGAAGATGGATGAGTACATCATGCATGAGGAGTACTATAAATCCATCCGTGGGGAAGATGGAGAGGAGCCCTTAGCTGTACATGGATCCAGACCACGTACAGATCTTGGGTCCTACGCTCACTCAGGTCCCCCATCCACAGCATCCCTGCCAAGACGACTACGACCTGAGTACCCAACCCCAAGGGCTCCCGAAGTGGGCCCAACACGAGTCGAAGAACACCATCCAAGGCCAACCTACGGTGCCCTGGATCAAACGGCCGAGCTGCTGGCCAAATTCCTGTCTGGATCAGAAGATCCAGATGTGACGGCCTTATCAGAGGCCATTAAGGCTAAACTGGGTATTGCAGAACCCTTACCCAAGCCTGAGTTCCTCTCTCTCTCTCCAGGGCTGAGTACCCTGGCCGAAGATCTCAAGAGATCGAGGGTCTCAAGGCTATTGCCTAAGGTTACCTGCCCCAGCCCCTTTCACCCCCGTGCCAGGACTGTGCCTATGGCGGACCTACAGGACGTGCCTGTCACAGAGAGTGAGAGAAGAGGGCTGTCAGCCCTGGCCCCTCTTGCCGGCGTGTCGCCTTCAGGCCTAACTCCGGGGGGTGGGAAGACGGGCAGACCAATTGCCCCGGCGAACATCCAGCTGGAACTGCCGGAGTTCGACCCTAAAAATCTGCCTGAATGGGCAGAAGAATTTGCGGAGTTCCTTTTGTTGACCGGCCAATCCCATGTGGATGTGGCCACCAAATGTTCACTGCTAAAACGCTCATGCAAAAAGAAATTTTTGCAAAAACAGGTCAAACAGATTGTGAAAACCTGTTCTACTTGGGCGGAGGTACTCCTGAGGTTAGAGAAAACATTCCCAGTCTATGAGACTGACCTCAGCGTACGCACACAAATCGAGGAGCTACCTATGCTCCCGGAGTTTCCATCCGCTGCGCGAATTTCTGAGTATGTGTGCGACATGGAGTACTTATTTTCGAGGATGAATGTGGGCTCCTACGGAGCCACTGAGCCCCACCTGTGGCTCATGAGTAAGATCCCCCAGCGTACGTGGGATGATTGCCGCTCAACCTCTGAGAGGAAGAGCAGGACCCACTCGTATGATACACTGGTGGATCTCTTGATTGAGCTAGCTCTTGAGAGAGAGAACAACTCCCACATGGAGAAGTTCCTCAAGAAGCATTTGGGACGAGGTGGTACCCCTACCCCCGAACGTGGCGAAGGGAAGGGGCATAAAAATCCCACTAACACCAACCAGGGAGGCGGTAAAGGGAGGGGCAACCTACGTGCCATGAACGAGGTTCCAACTGATGCAGGCACACCCCCCCTGTTTTACTGCCGACCTGTCAATGACAAGGGGGGACCTTGTCATGCCTCTGACTGCGATCTCCGCAGTGGCTGTATGCTGCAGATGAAACGTCAGCAGCATACTAAAGATGGGAAAACTGTGACCCATCAGGACCACTTCAGGTGTACCATCACCTGTGGTTACTGTGGCAAGCGTCGTCACTATGAGGACGAATGCCACATCAAGAAACGCGAGAGTGACAAACTCAAGCGTCAGGAGGCGGAGCGCCAGAAGACCCCGACACCCGCCAGAAATCCCCCGAATGGGGATAAAGGTAAAGGAGGTGGCAAGGGGGGTGGCAAAACTGGACCCCCTAACCCCCAGAGGCGCTCATCAGCGCCCGTTGTTACACCTACACCTGCTGCCACACCCGCTCCTGCCGCAGGTGTCCCCCAGAAGCGCCCCCAAGGGGATAACGCTACCCCTGAGGGGAACAATTCTAAGAAGAGGCGCTTGGCCTGGATGGCCAAGTCCCTCATGGCTGCAGGAGTGGATGTGAAATTCCCTGATGAGGAATGGGGGGGCGGCTCCGAAGAGGAGGACTTGGTTTTCTGGATCCTCGTGAAAATCGGGGATCAGGTTTTTCGAGCGGTGCTTGATACCGGTGCAACACTTTCCATAGTGGCCCGGCGCCTGCTTAAAACTTTCAGGAAAACTAAGACCGTGGCCATAAGAGTAGGGGATGGGCGTACCATCCATTCCTTGGGGGGGGGTCGATGTGACCATATGTCTGGGCGACGAAACCGTGACCCAACACTGCAGAGTGTTGGACACTGACGCCTTTGACATCGTCATTGGCACTGACTTTCTAAGAAGAAACCCCCAGGTTAAAATGCTGTCCTTACAGCATCCTTACTCTTTGCACTGCGACTTTGGCAGTGGGCTATTCTCCGTTCCTTTGGAGCTGTCAGGACGAAAAGAGTCTGGGCTGCGCTACGCAGCCAAGACGAACTATCGTACTGAAAATTACCAACTGGCCCGTCATGTTCTCGAAAATGGACTGGCGGCCCTTCAGGTAAACCTGGATGAGATCCAGGTGGAATTGTTTGCGAGCCAACAACAGCACATCATGCAGTTGTACTGCTCGAAACAAATGAACAATGCTTTCCGTTTCTTCTGGAAAGCCATGGGCCTAGCGTATGCTAACCCTCCCTTCTCCCTGCTCGCGAAGGTTCTAACCAAGATCGCTTATGAGGGAGGAAGGGTTGTTATGTGCACCCCTGACTGGGGTTGCTCTGGTGAACATGCCTACTGGCGCCGTATGCTTGACCGAATGACCGTGGGAAGAGTGCAACTCCCCGACGGCCCCATCTATGTGCCTGAGGACTCAGACACAGCTATGCAGGCCCCTGAGTGGGCCAGTTTCCTGTCCATCATCGATGGATCTCTCAATCCTGTACCCCTGTGTGACCTGGACCAGGTGCTACTAAAAGAGGTCATGGCCGAAAATCGTGGCCTGACCCTTTATGATCTCAAAAATCGATCTCCTGAGCACCTATCTGCCACACTTACAGGGTGTGAGTCTCCTGATGACTATCTGGAACCTGCAGCTGTAAAAGAGGATGCTGACGACCAACTGTCTGAGATCGCCAGCACTATTCCCTCTGTTGATCCCAGCTGTGTTGACCTAAAACATAGTGCTTTCCTGGCCCAGCTGTTGCTAGAGGAGGTAGATCTAGAGTCAACCTCTGAACCCGCTTCCTCTGTTGGGAAACCAGTGCTACACATGCAGCCTGTGCACACAGATGAACCCGTGGTCCGGAGTACTGATGCTCTGGCACGGCCTGCTGCTAATAACATGCCATTGTCTGAGCATGACACTCAAGAACTCCGACGGCTGTTGTACCTGAAGGCCGAAGGTATTGAGCGCCAAGAGCGGCTGCAATACCTCAGACAGACCTGGAAATACTCCATCTGGTCTGAGGAGGACGATGAGTTCTATACGCTGCCTGATCCTGAGATACCTCTAGTGTATTCTCTACACTATGGGCAGCAATGTCCCCCTGAGTGGGACGATGGTACTGTACCTGCCGAAACTGCTGATCGGCATAAAAAGAAAGAACATGGAAAAAGCAACCTCCATGCTGAGGAGGATTTCCTTCAGAAAGTCGAGAGTCTTAACCTTGACCCCCGCCTGAAGAAACTGCTTATAACCTATGAGGAGGTGTTCGGCGCCTTGCCGCCTCCCCTATCTTGTAAAAAACTGGTCCAGATGGACCTGAAATTGAAACCAGAATTTGAAAAGACGCGAGTGAGGCGTCGTCCCTATCCCGCTCCACAGGAACAGGTTGAAGAAATCGAGCGCCAGATCCAAGAATGCATTGATGCTGGCCTCGTTGAAGAGTACAAACATGGGGACTATCCCCATCACTGCAGCCCCTGTTTCCTTGTTGCTAAACCAGGGTCGACTGCTCTACGTCTTGTTGTAGACTATGGTGAGGTCAACAAGAAAACCCAGAACCACTCAGGGAGTATTCCTAACATGGAAAACACCCTGGAGCGTATTGCCAAATGCAGGTATAAGACCAAAATGGACAAACGCTCTGGTTTCTGGCAGGTTGACCTAACCGCCGCAGCTCAGGAGCTGCTTGCCTTTATAACCCCTAAGGGTCGTGTCTTCAAGTGGAAGGTTATGCCTTTCGGGGTGGCTAACGCCCCAGCGCTCTTCCAGGAGCTTATGAACAAAATTTTGTACATACTGAGGCGCAGGCCTCTAGTACAAGAGTTGATTTCTCGGGGTGCAGAAATGGAGGCTCACATCGACGACGTGAGTTTGGGTACTAATACCAAAGAGGACCATGTCCTTCTCCTCCGTGAATTCTTCACTGTCTGTCAAGAAAACCATCTCCGAATCAAACTAGAAAAATGCGAGTTTATGAAAGAGGAGATGGAGTATTTGGGTTTCGACGTGGGGTATGGCTGGTGGAAACCAGCCGCGTCTAAGATGCAGCCCCTACAGGACATGCAGATTCGCGATGACCCTAAGAAGGGTCTACACGATGTGAGGAGTTTTGTGGGCGCCTGTAATTTCTATCGGCGTCACATCCACAATTTTACTTACTCCTCTGCACACCTCACTGACCTAATCAAGAAAACTACTCCCTGGAGGTGGACCTCCAGAGAGGAAGAGTGTTTCCAGGAGTTGAAGAAGAAGATTGCCTCCTCCAACTGCCTGGGAGTTCCCCGCCCTGAGGGCGAGATAGTCCTGATCACTGATGCCAGTGATGTAGGGGGGGGAGGTACGATCTATCAATGGCACAAGCTTAACCCCGCTGAGCTAACCCACTGCCATTATCGTACTACTGGACTGAACCGTGATGGTTCGTTGAAACATGACTATCCTACCAGTGAGTGGCGACTGGTGCCACTGGGACACTGGAATTGGAAGTGGAACCAAGCGCGTTCCAACTACAGCACCTATGACCAGGAACTCCTGGCCGGTATGTTGGTGCTATCTTCACAATCCCGACTCCTGGGGTCTAACCCTATTGTCTGGCTGTGTGACCAGGAGCCTGTGAAGTCTTTTCAGAAGGGCCCACCACCAGAAAAAGCGAAGCTAAAACGGTGGTGGACTTACCTGAGCCAGTTCAGGCTGACAGTGCATCATATCCCCGGGATTAAGAATGAACTGTCTGACTATATATCGCGCAACAACTTCGATGCGCTTATTGGTGAGAGCTCTGAGGCGCTCGCCAAAGAGGCTTTCCAGCGTATGGATGTCCAGCTTGACCTGTCCATGCGCACTGCTGGAATCCTGGAGGGTTGGAGTCTAACCGACTATCAGTCAGAGTATGAAGAAATTCTCCAAACCCTCAACACTGGTCTCGAGCCCCGTGTCATTGACGGGCACCAGTGGTATAAAAACAATCAGTACCTCTTCTACGAGGACCGAATTGTGGTGCCTGAGGCACGACTGGATGGGTGCCTACAGTGGTCCCATCTCAGTTCTGGTCACACTGGCGCTAATCGCTCAGTGGACTTCTTCCGTGAGTGTTTCTACTCTAGTCTAACCCTGACTGAACTGAGGTCGCGTATGCAGACCATTGTGGATGCTTGTGGCTGTCATGCCAGCAAGCAGAGCGACAGTAGGGATAGGGGTCTGATCTCCAGCTTACCCATACCCTATTGTGCTAACTCTCTTCTCTACGTGGATTACATCCACGGCTTACCACGCTTTGGCGGCTATGATAGTTGCCTCGTGGTCACCTGTGGTCTATCTCGCTTCACCCGTGTGTTCCCTTGCAATAAGAAAATCACAGGTGAGCAGACTGTAAAAATGTTGGTCGAACAATGGTTCGAACCCTATGGAGCACCTAAACAGGTGCACTCTGATGAAGATGTACGCATCCGCAGTGACACTGGGTGGTACAAACGAGTGCTAAATGCCCTCAACGTGGAGGTAACCACAGGTGTGCCCTACACTCACACGTCTAACCCTCTCTGTGAGAGACAGAACCGTGTGGTGGAGCAAAACTTAAGAATCCTGATGAAACAGGAGCGCACCAAAGACTGGGTACGTCTAGTGCCCTGGGCAGTTCTGTCCATGAACTCACAGCGGAGCTCTTCTACGGGTTTCACCCCCCACGAACTGTTCCATGGAGGACGACCTGCTTGGTTCTTCAAAACCCCCTTTCCTGAGGACTTCAAGAGCCCTGTGGGAGATTGGCTAGAACACAAGCAGTCTCTGGCTAACCAGGCTGGTACTAACCTGAGGCACATTCGTGACCGTGAACAGAGCCGACGGAACCGCCTACGGCGACCTGCCAGCTTCAAAGTTGGTGACCTTGTTTTGGTACACCATTCACGCCTACCCTCCTGGCCACGTAACTGCCTACAGGACCCTTACTTTGGACCTTATCGTATCATCAGGATAGATGGATCCAGGATCCATGTCAGGTGCAGTCCGCGTCTAGGTGGTGAACTGCTATGTGCTCCTAAGCAGTTGAGGCACTATCACTCCCCTGACGACTTGTCTTGGGATGAGTGGCGCCTCAGCGACAGTGAGATTGAACGTATAGACCTAGAGAACGCTGCCAGTCCAGAGGAAGCAGACGAACTCGAAGAGATGACTGCCGATGAGATGGCAGTCGATGGTTACTACGTGGTTGCAGGTATTGCTCGCCACGAGTATAAACAGGGCTG
Source organism: Eutreptiella sp. 'Long Island Sound 2002' (assembly GCA_964036045.1). Taxonomy (NCBI): domain Eukaryota; phylum Euglenozoa; class Euglenophyceae; order Eutreptiales; family Eutreptiaceae; genus Eutreptiella; species Eutreptiella sp. 'Long Island Sound 2002'. The sequence goes on along the minus strand of OZ038380.1, from coordinate 181,423,930 downwards.
GAAATTCCTTACCCTGTGGGATGGCTATGGGTTGTCCGAGGCGACCTGGGAACCTATGTCAGCCTTCATACAACCAGATGGGAGTATCAACCCCATCTTCCGCACTTACCTCGGTGAGAACAACGAGGGGCAGCTCCTAACCCGTGCTGAGACTATGTCCCAGCGTAAGAAGCGAAACTAATTACCCTGTGTCAGTCTACTGACCCTGTCTGTGCCCTGCAGACCCACGCCTATGGTTTCCAGCGTGAGCCAGGTGGCCGCTTATCAAGATTGCAGCCACCCAGCGAGTGTTTGCCTTGTTGACCATGTGTTGCATGGGTACTGCCCTAATGTAATGACCTTGGTGAGCCAACGAAGAACGGTGGCTTTCTACACCAGGGGGGAATGACAAGCAAGGTGTTAAGAGGCAAGGTGTGTCTTCCCTCCTTGGGGACAAGCGAGCCCACAGTTAGGACCCCTGACTGGTCAAGACCCATGGGGTTCTACCCTTCCTTACAGGGTTTACCATACCCCTGTATGTGTGAGTGTGCTAGTCCTAAGGTCCTGAGAGCAAGCCGCAGAAGTGGTGTCCTAATTATACCCAAGTCTGCGCCCTTGCTAAACCTGGAGGGTTGGCTTATTGATGCCACGGGGTACGCCCCGGGTCTCCCCTCCCCTATGCGCCCAATTTCTGTGCTGGCGCAAAACCTTGGGGGAATACCCAGCGTGCTAATCCAGGTATTGTTTTCCCTACCTATCTGTCTACTACAGGGAGGGGTGGCCAAAAGCTATGAAGGCATGCAAAACGCCTGTTTGCTATGTGGCCAAAACACTAACCTAACCACTGCCACAGCCCACCAACCCCGCTAAAATTGCAGGAAAAGGGTGGGACAGTGACACACCCCCTACAGGTCCTACACACCCTACAGTGGCACCATCCTGGTGGGCGAGCACTGGGCCACTGGCTCTAGCCCCCACTCAGGACTACCACTCCTACACGCACACGCTACTGGGCGTTGCGAAGGTAAAGGACTCGTGGGTCCTAGCGACCCTCCTGTGAAATGACAAGAGAACACAGCGCTACTAAGCAGCTGTGGCCTAACAGGGGACGCCACAACGCGTTTCCCCTGCTAGGGCTTGGAGGGAAGGGGTGCTCTCGTTGCGTGCACAGCGCAGATGTCGTTGAGGTCGAACTGTCCTCGCCAGTACTGGCTGAGGCACAGTGATTTGATTTGTGATCAGCGCCCCTGTTTTGCTGGGGCAGAAAAATGGTAGCCGCCGAAGGCAGCTGCTGCGTGCACCAATCACCCTTAACCTCTCCCACCTGTACAAAAGAGGCAGATGAAGGGGCGTTTGCGACTGTGGAACCAAGCCACACTCCAGGTATTATACCCTTCTCAGTGTGACCTATATTACGCTGTTCGCAAACACGCTGCAGATGCAGCTACCCCTGTCAAGCAAGCAAGCTTTAAGAGACTCCTCGGGTTCTCTTAAAGAACGTACCGAGGAGCCTCTGGGTAACCTAAACAAGGTTTACCGTGCGCAATTCGCGTGGCCTACCCTTTAATGCATCATGTGCACGCAGGGAAGGGAGGCTTAACCACAGACTCAACCAGGAGGTGAGCTCCTCCTGGGCTAATCTACCTTACTCACCATGCATCGTGTGAATGCCGCATTGAAACGAACACAAAACAAACCTAAGCGTTTTAAGCAACTCAACTTGAACGCTACGGCCGCACACGAACAAACGCTAACCTGTGAAGAAGAAAACAAGGGTGTATTAGGGATACAGGTGAAGCGACACAGCGTGTGGATGCCTAGATTAGGCACATGCATCGCGAGCACAGCGCATATTCTAACCCTACGTGCGCGCTGCGCTCTCCATTCGCATCACATACCTTTCATTCCTGCTTTCACCTGCGCAGAGCACGAGAGATGATCACCCGACCCCCCAACGAGGACAGCGTTGACAACCCTAACGTTTTGACGGAACAAGCAACACGAACGCAATGCGTGAGTGTGAAGTGACACAGACATACCTGAGAGACGGGTTGTTCAACTGCTCTATGGTGTGGGCTGATTTTGAATGCTTTACTCTGAAGTTTATAAAAATTTTGATGCAACTGTGCAAAAATTTTCTTTAAAACTTTAAAAACTACGGCTCATACCTTCTTTTGCAAAAGCCGTTTTCGCTTGCGCAACCCTTTTCTTGGCGTCCGCTTCCTTTGCGCTTGTCTGCGACTTTAAGTTATGTGTAAAAATGACGATTTCCCGCGTGGTTTCGTCGATTTTCAACGATTTCACTTGCTAAATCGTAAACCCTTCCGCAAAACCGCAGGAATCACTCCCTGCTGGTTCCATTTTCTATTTTTTCCAGCTCCTGGGGGTTTGTGTCCTCCATTGGGAGTATTACTCCGCCCTGGCCCTTGGTCAGGGGGTATACTAAAACGCTGTTTATACGGCGATAACCGTCCGCATTAGAGTGTTCGACTGTACCCTAGTGGACAGACACATGTGCTCTGGACAGGGAGTCCTGGGTTCAATTCCCACTGCCCCCACACTTTTTCCAAAAGTTTTCGCCACACGCCGGCGACTTTTGAGGAATGCCCCTTCGAAGGGACATCATTCACGGTACATTACACTGTTTTTCAAGTGTCCCTACAGTGTGATAGGCTTCTATGAAGTGATGAGAATGTTTTTGGTTAGTTTAATGCATTTTTTTTGAGGGAATTTTGGGAATATTTGAGCCTTTTTCCTTGGTCCTACTAGCTTGATCAACTAGTACTCCAGGGGGGAGTAAGAAAAAGTCACTGCCATGTCTTTCTTGGAGGGCTGGATCCAGGCTAAGCCCCCCTTAAAACCCTTTGTTGATGCTGAGACAAACTTAAGTGTTTTTATCTCTCTTTTGTTGCCTAAAGTACACTTTCTCAAAGTAACTAGGGTTGTGACCCTAGCCCCCCCATGAAGTTCACCCCTACCACTCAACTGAGCGGAGGTACCTTCCTTCATGGAGGTCATACCAAAATAAATCAGGCATTACATGCTTGTTGGCCTTGGAGGCTAAGCCTAAGTGGTCTCCCACCCCAAGACCCCTATACTCAATTGTTTCTACCACTTATTGTGGTCCTACTTTGTAACTGTTTCTGAATTCAGTTGCTTGGCCAAGTCATTTTCTGTGTGGTCCTGACATCTATGCCCCTCAGTCCTAACCAGCACCATTTCACCCAAAAGAGTGCACATGAAGTGCCTATTGCAACCTCTGAGGCTAGAGTCTGACCAATTTTCATATAAAACCTTTTGCATTATCCATTTGTGATTGAATCTATGTTCATATACCTGCTTTGTCTATCTGCAGCCCTTCTGTGTTATACTGGATTCCAAAACCAATCATTGATTCGATCCACATTCAGTCCTTGCTCTACTTGCTGCTTTGGTTTGGGGTTTTACAACTACAAAACCTGCAGGAATACATCAAAAGACCTAGGGCATAATTCAAGGACATCTTTCTGGGGGTGAATCGGGTCAAGGGCGTGGCGGGCGAGGTCCTCAAGGAAAAGGGAAAGGTACCGCTCAAGAGTCTTCGACTACCCTTTCGGGTGAGGACATTCCTCCACCACCCCCCATGATGCCACCGCTGGAACACCCCGTGGGCCCTTTGAATGAAGTCCACCCTGGGTCAAAGGCGGCTGCTACTGCAGGGCCTAGTGCTCCTGCGAGTTCCTCAGGAACTGCATCTTCTATGACTGTTCACCCAGCAGCTTCCAATATGAGCATTGACCGTGAACCCAGAGGAGACACTACTAATGATGGCCCCGATAAGAAGCGGACCAGGTTCAACTTCCTCAAGGAGGAACTTGTGAACCTCCTAGGAGCCAACCTATTGACCCTGGACATAGTGGTTGGAGGACAGACGGTGGAAGCATTCTTGGACACGGGTGCCACTATTTGTGCCGTCGCCGCTTCAATAGTACCGCCTTGTCTGATTACGAGTGATTCCGTATCCTTGCTGCGCATGGGAGACGGACACCGAGTCATGACGCAAGGCATGGGTCGTTTTCATATTCCATTTGACAATGGAGAGATTGTAAGTCAAGACTTCACAATCTTTGATACCACGGCCTTCAAAGGTGTGGTGGGACTCAATTTCCTCCTCAGAGATGACTTTCCGAGGTTCAAGGCTTTAGAACTGGATCCACCGGCTCTCATCTTTGAGAATGCCTCCAAGAAAGAGCTTAGGATTACCCTCACGGTTCCTACCACACCCCCGCCATCAGCTTTTGGCTTCCTCCACGCGTCAAGGTTCAAAACTGAAAACTACCGATTGGACCCTAGGGTTCAGAACGCCGCCCTCTCCGAGCTTGGAAAAGAAGTGTCGGTTGACTTGTTTGCCAATGCGCTCAACCATACCTCCCCTCTTTGGTGTCGAAAGAGCCATGGAGGCAAGTCGGCGTGACGGTACGACCGGGCTACTTTGACCGATGGGCGCTCTCCCGTCAAGGTATGCTCGTGGGCCAATCCCCCTTTCTCTAAAATCCATCATGTACTTTGCAAGGTCATTTTGGATAAGGCCCACCTCCTCATATGCACTCCTGATTGGTCAGTGAGTGAGAGTGCCAGGAAATGGAGACCCATGTTGGATGCACTGACCATTCAGAGAGTTACCCTTCCGGACATACCTTTATGGATACCGGATGGTTCTTGTGAAGTCTTACCCAAACCCCCTTGGGTAACCATTATCTCTGTGCTTGAAGGCTCACGGATGTCAAGACAAGATGTTCCTTCAAGTCTTCACAAGTGGGTCCTAGTTCGGCATATGCACAAGTCACTAGTGCAACTCTTAGATTTCTTTCCCAATGCCAGGTTACCCTGGCACCAAGAGTCTTGTTCTACACAAGACTTGCAACAAGCCCGCCCTATTGTGGAGGCAAGCACTGCCCGCCAGTACGGTAAGGATCTAGAACAAGATTCGGAGGGCGTAAGTGAATTGCCCCCCTCAACTGATGAAGTCGAGCATTTCGGAGGTTGCTTGGATGAACTTACTGATGCTATGTCTGTTCTGATTGAAAGTTTAATCGAAGAAGCCGACTTGGTCCATGAGTGGGGAATAACATCCCAATGTTCCCAATTGGATGAAGAAGTGCCGATGCATCTTCCAGATGAGCATACTTGGGCTAAGCCCAGTAAGTCTGAGCCTATGAGCTACCAAGACCTGTGTATTCTCAAGGCCGAGATTGCTCAGTTTGGGTTAGACGCACAACTCAATACTCACCACCCACTCCCGGGTGACTATGAAGATATTGGCATCATGGCCCTTCTGGGGGAACCTGGTGATGAGGCTGATGTGAAGTACCTTTGCACGTCCAAGACCGCTGCCCAAGTACAAAGGTAGGGGGGGGTACAAACCTCACAAGTGACCTCGAGGCCACCAAGGAACACATTCTGGGTTCCAACCTACCTCTAGAGTTCCAAGGTATTCTTTTGAAGTATATACAGGCCTTCGGGGATCTTCCTGAACCAGGTAGTGTGGAGAAACTTATTCAAATGGATTTGGGCCTGAAACCTGAATTTGCAAACAAAAGGCTCAAGTGCAGGCCATACCCTTGCAGTGAGGCACACATGAAGGAGATCCAGAAGCAAGTTGAAGAATGTGTGCGGCGCAATGTGGTTGAAGAATTGCAACATGGGGAAACCCCTACTCATTGCTCTCCGTGCTTCTTAGTGCCGAAGCCCGGAAGTACCGCCTTACGTTTCGTGGTAGATTATGGGCGCCTGAACAAACTCACCTACTTGCATGCTGGGTCGTTACCTAATATGGAACGGACCTTAGAATGCATGGCCCGGTCCAAGTTCAAGTCCAAGATTGACATGCGGTCAGGCTTCTGGCAAGTGGAGCTAACACCTGAAGCTCAAAGGCTGACGGCCTTTATCACGCCCGAAGGAAGGATTTTTAGGTGGAAAGTGATGCCATTCGGGTTGGCTAATGCACCGGCCGTCTTTCAGGAGATTATGAACCAAGTAATGGTTCAGGTCAGGTCCCATTCCAAGGCACGAAGAGTGTTTACACGTGGAGGCGAATTAGAGTGTCACATTGATGATGTCATGTTGGGCACCCGTACATTTGGAGACCATCGGATCTTGTTGGAAGCCTTCCTCGAGGTGTGTCATAGGAACCACCTCAAGCTCCGATATGACAAGAGCCAATTCCTCGTTCACAAGGTGGAATATTTGGAGTTTGAGAGTGGCTATGGGTGGTGGAGACCTTCATCCTCCAAGGTGGCTCCTATATTGGAAGCTACCATTAAGGACGTGAAGGATGTGAGGCAATTCTTAGGGGCCTGTAACTTCTACGGGCGCCACATTAAGAATTTCACCTACGATGCCTCAATACTCTCAGACCTCACTCGCAAGAATGCCACCTTTGTCTGGACACATGAGCATGAGTTTCATATGTCCCAACTCAAGAATAAACTCGCTCAAGTTTCCTCACTTGGGGTCCCATTGTACGGCCCCCAAGGAGGAGAGTTTGTCCTCATTTCCGACGCCAGTGACGTCGGCGGAGGGGGAAGTTTGTACCAATGGCAAAAGCCTGAGCAGGGTCAGTTGGATGAAACCCCTGGTTGTACTACCGGGGCCAACAAGGAAGGAAAGCTACAACATACGTATGAGGAGGATGGGATTCTTATTCCAATAGGATATTGGAACTGGAAATGGAACCCAGCTCGTAAGAACTACTCTACTTATGAGCAAGAGCTCCTATCAGGGGTTCTTCTGATGGGTTCCCAATACAGGATCCTATCTGGCCAGCGTCTAGTATGGTTCTGTGACCAACAGCCCGCTGCCACTTTCTTGAATAACCCTCCTCCGGAAAATAAGTGTATGAGGCGCTGGTGGACCTTCCTAAGTCAGTTCAACTTGAATATTTATCACCTGCCAGGAGTCAAGAATGAAATATGTGACTATTTGTCTCGGAACAACTTTAACTCCCTCTATCAAGTGGACACGGAGGAACTTGCAAGGAAGGCATTTCAAAAGATGGACACCCCATTGGACTTAGGAATGGAAAAGGTTCCAGATCTTCCCACCAATTCTTGGAACTTGGATGACTACTCCTCGGATGACTACTACCATGGCATCATAGTAGCCTTGAGGAACAAGCCCGTCCTTTTTCAAGACCGATCCATGTGGGTGATCAAAGCCAACAAGCTCCATAGGGAAAAGCAAGTGGTCGTTTCTAACCACTGTCTTCGTACTGTCCTAGTATGGTGTCATACGACGGCACAACAGCATGCGGGCGGGGCCCGATGTCTGTGGTTCTTTCAACAGTTGTTCTTCACCCGCGTGTCTAAGACAAAGATCCGCAAATTGATCCAAGAAATTACCGAATCTTGCCGCATCTGCATTGAATGCAAGCAGAATACATGTGCTGATCGTGGACTTGTAGGAGCCCTTCCTATCCCAGAGTTGGGAAACCAAATCTTGTATGTGGATTTTGTTGAAGTCCCCAAATTTGGAGGATTTAACTACATCCTTATGGTTTGCTATGCCTTGACCCGCTTCTGTAGGGTGTATCCCTGCACTAAGAGGATTGACGGTGAGCAAGCCTTTGAGATTCTCTTCAAAGAATGGATCCAGGTCTACGGTCGTCCGGTTGAGGTCTACTCGGATAATGACGTCCGATTTACTTTCGAAAAGGGGTATTGGCGTGGTCTGCTATCCCGTATGGGTGTGCAAGTCCACTTTAGTATCCCTTACAAGCCTTCAAGTAATGGACTGTGCGAAAGGCTCAATAAGTCCTTTATCAACATTATGCGGGTTCTAAGGAGACAACAAAGGGGCAAGGATTGGCTAAGACTACTGCCTTACGCCAACTGGATTTTGAATTCACAACAGTCCACGAGGACTGGCTACTCACCCCATGAACTCTTCCTTGTGAGACCCCAATGCAATTTGGACTTTCCGGTGCCTTCGGAGCTTAGTGTCCCTGTAGAGGACTGGCTGGAGGAGGAGCAGCGCTTATGTGATTTGGCCAAGGACACTCTGAGGGCTTTCAGAGAGAAGTCCCTTTCCCGAACTAATTGGAAGAGAGTGCCCGCTAACTATCAAGTGGGGGACCATGTGCTCGTTCACAAGAACCGATTCCCCCAACTTCAAGTTGGCAAGTTTCATGCTCCTCACTTGGGTCCGTACAAGATTACCCAAGTGGGCCCCGGTAGTGTCCTGGTCCGGCTGAGCCCTACCCTTGGAGGAGAAATCAGAGTGGCCCACTCTTTTCTAAGGAAGTTTCCACTGGAGCTCGAAGATGGCGAAGAATGGTTTCCGCTTGATGCTGAGAAGGAGAGTGAGGTAGAAATAGCGGAAAGAGATGAAGAAGAAGGGGGAGAGGAGGATATCTTGGATGTATCCGAACCCGAAGAGCGAGAAGCTCCTATGACGAGGTCAAGAGCAAAGGCCCGGTCCGACACTCCAAGCAAGATTTCGGGCCCTGACGTGTTGCCGGATATGAATGCAGAAGAGATGGCACATAGGGGGTACTATGTGGTCCATTATGTACTCAAGCATGAGTATTGTCAAGGTTGGAAGTTTCTTGTTAAGTGGAAGGGCTTCAATCTTACAGAAGCCACATGGGAACCTGTACGTGCCTTCATACTGGGGAAGGATAGGGTTAATGGCGAATTTGTGAAATATTGTCAAAAGCACGACTTACAATCAGCTCTCCGGGAAGCCAAGAGGCTAGCAGCCCGAAGAAAAGACTAATCACGTCACTCCTTCATCTCCCACCCCCCCCCCCTCTCTTGGCTTTCCCCCTCTTTTTACCAATACCCCCAACCCTTCTCACTTTATTTGTCGTAGATGTAGGGCACCCCCCCCATAGTCCTCCCGATACACTGCAGCTTCTAATTCCGTCATGGCATTTCTCTCGTCAACCATGGAACTTGAGCAGGCCTGGGACTGGCCTTCCCAGGAGGAGGAGTCCTTGAACCTGGCCTGGCTCACCATCCAGGATGCCAGCACGGAGCCCACTGGAGCCTTCCCCATGGAGGCCACGTCGGGCCCCTCCTCAGCAGCGGGCCCCCAGGAGCCCTCTTCCTCGTCGTCTAGCCGAAAACGCAAGATCGACGAGGTGGAGGAGACCCCGGAGGAGCGCCAGAGGAGTGAACGGCGCGAACAGAACCGGGGGTATAAGCAGGCCTCCCGAGAACGCCAGCAGAACCCCGTACACTATCTCCCAACCAATGAAGACGAACAAATGGCGTGTCTGCGGAGCCAGATATTCCAGCTGGAGCTCCAGCTGGGGTTCCGGAGTCAGGAGGTGCAGCGGCTCAAGACCGTGGTCGAGGGCCTCCTCCCCTACGTGCCTCCAGCGGTACGCCAACTCGCCATCCTCCCGGCTCAGATCGCCTAAAAGGTAGCCCCTCTCTATTTAGGATGTTGGACCCCAGGTTAGTGCCTAGCCCTAGTGTAGCCTTCCGGCACGCTCACCTGAGCCCTTCCGTCTCTCGGCACGAACACACACACGCACTCGCACACACACACACACACACACACACACACCGACTCACATACCCCCAACGTCTAGTCATAGTACCTTACTCCTTAGGATCAAACCACCAACGCTTCGCCTTCTCCAAAATGGACGAAAGGACTCGCCGGTTTTTGGAGGACAATGGATGGACTTTTCTTTTGCCACAATTTTTATGGCATGAAATTGATTGGGTAGCCCTTCGGGAGTTGACCCAATCTTGTCCCCAATACCCTCTAGAATTGCATGGCATGAGTCCGGGGCTAGCCAAGTTGTTGGTTATTGCCTTTAGTTTGGACGAAGCAAGTAGGGGTGGGGGTGGCTACTTTCTTGTCATTGGTTGTCGTTCTTCTTGAGCTTGTCTCTTGTTGTTTGCTTCTCCCTAAGGATGCCCGTTGTTGATGTGAGAGAGAGTATTTCTTATCGTGCCTTTGCTCTTTTACCTGATGAATCTTTCCTAAAAGCCACTCCTTTCCCAGGAGTTGTGCATTCGGGTACTTCCCGTTCTTCCCTCCAGGTGTATATATTAGGGAATAATGAGTGGGTGGCCGTTTTTAAGGAGGACGAGTCCTCTCTCCTAACCGGGGTGCACGAGCTTAAGTTGGCCCAGGAGTTGGTTTCCCAATCTCCAGGGGGACCCCCCCATCGCAAGATATGGCAATTGGGGAACCAATATGACCTTGTTACTCATCAAGTAGTCCTAGCAACACCAAAGAGTCCCCCACCCCCTAAAACACTTCAAGACTTTATGTTGTCCTTTCTTTCCAAATTGCCATTCCGAACCATTTGGGCCAACACAATTTTTAACCAATTCCAAGGGTCTCGTGAAGATGGCCACTTCCTTAACCCTCATGTAGACCATGCGTCTTTGTGGTTCATACCATTCAAATTGTCCCTCGGGTTGTGGTGTAGGGTTGTCATCCTTCGTAATATCAAAGGGTTTGGGTGGATTTCTTTTTGGGATGGTAAAAAGGCCATAGGCGGGATATTACTAACCCCGGGGTGTGTTGTCATCTCCCCCTATTCCCTCCGTCACTCCACACGTGCCTTGACCAAAGCTCATATCCATCGCCCCCCTCCCATTCCGGTAGGACCCTTAGGAGATCCGGATGATATGGGGTTTGACGGTGCCATAAGGACCGAGGATGGGGATGATGCCCGTGAGGAGCTTCATGCTTCAAATGAGTCAAGGGAAACCGAGACTCTAAGGCCCTTTCACCCCGACTATGCTCCGCCCGTAGAAACTCATGTAACGGAGCCCGAAATTTTAAGGGAGGTTCTTCATAGGACTAAAGTATGGCTGAAAATTCGAGGCCAGAATAAACCCGAAACTTGGAATGAATTATTGGGTCCCGAACCCAAAATTCAGCCTATTGATTTAGGAGCTCTTTACGTGTATCACCAACTTCGTGTGAGGCTTTCTTTGCCCTTTGAACTTGAGGGCCAGATCACTAAGTATAATGCCATTTACCTAAGGAATGCCCTCACCCTTGATTTGGGTCTTAAGGGCTCCTCTCCTCGCGACTCCGAGAGGCCCACTAAGCGTCTATGCACCAACCATCCGATGGAATAGGGAGCATTACCTCCATCTACGCCCCCCCCCCCTTGAGTTCCCTGAGAACCCCGCCCTTTTTTTTCTCCAAGGGATATGGATACTTAGCTATAGTCTAGTGCCCGGGGAGACTTGGCTTTAGATTAGTCCTCCGGAATATCCCTACTTTTCCATTTTCTCCAAGGGATATGGATACTTAGCTTTAGTCTAGTGCCCGGGGAGGCTTGGCTTTATACTAGTCCTCCCGAATATCCCTTCTCTCCCTTTTCTCCAAGGGATATGGATACTTAGCTATAGTCTAGTGCCCGGGGAAACTTGGCTTTAGACTAGTCCCCCCGAATATCCCTACTTTTCCATTTTCTCCAAGGAATATGGATACTTAGCTTTAGTCTAGTGCCCGAGGAGGCTTGGCTTTAGACTAGTCCTCTCAAAGATATCGGTTTACTCCTTCTCCCATGAGATTGAGGGCTTGAGTCGCTTGTGGTCGTCGTCCGTTTTTGTTTTGTTTCTTTTGAATATCGTGCTAACCATAACTCCATTCACCCCCATAATTCCTTCATGGGTTGATCTCCGGACCAAGTGTCAATACGGGCAAAGGATGACTTTGATCTCATCCTAAATAGTCCAAGCGAGGAAGCCTACAAGGAGGTGGTGCTTCGGCACTATCAATCCGGCCCCAATGCTTTATTTGCACTCTTTCCGGATATGTTCACCCCAGAATTCATGACGTGCGTGTATGCCCTTCAATATGAAGCAATGTATTGGCCTCCCCAAAGATCCTCCTCGCACGTACCTATTAACCCCTCGCACTTACCCACTTGAACTCAAAAACTTTTTGTTTTCTTGTCTTGTGGTGTATTTGGGTTGTCTTCTTTGCGCACATTTCCTTTTTTTTTTTTGTCGTTGATTTCACGTTTGTTTAGTTTGGTTGATAATGACCGCAACTCCAACCTCCATGTCAAATTTTGTTACACGGGGGGACATTAGGGCTAGGGTAAGATGGATGAAGGAAGCACTCGGGGGGTTGGAAGATGAGTTGGATAGGGTGGAGGAACTCATCGATGAACCGAGTGGGGGAGAGAGAGAGGAGAGGGGTATGGAGCCCCTCATGTATGGGGAGGATTTGGGGGGATTTTTCATTCTCAAGGGGGCGGAGGGGCATATGAGGAGGGTTGAAAAGGGGGCCGATGGGTTGAAAGTTGCGGCGGGGATTTTGAGGGCCCAAGCCCTCACGTATTTGAGAGGGAAGCATGGTCCAAGGGACCTCGAGGAACAAGGGGGTACCCAAGCCTTTGAGCGGGGCTCCTCCTTCCTTGACTCCAACACTTCGACCTACACCTACATGGATTCCGACACCAACACTAGCCCAACTCACTCACCCCAACTCACACCCACAACCCCCAACTCTCCCGCCTCCTCCTATTTTATGCTTCCTCCCAACGAGGAGGCGGCGGACCATTGCTCCGCCGCCTTTGCCTACGCCGCTCCCCCTTGACGATAGAGGGAAAAGGGGGGGGGAGTCCAAATTTTGTTTGAGGTTCGATGGGGGTGGCCCCAATTTCGGTCTTGGGGGGAACACTTGTCGTTCATGGGGGACGAATTTTCGTTCAAGGGGGTCCAATTTTCGATTAAGTGAGTCCAATTTTCGTCGATGGGGGTCACATCTCTTCCATGTGGGGGTCCAATTTCAGTCTTGGGCTAACACTTGTCGTTCATGGGGGACTAATTTTCGTTCATGGGGGTCCAATTTGCGATTACGAGGGTCTCAATTTCATTTGTGGGGGGTTCAATTTTCGTCCATGGGGGGTCACGTTTCGCACATGGGGGACCCCAATTTCATTCTTGGGGGGCAACCTTCGTTCATGGGGGACCAATTTTCGTTTTTGGAAGGCCAATTTTTGTTCGATGGGTCAATTTTCGTCCTTGGGGGTGAAGGGGAGGGGTATCTTTCCCCCGGGAGGTCACATTGAGCCACACCGGGGAGTGCTCCTTGTTTTGATGTGCCAATGGTGCTATATCCTACATTCTCAGGTGTTGGGCCCACAGCCGATTGTCCTGCAAGGTGAGCATGGATCGGGCAGTTATCCACGTACCATTTCCCCCCTGTACTGCATTCTGAGCCGATGTTCCAGAGAAGATTCTTCAATTCCATCAGTGTTGGCTGCACATTGATGCAGGGTGAATTGGGGCCTAAGTTCAGGGACCAATCCTTGTGCAAACCCGCTGTCCTATGCCCTGTCTCTGCGCGTGGTCTTCTGCCCTGTTGAATCAGATTGGCCGGTCTGCGGCCGTGGCCAAACCTGTGCTACCCATTTGGTGTATATTGCTGAGGTTCTCTCAAGTGCTTCATAGGGAGGTTCCTGATACCCCCAGCAATTCAGGATCAGGGGCCTGATACCTCGAAGCAAATCACTGGTCTGCAGCATGGAGGGTGTCAATGAATGTTTGTGAACGCTGCAGGCAGTATTCAACCTTTTTTTTTTCTTCTGTGAGGTTGCCCCATGCTCCCCATATATTCAAGCAGCTGTAAAGCACACCACAGAATGTACACGATTTCAATTGCTGTGCGTTATGAAGGACAGGGGTTTGAATTTAAAAACCATACATTCAACTGGAAGGCTCTGACTCCCTAAGGAACTACGCCCTTCATTCTTTTTCAGTACTATGTGGCCTTGTGTCCTTGTGGCCCTGTTGTTTTGCTGAGCAATTGTTATCCTGCCTCTGTTTGCTATTTGACATATCTTACTAAGGGGCAGGATTGCCCTCAGCCCATTGGCCTTTGAAAGGTCTTTAAACTGAAGCCTGCCGCTCTTTTCTTTGAATGCAGGTTACTGTTGAAACATGTCTCTTGCTGGTTTCAGGTTGCTGTGACACACCCAGCTGTCCTGCGCAGTGACTATGGCGCCTGCTTATGCTTGGTAGGCATGTATCATCCAACAATTATCCAATCTCGTCAGCATATTGTTTTTGGCTGCAGACTCCTGTTCAAGGCGGACGGCATCTCGGGGGAACACATTGCCACTGTGCAAGTTTGTGAGACGTCAGACCCTTACAGAATGTCTGGCAGGAAAGCCTGTGTCAGGGGAGTTGACCCTCAAGCCTGGCTTCATTGGAGTGATGGACCAGCTCTGTAACTGGTTGAATTCATCCCTCTCTTTCAAGCTTGGTTTCAAACAGGGCTGTTCTTGTTCCCCAGTTGACTTTCACTTTGTTTGCTCTTTGAACCTGAAGTTCCCTTGGAACACAAAGATGGTCGTCATTTCTGCTTGGACAGCATGCCCCCAGCACTCAATATCTTAAGAAGTGCAAAGTTTGCAGCATGCAGTGGACAACCCAGAGACCATTGACCCAGGAATTGCTGAATATTCCTCGCATGTGGCGTAGACACAACACTTGGGCTGTGCTTACCTGAGAAGTGGCACAGTCAGAGACTCTGATACTCCAGATTTTCTCAGATGTCACTCTGTGCTCGATTATCATAGGTCCCAGATAGAGCAACTGGCGTAGACCTTTCGTCAACAGCGCATTTATCCTGCAGGGGACTTGGATTGCTCTGTATGGATTGTCTGGACTTGAGTGAGGTCAGAAACTCTCTCCGTTTGCGGGCTCGGACCTGCATCTTGCAGGCACCACTCACAAATTTCTGCATTTGATGCTGAGGCACAGAAGCATTTCATCGCTGCTTGCAGTGATACGTCTCTGTTGTTTGGGATATTCGAGGCAGGAGTGTGCAGCTCTCAGGACCTATGGTCTGTCAAAGCAAACACCGTAATCCTGTCTGCGGACTTGCGGTCGTCAAAGTCATATTGCCAAATGGGTTTCCCATTGAGCAGTTGTCCGCATTGGGGGTGCCTGAAGTTTGTCCGTCGGAACGAGCCAATCGCCCTTTTGACCTTAGCCACCTTTGGCTTTAGTCCCAGGGTAGCTTTAGTCTTAGGGCAGATTGGCATTTGAAGGCAGGTTGAATTTTCAGCAGAGCATGGGAGGGGGGGTTTGCCCTGTCGGTAAATTCAAGAGAGGGGCGGGAACCTGTCTTCAATTTCTCTACACGTTGGGTGTGTCCTTGCTGTAGAATCAGGGCACAATTTCAGGTTAATCGTTTCATATTTTGCGTGGTACAAACAATGTGGATGTAGTCTGGTGAGTACATGCCAGCCATATGCCTTTGGCAGTGCCACAGCACCCCATGATCTTAGCCACATAATCAGTAGGAGTGCAGCACCCCCCCCCCCCCCTTGCGCCTTCGGCGTTTCGGATTGAGGGTAGGCCTATAGCATTTTTGGCTTGCCGAGTAGGGGAACTTAGGGTTGCATTCCCCGAACGTGGCAAGCCAAGATGAGTCCTCGGAGTAGGGTGTGGACTTTGGGGGGGAGGGGGAATTGCCCCCTCCCCCCTCAAGCTCTCTCTGGTTCACAGAGAAGTCACAAAAACACACCCGAATGGGGGTGACACGCCGCTCCTCTCAAACCAGAAACCACGGGGGGGGTGGGTGAAAAGGGGGCTGCTCGGCGTAGGCAATGTGCCGTGACACAGTGAGGTAACACAGTACCCTTGCAGATACTCCTCCAAATACTGAGCTGGCCCTTTGTCCTACTCCTGCGCCAACTTGGGCGCTATCTAAAAATACAAGTGTGCACTGATCTGTGCTGGCCCCCTGCCCTACACCTGCGCTAGCTGGGGTGCCATCCAAAAGATCCAGTGTGCTTTGTATGAGTTGTTTCGAATTCTGGAGGGGGGGGGGTAGTCTAGACCTTTTTTGTCCAGATTTCTCAGTGCGACGCAGTGCGTTTCATGTGGCAGCACCGTTCCTCCTGTAGCTGAAGCAGTGAGTGTGAAGGGAGTTGCTGCTCTTCGTCTCCCGCAAGACAAGGGGGCTGCATTCACTTTGGAGGAGCGGAAGGCACACTGTGAAGACCAGCAAGTGGAACGCTGCTATGGTGCCTACAGCCAAATTCCGACCAATATCGAGAAAATACCAGTACCTCCGCCACCTTCAGGAGCGCAATGAGCACTTGTACTACGCTGGCGGAGGTGAGGCCGGTTATCTACACTCCGACCGTGGGAGAGGCCTGCAGGAAGTACAGCTGCACGTTCCAACTCCCCCCGTGGTCTTTCCTTCTCTGTGGACAACATCAGCAATGCTGACCAGGTGTTGGGCGGGATACTTCTGCCATTCTGGGGATTGGTGACCAGGGTTACTCCCATTGGCAAGCTCGCCTTATACACTGCTGTTGGAGGCGTGAGCCCCTTCCAGACGTGCCCCATTACACTCGATGCGGGTACCGGCCGTGAGGATTTGCCGAGTTCATTGTTCAATAAGTACGCGCTGATGGATGACGACGTGTCCAATCCTGTGATCTACTCTAAGGTCATGCTTGCTGAGTTCATTGGAGCGGGCACAGTCACAATGGCTGGTGTCAATGCGGCTTGCAAGAAGACTAACCAGAAGCTATCCGACCAAATGCTCCGGCGCTGGTGCGGGTGGTGCAGGTGTTGCCTGGGTGCTCCGTGAAGGTCCGACCCCCGAGCAGGCACGTGCACACGTCATGGCGCTGGACTCTACTGGTCTTTTGTGCGAAGGACGCCATAAGATGGAGGCTTACAAAAACGACAGTGTCCAGACCGCGGAACTGGCCCAGTCATTTGCTCCCGATGTTGGTGTTCCTGACCTGCTGCCGACAATTAAGGGCTCTAAAGCCACATGCCTCATCGGCTTGGGCGGTATTCCAGGGCAGTTCACTGAGGGAATTGTTACGGCAGTTGCTACAAACTGCAAAATTCCTCTGTCCAACCCCAACACCAATATGGAGGCTTTCCCTAAAGACATCGTCAAGTGGATGGACAACAGGGCCCTGATTGCCTGTGGCAGCCCCTTTGACGGCGTTCCATTGCCAGATGACGGCGCAGCTCCCATTGGTCAGGGGGACAACGCATTCGTCTTCCCTGTTTTGGGTGCTGGGGCTGTCTGTGTGGGGGCTACAAAGATCACGGACAACATGGTCATGGAGGGTGGTTACACAGTGGCTGAGTAGTGCTGTGAGCACTGGCCTGAGTTGAAGCGCCTGTACCCCCCTGTGAATGAGATGCGGATTGTTGGCAAGGAAGTCGCCAAGCGTGTGGCGCTCCAGGCTATCATCAAGGATGGAGTGGCCGCTATTTCTGACCAGAGTGTGGGTATGGGTCCGCAGGTGGTATAGCTCCTTGGGCCATTGGATCAACGCTCACCTTCTGTATCCTCGTGGATGGACCTCTGACTGGTGCTGCCCTGAATCCAGCCCGTACCCTGGGTCCCAATCTGTATGCCAACGCGTTTTGGAGCACTCCCAATACCATGAGCCACGGTTCCCACATCTCCGTCGATGAGGACGTTACCGGCAGCGGGAGCAATGAGACGGTCGCTAGCGCCACTACTTCTTTACCAGGGGTATCAGCCCCCTGATGACGGGGCCCTGAGCGATCCAGGGGCTGCACCTCTTCAGGTGCAGGGCATGCGCGTCGGCTGCCCCCTGTGTGTTCTTGCTGCAAAGCAGTGCTGCTCAAGTTGCTGGCACTGTTGCTGGTGTCCACAGGCAGTTCAACCAGTGTCCAAGTCCAGTGCTGCACCATTCCCCCTTTTCTTGTTTTTGTATATTAGGGTAGTCAGTCAGGCACAGCCATGGCCAGAGCCCCGGACAGTGCTCCCCGAGTATATTTGAGGGCTTTCTGCCATGCCTTGCTTGGGACCACTTTTTCCCTTGTGCCCTTCAGGCTCTCTCACACCTACCGACCCACTTTGTGATTTCAGGATTCCCAGTTGCAGGCAAAAAAGGGGGGGGGGGTCACTGTGAGTGCAAGTGGCCCAATGCTGGGTTCACAGCGATAGGTCTGACAGTAACTGATGGCTTAGCAGTGGGAAAATTGGCTTGGAGAAACAGCCAACTTATAGCCTAAGTCTCGCTGCTCTCTGTCTATGCTGTCTCTCTTGGCCTTCAGTCTGGGTGCATCAAGAGCACGCTGGGATGCCGACGGATGTGGCAGTTTCCCACTGAATATCCTGGTTTCAGATTCATTTTATTCTCACTGCGTGTCTATCAGTGTTGAGCAGACTGCATGGCCGCTCCGCCACACACACATGTTCGTTTTTCAATTGGATGGGGGGGAGCCCCAGCACAATGCGCGGACAGTGCAACTCATTGTGTGTCAGAGCGGCGGAGCAGCCATTGTCTCAGTCAGTGGTGGGGCATAGCTCGAATGTGTTTGCCAACTGCCATTCAAGGGATGGCTGAGGTATGGAAACTCTAAACTGTTGCCCTTCTTGTGTTACAGGCAGTTGACCAATATCAAGACAAGCGTTCTGGTTGATCCTGCCATATGCTACTCTCAAGGACCAAGCTATGCAAGCGTCAGAATACCTGGGATTGAGAGTGAATCTGTGAATGGCTCATTACACCGGCGACAGTATGATAACTGTGCACTGATTGCTTGGGGCTCTCATGGTCCCCTGAGGTATCGGTCCGGATACTCACCTCAATTGGGTGGCACAACTCCAAAGACCTAAGTTTAGTAGGAATTTAGATGAGTACGTAAGACTTTTCACCATGTGTTTCCATTCTTTTTCAGAGTAGCTGAAAATGTTTTGTTGTTGTTGTTGTTGTTAGTGACCATAAAGGAAATGTTGGTTTTGTTTTGCTTCAGCACCGAGCCCAGGGGTGATATTAACCTGGCTAGTTTTGCACTTTGGTTTTTTTTTGTGGAGGAATTAGCCAGGATTTAGAGGCCTTGAATTTGCGGGAATCCCCCTGGTTGGATGGTGATTGAATTTCGGTGTTCTAAGTTTTCAAAACCCTTTGGTTTTAAGTCGTTTAGTAGTTTGCAACAAGTAGCAATATGGCTTTCACTTACATACCACGTCACGTTCCCGTGGGTCTTTGAAATCAATTGTTTCGATGAGGTAGAGTCTAAGATCCACAGGGTCTTTAAATGAGTTACCTTTTTCTTTTCAATCGATGTATAGTAAAAGATTCCTAGGGAATAAGGGACACTTTGTGCATCGTCCTGGTTCATGAACATACCTTTCCTTGAGACCCTTTGGGCCTAAGGGGAAGACTCAGGATTACTTTGTTCCTTGTGACTTTGGTTTGCTTCTTAGTTCCTTCACCCCCAATCAGTTTTATTTTGAACGCCACTTTTAGCCCTTTAGATGGCTACCGAAAAGTGGTGAGATTTAGACCCTTCACGCAGGGTCTACGGGGGGTGTGAGGTAAATGAGGTAAACCTGATTGGGGATGATTCACATCCATCATTTACCTCCACCACTTTTCTATTTCAATATTGGAGGTATTTGGGAGTTCAAATGGGGATTTATGATTTTATTTCAATAGATGGGTGATTCCTCCTTGCCGGTAGACCTACCCATTCCCCAACCAATTAGTAACTCCCTAACAAGTCACTCGCGAATCTGACTTTATGATGGTCAGCCCAGATTTACGATGTTTTAGCACTTTGCTGCTCCTCCAAGTATGTTTTGCACTGAAATTGTACATATTCTTCTTTGTTGCATAGGTCTTTGTGTATACTTTCAACATGAGCCCATTTGCGAATTGATTTCTTTGAATTGCGTGCCTGCAGACCTCAAAGCAAGCGTGCAGACTTGGGTATAATTAGGACACCACTTCTGCCGCTTGCTCTCAGGACCTTAGGAATAGCACACTCACACATACGCTTTGGCAGGTAAGGGTAAGGTTCAGTCCCTAGCTTTAGTCTTGGAGGCAAGCGTCTCAGCGAGCCTCGGCAACTCACCAAGGTTGTTCTGGGACAAGTAGTCAACCAGAACTGAGTTTAGGCGTCCCTCAGGTAAAACAAATGCAGAGAAGGGCTACCAGGTGGCCTCTTCGACTCCAAACCCTTCCCAGAGGGTGAGGAAGCGCCAACCCTGGCGATAGCGGTGGCGTAGGACAGACTTCACCAGGTAGAAGCCCTCCTTAGCCATCTCCTCGGCGTTCATGTCGGGGAGTTCACCTTCAACTTCCATAGGGCTGGCAGCCCCTTGTAGGTCCAGAGCGGCGATTTCCTCGTCGTTCAGCTCCCACTCCTCCCCACAGAGGTCTTCAGGATCATAGTAGCGCTTCAGGTGTTGAGCAGCGCACACCAGGGTCCCCCCTAGACGGGGAGAACACCGCACGGTGATACGGTGTCCATCCACTGATAGAATCTTGTACGGCCCGAAGTATGGGTCATCGCTGGTAGAGCGTGGCCAGGCGGGTAGTCGACTGTGGTGCACCAGCACCCAGTCCCCCTCTTGGTAGGTGGCCGGTACTCGGTGCTTGTTCTTCTTGTTCCACTGACGCTCCCTCACTCTCTGGAGCATAGCCTTGGCCTTGTCCACCTTCGCTTGTTGCTCTTGGACCCATTCACCCACAGAAGAATGGGTGTCCTCTGGATAGGGGGCATGTAGGAACCATGCCGGGCGCCCTAGGGATAGCTCATGGGGCGAGTAGCCAGTAGCTGAACTCTCTTGGGAGTTCATCATCAAGGATATGACGGGGAGTAGTCTCACCCAGTCTCTGGTGCGTTCAGTTTTGCACCATATCCGTACGTTCTCCTTCAGGACACTGATCTGTCGCTCACATAGGGGGTTGCTCGTGTGCGAGTAGGGGATCCCCGTAGACACCTGGACATTGAGGGATCTCAGGACCCTCTTGTACTGAAGCGGTACCCAGAACCCCATGGCTAGGGTAGGGCATACAACCGGTCTCCGGTCCACTAACCCCACGTACGGTAGGGAAGACCGGCCTCCGGTCCACTAACCCCATGTACGGAAGGTGCCCTTTGACGCCCGGTGCGAGCCCGGCGGGAGCGTGTTCCGTGCCGTAAAGCCCCGCATTGGCAACTGATGCACCGCCAGCGGAGATTTATATATCAGAACATCAGGAATCCACAGGGTTTTATTTTCATATTGTTTCCGTCAATTTTTACGCTTCCGTTCTGATATTCACTGTTTTGACAGCTGGCGGTTAGCTCGCGACTTTAGCGTAACCGCCAGTTTAACTGTTATATACAGATATTTTAGCGCAAATCGTGACGAAGACTCTAAAGTCTTCAGGAATGGCATTGATGCATCTGCAATTTTCACATCTTACACTCGCAACCTTAATCCGAATTTTTCAGGATGTCCAAAATCGGATTTTCGACTTCGACATCCCCGCACTTGACTTGACCTCTTTAGAGTGGACCTACGTGCTTCCCTAGGCACGAATCAACTTTCCTTTTGTCTTGCCCTCCATTTGTCTTAGAGATATGGGCAAAACAAAGTTGATTGGTGAGGCCACTTGTGAGGGTCATATCTTGTGCCGCTTGCGGGGAATGACAATAAGGAAACGTGGGATGTATTCACAATACTCCCGACGTAATTTAGGAAGCTTTATATGCCTTGCGTTTCCACACGTGCGCGCTAGCGTAATGGATCATGGTCAAGAGGGTAGAGTTTGCGTTATAACTCTTTGACGATGATATTGCGTGTGTTAAGATAACTTTTGAGTGTAGCGCGCGAGTGTTGGTGTTGCATAGGAATTCTCCTTGAGTTCCTATGAGCGATTGACACAAAGTTGTGCTCTTGGAGGGGCATGACATATCGTGGGGGGAGCTACCTTTTGGGCAATATGGAGTATGTGCCTTGTGTTGTGTTGCGTGCCCATTCGCCGGGTCCATCGCTCCAAGCCAAACCCGCCAATGGACCTCATATTGCGCAAACCGCTTCTCCATACTCCCCACGATCAATTGCAAGCCTAACCTTCGTGGAGGGAAGCTTGTGTGGCGATCCCAAAGCGATGCGTTGGGAGCAAGGTGTGTGTTTTGCAATTTTCCATATTTTCATGTGCCCACTTGGGAAGTAGCGCTCGTAACCTTTCAAAGCGCCCCAAGTGGAGCACATATGTGGAATCGGAGGTCATTGGTGTCAAGTCATTGTGTTTAGAAGGACTAGTTGATTGCACGATCCAAGCCGAAGATATTATAATATAATTGTGCGCCTTTCAAGGCACTTTTGTGTGTCTTTGTGCCAATTTTGCCGTTTTTGGCCCGTCATGATGTCAAGTGGCGACCATGTATCTCAACGTTGCGCTCAATTGACATCATGACCCAAGTATGTTATGAGGGTACATACTTCGGTGCCCAACATATCTTGAACCCGGCGAATAACTCCTCTTGGGCTTGGCATACCGTGGCCGCCATGTTGGCGATTTGGGACTATCCCAAATCATGGGCTCAATTGGCGACCCTGCCATTCCCAAAACCGGAGGAGTTGGACGACGCCCAAAAGATATGTTGGACACATATGACTTGATACCAATCCTATGGCACACTCCGGCCCAAGTCGGGCATGTGCCTCATTTGCCCCAACCATGAGTGTGCGCATTTTTGGCCATTTTGAGCAGTTTTCCACATTTTCTGCCCGCCGTGCACGATGTTGAGCCCACCAGTGCACGCCGGACGCATGGACCAATGGACCATATATGACATGGGTGTTATGTATATTGGTCCCCATGGTTCACACACCACGTGGGCGAAGCGGAGCGACCTTCGTTAAGGTGCTAGCCCAAAGTGAGTGTGGGCAATTTTGCCATTTTGGCATTTGTGGGCCCAATTGGGATCGTCACCACGCCAAGTGGCCTGGAGATCTTTGAGAGCCAAGTGCATGGGAGTCTCTGTTGGACTCCCGGTGGATCGCGTATGGAATGGTGGATCCGATCTCCAAGCCGGCGTGGAGATATACTTTGGGGAGCACCCCGAATTTTGGCTCATTTCGAGCAGCCAAAATGACCCCCTTTTGGGACCCCAATTTCAACCCCCCGAGTGGTCAATTGGCGGTCCCATATCTCTATGCCCACAGGGAGCCCGGACCTAATTTCAAGTTGTACACTCAGATATAAGTCCTAGGTCCTGCCTCCTATCCTGTGAGCCATTGGCTTTGCCCTGGCCGGGCGAGCCACGCGTGGGAATGAGGCCAATTTTGGTGATTTTGGCATCATGGCCCCACTTGACGAACCCGTGGTGCCCTGATGCCAGGACCTCAGAGGGAACCAGATTGGGTGAGGGCTCCAGGGAGTTCATACTCGAAGGGCATAGGGTCAGTTGCCTCGTCCCTACCTCTGGCGGGTCCGGACGAGTGGTCAATTTTGGAAATTTTTGAGCTAATATCAGTTGTGGCTGAAAGAGCCCATTTTCAGCTACCAACTCCTGGGGGATATTGGCGGGGCCATATCTCTCGCTCAGCGTGGAGTTGGGACCTGCCGTTAAGGGAGCATAGGGAGCCACTGTCGGTTGGCCTTGAAGCCCCTTGGTTTCCCAGGAACTCGCCTGTGGCTGGGCGGGACACCCCCCCTATCGGCAGGGTTTCAGGGTCCGGACTGAGCAGGGCATGGGTTGTGTTTGAGCCCCCGCCCCCACCAGCCACTGAGAGGGTCGGACCTGGGATTGGGATACAAGTTAGGATAGAGTGTCTATTGACCTGTGATGCCCCTACCCCAGTCCAGTCTTAACCCCATGTGTACATATCCTGATGTGTTGCTGTACATACTTTCGTTCCCTCATTTCAGAGTGGCAAGGATTCTGAAACGCTTTGTCACATGACACGAGCGTATTGATGCCCTTGTGAGCGTAGTGCTTTGCCTGCCTGCTCACCTGTGCGTGTCACCGCAGCGTCCCGTGGCCGGCCCCCCACGGGAACGCGTCAAAAGCGTTTCACCGCCGCGGGGTTACCCATCCCGCGCGTGCCACTCCGGGCCACCAACCCCGAGCAGCGCCGCCCAGCGACAGCGCTGAGTTCGTCACGGAGCCCGCAGCGCCGTCCAGAGCATCGCCCTGACCGCGCCGCGACCGTGAAGGAGGTGGACAGACCAGGACTCCTGCATCAGCGAGTCCCATAGGCCGACCAGCAAGGCCGCGTCAACCACTTCCACAGCCACCGGCCGACCAGCACCGGCCGCACTCCCAGTCCAGTGCTGCAGCACCCGCCTCCAAAAAACACCACCAGGACCAGTTCGTTGAGTGGAACGAGTGCACACCAAGGACCTCAAGACCAACAACGCCCCCGCTGCCATGGTAAACTGGCAAGAAGGGGGTAAGACGTGGCCGCGGCCCCACCCCCATGCAGCGCACCTGCTGCGTGGGTTGGTTTGGGACCAGCACTACCGCCACAGCCACCCCCAGTGCGAAGGCGGCATGCCCGGGAGCTTCGAGCTCCGCACAGACATGGCCACCGAACGCCTGCAGGCCGTGGAGGACTGGCTGCGGGCAGAAGGATTTGCCTTCCGCTTTCAGCAGAGGCGCTGGAGGACCTGGACCCGGCCGGACAGGCCCGGCGAAGGGCGGCGCCCCGACGGGATTGAGGAGGAAGAGAACTCCAACCAGTACCCGTCGGGGGCCTCGATCAACGTCTCCATGTGGGACATGATCGAGAGGAACTTCCCGGAACCGGGGAGCGAGCGCAGGCTGCAGGGCAGCAGCAGCGCGTCTCCGGGGAAGGAGAAGCGGTCCGCCGGGGACAGGAAGCGGGACCGGAAGTGGCAGGAGTACCAGGAGTCCCTGGCATCCGAAGCCGCCCAAGGCGCCAAGGGCGGAGCCCAGCCCCCAGTCCCCAACGGGCCAATGGCGGTCACCACCCCGGCCACGCCACCCTTGGCGACTTCATCCAAGTCGCCAAGCAGACCCAGGCCAAGCCCCGTCCGCTGCTCCTGAGGAAGTCAGGCCCCAGCAGCGACGTGGAGTCGGCCCACCGCGGGAGGATGCCGGCCGACCAGGCCAGCTCCAGCAGCAGCGTCGCTCCCGACCATAGGGACGTGGCGCGCGCCTGTGAGCGCGCCTGTGGGGTGCCCTGCAACCTTCGGGTTGCCCGGCAACGGGCCAAGCAGCACAGCGCTGCCGTGGAGGGCGCCGTTGGCATCGCCCAGGAGGAGGCTGCGGAGTGGGCGCATGGCATGGCCATCCACGCCCAGACCGTGGCGGCCATTGCGGCCGGACTCACGGCCGTAGCCGCCCATGGGGCAGCGACTGCCCAGGTCAACGGTGAGTTGGCGGCAGCCGACGAGGAAGCCCGCCTGAGGCAGGAGGCCATTGCCTGCAAGGAGGCCGAGGTGAGGGCGCTGGAAGAGGCGCTTGCCCAAGAGAGGGCAAAGAAGGAGGCGGAGGAAAGGGCCCACGCCGAAGCGACGGCCAAGGCCCAGGCGGACGCCGCCAAGAAGGACGCCATCGAGGCCGCGCGACGGAAGGTCGCTGAGGAGAGGGCCAAGACGGAGGCGGAGCTGGCGGCGTTGGAAGCGGACAAGGCTCGGCTGCAGCAGGCCCGGGAAGCCGAGGCGGCTCGTGCCCGGGGGGAAGCCGAAGCGCGAGCTGCCGCAGCCACAGCCGCCGCAATGGAGGAGGCAGAGGCCAAACTCCGCCGCGAGACTCCCCCGGGAGGATCACGAGTGGAGACCCTTCGAAAGCTTTTCGAAGGGGACGCCTCCTCCAGGATGACGCTGGACGAGGCCGACACGGGCAGCAGTGGGAGCAGTGGCCCCACCGCCCATCGGCGGAGGAAGGGTAAGGGGAAGACCCCCGAGAGGCCACGGAGGCCAGCGGGCGGACACCCCCATGACAGTGACCCCTTCTTCACCGCCAGCGACGGGGATGAACGAGGCCGCCGACATCGCCAAGTGGTGGCTTGGACGGGCGGAGGAGGCGGAGACGTCCCCATGGAACCGGAAGGTGAGGATGAGGATCTCCCTCCTCCCTACCGGAGCTCGGAGTCTTCCGAGACCGAGACGCCCAGGTGGGGCGACATGGACGAGGATGACGACATGGACTTCGGCATCACGAAGAAGCGCCCATCCTCGGACCCACCGAGGCGACCCGGCGGAGACCCACCGGGACCCCCTGGCGGAGGACCATCAGGACCCCCTGGAGGACGCCCACCAAGTGGACCCCCTGGAGGCGGACCACCGGGCTGGGGAGGACCCCCTGGACCGGGCGGACCCGGCGGAGGCCCTCCTGGAGGACCCCCTGGGGACCCCGACGACCCACCAGGGAACGGCGACCCGGATACCACCTGGCGCCGGATTGTCTACCTCCGCAGGAGGGTCCAGTTCCTCGAGCGCGAGGTAGACACGGACAAGGGCGAGATGACTCGCATCGCCAGGGTCGCCGCGCGCGCGCAGAGAGAGCTGGACATCGCCAGGGGCGAGACCAAGTCGCTGAACAAGGTCATCAGCGGCCTGCAGCAGAGGCTGGACGCGCTGGAAGCCCGTGGGAGCGTCGGCAGCGACCACCCACCCCTGGAGTCTGGCTCGTCGGACGACGGCTGGGGACCCGGACCAGGTCCAGGCAGACCCCACGCCCCCGGCGGAGCCCCCAGGAGTCGCCCCAGCGCCAGTGCCCCCTCTCTCACCGCCCCCTCTCACCACAGCGCGGGCCGCCGCAACGAGCGCGTGCCGCCCGGCAGTGGCAGTGAGGATTGGCGTGATGGGTGGCTCAGCGCGGAGTACGGCAACCGCCGTGCTCCACCGCGGACACCAGTACGCCCCCGGCGCCCCGCACCAACCCCTGGAGCCAAACTCAATGGCTGGTGGACGTTATGGTGGACTCAGGGACGAGGTTCCCAGAGGAGACGTGGAGTGGGATGTCGGCGAAGGTGAGGACTTGGACCTGGACCTGGAGGAGTTGGACATCAGCCCGCCGCGTGGTGTACGACGGGAGGCCGCTGAACGCAGCCGCCGGCGCCGTGATGAGGAGGCATACATGGAAGGAGTACGGCGTGAACATCTGGGTTCAGCGTACATGGAGGAACCGCGACGTAGCCACAGGGATTCCATGGAGGAGATGGACGTGGCGGCCGTGGGAGTCCGTGGGAGAGGCCGATCGGAACCTCGGTCGACCTCGCGGCCGGCGTTCATGGTCTCTAAGGCCGCGGATGCCGCCGTGTGGGAAGACTTGAAGGACATCAAGCCCCCCATGTACGACGGCAACCCCCTCAACCTCGACCGCTTCTTGGAGAAGCTGGACGATTGGGGGGTAACCGTTACTGAGGACATGCATCCCGCTGATGCGGAGAAGTATGTCTTCAGACGGTTCAGGTACCGCCTGCCGGAAGTGCTCGGAGAGCTATACTTGGTGGCGACCAAGGAGGGGAAAATCAAGACCCTCAAGGCAGCCAAGAAGTGGCTCAACGAGCAGGAGCGGGTGGACGCTCCGCAGGTGGCTGCCAAGCGGTGGAAGTCCATCAAGCTTCAGCATGATGGACGGGAGATTCGCCTACGGGACTGGCGAGACTTCCGAGGGCATTACACCCTCTTCCGCCGCAACGTGGAGGATTGGAACGAGGGTGACGAGCAGGCTCGCCTGCTCTCCATGCTGCCGGAAGCATGGATCAAGAGGGTCACCAAGGAGGAAGCCAAGCGGGCCACGTCCAACCACACGGTCAAGATGATGCTCCCCAAAGAGTATCATACGAACGTGGTGGCTTGGACGAGGAAGAACGTGGCCCGGGATGTCAAACGGCACTCCCTGCGGAACGCTCTCCTCATCACCGTCTCGGGCGATCGCGAGAAGACCGCGATGTGGCGCCTTGACGAGTGTGAGTTGAGCGGCCAGACCATCCGTCTGCAGGCCATCCCGGCGCGGATGAGCTGCGACGAGATCCTGGAGTGGGTTGGAGAAGAGGTGCTGGAGGAGTACCGGAACCTCCACCACACCCGCGGGTTGAGGCCCGGCGACCGCGACGTCAACTACGTTGGCGAGGGACCTGGCGGGAAAGCTGCCATGGACCCAGCGGGAGCCGACGGCGATGAGACTCTCGTCGACGATGACGACGACGATGAGCCCGCCGAGATGGCCGTTTGCGCCTTCGTGGCCAACAATCTGAGCGCGGGGAACAACCGGGGAAGCTGGAAGCCCCTGCAGCCGGGTTGGAAGAAGAAGGAGAAGAGGGACCCTGGCCGCATTGGCGACCCTCCGCTGTCCTTTGGGGAGTTCATACGAGCTCACCCTCAGGGCTGTTTCGTGTGTTATGGGAGGAAGAAAGGCTTCAACCATGACCACCGAACATGCCCCACCCACAAGGCCGACACGGAGGCTTACAAGAAGGCGCACGGGTCGAAGAAGCGTGCGCCCGCGGGTATCCGGGAAGCCAAGGTGGAGGTGGACAGGGACGAGCTCTCCAAGCTGGTGTCGCAGGGGACCGAGTTGGCCAAGGAGATCCAGGAGATCAAGAGGAACTGGGTCCCCAGGTCGGACAACAAGAACAAGGAGAACAACCAGAACGACCAGAACAAGGACAAGGACAAGAAGCCTACTCGAAAGGGAAGGAAGAAGGGCGTCAACGAGGTTGATGCGGAGGAGAACACCCCTTCTTCCACAACCGACGCCCCCTAGCGGAGCCCCTGCAGCCAAGGGCCCCAGCTAGGGCGGTCGCAGGATGGTGACGTGGGAAGCGCCGAACCATCCCAGTCGGGAGTCGATAAGCACAAAGGGACTGCCGTGGGCGGAAGGCCCGGTCCGGCACCCAGTCGCGGAGGCGGGGTGAGGGCAAGTGAAGGCACGAACCCTTGCACCCGTCCGTCCTTCGCGACCAAGAATGTGTTTGATGTACTTCAAGATCTATCCGAGAGTATCGGAGGATCACCCGGACCGCAGCTGGATGCTGCAGATGGGCAGCCTGAGCCCATTGTCCACGACCTGCACCAGTCGCTTGTTGAGCTTCTGGAACGGCCGGAGATCCTGAGTTTGCACGCCGTGCGCCGTGTCGGTCGCGAGCGGCAGTTGCATCTTAAGGTCCGTGCCCTATGCGGGGAAGTGGAAAAGGTTTTCGACGTGTTGGTTGACACGGGCGCTCAGGTCAGCTTGGTCAAGGCTGGCCTACTTCCGCCAGAGTGTCTGACCGACAGTCGGAAACCTGTCAGGCTGAAGGTGGCGAACGGCCAGTACATGGTGGGAGGCACGAAGGAAGCGGCCATCGGGCTGCAGTTCGTGAACCATTGTGAGCTGAGCCGCCCAGACCTCGGCAAGGAAATCCTCCTGCACGGTCGCTTCTACGAGGCCGAGATGGACTGGGACATGATCGTTGGGTACGACTTCATGATGGAGACGGACTCCGGCGTCCTCCCGGCCCAGGCCTCCATGACCCTGTACCAGGACGACCAGCTCTCGTGGCTTTCATCACCTGAGCACCATGTGGAATGCCAATGGATCCACCCCGAACGCAATCAGCTCGAAGTGGCCGCGCTGGACACTGAGCCCACTGGGCCAGCAAACCAGGAGTACGGCGTAATGCCGGAAGTGGACCGAGTGGTCGCGGACCTGGGAGCTTCGGATCTGGCCCTGGATGCGTTCTCTTCAGGAACCTCCGCCCATCTTCGGGTGTGTGAGAAGTACTGGAGCGCCCAGGACTCCGCGTGGAAGAAGCACTGGGGTCCGCATCAGGGCTTGATGTGGATCCATTGCCCTCGATGGGACATCCCAAGAGCGATAGCGAAGATTCGCAAGGACCGCTCCAAGGCAGTGCTGGTTGTTCCTGTGGGATGCACCGAGGAGGAAGGTACCCGACATTGGGTAGCCTCATTGACCAACATGACCTTGAACAAGGTCGTCCTACCGGCTGGAGAGAGTGTCTATCAGGACGCTAAGGGACAGCCCATGCCACCCCAGAGATGGCCAACAGAATTCCACTATGTGGATGGGGGCCTTGATCAGGCCGACGCCACGGATTTCGTGTGTGTCAACCGCATCGTAGCGGAGCCTTGGAGGCAATGCTTTGCGGTTCCCCCTGTTGACATCGGAGAATCGGAAGACCCCCTCACTGAAGAGGAGCTGGATCTGGTTCAGGGGTATATGGATCAGCCCTTTCACGACTGGGGAAACCAGCGTGAGGGCAAGGGCCAGGACAGAGCCTGGTGGGAAGTGGATTCCATCGTCTCCGGTTCCCATGATGGGAATACCTTCGTACAGAGGGTGCTGGATCACATGTCCAGCCAGGACGAGCCGCCTGGCGGTAACCCACCCACCTATGGCGATCTCTTCCGAGGCAGGACCAGAGATGGCCCTTTGGGCCACCTGGGAAGACCGCCTGAGCCGAAGACGAGCGGGGTCGCTACCCCTCAAGTAAGCTCCGTGGTCCAGGTGCCCGGAAAAGCCAAGGCGGAGTCCGATGATTGCCCCAAGATTCATGCATTGAGGGCCAGGCTGAAGCAGAAGTATGGTGATACCTTCTTCAGCGGTAAGCCTGTGTTTCCCCCACCGGTGCGTGGACCGTATGGCGAGGCCAAGATACGACTGAAGCAGGACCCCGGTGTGTACCGGCACCGGGAGTTTGCCCTGAGGGGCGAGAGGAAGGAGGCCATGGAGAAGATCCTCCGTGACTTCATCCAGAGAGGCTGGCTTGAGCCGTGCCACTCCGAGTGGGCCTCTCCGTGCTTCGTCGTCCCCAAGAAGGTGGCCGGTGAGTGGCGGCTCGTGGTCGACTACCGTGGCCTAAACGCCCAAACGCAGCACGACAGCTATACGCTGCCCCTCATTGAGGACATGCTGCAAAAACAACACCGGCGGAGGATCTTCACGGTGATTGGCCTGAAACATGGTTATCATCAGATGCCTCTCGCCGAGGAGTCCCGTGCCTGCACAGCCATGAGCACCCCACTTGGACCTCTCCAGTGGAAGGTGATGCCCATGGGCGTTACCAACGGCAATGCGGCTTTTCAGCGGATGCTGGAGAACCTGCTTGAGCCGGTGCGTGACTGTGCGGACCCCTTCGTGGACGACGTGATCATCGCGTCCGGGGACCCCAGTATGAGCTACGAGGAGCTCCTGGAGGCACATGAGAGGGACCTCACTCGAGTGCTGGACCTTCTGGTTCGGCACAAACTCACGGGCAGCAGTGACAAGGCCACCATTGCGGTAAGCGAGGTGGTCTTCGCTGGCCACGTAGTCGGGAACGGGCAGCGAAAGCCCATACCTGGCAAGGTGGCTGCGATTGAGCACTGGGAAAAGCCCAAGACGGTCTCTGAGCTACGGGCGTATCTGGGGTTCTGCAACTACTACTCGGGGTATATCAAAATGTATGCCGAGTATGCAGCCCCCATGACGACCATGCTCAAGGGCAACCGAGAGGAGACCAAGAAGGGGTCCAAGAAGGCTCTGGTCTGGGATGCTGATTCCGACCGTGCCTTTGAGGGGATGAAGCAGGCGCTGCTATCCGCAGTGGGTCTGCACCTCGTGGATCCCGACCGAGGGTTCGTCCTGCGCACCGACGCTTCCGACTACGCCGTAGGCGCTGTGTTGGAGCAAGTGCTTGACGATGGGAGGCACGTGCCCGTGGCCTTCTGGAGCCGAGTCCTGGCGGAAGGCCAGAGACGGACGTGGACGCCCCGAGAAAAGGAGGCGTATGCCATCGTCATGGCTCTCAGGAAATGGGCTGGGTACATAGCCCTCCATCCCGTCACCGTCTGCACCGACCATCAGAGTCTGCAGTCGTGGCACAAGGAGCACGTGGACACCCCCTCAGGTCCCGCCTCCCGACGGGCAAGATGGCATGAGACCTTGGCCAAGTTCGACCTCACGGTTGTGTATATTTCCGGAAAGAATAACACCGTGGCGGACTGTCTCAGTAGGTGGGCCTATCCCGCCAGCAAGGGCATGACGGATATCTCTGCCCATGGCGATGAGGCTGAGACCGCTGAGGCCAAGAAGATCATTGAGATGGAGCGCCTGATGGAGGAGGAGGGCGTTAAATGCTTCGTCGTCATGGCTGCGGATGCCCCCCTCGGAAAGAGGGTGAGCAGAGCGGTCAGAGTACTCACCCCTGAGGGAGCTGAGTCCGACAAGCACCTCTTCCCGGAGTCTTGCCTCCAGGACGACTGGACCGACGACTACGCCAAGTCTGAGTCCTTTGCGGCCGAGTATAGGGCTGTGACCGACCCTGATGATGGGCAGAAGTGGCCAAAGGGGCTGACTGAGGAAGATGGCAAGCTCTACCGAAATGGTAAGCTGCTGGTACCGGAGTCCCGGGTGCTCGAGCTATGTGAAGCTTGGCACCACCACATGCTGCACCCCGGGGTCAAGAAGCAAGCCCTTGACATGCAGCGTCGGCTCGAGATCGACCATATCGTTCTTTACACCGCCATCAAGAAGGTCAGGAAGGGTTGCTCGGTCTGTCAGGCCTGCAATCCCGATAACCGAAACGTCAAGGGGGAAGCCCAATGGACCCCGGCTCCTGACCAGCCCATGGAGAGCGTGGCCATGGACGTCTTCTCCATGCCCGAAGTGCACATTGGCAAGGAGACCTTTGACTGTGTGGTTCTTTGTGTGGATTGCCACAGTGGCTACGTAGTAACCGTTCCGGCACGCAAAAAGGGGTTGCTTGCCAAGGAAGTGGCAGTCATGATGATTCGTCATTGGCTGACCGTCTTTGACATCCCCCGCACCATTTGCAGTGACCGAGGGCCCCAGTTTACTGGTGGCTGGTTCAAGGCTATGTGTTCCCTCATGGGAATACGCCATGCCAAGAGCGTCGCCTATCTCAGCCGGTCTAACGGCCGTGCTGAAGTGGCTGGACGGCAGCTGTTTGAGAAGCTGCGCCAGATTCACATCACCAATCCACGTCGGAACTGGTTTGAGGAGATGTGGCCTGCTCTGAAGGCCCATCATGACACCCCCACGCCGGGTGGTTTGTCACCTCACCAGATTCTGTTCGGCAGGGACCCCCTCGGTCGGGGACTTCCCTTGTCTGGTGATGGCATCGCCATGGATGCCAAGGAATTCTTCGCGCGGCAAGAGCAAACGGCGCGGGACATCCGCCAGCAGCTCGAGAAGGAGCATGCTGAGCGTCAGAAGTCCGCCCCGCGCTCGACAGCGCAGAAGTTCAGGGTGGGAGACCCGGTGTGGGTGATCAGACCCCGCCCCATGGGCACCCACCGCACCAAGACCTGGTTCACACCCGGCGAGGTGGTCCGCAGGATTGGTGAGGACACCTACCGCATCAAGGTGGGCCACGGACAGTTCCGGGAGCGCCACGAGAGTCAACTACGTGTGCGGGAACCCGACCTCCGTGGCCAACATGTGTCCCTGAGCTACGCCGCACATGAGGCTGATTCGGACGACGATTATGCTGAGCAGGACAACTATACAGTCGAGAAGATCCTGGCCCAGCGTCCGAAAGCCTCGGCACCCGGAGGTCTGGAGTTCAAGGTTCGTTGGCGAGGCTATGGGCCGTCCCACGACACCTGGGAACCCGTCTCCTCGTTCGTGCCGCGGGTCAATACTCCCTTCATGGAGTACATCCGCAAGCACAAGACCAAGATCCATGTCTCGGACTTGGCAGCACTCACCCGGGCGATTGCAGCCAGGGGCGCCTGATCAGCGTCCTGAGCTCTCCCCTGATGCGTTTTGAGCGCTTGTGAGGTCGACGGATCGTCCCTTACTTGCTTGCTCTCTTACATCTTTCGGTGACCTGCCATCAGAGTGGCCATATACCCCCCCCTGCTGAATCCAGAGGAGGATGGCCCCTCTCCTCTTTTCGTCACTCCCCTCTTGCTGAATCCTTGGGAAACCAGGTGAGGCGACTGACCTTCATATTTTCTGAGCTCTTGGGGCCTTGAAGCCCATACGACGTTGCGCAACGGATGCCGCTGTCATCGGCATTGCGAATTTTTGGTGTGTGGTCTGGTTCCATGGCACTTGCGGAATCCAGGCCAGTCGACGTGTGTCTGCAGACTATATATGGCCTGAACTCAGGCGTTTTCCTGTCCACCCTCCTGCATATGCCTTATCCTAACCAGGGCGTGGTTTGGCACTCTGTCCAGAGTGCGTTTACACGCCTGCTTACCTGTTTATTGCTTGTTTTTCTACCCCCCCAGGATATGTGCATTTGTATGTCTGCTGTTGTCAGCCCATCACCGAAAGGTGGACTGTTTTCCCCCTGATGGGATGCGAATCGCAATACGAAGGCGCCCTGAGTCGCCGTTTACATGTTCTTACATATGGTCCAGCCTGGACCAGTACGTAAGTACAGATTCTTCTATTTGAGTGCCCGTGATACCGTGTGCCCTATTCGCTGTGATGTGGAGATCCTGATGGCGCCAGGCGGGAAGCCCAGTTGCCTGACTACACTCCCAGCGGTCCGCCACTGTCAGTCCCAGTGTGAGCCTACCGACTCGCAGACGCACTTGCAGTCGGATGGCGGCCTCCGGTGCTCCTGACCTCGGTCAGTCTGCCTGGGAAACTGGTGGTTTGAGGAGTCGACGCCTCCGCCCACACTGCATGAGGACTCCCTCATGTATGGCCTTCGTGGTAATAGGGCGAGGGAAAAGACGGCCTTGATGCCCGATCCCTTAAGGAGGAGCTCGTTCGGCTGTACCACTCTGGACTCGCGTCGTATGGATATGGACATGGTGCGCACGAGGAAGGACCCGTGGGGACTCTCCCCCAGCCGGCGGGCCTTGGGAAGCTTGGGGTAGCCTGATGGATCTTTGTGGTCGCTCTTGACCTGTGGGACCACCTCGGTCGTCGTGTGACGCCCATGTTGGCCGTGTATGCCACTACCACTGTGGTGGTGACCGTAGCAGCCGGCACCCGGTGCGCCTGGTATGGGTTAACGGGTCCTTTGGATGCCGAACAATCGCCGCCAGGACCCGGGTCTTGATACTTGATACTATACATGCAATTACTAACAGCTACAGCACCATACCTGTCTTACTGTGGGATTTGGGCAGCCTAACCTGCGAATCAGCCTGAAGTGAGGATGTGACACGCCCCCCCCTTCAAGAAATGGTCCTGGGTACCCGCTGCCATGCGTGGGTGTTATCGAGCCCCCCCCAGGGTTTGCTCTAAGGAGGGGGGTGAAGCGGTACCCAGAACCCCATGGCTAGGGTAGGGCATACAACCGGTCTCCGGTCCACTAACCCCATGTACGGTATGGAAGACCGGCCTCCGGTCCACTAACCCCATGTAACGAAGGCGCCTGTTGACGCCCGGTGCGAGCCCGGCGGGAGCGTGTTCCGTGCCGTAAAGCCCCGCATCGGCAACCGATGCACCGCCAGCGGAGATTTATATATCAGAACATCAGGAATCAACAGGGTTTTATTTTCATATTGTTTCCGTCAATTTTTACGCTTCCGTTCTGATATTCACTGTTTTGACAGCTGGCGGTTAGCTCGCGACTTTAGCGTAACCGCCAGTTTAACTGTTATATACAGATATTTTAGCGCAAATCGTGACGAAGACTCTAAAGTCTTCAGGAATTGCATTGATGCATCTGCAATTTTCACATCTTACACTCGCAACCTTAATCCGAATTTTTCAGGATGTCGAAATCGGATTTTCGACTTCGACATCCCCGCACTTGACTTGACCTCTTTAGAGTGGACCTACGTGCTTCCCTATGCACGAATCAACTTTCCTTTTGTCTTGCCCTCCATTTGTCTTAGAGATATGGGCAAAACAAAGTTGATTCGTGAGGCCACTCGTGAGGGTCATATCTCGTGCCGCTTGCGAGGAATGACAATAAGGAAACGTGGGATGTATTCACAATACTCCCGACGTAATTTAGGAAGCTTTATATGCCTTGCGTTTCCACACGTGCGCGCTAGCGTAATGGATCATGGTCAAGAGGGTAGAGTTTGCGTTATAACTCTTTGACGATGATATTGCGTGCGTTAAGATAACTTTCGAGTGTAGCGCGCGAGTGTTGGCGTTGCATAGGAACTCTCCTTGAGTTCCTATGAGCGATTGACACAAAGTTATGCTCTTGGAGGGGCATGACATATCGTGGGGGGAGCTACCTTTTTGGGCAATATGGAGTATGTGCCTTGTGTTGTGTTGCGTGCCCATTTGGCGGGTCCATCGCTCCAAGCCAAACCCGCCAATGGACCTCATATTGCGCAAACCTCTTCTCCATACTCCCCACAATCAATTGCAAGCCTAACCTTCGTGGAGGGAAGCTTGTGTGGCGATCCCAAAGCGATGCGTTGGGAGCAAGGTGTTTTTTTTTGCAATTTTCCATATTTTCATGTGCCCACTTGGGAAGTAGCGCTCGTAACCTTTCAAAGCGCCCCAGGTGGAGCACATATGTGGAATCGAAGGTCATTGGTGTCAAGTCATTGTGTTTAGAAGGATTAGTTGATTGCACGATCCAAGCCGAAGATATTATAATATAATTGTGCGCCTTTCAAGGCACTTTTGTGTGTCTTTGTGCCAATTTTGCCGTTTTTGGCCCGTCATGATGTCAAGTGGCGACCATGTATCTCAACGTTGCGCTCAATTGACATCATGACCCAAGTATGTTATGAGGGTACATACTTCGGTGCCCAACATATCTTGGACCCGGCGAATAACTCCTCCTGGGCTTGGCATACCGTGGCCGCCATGTTGGCGGTTTGGGACTATCCCAAATCATGGGCTCAATTGGCGACCCTGCCATTCCCAAAACCGGAGGAGTTGGGCGACGCCCAAAAGATATGTTGGACACATATGACTTGATACCAATCCTATGGCACACTCCGGTCCAAGTCGGGCATGTGCCTCATTTGCCCCAACCATGAGTGTGCGCATTTTTGGCCATTTTGAGCAGTTTTCCACATTTTCTGCCCGCCGTGCACTATGTTGAGCCCACCCGTGCACGCCGGACGCATGGACCAATGGACCATATATGACATGGGTGTTATGTATATTGGTCCCCATGGTTCACACACCACGTGGGCGAAGCGGAGCGACCTTCGTTAAGGTGCTAGCCCAAAGTGAGTGTGGGCAATTTTGCCATTTTGGCATTTGTGGGCACAATTGGGATCGTCACCACGCCAAGTGGCCTGGAGATCTTTGAGAGCCAAGTGCATGGGAGTCTCCGTTGGACTCCCGGTGGATCGCGTATGGAATGGCGGATCCGATCTCCAAGCCGGCGTGGAGATATACTTTTGGGAGCACCCCGAACTTTGGCTCATTTCGAGCAGCCA
This sequence comes from Eutreptiella sp. 'Long Island Sound 2002', assembly GCA_964036045.1. Lineage (NCBI taxonomy): Eukaryota > Euglenozoa > Euglenophyceae > Eutreptiales > Eutreptiaceae > Eutreptiella > Eutreptiella sp. 'Long Island Sound 2002'. The sequence continues at coordinate 181,386,933 of OZ038380.1, read as the reverse complement.
AAATGATCCCCTTTTTGGACCCCAATTTCAACCCCCCGTGTGGTCAATTGGCGGTCCCATATCTCTATGCCCACAGGGAGCCCGGACCTAATTTCAAGTTGTACACTCAGATATGAGTCCTAGGTCCTGCCTCCTATCCTGTGAGCCATTGGCTTTGCCCTGGCCGGGCGAGCCACGCGTGGGAATGAGGCCAATTTTGGTGATTTTGGCATCATGACCCCACTTGACGAACCCGTGGTGCCCTGATGCCGGGACCTCAGAGGGAGCCAGGTTGGGTGAGGGCTCCAGGGAGTTCATACTCAAAGGGCATAGGGTCAGTTGCCTCGTCCCTACCTCTGGCGGGTCCGGACCAGTGGTCAATTGTGGAGTTTCTTGAGCTAATATCAGTTTGGGCTGAAACAGCCCTTTTTCAGCTACCAACTCCTGGGGGATATTGGCGGGGCCATATCTCTCGCTCAGGGTGGAGTTGGGACCTGCCGTTAAGGGAGCATAGGGAGCCACTGTCGGTTGGCCTTGAAGCCCCTTGGTTTCCCAGGAACTCGCCTGTGGCTGGGCGGGACACCCCCCCTATTGGCAGGGTTTCAGGGTCCGGACTGAGCAGGGCATGGGTTGTGTTTGAGCCCCCGCCCCCACCAGCCACTGGGAGGGTCGGACCTGGGATTGGGATACAAGTTAGGATAGAGTGTCTATTGACCTGTGATGCCCCTACTCCAGTCCAGTCTTAACCCCATGTGTACATATCCTGATGTGTTGCTGTACATACTTTCGTTCCCTCATTTCAGAGTGGCAAGGATTCTGAAACGCTTTGTCACATGACACGAGCGTATTGATGCCCTTGTGAGCGTAGTGCTTTGCCTGCCTGCTCACCTGTGCGTGTCACCGCAGCGTCCCGTGGCCGGCCCCCCACGGGAACGCGTCAGTAGCCACCGGTATATGAGCGTACTCGTACGTCGTCATCGGAGTTGATCTCCTTGGGCGCCCCATAGACACAAAACCACTCATCCAGGAGTATCTTGATAGTCTCCTCCCCGGTAATGTGCTTGGTACATGGGAACACCCTGGTAAACCTGGTCAACCCACAGGTTACCACAAGGGCGAAGTCATAGCCCCCGAACTTCGGCATCTCCGTGTAGTCCACGTATAGAACACTGTTAGCACAGTGAGGGATGGGCAGGGTCGAGTAGAGACCTCTGTCCCTGATATCCCCTGGTTTACAGGACCTGCACGGGCACTTGTCCACGATAGGCTGGAGGGTTTTCCGCAGTTGGTCGTCAGTCCACGTAGTGTGGAACCACTGCTTGAACAGCCTCAGGGTACGGTCAGCACCCACATGACCGCTGCACTCATGGGTCCACTTCAGCAGCGCTGGGACTCGGTCACTAGGCACCACAATGCGGTCCTCGTGCCAGAGGTAGCTCTTGTCCCTCTTCCACTGGTCTTGGTTGACCAGGAGGGGTTCAAGGCGTTTCTCCAGGCGCTTGTAGATATCCCCAAACTCCTTCAGGTACTCCGATTGTTGGAGTCCATCCAGGGGGCGCATCATCGTCATGTTGAGGTCCAAGTGGACGTCCATACGGCTGAACGCCTCCTTAGCCAGCGCTTCAGACCGGGCACCAATCAGGGCGTCGAAGTTGTTGCGGCTGATGTAGTCGGCACACTCGTTCTTCACTCCCTGGATATGGTGTACCGTCAGCCGTAGTTGACTGAGGTAGGTCCACCAGCGCCGTAGCTTGGCCTTCTCAGGTGGGTAACCCTTCCGGAAACTGCGGACCGGTTCTTGGTCGAACAGCCAGACCACAGGGTTACTCCCCAACAGTCGTGCTTGTGAGGATAGCACCAGCATACCCGCGAGCAATTCCTGCTCATAGGTGGAGTAGTTCCCCCTGGCCTGGTTCCACTTCCAGTTCCAGTGGCCCAGAGGTACTAGGACCCACTTGTCGTCAGGGTAGCTGTGCTTGAGGGTTCCATCTCGGTTGAGACCTTCCGTCCCCCATTGGGAAATGGCCGAGTCGAACTCCTCCTTCTCTAGTGCTTGCCATTGGAACAACGTTCCACCACCGCCCACATTGCTGGCGTCGGTCACCAGGATAATCTCCCCTTGTGCCCTAGGCACGCCCAAGCACTTAGCGTTGGCTACCTTGTCTTTGAGCTCGTCAAACGCTTGTTGCTCTTGTGGGCCCCAGCGCCAACTAGTACTCTTCTTGATCAAGTCCGTCAGAACGGCGCTGGTGTAGGTGAAGTTTTTGATGTGGCGGCGATAGAAGTTGCACGCCCCAATGAAACTGCGTACATCATGAAGTCCTTTCTTGGGGTCTTCGTGTCGTACCTTGGCATCCATCAGGGGTTTGGCCTTAGAGGCCGCAGGGGTCCACCACCCATAGCCAACGTCAAACCCCAAGTACTGCATGGTCTCTTGCATGAACTCACACTTCTCCAGCTTGAGTCGTGTGTGGTTCTCCTGGCAGACCGCAAAGAACTCACCCAAGAGGATTAGGTGATCCTCCTGGGTATTGGTCCCGAGGCATACATCGTCGATGTGAGCCTCCATCTGGGCACCACGGGATATGAGCTCCTGCACCTTAGGTCTCCTTCGTAGGATGGACAAGATCTTGTTCATCAGCTCTTGGAATAGAGCGGGTGCGTTAGCCACGCCAAACGGCATGACCTTCCACTTGAACACCCTCCCCTGAGGGGTGATGAAGGACAGTAGTTCCTGTGCGTTGGGCGTCAGGTCCACTTGCCAGAATCCGCTCCTCTTGTCCATTTTGGTCTTGTAGCGACAGGAGGCTATCTTCTCCAGGGTAGACTCCATATTGGGAATGGACCCTGAGTGGTTCAGCGTCTTCTTGTTCAGCTCTCCGTAGTCCACTACCAGCCGTTTGGCTGTAGACCCAGGTTTAGCCACCAGGAAACAGGGGCTGCAGTGTAGGGGGTAGTCCCCGTCCTTGTACTCCAGGACTAGGCCAGCGTCGATACATTCTTGTATCTGTCGCTCAATCTCGTCGGCCTGCTCTTTAGGAGCTGGATGGGGTCTCCTCCGGATCTTGTGACCCACGAACTCGGGTTTCAGCTTGAGGTCCATCTGTACCAGCTTGTCACATGAGGCTGGAGGGGGTAGTTCTCCGAACACCTCCAGATAGGTCCTTATAAGCTTCTGTACCCGCGGGTCCAATACCTTGATCTTGTCCTCCATGTCCTCGTCAGAGTGTAAGTTGCTTGCCCCCTGAATAGACGTCGGGAGGTGGTCCTCCACCGACTCTTCGCCCGTGGTAGTGTCCTTCAGCCCTTGGTAGGCATATAGAAGGTCTTGTTCAACCATCTCCGGTGGACGATGGCAACATAGGCACGCTCGAGGGGGTTCACATACACATTCCTCCGAGAGGTCGTCCTCCTCTGGGGTCCTCACATGGGCGCCCCACACACTCTTCATGAGCTTAAGATCTACCTCCCTTTGCCAGGTGGTGATCTCCTGTTCGAGGTCCTCCTTCAATTGGGATAGGTCTCCCATACGTCGTTGCTTCAGTGGCCAGGAGCTGCGGGTAGGCTTCACGTAGCATAGCTCTTTTGCCACCAACTTCCTCTTGGAATCCACATACTCCCTTAGCCTGGATCGAGGGTCCAGCTCCTCGTCCACGGGGTCTTCCACCCTCATGGAGAGTAGGGGTTTCAGTGGGGCGACGTACTCGGCGTTCTCCACCTCCTCCACACAGGTCTGCACGAAGAAGGCGTCGTGCTCAGTTTCGTCTTCTGAGTGGATAGAGCTAGGTAGCTCAGATAGTCCACACTCAGAGACTCCATCAGGAACAGGTACATGGCAGGGAGAGTTGGGGGCGTTGGTGTCAGTCACGACGTACTCATCTCCTCCGGGTGTAGTCTCAACAGCATCTTGAGGTCGTAGGCGATCCTTCAAGTCACCCAAGGCGAGTCCGTCGCTTTCTCGTTGTATAGCCTGGACCAGAGTCGGGTCCAGATCCTCCGTGGGGATGGAGGTAAGACCTCCGTCCACCACGCTCAGCATACTCCCCCATCTGGGTTTCCCAATAGGCGTCTTACGCCCCAGAGGCACGTAGATGGCCTCATCAGGTAACCGAACAGAGCTGATAGTCAGCCTGTCCAGGAGGTTTCGCCAGTATTCGTTGCCCCCATGGGCTCCCAAATCGGGGGAACACAGGACCATACGGGAACGTTCCAAGGCCACCTTGGTCAGCACACTCAGGTCTTCTCGAGAGTAACCAAACTCCTTCAGACCTTGGTCTAGGACTTCCCCCAATAGTTGATAGTCCTCAGTTTTGGAGGCCGCCATCATGTTCGAGGGCTCCTCCTTCGATAGCCTCAGGTAACTCGAGGTAGGTTTCGACTGCTCCAGTGGCACAGACTCTCTGCCACTGCCGTGGTCCACGTAGAGGAGGTAGGGCGCTTGCAGCGTCAGGGATTGTATCTGGGAGTGCTGCACAAAGAAGTCAGTCCCCAGTACAAAGTCGAAGGCCTCAGTGTCCATCACATAGAACCGATGGGCGATAGTCCGCGGGCCCATAGGTACCTTCACTTCACAGGCCCCGCAGCTGTGCACCACATGTCCATCCCCCATGCGTATAGCAGCGGTGGTCATGGTGTTCTTCAGGCTCCCACAAGGTAAAATTTTCTTGGCCACTATAGATATGGTGGCGCCAGTGTCCAATACCCCCAGGTATTCGCGTCCCCCTAGTTGAGAAAAGTTTATAGTGATTTCAACACTATGTTTTGTCTCTCCTGCTGCTTGCTGCTGGTGTAGGGTTTCCTGCTGCTTGTTTTTGGAGATGACAAGCTTTTGTTTGCTGAAATAAAGTCAATCCAGGATAACCCAAGCCAGAGGTGTGCAAGGAGAAGAGAATCAGGATCAAAGCATGAAGGGCTGCAGTGTAAACAGTGAAAGATGAAAGGATATTCACAGAAACTGCAACTCAGGTCAAATCGAAATGCATATTCACAAAGATAGCTGAAATGTTTTGGAAAAGAGCTGGAAAACTGCCCCATGGTCACTCTATCTCCATAGTGCCATCTCAGGAGACGTGCACTGTTTGTTTTGGGTCCCATATGTGCTGAGGTGGCAGGGCATGTGGCGATGAGGTCACTGCCATGTCACATGGGATCTTCCTACTTAGCTAGGCTGACCAGGAATTGAACCCAGGAGCTCTCAAAAAGAGGTGCCCAGCCCCCTAGGGTGCATACCACTAGGACAGCTAAGAATTCATGGAAAAACATAGATAAATTCATAGGCTCTGCCTTGGATATGTCAGTTCTCAGTCAACTCAGGAAAAGATGATTTGCTTCACATTGAAAGGGGATTAAGGGGTCCACTCCATATCCTGATTGCGTGTTTGGTTCCATAGGTCAAAATGTGTTATCACCAGTTTTGGTGGGACCAATACTAAGATAGAAATGCCTGGATGCTCAGTGCATCTCTAATACAACTAGAGTATGCCTCAAAGCATTGGAAAAGCACTTTTTCTTACTCCCCCCTTGTGCTGTGGTGGCCACCACTGTCGCATTTTAGAAAAAAGGGATTTTTTCTTGGCCTTTCCTTGGTTTCCACATCTACTTTAAAATACCTATAGTTTCCCTCACACAGAAAAATGGGCGCTCACCATGGCTGGCGCTCTTTTGCTGCTCTGTTTGTAACAATTCCTACAGAAGACTCAGCGCTCATGGCGCTGCCGGGGATCCTGTGGCTTGGTTGGGTTAGTTTGGGAGCATGCCAAAACATGTGCATTTGCATCCCTCCCTCCAAGACGCAGCGCGACACAAACCCAACGCAAGACACAATATACACACTCGCATGGGTTCTCGTAAACCTGCTGGCGACCTGTGACCTTTCTTAGGGCGAAGGGAGTCGTAAAAAAATTAAATTGCCCCTTGGTGGGGTCTTGGGTTCTGCTCAGTCTCTCCAGGCTGCTGCGTTTCGGCCAGAACAGGGCCTACTCAGCGAGGCTGCGCGTGGGTATCTGCAGAGGCAGGAATGGGAGAATTATGGACGAATCCACGCAAAAGCGAAGCGACGACACCAAAATCCGTCAAATGACGGCCTAGAATTTTTCTAAGACAACACACCTGAGCAGAATCCAATTGTGCATCAGAAGCACATTTTTATAAAAATTATTGTCATCTCTAGATTTTTTAAATCAAGAAATTCCTACGCATAAAAAGGCGGCGCGCAGGAGCGGCTCCTAGCGAAGCGCCGGAAAATGCAGAAATAATGGCATTATAAACGTATGTCTCACGTAGTCTTGAAAATGACGAGACACACATTAATAAAAAAATATACAGATTCCACCTACACTAATAGAAGTATCAAAAATTCAAGAATTCGAAAATCAACGAAAAAGACTTCAATGAATCAGGTATAAACTACACGTATGCTCGTCTCGTATGCTGCATACACATTGCTCGTCTCGTGTCTCCGTGAACGAGTCTTGTAGCAGCGCTAACAACGATAGGACGCGATAGAGGGATTGATTAGAAAGATTGCAGATGATTAGAGGTCAGATCAGGGTGATTAGACATGCACACAAGTGCATAGCAACGTTCTTCGCGTGCGCCCCTCACTTGCTCTCTCTCTCCAGCGGTAGGTAAGGTGAGTAAGCCCAGGCGGGGCCACCCCCTGGTGGAGTTCGTGATTGCGCTTAAGATGGGCAGGTTTTTCCAAAACGGACGTGCATGCTCGTGCATTCACACACGCATTAAAGGGTAGGCCACGCGAAGTGCGCACGGTAAACCTTGTTTAGGCTACCTAGGGGCTCCTCGGTACGTTCTCTAAGAGAACCTGAGGAGTCCGTTAACGCTTGCTTGCTTGACAGGGGTAGCTGATCCTTCAGCGTGTTTGCGGACAGTGTATTATAGGTCACACTGAGAAGGGTATAATACCTGTAGTGTGGCTTGGTTCCTCCCCAGCAAACACCCCTTCATTTGCCTTTGCTTCTACAGGTGGGCAGGTAGGGTGATTGGTGCAGCAGCATACCGTTTTTTTTCATGCCCTGCTAAACAAGGGCGCAGATCACACAAACAAGTAACTCCCCTCTGCCTGTGGCAGAGCAGGGAGTCCGACTCCATCGACATCTGCGCCGTGCACGCAAGAGCACCTCTTCCCTCCAAGCCCTAGCAGGGGAAACACGTTGTGGCGTCCCCTGTTAGGCCACAGTTGCTTAGCAGCGCTGTGTTCTCTTGTCTTCATCACAGGAGGGTCGCTAGGACCCACGACATATTCCTCAACAACACCCAGTAGAGTGTGCGTGTAGGAGTGGTAATCCTGAGTGGGAGCTTGAGCCAGTTGCCGCAGTGCTCGCCCACCTGGATGGTGCCACTGTAGGGTGTGTAGGACCTGTAGTGCGTGTGTCACTGTCCCACCCGTTTCCTGCAATTTTGGCAGGGTTGGTGGGCTGTGGCAGTGGTTAGGTCAGTGTTTTGGCCACTTAGCAAAACGGCGTTTTCATGCCTTCATAGCTTTTGGCCACCCCTCCCTGTAGTAGACAGATAGGTAGGGAAAACAATACCTGGATTAGTACGCTGGGTATTCCCCAAAGGTTTTGTGCCAGCACAGAAATTGGGCGCTTAGGGGAGGGGAGACCCGGGGCGTACCCCGTGGCATCAATAAGCCAACCCTCCAGGTTTAGCAAGCGTGCAGACTTGGGTATAATTAGGACACCACTTCTGCCGCTTGCTCTCAGGACCTTAGGAATAGCACACTCACACATACGCTTTGGCAGGTAAGGGTAAGGTTCAGTCCCTAGCTTTAGTCTTGGAGGCAAGCGTCTCAGCGAGCCTCAGCAACTCACCAAGGTTGTTCTGGGACAAGTAGTCAGCGAGAACTGAGTTTAGGCGTCCCTCAGGTAGAACAAATGCAGAGAAGGGCTCCCAGGTGGCCTCTTCGACTCCAAACCCTTCCCAGAGGGTGAGGAAGCGCCAACCCTGGCGATAGCGGTGGCGTAGGACAGACTTCACCAGGTAGAAGCCCTCCTTAGCGATCTCTTCGGCGTTCATGCCGGGGAGTTCACCTTCAACTTCCATAGGGCTGGCAGCCCCTTGTAGGTCCAGAGCGGCAATTTCCTCGTCGTTCAGCTCCCACTCCTCCCCACAGACGTCTTCAGGATCATAGTAGCGCTTCAGATGTTGAGCAGCGCACACCAGGGTCCCCCCTAGACGGGGAGAACACCGCACGGTGATACGGTGTCCATCCACTGATAGAATCTTGTACGGCCCGAAGTAGGGGTCATCGCTGGTAGAGCGTGGCCAGGCGGGTAGTCGACTGTGGTGCACCAGCACCCAGTCCCCCTCTTGGTAGGTGGCCGGTACTCGGTGCTTGTTCTTCTTGTTCCACTGACGCTCCCTCACTCTCTGGAGCATAGCCTTGGCCTTGTCCACCTTCGCTTGTTGTTCTTGGACCCATTCACCCACAGAAGAATGGGTGTCCTCTGGATAGGGAGCATGTAGGAACCATGCCGGGCGCCCTAGGAATAGCTCATGGGGCGAGTAGCCAGTCGCTGAACTCTCTTGGGAGTTCATCATCAAGGATATGACGGGGAGTAGTCTCACCCAGTCTCTGGTGCGTTCAGTTTTGCACCATATCCGTACGTTGTCCTTCAGAACACGGATCTGTCGCTCACATAGGGGGTTGCTCGTGTGCGAGTAGGGGATCCCCGTAGACACCTGGACATTGAGGGATCTCAGCACCCTCTTGTACCAGCCAGTATCTGAGCGTACTCGTAGGTCCTCATCGGAGTTGATCTCCTTGGGCGCCCCATAGACACAAAACCACTCCTCCAGGAGTATCTTGATAGTCTCCTCCCGGGTAATGTGCTTGGTACATGGGAACACCCTGGTAAACCTGGTCAACCCACAGGTTACCACGAGGGCGAAGTCATAGACCCCGAACTTCGGCATCTCCGTGTAGTCCACGTATAGAACACTGTTAGCACAGTGAGGGATGGGCAGGGTCGAGTAGAGACCTCTGTCCCTGATATCCCCTGGTTTACAGGACCTGCACGGGCACTTGTCCACGATAGGCTGGAGGGTTTTCCGCAGTCTGTCGTCAGTCCACGTAGTGAGGAACCACTGCTTGAACAGCCTCAGGGTACGGTCAGCACCCACATGACCGCTGGACTCATGGGTCCACTTCAGCAGCGCTGCAACTCTGTCACTAGGCACCAAGATGCGGTCCTCGTGCCAGAGGTAGCTCTTGTCCCTCTTCCACTGGTCTTGGTTGACCAGGAGGGGTTCAAGGCGTTTCTCCAGGCGCTTGTAGATATCCCCAAACTCCTTCAGGTACTCCGATTGTTGGAGTCCATCCAGGGGGCGTATCATCGTCATGTTGAGGTCCAAGTGGACGTCCGTACGGCTGAACGCCTCCTTAGCCAGCGCTTCAGACCGGACACCAATCAGGGCGTCGAAGTTGTTGCGGCTGATGTAGTCGGCACACTCGTTCTTCACTCCCTGGATATGGTGTACCGTCAGCCGTAGTTGACTGAGGTAGGTCCACCAGCGCCGTAGCTTGGCCTTCTCAGGTGGGGGACCCTTCTGGAAACTGCGGACCGGTTCCTGGTCGAACAGCCAGACCACGGGGTTACTCCCCAACAGTCGTGCTTGTGAGGATAGCACCAGCATACCCGCGAGCAATTCCTGCTCATAGGTGGAGTAGTTCCCCCTGGCCTGGTTCCACTTCCAGTTCCAGTGGCCCAGAGGTACTAGGACCCACTTGTCGTCAGGGTAGCTGTGCTTGAGGGTTCCATCTCGGTTGAGACCTTCCTTCCCCCATTGGGAAATGGCCGAGTCGAACTCCTCCGTCTCTAGTGCTTGCTATTGGAACAACGTTCCACCACCGCCCACATTGCTGGCGTCGGTCACCAGGATAATCTCCCCTTGTGCCCTAGGCACGCCCAAGCACTTAGCGTTGGCTACCTTGTCTTTGAGCTCGTCAAACGCTTGTTGCTCTTGTGGGCCCCAGCGCCAAGTAGTACTCTTCTTGATCAAGTCCGTCAGAACGGCGCTGGTGTAGGTGAAGTTTTTGATGTGGGGGCGATAGAAGTTGCACGCCCCAATGAAACTGCGTACATCATGAAGTCCTTTCTTGGGGTCTTCGTGTCGTACCTTGGCATCCATCAGGGGTTTGGCCTTAGAGGCCGCAGGGGTCCACCACCCATAGCCAACGTCAAACCCCAGGTACTGCATGGTCTCCTGCATGAACTCACACTTCTCCAGCTTGAGTCGTGTGTGGTTCTCCTGGCAGACCGCAAAGAACTCACCCAAGAGGATTAGGTAATTCTCCTGGGTATTGGTCCCGAGGCATACATCGTCGATGTGAGCCTCCATCTGGGCACCACGGGATATGAGCTCCTGCACCTTAGGTCTCCTTCGTAGGATGGACAAGATCTTGTTCATGAGCTCTTGGAATAGAGCGGGTGCGTTAGCCACGCCAAACGGCATGACCTTCCACTTGAACACCCTCCCCTGAGAGGTGATGAAGGCCAGTAGTTCCTGTGCGTTGGGCGTCAGGTCCACTTGCCAGAATCCGCCCCTCTTGTCCATCTTGGTCTTGTAGCGGCAGGAGGCTATCTTCTCCAGGGTAGACTCCATATTGGGAATGGACCCTGAGTGGTTCAGCGTCTTCTTGTTCAGCTCTCCGTAGTCCACTACCAGCCGTTTGGCTGTAGACCCAGGTTTAGCCACCAGGAAACAGGGGCTGCAGTGTAGGGGGTAGTCCCCGTCCTTGTACTCCAAGACTAAGCCAGCGTCAATACATTCTTGTATCTGTCGCTCAATCTCGTCGGCCTGCTCTTTAGGAGCTGGATAGGGTCTCCTCCGGATCTTGTGACCCACGAACTCGGGTTTCAGCTTGAGGTCCATCTGTACCAGCTTGTCACATGAGGCTGGAAGGGATAGTTCTCCGAACACCTCCAGATAGGTCCTTATAAGCTTCTGTACCCGCGGGTCCAATACCTTGATCTTGTCCTCCATGTCCTCGTCAGAGTGTAAGTTGCTTGCCCCCTGAGTAATAGACGTCGGGAGGTGGTCCTCCACCGACTCTTCGCCCGTGGTAGTGTCCTTCAGCCCTTGGTAGGCATATAGAAGGTCTTGTTCAACCATCTCCGGTGGACGATGGCAACATAGGCACGCTCGAGGGGGTTCACATACACATTCCTCCGAGAGGTCGTCCTCCTCTGGGGTCCTCACATGGGCGCCCCACACGCTCTTCATGAGCTTAAGATCTACCTCCCTTTGCCAGGTGGTGATCTTCTGTTCGAGGTCCTCCTTCAATTGGGATAGGTCTCCCATACGTCGTTGCTTCAGTGGCCATGAGCTGCGGGTAGGCTTCGCGTAGCATAGCTTTTTCGCCACCAACTTCCTCTTGGAATCCACATACTCCCTGAGCCTGGATCGAGGGTCCAGCTCCTCGTCCACGGGGTCTTCCACCCTCATGGAGAGTAGGGGTTTCAGTGGGGCGACGTACTCGGCGTTCTCCACTTCCTCCACACAGGTCTGCACGAAGAAGGCGTCGTGCTCAGTTTCGTCATCCGAGTGGATAGAGCTAGGTAGCTCAGATAGTCCACACTCAGAGACTCCATCAGGAACAGGTACATGACAGGGAGAGTTGGGGGCGTTGGTGTCAGTCACGACGTACTCATCTCCTCCGGGTGTAGTCTCAACAGCATCTTGAGGTCGTAGGCGATCCTTCAAGTCACCCAAGGCGAGTCCGTCGCTTTCTCGTTGTATAGCCTGGACCAGAGTCGGGTCCAGATCCTCCCAGGGAATGGAGGTAAGACCTCCGTCCACCACGCTGAGCATACTCCCCCATCCGGGCTTCCCAATAGGCGTCTTGCGTCCCAGAGGCACGTAGATGGCCTCATCAGGCAAACGAACAGAGCTGATAGTCAGCCTGTCAAGGAGGTTTCGCCAGTACTCGTTGCCCCCAAGGGCTCCCCAATCGGGGGAACACAGGACCATACGGGAACGTTCCAAGGCCACCTTGGTCAGCACTCACCCCAGTTCACTGAACCTGGGGTTCCCGTAGGCCATCCCGAAAGAGGGCCAGTAAAATTTGTAGCTGCAGTTCTTCCCCTTGCTGCAGTAAAGGTCCAGTACATGCTGCTTGTCGCTGGCGAACAACTCCACGCTCAGGTCTTCTCGGGAGTAACCCAACTCCTTCAGACCTTGGTCTAGGACTTCCCCCAATAGTTGATAGTCCTCAGTTTTGGAGGCCGCCATCATGTTCGAGGGCTCCTCCTTCGATAGTCTCAGGTAACTCGAGGTATGTTCCAACTGCTCCAGTGGCACAGACTCTCTGCCACTGCCGTGATCCACGTAGAGGAGGTAGGGCGCTTGCAGCGTCAGGGATTGTATCTGGGAGTGCTGTACGAAGAAGTCAGTCCCGAGTACAAAGTCGAAGGCCTCAGTGTCCATCACATAGAACCGACGGGCGATAGTCCGCGGGCCCATAGGTATCTCCTTTTCACAGTCCCCGCAGCTGTGCACCACATGTCCATCCCCCATGCGTATAGCAGCGGTGGTCATGGTGTTCTTCAGGCTCCCACAAGGTAAAATTTTCTTGGCCACTATAGATATGGTGGCGCCAGTGTCCAATACCTGCAGGTATTCGCGTCCCCCTAGTCGGATACGTACCCAAAACACCAGGTCTTGGGTGCCACCAGAGCGTCCCCGTCAGAACTCCGCGGGACAGGTCACCTCGAACCCCTTGTTCCGCAATTAGCGGGCCATCCTCATGAAACGGCTCCTCTTCTTAGCGTTGCCGTCATCACCACCTTCATGCTCACACCTGGCTCCTTGTTCTTGCTGGGCCTGCGTTTGTGAGCGTGTGGTAGGACCAGACTGCCCTCCAGAGGGCTCGGAGTTCCCCCCTGGATTAGGGTTGGGGTTGCCTCCGCTCTTGTCCTTGTTCTTGTTGTCGGGCTGGCGGTTAGCGCCTCCTCCTCGTCCACCTTGACCCTTGTCTTGCCCTTGACCACGTCCTTTCGACTTGCCCTTGCCGGAGTCGTTGCCTTTGCCTTTGCCTCCACCTTTGCCTGAGCCTTTGCCAGGATCTTCACCCTTAAGCTTTGCCGATAGGCGTTGCTTATGGTAGCACTCGTCCTCGTAGTGCTTCCGCTTCCCGCAGAATGCACACGTGATGGTGCACCTGTAATGATCCGGCAGCTTCGCTTTGGCGCCGGTGTTCTTTTCCTGCTGCTTCCCCTGGAAACTACGAAGCAGTCTCGCTGCTCGCAGTCAGGGGCGTGCTGCAGGTGGCCCTGCTCGTCCCTGGCATCACACCAGAATAGCTCCTTCACGTTCTCCATGATACGGGCGTGGGCGTGTTTGGGGGTAGTCCCCTGCCCAGGTCGGGACCCTTGGTACCCTTTGCCATGACCTCCAGAACCTCCTCCTCCAGGACGGTAATTGTTCAAGTGCTGGTCGCTCTCCTTCTCCAGCGCCAGCTCCAGGAGTAGCACGCATAGATCCTGGTAGCGGAGGGATCTAGCCTTGCGCTCCGCCGTCGAACGGCACTCGTCCCATAGCTCTCGAGGGAGCTTGGCCACCAACCAGAATAGCAGGTCGTCGCTGCTGTAGGAACCGGGCGTCAGTTGTCCAGCTCAGTGATCCAGGTCAGCCAACAGCTCAGAGACCCTGCCAGGTTTGGGGTTGTTGGGCAGCACGGGCAGGTTCTGGATCTCGGCCCTGATGGAGAGGTCGGTTTCGTAGGTCGGGTACTGCCTCTCCAGGGCAACCAACACATCGGCAAAGGTGGCGGAGTTAGTCACGATCTGCCTGACCTGCTTCTCCAGGTACTTGGTCCTGCAGCACTGCAGGAGCAGATCGCACTTGACTCGCCCACTAGCTTGGGTTTGACCGGTCAATCGGAGAAACCGGCCAAAATTCTCAGCGAACTCGCTGAGGTCCTTGCCTGTGAACTCAGGCAGGTTCACCAGGATTTTGGAGGTGGCAATAGCCTTCGCCTCCTGAGACCTGCGTCCCTCAGGGCGTCGGGTCTTCTTCTTCTTCTTCTTCTTCTTCTTCTTCCCCCTTGGGTCCTCGGGGTCCTCCGCGTCATCGCCTCCGAGGGCGAAGTTGAAGTCATCGACGGCGGCTCATCATCGGAGGGGTCTCCGCCTAGATCACTAGAGCCATAAGGCTCCACGTCCACCATTGCCCTCAAGGCTGTCAGCCCCAGCCGGTCTAGCTCGGCCCTCGTAGAGTTCGTCACGTGGCTGTAGGGCGGCTGGGCCATTCTCGGTACGAAAGGACTTCTCGGTATAGGTGCTGGAGTCGGCATCGGTCGGCTCCTCAGGCTCCCCAGGGTGTTTGTCAACCCTGCCGCCAGGTGGTTGGCCTGTACTCGGTTGGGTGACATTCCCACCGTGGTAGGTGACGCTTGGGGCGGGATCATCAGGGGCTCCAGTTTCTCTCGGATTTCTTGAGTGAGGTCGCCCACAATTTTTGAAGTGGCTCCTCGCAGCACCTCGTTGATCTCCGACCGCGTCAGGGACCTGTTGGAGGATCTTCCCGATCCTCTACTCCTGCAACCAAGAGATTCAGGTCCTCTCCTCAACCCACTCAAGGTTGCATAGCCAGGTGCATACCCAGGAACATCCACATAGGTTCCAGTAGCGGGTAGTGGATGGGGATATTCAGCCGCATACCATCGCGGAGCAGAGCTGGAAGCCACCGGCTCACTGGCAGTAGTTGCCTCCGAAAGCGCAGTGGTAGGTGGGCCCATACCATAGGCGGGGTAGGGAGGCATGCCAGTAAAGCCTGTGCCCTCTGTCATAGGCGGGTTGGTTGTGGGAGTGGATGTTGCAGCGGCTGGGAGTGTGGTGGTTAAAGGGGAGGGTGATGCGTGGAGGGCAGAAGCGCTTGGTGCGCCTTCGAAGGTAGGGTCATTCGTCAGGTCTTGCCCTTGTTCCTCTCCTTTGTCTGCTTCTTCTCCAGCATCCTTCTCGCTCTGTCTCTTCCTCTTCACAGGCTGGGTGACCACCACCTCATCGACTGTGAGGGCCCTGAAGGCCGTCTGGAGTCCATCCAGCGAGTCCTCAGCCACTTCCACTGGCCCATGTAAGGGCTCCGAAGGTACAGCGCCGCTAGGTCCAGGTCCAGGTTCCCCATGTGCTGGCCTTGCCGGTGCCTCAGGCGCTGGCGCTGTCTTCACGTCGGCGTCCTCCTTCCTTGTGTCCATTTTCTCGCCCTTCTGCTTATATGTGCCTGTACTCGGCGCACTGGATGTACGGCGCGGGGTTGCTGCCGGTGCGCAGAGACAGACTGCCTCTGCTACCAGAAACGTTTATAGTGATTTCAACACTATTTTTTGTCTCTCCTGCTGCTTGCTGCTGGTGTAGGGTTTCCTGCTGCTTGTTTTTGGAGATGAAAAGCTTTTGTTTGCTGAAATAAAGTCAATCCAGGATAACCCAAGCCAGAGGTGTGCAAGGAGAAGAGAATCAGGATCAAAGCATGAAGGGCTGCAGTGTAAACAGTGAAAGATGAAAGGATATTCACAGAAACTGCAACTCAGGTCAAATCGGAATGCATATTCACAAAGATAGCTGAAATGTCTTGGAAAAGAGTTGGAAAACTGCCCCATGGCCACTCTATCTCCATAGTGCCATCTCAGGAGATGTGCACTCTTTGTTTTGGGTCCCATATGTGCTGAGGTGGCAGGGCATGTGGCGATGAGGTCACTGCCATGTCACATGGGATCTTCCTACTTAGCTAGGCTGACCAGGAATTGAACCCAGGACCTCTCAAAAAGAGGTGCCCAGCCCCCTAGGGTGCATACCACTAGGACAGCTAAGAATTCATGGAAAAACATAGATGAATTCATAGGCTCTGCCTTGGATATGTCAGTTCTCAGTCAACTCAGGAAAAGATGATTTGCTTCACATTGAAAGGGGATTAAGGGGTCCACTCCATATCCTGATTGGGTGTTTGGTTCCATAGGTCAAAATGTGTTATCACCAGTTTTGGTGGGACCAATACTAAGATAGAAATGCCTGGATGCTCAGTGCATCTCTAATACAACTAGAGTATGCCTCAAAGCATTGGAAAAGCACTTTTTCTTACTAGTCAGATACGTACCCAAAACACCAGGTCTTGGGTGCCACCAGAGCGTCCCCGTCAGAACTCCGCGGGACAGGTCACCTCGAACCCCTTGTTCCGCAATTTGCGGGCCATCCTCATGAAACGGCTCCTCTTCTTAGCGTTGCCGTCATCACCACCTTCATGCTCACGCTTGGCTCCTTGTTCTTGCTGGGCCTGCGTTTGTGAGCGTGTGGTAGGACCAGACTGCCCTCCAGAGGGCTCGGGGTTCCCCCCTGGATTAGGGTTGGGGTTGCCTCCGTTCTTGTCCTTGTTCTTGTTGTCCTTGTCTGGCTGGCGGTTAGCGCCTCCTCCTCGTCCACCTTGACCCTTGTCTTGCCCTTGACCACGTCCTTTTGACTTGCCCTTGCCGGAGTCGTTGCCTTTGCCTTCGCCTCCACCTTTGCCTGAGCCTTTGCCAGGATCTTCACCCTTAAGCTTTGCCGATAGGCGTTGCTTATGGTAGCACTCATCCTCGTAGTGCTTCCGCTTCCCGCAGAATGCACACGTGATGGTGCACCTGTAATGATCCGGCAGCTTCGCTTTGGCGCCGGTGTTCTTTTCCTGCTGCTTCCCCTGGAAACTACGAAGCAGTCTCGCTGCTAGCAGTCAGGGGCGTGCTGCAGGTGGCCCTGCTCGTCCCTGGCATCACACCAGAATAGCTCCTTCACGTTCTCCATGATACGGGCGTGGGCGTGTTTGGGGGTAGTCCCCTGCCCAGGTCGGGAACCTTGGTACCCTTTGCCATGGCCTCCAGAACCTCCACCACCCGGATGGTAGTTGTTCAAGTGCTGGTCGCTCTCCTTCTCAAGCGCCAGCTCCAGGAGTAGCATGCATAGATCCTCGTAGCGGAGGGATCTAGCCTTGCGCTCCGCCGTCGAACGGCACTCGTCCCATAGCTCTCGAGGGAGCTTGGCCACCAACCAGAACAGCAGGTCGTCGCTGCTGTAGTGAAGCCGCTTCGGACCCCCGTGGCCATCTTGGGGTCACTTGGGGTGTGTATCTATGTGCTGGCAAGCCGCCATTGGCTGATATCATACTCTCCCATCCACCTGACCTAACCTGATGTGATGGTGTGATAGGTTTGGCCATTCCGGCTATGAGCGGCCATATTCAGTACCGAGGCGCCGCCAGCGGAGATTTATATATCGGAATATCAGGAATCAACAGGGTTTCTTTATCATAATGTTTCCGTGATTTTTGAGCCTTCCGTTCTGATGGTCAAGGTATCGGAGACTGTCAGTTGGCTCGCGATTTTGCGGTAACCGATTGGTTAACTGTTATTTCCAGATATTTTGGCGGAAACTCCGATGAAGGGTCAGATTTCATCAGTAAAGGGTTCGTTGCTTCCGCAATTTTCTAAACATCCACTCGAAATTTTATTCTGCATTTTTTCGCGGTGTCGAGATCGGATTTTCGACTTCGACATCGCCGCACTTGATTTGGTCTTCTTCGAGTGGTCGTACTCCTTTCCCTATGTCCGAACTAGGTTTCCCTTATACTTGCCACCCATTTGACTTGGAGATATAAGGGAAACAAAAGTGAATCGTGGGACCACTTTGAAGGGCCATATCTACGCGCGAGTGTGAGGAAAGAGAATAAGGAAGGTTGCGTTGCAAGCGCCTTGGTCTCAACTTAATTTAGGAAGCATCAAACGCCTTTGGTGTGTACACATGCCCGGTGTAGCAAGGGATAATGGTCAAGAGTGTAGAAAGTGATATATAACTCTTGGACCGTGCAACTGAACAATTTATTGCGTCTTTCGAGTGTACCGCATGAGTGTTGGGGTTGCATAGATACTTTCCTTGGGTTCCCACGTATTTTTAACGTGAAGTTATGTCCATGGAGGGGCATGGCATACCATGGTGGGAGTCACTTTTGAGGGTATGTGTTATATGCATGGTATGTGTTTCGATATGCTCACGCCCATGTTATATATCTTTGTGTGGCCGAAGAGATGGGGAGCCACACGTGACAAGGGCTTTGCCCATGTCCCAATTGTGGAATTCAAAGCGCTAGACTAAGTCTACCGCGTATGTATTGCTCATGGTATGTTTGGCAAAGAGATCCATGAGTGCACTCCCATTTTCATGGGGCATGTAGATATGGGTTGCGAAGGTATCTCCATGCGCCCGATTGGGGATCCAAGTGGGGGAATTGTTCGCAAATGGTTCCAATCATTTGTGTATTGAACCATGAGCGGATAGCATGGGTGAGCATAGAGATATACTATCATGACAACTTTGTATTTGGACATATTTTCATGTTTTGGACCTCAATTTTTGCTCATTTTTGTGTTTTATGTGCTCAACTGGTCGGCTAACAGTAAAGTGCCTAGAGATCCGTGAACTATGGTATGTTGTTTATATGTTGGCATATGCTTCGGTGTTGCACCTCACCATATGCCGGATCACGTGGTCGATTTGGCTTGGCACACGAGGCCTCACAAAATTAGGTCTCAAACTCATGAGCTGACTTGTGAAGCATGCCATGTACATAACCGGAGAGGTTTCGGAGCCAATGATGGGATATTCTTGGGCATGGATCTTTGGTCTATATCACCCTTGTAAATTACGTTCCGGTTTGACACATGCATGGAGCATTTGGATATTTGCCGTATGCATTTATGAGTATATAATTGACTTTTGGGCATAATGGTGTGATTTGCCTGATTTTGCCATGTTGTGAGGTCATCTTCAGGGGGCAGTTCTCCAAGCCCATTCGACTCCAAGTCCAACCAAGGTTATGTCAGGGTAGGGCATGGTCCTGATTGCCACTCTAGGCCATGACACTCCACCTCCCCTATTGGGCTAGGATTTAAAGGCTTGGGAGTGAACACATTTTTGGGGTTTATGTAGTGACTTTTGGCACATGGCATTTAGCCATCCTATTCGACTGGGTTCAGGGCATCATGTTGGTGAGTCAAGGGAAGGTCCTGAGTCCAGGGAATGAGGGGTCTATGGCTGAGTCTGTGTATGTTTACCTCTTTCCCCAACTTTGCTTTATTTGTGTTCATATGCCAATTTCAGGGCTTTCCTTCTTGGTGCA
Source organism: Eutreptiella sp. 'Long Island Sound 2002' (assembly GCA_964036045.1). NCBI lineage: Eukaryota > Euglenozoa > Euglenophyceae > Eutreptiales > Eutreptiaceae > Eutreptiella > Eutreptiella sp. 'Long Island Sound 2002'. The sequence goes on along the minus strand of OZ038380.1, from coordinate 181,367,796 downwards.
AATCTTGTACATGCCCGCCACCGAGAGACGATCGGTGTGCTGAACGGAAGCCCGCAGTCTGGATTTGGATTGGATTGTGAATTGGGCTATTGCTGTATTTGGGGGATCTGATTGCTGTTCAGGGTTGAAGGAGGATTACATTTTCTATATTTTTGGATTTTGGACCCTGGATTTTGAGAAATGCAATCGCTGATCCGGAGTAAATCAGCAGGGGTAACAGGCGGAAGGGGCACAGCGGGGGCCGGTCCTGGTAGGGACCTTCTTTATGGTAGCAGAGGCGTACCTGCTGCGCCTACCCACCGCCGACCCGGGGACTTGGGCCCCTATGAGCCCTGCCCAAGTACGCCCCGGGTGCGTATTGTTGACTCGGTGGAGACCACGCCGGAGATTGGAGCCATAGAAGAGCCGAGACCTTCAAGAGCATGGCGAACTCCGGAAGTTGAAGCCCGAAGAGAAGTACGACATTCGGGAAGAGGAGGACTTGACATGGAGGATCTGGTCTCCTTGTGTGAGCGTTGCTGCCGAAAGGCATGCAACCTCCGCTCCGCCGCGGAGGACTCTGAGGAGGCCTGCCACTCAGGCAGCAGTGGAGGACGGGCCCGGCGCTACCGGAAGCGCGGGTCACCCAAGTCCGCGGCAAGGGACGCCGGGGCTATGGATACGGACCCTAGCCCGGTCAGGCTGTGGGAATCCGAGGGGCACTCCGAGGGCTATCGGACAGCCTATGAGCAACCTTCGGAGTCGGAGGAGACGGCCAGACCGCCCACAAGGGCGAATACGGCCCCCGAGCCCGCCCTGAAGCACGACGCCGAGGGCTTGGAGAGGCCAGCCAGGGCCCGAACGGCACCTGTGCCCCGGCACACGGGACCAGAGACGGACGCCATAGGCGATACGCCCATGGGCGATGAGTCTGAGGCGCCGGGAACCGCGGGATGCGCTGGATCAGGCGGAAGGCACGCTGAGTGCCAATGCGAGCACGTGTCCTTCCTCATGGGCAAGTACCCAAAGATGGGGATGGACGCTATCCTGCATCGACTCGACCGCCTGGACAACGCGAAGGACGGCCTAGAAGAGGACGTCACCGGGATCCTGGATGACCAGTCGGCCGCGGAGAAAGGCATGGAGGAGCTGCGAGTGGAACGGGACCGGTACCGGGAGAATCTGGAGCTGGCCCTGGAGAAGCAGCAGCGAGTGGTGGACAGCCTCCTGCACCTGGTGGAGGACATGTCGGGACGCCTGAAAAGGCTGGAGGAGCTACAGCCCCTCGCCTCGGGTCCGGAGCTCCCGGCAAAGCCGGCCGCGGCAGAGCTGGTGGAGCGGGTTAAGACCATCAGGAGCGCCATGGATAAACCCATGGGCGGCCCTGCAGAGGCACCCTACGCGCCTCCGCGTGTTGACCCGGGTGCGCTGCCGTTTGTTCCCATGTTCAGCGAATCCACAATGCTCGGGGAACACACGGCACCGGCTGGGTCCATGCGGGAAGGGCACGTAACCACGGACCCGAGGAGCCTGACGGTACAGATGTCCCACGCCGCCCAGGATCTACCGCCAACTACGACTACCCATGCAGTTTATGCGGAAGAGGAGATCCAGAGCCAGACCATGCAGGGGCGAACCATGGGAAGCGCCGACGGACATGGTCGAGGCCACCCAGGCGAAAATCTGTGGGCGAAGGACCCCAATACGGGGATATGGACGGCCGATGGAGAAAGTCCTTCCCGCATTCCAAACCCCATGGGTTCAGGCCCAACTGGACCGCATTCCATGGAGGAGAGGGATGTACGGGGAGTGTACTCACATCCCCCGGCCACAGGTGGCATCCGTCTCGGTGGAGTGGTGGCTGGGGACGTCGGAGACGCCATCAGGATTGACGACTTCAGGGGAATCAAAATCCCCTACTATGATGGCAACCCCTCCAACCTGGACGACTTCATCCTGGATTGGGAGGACTTCGCCGAGGAGGTCGTCGGCGAGATGCGGGGAGCGCCGCGGGACAAGTGGGTATGCCGGACATTCCCACACCGGCTGGCGCATGACCCGAAGGAGTAGCTGCGGGATCAGATCCGGGAAGGACTGATCTGTACGGAGCAGGCCTGCCTCCAGTGGTTGGAGGATGAGGAGCGGGTGAACGCTCCGAACCAGAAGCTGGGGGACTTGTGGTCCATCCCGCTGCCGCTGGACCGGGGTGAGTTGCGGGTCCGGGAGTGGAGCCGGTATCTGCGGAAGTACCGCAGATGCCTCAAGCTGGTGGAGGACTGGAACAAGGCCAGCGAGATCCGCCACCTGCTGAAGGACGTCCTCCCCGGCAACTGGAAGAGGAGAGTGGAGGACGAGGAGAAGAAGCGAGCCGAGAAGCGGGTGGCGGTGAGGATCATGGCGGCGGAGGATACCCATGCGGGTATCATGGAGTTCTTCAGGAGGAACCTGGGCGAGCCCAACCGGATGTTGGGACTGAAGAACGCTGTGTACGTGGAGGTATTTGGAGACTCCATGGGGCAAAGGTTGCTGCGCCTCAACAACGTGGAGTGGAGGCGCGGGGAGCCGCTGAGGATGCAGGTCATCCTCGCCCGCATGAGCCTGGACGAGATCGTGAAGTACATCACGGTGGAGTTGAAGCTCAATGCGAAGAACGAGGCCCACATGCAGGATCGACATGGTCATGGACAACGAGGCCACCGAGAAGACCGCCATCATCGGGAGATCCAGGAGGACACGGCCAACTCTGCGGAGGATGGTAGTGGAAGTGGCCAAGACCGCTGGTCCCGGGAGGATCACGAGGAGCCCCATTTTTTTGCGTTTGTGGCGCACAACGTGAGGAACCATGGGCAGGATCGGTCCAGATGGAGCCAGGTGGGACCCAAGAAGGGCAAAGAGCCAAGGAGGATCGGGGACCCACCGCTCTCGTTCCGGGAGTACAGGTCTCAGCACGACGGGTGCTGGGTCTGTTATGGCAAGGGAAACAACCATGCACATGACCACCGTCAGTGCAAGGTGTATGAGGCGGACAAGAAGGCCTACTTCGCCGCTCACCCCGAGAAGAAGCCCACGGAGCAGCGGATTTCCGATTGGAAGGCGAAGGGCGGAGATGGGGGAAAAGGCCAAGGCAAAGGCAAAGGAAAAGGCGGAGGAAGAGGCTATGCTGGTGGACCTGGCCAAGACCGACGAGTGAGGTTGATCGAGGAAGTTGCTGAGGACATGTTGAGGACGTTGGAGGAACTCAAAGCCCAGCAACGTGGTGGACAAAGTCCTGGCGGATCGCAGCCGGAAGGGGCTGCGGGAAGTCAAGTCTAGAGGAGCCCCCACGGGAGTGGGACCTCGGAGGTCTCTCCTCCGAAAATCAGTGGAATCCCTGAGGAATCAGAGGCACATCGGGTGTCGAAGAAGGCTCCGGAAGAGCCAAAACCACTGAGTTTCGCCACTCCCAACCCCTGGAGCGCCCTGCCAAGGGAAGTACATGTGGGTATGGGACATGGCAAGAAGGAAGGAGCGACCACGGAGAGCCCCGTGGACGGGCAGGACCAACCCAAGATCTACACCATCCGTGACCATACTCTTGAAGTCCTGATGCACCCGGACGTGCTAGAGTTGCATGCCGTGAGAGTCGTCCATACACCTCATGGCGACGAGCGGCAGTTGCACTTGAAAGTGTGAGTACGGTGCGGACGAGAGGAGAAGGTGGTGGATGTGTTGGTGGATACGGGTGCCCAGGTGAGCCTGGTCCGGAGAGGGTTGTTCAAGGAGGAACTCCTGCAGCCCAGCCGGAGACTGGTCCGCCTGAAGGTCGCCAACGGAGAGATCATGGGTGGGGGCACCCATGAGGCCACTATCAGTATGGAATTCTGGGAACATGAGCGCTTGAACCGCCCTGATCAGGCGAAGAGAAGCACTCTATCCGGGAACTTCTATGTGGCCGACATTACCGATTGGGATATGATCATGGGGTATGACTTCATGGTGGCAAATGCCATTGGAGCCCTTCCCCATCGTGCAACGCTGGTCTGAGAGGATGATGAATGCCTCACATGGCTCTCCACGGACTATGCATGCCGATCATCCCAATGGAATGCTGAGGAAGAGGATCGGATCGTCCAAGCGGTGCAAGCTGTGGGTGCCAAGTCCAGAGGAGACCGTGGAGTTCAGCTCACGGAGTATGAAATGGCTCCGCAGGTGTATGCCAGGATGATCCAGACGCTGGGAGCCGAAGCGCCCGAGACGGACGTCTTCGCTTCCCGGGATGCCCCACTTTTGCGGAAGTGTAGGAGGCATTGGCATCGAGGAGACTCAGCCTGGCACAGGCATTGGGGTTTGAAGGAGTGGGGGCCCATGTATTGGCATGGCTCCCTGGATAACACCAGACGTACGGTGGAGAAGATCGTCGCAGATAGGGCGAAGGGGATCCTGGTCATAACCGGCATAGGATCCAGCCCATGTCCGCTGGAAGGTCTCAAGTCGACGCTCGACTCCATCACCCTGAACGAGATGTCATTCGGGCCAGAGGAGGAGTTGTTCATAGACGCCAAGGGTGTATCAATGCCCTCCCCGGGTCAAGCGTGGGGTACCAAGGCTTTCCTGGTGGATGGGGCGCAAGCCCGGCCCACGGGTGATGAAGCATTCATCCGTAGGGTGGAGGCGGTGCCCATGAAGGTCATGTTTGAGCCCAAGGAGGGGACGGATCAGCCAATTGGTGGCATTGACGTCCTGTCCCACGCCGAGATCGACGACGTCGTCAACTACATGCGGATGGGGATGCACGATCGTGTGGCAGCCAAGAAGAGGCGGGCCATGGTCGCATCTCCGCATTTCTGGGATGACAAGATGTTGGTCACTGGCAAGTACGAGAAGGATGAGTTCGCGGCGAGGGTCATGGATCACATCGCGGACCAATATGATGGTCCGGTTGGGTCGGACCCGCCGACATGGGATTTTCCAAGAATGGGTACCGAGAGCGACAAGAACCAGCCCGATGCCGCAAATTTTCGAAGATTATCGGTGGGAAGCATGCCCCACGACGATGAAGACGGCATATCGGACGAGGAGAAGTCGGATTCGGACCCGGAAGAGGCCTACACCGCAGTGCGGTCGGTTGTATCGATACCGAAGCAAGCGGCTGAAGAGGCCCAGGAGAACCCGAAGGTCGCCGAGCTGAAGGAGAGGCTGATCAATGCCTATCCGCGGCTATTCAGTGGCGTCGCCAACAAGAACCCTCCAGATCGTGGGAGGTTTGGCACAGCTAAGATCAAGCTGAAGCCGAATCCCAAGATCTATCGTCATCGGGAGTACCAACTTCAGGGCGATCGGGCCGAGGCCATGAAGAAGCTGTTGGCCGAGTTCATTGAGCGGGGATGGATCGAACCCTCCGACAGTGAGTGGGCCAGTCCAGCCTTCATCGTGCCCAAGAAGGAGAAGGGCGAGTGGAGGTTGGTGGTTGATTACAGAGGTTTGAACGAGCAGACCGAGCACGACTCGTACTCGCTTCCCCTGATCGACTCCATCCTCCAAAAACAACAGAAAAAGCGGATTTTCACGGTGTTGGACCTGAAACACGGTTATCACCAGATGCTGCTACACCCGGACTCCAGGCCCTGCACAGCGATGTCGACGCCGCTGGGGCCCATGCAATGGAAACTGGTGCCTATGGGCGCCAAGAATGGCAACGCCGCTTTCCAGCGCATGATGGAGGACCTACTCGGTCCTGTCCGGGACTGTGCCGATCCCTTCGTGGATGACATCATCATCGGGTCCGGCACGGAGAACATGACTGAGGACGAGCTCATCGGCGCGCATGAGAAGGATCTGCGCCGAGTGCTCAGCGAGTTGGACAAGCACAACATGGTGTGCAAGCCCACCAAAGCCTCACTCTTCGTGAAGGAAGTGGAGTTCGCGGGTCACATGGTTGGTCACGGGCAACGCCGTCCCATGCCTGGGAAGCTGGCGTCCCTGCACCACTGGGAGAAGCCCCAGACCATCAGCGAACTCCGATCCTTCATGGGGTTCTGCAATTACTATTCGGGCTATGTCCGGATGTATGCAGAACTGTCGGGGCCGCTGCACAAGATGTTGCAGGTGGGCAAGTTCGATGGCCGGAAGGGAAGCAAGAAGAAGCTTGCCTGGACCACTGAGGCTGAGGATGCGTTCAACCGCCTGAAGGAGCAACTCCTGGGTCAGTTGGGGCTGTTCCTGGTGGACCCGGACAAGGGATTCGTGCTACGGACAGACGCCCTGGACTATGTCGTGGGGGCAGTCCTCGAGCAAGTCCGGGACGATGGGACTCATGTTCCCGTGGCGTTTTGGAGCAGGATCCTGGCCGAGGGCCAACGCCGAACATGGACCGCGAGGGAGAAGGAGACATACGCCATTGTATGTGCGCTCAGGAAGTGGTCTGGCCACATCGGACTGCAGCCGGTGGTGGTTTGCACGGACCACCAGTCCCTACAGAGCTGGCACAAGGAGCATGTTGACACCCCCTCAGGACCAGCGGCTAGGAGGGCCCGATGGCACGAGACGTTCGCCAAGTTCGACCTCAGCGTCGTGTACGTCCCGGGGAAGGACAACACTGTGGCAGATTGCCTCAGTCGATGGGCCTACCCCGCGGGCAAGGCTTGGATGGACATATCCAGCCATGGAGACGCCGAGGAGACCGAGGAGGCCAAGCGCATCATCGAGATGGAGAAGGCCATGGAGCAAGAGGGGGTCAAGTGCTTTGTGGTGATGGCAAACCGTACAGACCTGGCCAAGTTCCGGGGCGCCCGCGTCCAAGCTATTCGAGAGGAAACCCTCGAGCAATGGATGGTGGCCCCTGTAGAGCTAGTCAGGTCGGTGCTCACAGAGGACTGGTCGGATGACTATGCGGCATCCGAGCACTGGAGCAAGTACTGGAATGCCGTGAGCGCCCCGTCGGACGACGAATGGCCCGAGGGCTTGACCGAGGATGCAGACAAGTTGTTCCTCAAGGACAAGCTGCTGGTGCCCGAGAACCGAGTGGAGGAGCTCATTGACCATTGGCACAACGCCCAGCTCATGCACCCTGGCCGAGACAAGATGCAGCAGGACCTGGAGTGGCGTTTCAAGTTCCCTCCGGGGTACTACGCCATCCTGGATAGGTACTGCAGCGACTGTGCCGTGTGTTGGGCCACGAAGAGCCCCAACCACTCCACAGCGGGCAACCCCGTGTACACGGCTATACCGGAGGCCCCTATGCGGTCCGTGGCCGTGGATGTATTCGCCATGCCTGAGGTCACCGTGGAAGGAGAGACCTACGACTGTGTCATCCTGGCGGTTGATAGGCACAGTGGGTATATCGTGGCGGTCCCTGGCAAGAAGTCCAAGAAGAAGGACAAGAAGGACAAGCATGGAGTGGGGCTGCAGGCCAAGACCGTCGCTAATGCCATGATCAGGCATTGGCTGACGATTTTCGATGTCCCAGCTGTCATCTGCAGCGATCGGGGCAGTCAATTTGTGGGGACGTGGTTCAAGACGATGTGCAAGCACATGGGGATTCGGCACGCCAAGACCGTGGCATACCACAGCCGGTCGAATGGCCGGGCTGAGGTGGCCGGGCGGCAGATGTTCGAGAAGTTCCGCCAGCTGCACATTGACGAACCGGGCCGGAAGGGGTACAATTCGCTGTGGAGGGTACTCCAAGCGTATCATGAGCTTCCGGGGCCCACTGGACTGTCGCCCCATCGTATCCTGTTCCTACGGGATCGAGTGTCACGCACTCTCCCGTGGTTGAACCATGGCAAAGTGGCCCGGGATGCGAACGCTATGATGGCTGAGGCGGACGACGCGGCGGCCAAGGTGTGCAAGGCACTTCAGGACGAGCATGACAAGAGGGTCAAGTACTTCAAGCAGGGAAAGGTCCAGAAGTATGCTCTCCAAGACACCGTGTGGGTGGAGCGGCACCACAAGGATGTCCTGTCCAGGCATCGGCAGGCGTCCTGGTATGTGCCGGGGGTAATCGTGCGGAAGGTCGGGCAGGATGTGTATGCGGTTCGTGTGGGGGATAACAAGATCCTGGACCGCGACCATACCCAGCTTCGTCCCCGAGCACCAGACCCCAGCGGACGTCCCGTCACCTTCGAGTTCACGGCCGGCGATGTGGACTCGGACGACGAGGGTGAGGACGACGACTTCACCGCCGAGAAGATCCTGGCGGACAAGCCGGACCCGGGGACGCCTCGGGGGAGGCCTTATAAAGTCCGTTGGAAGGGATTCGCCGCATCCAGGGACTCGTGGGCGCCTCCGAGCAGTTTTGTGCCGAGGTACACCACGGTCTGGATGGACTACCTGAAGAAAAAGAATATTTCTTTGGATGTCAAGGACGTGTTGGTCCATTTGGTGGCTGCACTAGCACCGTAATGGATCCCCCTTGGCATTTTTGTTTGTCTTTGTGCTTGGGAGACGGGTGAGGGCGTTCATCCGGGGATTTTTCGGCCTTGAGTGGCCATATACCCCCTTCACTCGATCTCCACATATATATTTCATTGTGGTATATTTATTTAGGTCGACCGACGACGTTTCTCTATCTTTGATCCCCTTGGTCCATGTTGTAGATCAAGAGGAGACCCGATATGGCGTAGGGCACCGATTATCAGTGTCCTCACCCCTCCCTTGGGGCATGGGGGACGCCTACGACGTGTGTGGGGCCTCCATGTGTCCTTGGGACATGGGGGGGGGGGGGTTGGAGCCCATTGGGGTCCTCCCGTCCTCTCTTCAATGACTTCCGAGCGGTAACAACGCTCTGAGAAGGGGGGTGAAGCTGATTCGGTCTTCTTCGAGTGGTCGTACTCCTTTCCCTATGTCCGAACTAGGTTTCCCTTATACTTGCCACCCATTTGACTTGGAGATATAAGGGAAACAAAAGTGAATCGTGGGACCACTTTGAAGGGCCATATCTACGCGCGAGTGTGAGGAAAGAGAATAAGGAAGGTTGCGTTGCAAGCGCCTTGGTCTCAACTTAATTTAGGAAGCATCAAACGCCTTTGGTGTGTACACATGCCCGGTGTAGCAAGGGATAATGGTCAAGAGGGTAGAAAGTGATATATAACTCTTGGACCGTGCAACCGAACAATTTATTGCGTCTTTCGAGTGTACCCCATGAGTGTTGGGGTTGCATAGATACTTTCCTTGGGTTCCCACGTATTTTTAACGTGAAGTTATGTCCATGGAGGGGCATGGCATACCATGGTGGGAGTCACTTTTGAGGGTATGTGTTATATGCATGGTATGTGTTTCGATATGCTCACGCCCATGTTATATATCTTCGTGTGGCCGAAGAGATGGGGAGCCACACGTGACAAGGGCTTTGCCCATGTCCCAATTGTGGAATTCAAAGCGCTAGACTAAGTCTACCGCGTATGTATTGCTCATGGTATGTTTGGCAAAGAGATCCATGAGTGCACTCCCATTTTCATGGGGCATGTAGATATGGGTTGCGAAGGTATCTCCATGCGCCCGATTGGGGATCCAAGTGGGGGAATTGTTCGCAAATGGTTCCAATCATTTGTGTATTGAACCATGAGCGGATAGCATGGGTGAGCATAGAGATATACTATCATGACAACTTTGTATTTGGACATATTTTCATGTTTTGGACCTCAATTTTTGCTCATTTTTGTGTTTGATGTGCTCAACCGGTCGGCTAACAGTAAAGTGCCTAGAGATCCATGAACTATGGTATGTTGTTTATATGTTGGCATATGCTTCGGTGTTGCACCTCACCATATGCCGGATCACGTGGTCAATTTGGCTTGGCACACGAGGCCTCACAAAATTAGGTCTCAAACTCATGAGCTGACTTGTGAAGCATGCCATGTACATAACCGGAGAGGTTTCGGAGCCAATGATGGGATATTCTTGGGCACGGATCTTTGGTCTATATCACCCTTGTATATTACTTTCCGGTTTGACACATGCATGGAGCATTTGGATATTTGCCGTATGCATTTTTGAGTATATAATTGACTTTTGGGCATAATGGTGTGATTTGCCTGATTTTGCCATGTTGTGAGGTCATCTTCAGGGGGCAGTTCTCCAAGCCCATTCGACTCCAAGTCCAACCAAGGTTATGTCAGGGTAGGGCATGGTCCTGATTGCCACTCTAGGCCATGACACTCCACCTCCCCTATTGGGCTAGGATTTAAAGGCTTGGGAGTGAACACATTTTTGGGGTTTATGTAGTGACTTTTGGCACATGGCATTTAGCCATCCTATTTGACTGGGTTCAGGGCATCATGTTGGTGAGTCAAGGGAAGGTCCTGAGTCCAGGGAATGAGGGGTCTATGGCTGAGTCTGTGTATGTTTACCTCTTTCCCCAACTTTGCTTTATTTGTGTTCATATGCCAATTTCAGGGCTTTCCTTCTTGGTGCAAATATTGTACATGTCCGCCACCGAGAGACGATCGGTGTGCTGAACGGAAGCCCGCAGTCTGGATTTGGATTGGATTGTGAATTGGGCTATTGCTGTATTTGGGGGATCTGGTTGCTGTTCAGGGTTGAAGGAGGATTACATTTTCTATATTTTTGGATTTTGGACCCTGGATTTTGAGAAATGCAATCGCTGATCCGGAGTAAATCAGCAGGGGTAACAGGCTGTAGGAACCGGGCGTCAGTCGTCCAGCCCAGTGATCCAGGTCGGCCAACAGCTCAGAGACCCTGCCAGGTTTGGGGTTGTTGGGCAGCACGGGCAGGTTCTGGATCTCGGCCCTGATGGAGAGGTCGGTTTCGTAGGTCGGGTACTGCCTCTCCAGGGCAACCAACACATCGGCAAAGGTGGCGGAGTTAGTCACGATCTGCCTGACCTGCTTCTCCAGGTACTTGGTCTTGGGGCACTGCAGGAGCAGATCGCACTTGACTCGCCCACTAGCGTGGGTTTGGTCGGTCAATCGGAGAAACCGGCCAAAATTCTCAGCGAACTCGCTGAGGTCCTTGCCTGTGAACTCAGGCAGGTTCACCACAATCTTGGAGGTGGCATTAGCCTTCGCCTCCTGAGACCTGCGTCCCTCAGGGCGTCGGGTCTTCTTCTTCTTCTTCTTCTTCTTCTTCCCCCTTGGGTCCTCGGGGTCCTCCGGGTCATCGTCCTCTGAGGGCGAAGTAAAAGTCATCGACGGCGGCTCATCATCGGAGGGGTCTCCGCCTAGATCACTAGAGCCATAAGGCTCCACGTCCACCATTGCCCTCAAGGCTATCAGCCCCAGCCGGTCCAGCTGGGCCCTCGTAGAGTTCGTCACGTGGCTGTAGGGCGGCTGGGCCATTCTCGGTACGAAAGGACTTCTCGGTATCGCTGCAGGGGTCGGCATCGGTCGACTCCTCAGGCTCCCCAGGGTGTTTGTCAACCCTGCCGCCAGGTGGTTGGCCTGTACTCGGTGGGGTGACATTCCCACCGTGGTAGGTGACGCTTGGGGCGGTATCATCAGGGGCTCCAGTTTCTCTCGGATCTCTTGAGTGAGGTCGCCCACAATTTTTGAAGTGGCCCCTCGCAGCACCTCGTTGATCTCCGACCGCGTCAGGGACCTGTTGGAGGATCTTCCCGATCCTCTACTCCTGCCTCCAAGAGACTCAGGTCCTCTCCTCAACCCACTCAAGGTTGCATACCCAGGTGCATACCCAGGAACATCCACATAGGTTCCAGTAGCGGGTAGTGGATGGGGATATTCAGCCGCATACCATCGCGGAGCAGAGCTGGAAGCCACCGGCTCACTGGCAGTAGTTGCCTCAGGGAGCGCAGTGGTAGGTGAGCCAATACCATAGGCGGGGTAGGGAGGCATGCCAGTAAAGCCTGTGCCCTCTGCCATAGGCGGGTTGGTTATGGGTGTGGATGTTGCAGCGGCTGGGTCTAGAATTGGGAGTGTGGTGGTTATAGGAGAGGGTGATGCGTGGAGGCTAGAAGCGCTTGGTGCGCCTTCGAATGTAGGGTCATTCGTCAGGTCTTGCCCTTGTTCCTCTCCTTCGTCTGCTTCGTCTCCAGCATCCTTCTCTCTCTCTCTCTTCCTCTTCACAAGCTGAGAGACCACCTCCTCGACTGAGAGGGCCCTGAAGGATGTCTGGAGTCCATCCAACGAGTCCTCAGCCACTTCCACTGGCCCATGTAAGGGCTCCGAAGGTACAGCGCGAGGTCCAGGTCCAGGTTCACCATGTGCTGGCCTGCCGGTGCCTCAGGCGCTGTCTCCACGTCGGCGTCCTCTTTCCTTGTATCCATCTTCCTTCGCCCTTCTGCTTATATGTGACTGCTCGGCGCACTGGATGTACGGCGCGGGGTTGCTGCCGGTGCGCAGAGACAGTCTGCCTCTTGCTACCAGAAAAGTTTATAGTGGTTTCAACACTATGTTTTTGTCTCTCCTGCTGCTTGCTGCTGGTGTAGGGTTTCCTGCTGCTTGTTTTTAGAGATGAAAAGCTTTTGTTTGCTGAAATACAGTAAATCCAGGATAGCCCAAGCCAGAGGTGTGCAAGGAGAAGAGAATTAGGATCAAAGCATGAAGGGCTGCAGTGTAAACAGTGAAAGATGAAAGGATATTCACAGAAACTGCAACTCAGGTCAAATCGGATTGCATATTCACAAAGATAGCTGAATTGTTTTGGAAAAGAGTTGGAAAACTACCCCATGGTCACTCTATCTCCATGGTGCCATCTCAGGAGATGTGCACTCTTTGTTTTGGGTCCCATATGTGCTGAGGTGGCAGGGCATGTGGCGATGAGGTCACTGCCATGTCACATGGGATCTTCCTACTTAGCTAGGCTGACCAGGAATTGAACCCAGGACCTCTCAAAAAGAGGTGCCCAGCCCCCTAGGGTGCATACCACTAGGACAGCTAAGTATTCATGGAAAAACATAGATAAATTCATACGCTCTGCCCTGGATATGTCAGTACTCAGTTAACTCAGGAAAAGATGATTTGCTTCACATTGAAAGGGGATTAAGGGGTCCACTCCATATCCTGATTGGGTGTTTGGTTCCATAGGTCAAAATGTGTTATCACCACTTTTGGTGGGGCCAATACTAAGATAGAAATGCCTGGATGCTCAGTGCATCCCTAATACAACTAGAGTATGCCTCAAAGCATTGGAAAAGCACTTTTTCTTACTCTATTGACAGGGGGTTGGGCGATGGCAGTATGCACGCCCTTAACTAGTAGTCTTTGCCAGCTTCTATCTCGGTCGCAATGAGAGTTAGAAACACGTTTTACAGCATGAGATGTGATTGTCAACGGTTGTTGGTGCAATGGGCATGCAGAGGATAGGAGCACGCGTAGGAATTATTTTGCATTGTCGACGGCAGCCATGTGGTGGCGGTGGAGGCTCAGTGTGGTCACGCCAGTGTATGGTCCGGTTGGGATCAAAGTTTCATTCGGTGGGTACCAATGACACATGTGTTGTTTGCTACTACCGGAGAGGGGGTTAATCCATGTCTAACAAATTTTAAATCTACAAATTCCGCCGCAAGAAATTCTGTACAATTTCTTAAAAATGAGCGAACAAATTACGTATGGTTCCTAGAAATTGGTCATAGTATGAAATGGTCGACTTTGCATGGTTGCTGCTTTTTCCAGGTGGACTGTGCATGATTAACCCTCAGCAAGGCATTGCGTGGTGACCCCAATCACCAAAATATGTTCAGAATGTATATCACCAATAAGCCATTTTTCAGCAGAGACATGTCATAGCCGAGATGGTACATGTATGTGCATACAAATGTTAGCTCATGGGTTCAAGTCCCGCCTCTGGCACCGGTTCTGGTGCTTTTCCTGGCGCTCTTTTTTTGTGCTTTAGGCGCTTTTTCCAACGCTTTTTCAGCATTACAAGTGCACATGACATGCATTGGACACAATCACAAACAACAAAAAAGCCTTTGGCGTGGTACAAGTGGACAAAGGCAAAGCTTAATGTGTAGCAATGCAAATCCTTAAAAAACCCAAACAAATTGCGCACAAAAATTTCGCACAGAATTTGTTAAATAGAAACCCCCCCCCGTATTTTATCTCCCTCTCCGGTACGGATGTCGGCATGAAAAGAGCTATTATGCAAGCACATGTCATGTCCGGCGGACTTGGTGCGGTTATTGTGGATCGCATTGCCCTCTTGGCTACCCGGTCAATGAGCGACCGCGTTTTCAAAATGAACTGCAAATTCCGCACCTCAATGGTAGCATTATCACATAGCAGAAAAACCGGCAGTCTACGAGCCCGTAGGAGCCAGGAAGCAGTTGCCTTGACAAACCACTTCAGAACTGTGGCGACCATTTGCACTGCCCATGACAAGTCATGGCGGTGCCCATGCCAATGGCGCCGAAATGATTCCTTACCGCTGCATTTGTATTTCTTTTTACTGCTTTATTGGCTATAGAACAATCATATTTTCAAAAACCTTACACTTAGCGTCCCGCAGCCTCCATCTCCGGCACCAAAGAAATGACATTTTCCCGTGTATAAATTTCCGTTACCTTGATCACGGACCAACGTTTACATTGCTGTTGCTAAAAAAATCCATGTATCGGCGCGGTCAACAACAATAAATAAAAAATCATGTCGCAGGAACTCACAACATCAACTTAAGCTAGGCGTCAACTATCAACATAGCATGGAATTGTGCCATGGTTGCTGGCGGGTGCAGACCATGCGTCAACTAACTCTTTTGGTTCTTTTGGTGCAAAAATGGGTGTTTTGTTGTAAAAACTCATCGGGTGTTGTGAAGTACCAGAAGAGGCTTTAATTGAAGACGTTTTTTTTCCGATGACCAAAATTAAAAACGCAAAAAATCGGTATTGCTCCTTAGAAATGAAAGAAAAATTTGGTATGAAACCCCTTGCTGCTGCTTCCTAGTGGATGTTCATTGTGGATTCCGGGTGGGCTGTGGATGGTTGCTGTTATTTCCTGGTGGGCTCTGGATGGTTACTGTTATTTCCTGGTAGGTTCTGGATGGTTGCTGGGAAGGGGTCGAGAGCAGGGGGGAGGGGTTTAAAAGGTATGTGTGCCTGTGACTGACTGAAAAGGTCCCCCTGATGGGGGGATCCGTAGCATCCATGTCCTGGGGGTGCATGCACATGCAAACATGCAGGCATGCAGACATAAAAAAGACCAAAAAAGCGAAGCTAAACCAATTGCAGACACCAGGGTTTGAACCCAGGACCCTTGGGAGTAGAAGCTAGTACAACTACCAACTAAGCTACATCAGGATCTGCCGCAATTTGAACATCAGAGAGTGGATGGCATAGTAAAAAAAAAAGGGTGAGCGTCCTTATGGCACCCCCTGACACAATATGGCACAAAGAATCCTTAAAATTGAAAGAAATATTTGGTACGAGGGAGGGCTTCGAAATTTGTCCATATCAACTTTTTCCGGCCCCAATTAAAGCCCCTTTTGGTAGAAACACATGCACCTTGGGGTGCAAACCATTGGAGTGCAGAAAACTACGCATAGGCACCCAATCAGGAAACATGGCTCTTTTTCCGAAACTGGAAAGGCAGCGAACGGGCTGGATCGTGATGATCGCAACGTTCCAGGATACGTGGTTCTCTGGACCCAACCAGCGCCCCATGGCAACTTGTAGTGGGATTTAGCACGTTATGCAATCTTCGGCTGCCCTTGGTTTTAAACTCAATCAAAAACCTGGGCGGGGGCTGGATGTGGGGCTTAGATGTGGGCCATCCTATCCTCTGTTCCTTCCCACTTCAGACAATACTGCAGATGTGGGCCATCCCATCCTCCATTCCTTCATACTCCCACACCGCCGCAAAAATACTGTGACCAAACAACACTGATGGGGCATGCATTGGCACAACACTACCAGCGACCCTTCAACTAATAGCAGGAAAGTATTCTGGGGATCACTTTGCTGACGGTGGGGCATTGCATAACGGTCAATGTGCAGCAACATGCAGAGATACACTCACAACGTGAAGCGGGAACAATGTATGGCAAAGCACACTATCAAGTCCAAAGAGCAGTCACAAAACAGACAGTCTCTTGTAGCAGCCGCGCCAGTTCTGCTGCATTGTATGCTGCACGCAACAACCAAATGCATACTGTTGCAATGGAATCACAAGAGCATCTGTGTGTTGGGCACGTCATATGTATACCATAGCATGGTGCGCATATTTACAGGGTGTCTAATGTGACATGGATGTGCTAAGCTTTGGCAACACAATGATATGCCGCAGCAGAAGCATATCATACAGCAGCACCAACTGAAACACACACACACATATATATATACATATGCTCTTGGCATTTTTGGAGGCCAACATCATGTGTGACTGTGATGTTCGGGCATATGCGGACTTGTGCATGTGGGCTGGTGATGTCATGTGTGTGCAGGTGTGCTGGGATTCTGCTACGTCACCAAACACACTATCCTGTCCCCTAAGCTGTGATAAGCACGTGGCTTCCGGTGACACCTCAAGAACCACAGAGGTGAAGCAGGATCAGAGGCTGGGGTCGTTCAGCGGGTCGCTACCTGGGCATGGATGTGTACCACAACTGGCACTCATTTCCGGTGAAGAAGAGGGGCTTGCAAATGGCAGGCGTGAGGCGTGTGTGCCCAGGGCCTCAGACCTCGGCATGTATAAGCGTGTGGGGCAGACCAAAACAGCAGGAAGAATGGCTCGGTAAATACACCTCACGCGTTGGGGGGGGGGAAGGCTAATATGTTGGATGCCATTAGATGCACAGCCTGGGGACCAGCTGGAGGGTTCACATGGCATGGAAGGAATTTGAGAATGGGGACAGGTGTCCATGGAACGGGATTTGGGTTGGACGGAGCTTGGGGGGAGGATGGAGGCAAGGAAATGGTATTTTCTTCAAACGGTCGAGTGCAAGATGGGGTACCAACTGAAGTGGCAGAAAGCCTTGCATAACCTCAAGTTGGGTCGGGGCAGCGTGGATGCGACAGGGATCAGCATGGCGGCAGTGAGGATTCAGGAAGGTTGCTGACCAGTGAAGTCGGTGACCTGATGCAGCAGTCATGCTAGACCCGGCGAAGTCACCGTTGCAATCGCATTCTGTGCACAGGGCACGCCTGAAACAGGCAATAACAACACTGTGTTTGTCATATGGGCGCAAGTTTGAGACATGGATTTCAACAGCAGGAGCATCACCAAGATAAAACAGAGAGGGCCACACGGGCACACGGCACTCCGAGCTCGACGCGACATGTAGCGCTTCTGGCGGGGGTTCAAGCATCGCTTGACGCCCCCACTGCATGTGGCAGCAGCAGGATGTTCCGTAACAGAAAAAAAAAAAGAAAAAAAGAAAAAAATCTGCACGCTCCAATTTTTTGGAGGCAAAAAAAAAGGCTGAGCCAGCCACCAGACGATGGTGGTTGGGTCGTCACCAACGGCGGTTGACTGGTCAACCGATAGCGGTTGGCGGTTAATCAACCAAATTTGGCTGTTAACCGCCAGCAGTTGGCCTGCAACTGCCCGCCCAGTCTTTAACAAAAAGGGGGGAAAAAGTGTTGGTGTCTTTAAGGAATGTCCTGGACAGCAGTACGCAACAGAATCGCTGCAGCCCGGACTGCAACACCACCACAGTGTACAGCGCCAAACATGCAAAAGCAGTGTGCACCAGTCATCTTAGCAGCCGCCATATTGCAGCAGTCAGAGCTAGTTGGGGCACGGTTGTGTGGATTGGCCGCAGAGAGCAGGGAGAGGGGGGTGGGAGTCACCTGCGCGCGAGCAGTGCACGTGGTGCAATCAGTGGAACCTGGTGAAAGTAAGGGGAGTGGGATACCCACCCAACCAGAAAACCCAGGGACCCAACAATGCGGCTGTTGGACACCCATCCCCCAACTTGATCTCCCAGCCACCCACCCAAAGGGGAAAAGGAGCAAAAAGATTCTTCTGGCGCAACCCCCCCCCCCCCCCCCCAAAAAAATGACCCACCCCACGGGGAAGGGGGTGTTGGTGGTTTGACATCCACGCACCCAGAAACATATTGACCCCCAGTATGCCAAGCCTCAAGCAAAACGCCGGGGAAGGCACACACAAAACACCATTTACCCAGGAGGACACAAGCCAGGCCTTCACTTCAGGGCAAAGAGGCCAAGAAGAGGAGGAGCAATGGGTGTCTCTGGAAAGCAGTCAGGGGCAGTTACTTCCAGCCGCGATTCCATGGGGAATGGCTGCAACCCGGCCCTGAAGGTTCAGTTTCTGGCCGTGCTGGCTGGAAGTCTTACAATCGCGATATTCTGGCCTGAGATACGTTTTTTGTGAAATTCTTTTGCTGACCAAATGTTTAGAGATGGGCAATGTGCATCCAATGAACCCAGTTCCAGCCAATTTCCAGCTGTCTATGTTGAGTCATAGTTGTTTTGCAGTCTGAAGTGTGCCACGGGTGCAGGCGGATGGGAAGGGGTGGGGCACAGAAATTGACCTCAACAACACAGAACACCTCAAAGAGGGTTTATGAGTCCAGAGCAGGCGTGAGCGCCATACACCCCCATTTTTGGGGGAATTCCGGGACATTCAAATTGTCGAAAATTTTCAAGTGCGTGTGAACAGCAAATTCGGGGGTTCTAGCAGGGCGTAGCAGACCTGGAGTTAGAGTGTATCCGCACTAGCACGTGATACACACTTTTTGTTTTTGGGATACACACAGGATACACACTCTAGAACCCTGGGATACACATGTGATACATGCAAACCATGAAAAAAAAGAGAGAAATCTTGGCCATCCCCCACAGGATACATGCTATGGTAACATGCACCATTTTTTGTCAGTGGCAGACACGGCTCCAAGCAGTGGGGAGAACTACTGGTCTCAGCATAGGCAGCGGCCGAATGGTAATGCAGACGGCCGCTGACCTTTTGGTCAGCGGTTCGAACCCTGGTGCGGCCAATATGGCGGCGGCATCACCGCTGGCGTCAAGCGACCACGATTCGAACCGCCGACATAAAATTCTGCAGCCGAGTGCGTTACCATTCGACCAAGGCTGGATGTGACACAAACATGTGTCCCCATTGCTTGGGGCCTTCAAGCCGCAAGGGAACAAAGGACTGGGGAACTGAGCGCGTAGGACTACAAATGAAGAAAAAGTTGGGATACACATGTGATACACACACTTGAAAGTTGGGATACACATTGGACACACACTTCTAAAGCCTGGGATACAGTCGGATACAATAAATATAAGTTTTGGGATGCACTCTATCTCCAGGACTGGGGCGTAGTAACACTAAACAGCCTAAAAACGGCATACATGTTCAAAACCTCCACCGCCCAGGCAAACCCTACACAAATGGAGGGCGAGGGGGGGCAACATGTTGTGGCTCAAAAGTAAAAAAATCCATTCTTTTTTGGCTCAAAATAGAAAACCCAAAACATTGGTCGCTTTGCTGTCACAGAATGGAGGTTCAATCTTTGGACCCCTCCCTCCTGCAGAAGGTTCGAGGGGGGGGGGGGTCCTAAAATTGGAGCCCGCCAATTTTTGACCTCAAAGTCATGAATTGTTTGGAATTTTTTTCATTCTGGGCTGTTTGAGATCCCCCCCCCCTTCTGCACTATGGCAGATTGGCTCTGGCAGTATGGTTGAGAGCTTATGCAGTTTTGGTTTTGACAGGGCAAGCAACCCAAGTTTTGTAGAGTTGCCAATTTTGTGGACTTGCTGAAGGCAACAGGGGGCGCACCGTGCACAGCCGGGGCGCTGTGCATAAAGTTGGCTGCTTCTTGCCCAAGCAGAGGCACATTTTCCACATTCTGACCCGCCGCTGTTTACCATTCGTAAGTGTGGAGAGCGGCAGCGTGAGGTGTATCAAAAAGAATTTCGGACAGCCCATCTGAAATTTTGGGACAAGGAAACGCCGCAATACCCAGTTTTTCACAGTTTTGAATTGATCATACACGCTTTTGGAGGTGGGTGGTTCCCACGGGTGTTCCTGGGATAAACACCATAATAATTGGCGCTGTGTGTGCTGTGCGAAAACACTCCCATAGATTTATTTTACTCATCCCACCACCCCACACTCCCACCATTCCATCGCTGTTGGCGCCAACGGGGTAGCAACACAATCTGAATTTTGTGGATTTAGCGAATGCAATGGAATCATGCTGCCATTTTTGAATTTGAGCTGAAAGCCCCCACCCCCCTACCCTTGCCCCCTGACCCACTATGGGGATTGGCTTGGGCCCTAGGGTAGGCGCTTGGATTTTGGCCATCTTGACATTTTGGCAGCCTCAGACACGCTGTGGTAACCACCGAGATTGGTTGGTAATCGTGTGACACCAGAATCATAGTGGGACGGAAAAGGGTGTGTTGGGACGCCTATAGTCTATAGTCCTGGCTTGGACCAGGCATGGCCTGTTCAAAGCCTGCAGCAGGCACTGCAGGGGTCTCCATGGTAGGGGGGTGTCTCAGCCACCCCCAGGGGTTTTGGATGGCCATGCCAGGCAAAGCTAGAGGCTGCAAATCATGGCATTTTGCATCCTAATATGATTGTACTGTCAGAATATCCCCAAACCAACCACCCCAGGAAGCTACCACAGGGCCCGGGCAGCCCAAAACTGCATGATTGTGGTCTGAGATCCTGAAGAAACAATGTTGCAAACGGCGATTGTTGGGTTTTGAAACGGGCCAGGTCAGACTCTAGGCAGGACTGGAGGCAGCAAAACATGTCATTTATCCGCTATGGCTGCACTGTCACAATGTTCCAACACAACCCCTCTAGGGGGGGGGGGGGGTTCCTAAGGCCGCCAAAACCCCTTACAGCACTTTTCTTCAGAGAAACCGCAAAAACTGCAGCCCACCCACATGGCATTCATGGAGGGATACTACTACTGGACAACATAAAACCTTTACAATGGGCGAAACCGGGAATGCAACCCCTTGAGGTATGGAACATGAAAACGGCCCAAAAGGAGGGGGGGATGTACAGCACGTAAAACAGATGCCAGTCAGTGGCCAACAAAAGACCACAGTAACTTTCTGCCCACAAGAGTGCGGTGGAGTGGGGCCTGGTTGCAGGTCATTGAAGACAGAACACAATTTGGCAGCCATATGCAATGCTGCCGCTACGCTGAGCTGTGCATCCCCTACTTCCGATGGTGCATTATTGAGAATAACTGGAAAGTGCCGGACCCTGACCCTCCGCCCCTGTGGGCACCGGATGCCCCCCACTCTCCACCCCCCACCTCCCATAACAATGGGTGTGCAGCCCTGGGGCTTGGCTGGGCCAAAGTGGGAAAAATTGGCAGGGATGCCTTTGTCTCATCAAGTAATGGTCTTGCATTAAACGCATATTAGAATTAACTCCTGAGGGTATGGGACACAGAAAACCTCCAAACACGTATATGTCGCTCAGGTGCCCTTGACCTGACAACCACTTGGAGGGGATTCCACCCCTCCACCACCAGGGGTTCCTAGCAGCCTCCGTGGGGACGGAGGAGGGGCAACTTGCTTTTTGAGTCTGTTTCTTACTTTGGAATTGTCCATCAAATTCCGAGCACTCCGTGTATAGACTCATGATAACAAAATGGGCCCAGGCGAGGAAAATTTCGTGCATATTAACCATTCATATTAAAACATGGATCGTCAGGAGAAGGAGAGATAAAGAGGACCAGACATGACAAAGGTGCGCCGGGCAAGACCTACAGCGTGGGTGGGGGAGTGGCCAGAACCTGTTCCGCAGCGACCTAACCCCCCAAAAAATTCTTGACGAAACCCGGTGCGGGGCCGGGGGCTAGGGGGGCTGGGGGGTAGGCAGCAGGGCGGGCCCACTGTCAACCGCCCAGCCTCCTACAGGCAGACCAACCACGCTCCACCCAGCGCAGTCCCCCCTTTGGTCAGCCAATCTCTTTGTGAGGGGGTAGCAAGGGCTTTGGTAATGGTGAGTGCAGACCTCAATACTTGACAAAGGTACTGGAGCCCTGTTTGTAACTTCTTGGCCCAGTCTTGGACCAAAGCTCGCACCATCCTCTGAAAGTAATCACAAAACTACGGCACCGTGAATTTGCTGTGCACAGTCTGCTGCACGAAGTCTTAGAATGGCCATATGACCCACGCATAACGTCCGCGGTGCCCCAAATGGTCCTGTGTGGGTACCTGTGATAGCGGCCTGCACCTGCACCTGCACCTGCACCTGCACCTGCAAAGATATGACGACGCAGCAGCAAGAGTGGTGTGTGCGCACACGGCGCATGCAGCTGCCGTTTGAATGATGCAGATTGGGGGCAAGATTGCACAAGACGTGCATGTGTCTAGAACTGAAAGTGCAGCGAATTCCCCATAATCATGAGGACTTTACCTGCAGGCATACGGCAGACGGACATTTGCAGGCACATGATTCTGAGGCATTAGAAAGCCCCTGTTAATAGCCCGCAATTGAACACCAGATGTCGTATGTGGAAAGAGCACAGGAGGGGGGGCGCACCTGTTGAAAATTCTATTGCCTTGGGCAGGTCCACTCCCCTAGCAAAGCGTTGCCAAGTGGATGCAGAGTTGCACAGTAATCTATACAAATGTGCCGATATTGCTTGTAAACAGCACTCTCATGTGCCCATGGACACTGAACAGGTGGGCCTAATTGGTACTGCATGGCTCCCAATGGGATTTTATGTGCTCCATTTGTCAACATCTGATGACGCAATTCTGGCCCAAGGCCACCCAGCAGTCATTGGAGGTCACCTACAAATCACGATTTTCCAACCAACCAGCATATATTAAAGTTGTCACGAAATGACCACCCAATAACAGCCCGAGATTCCCTAGGGGTTGTCGTAAGGTTTTTCAGCCAACCCATGCCGCCCTGAAACGGTTGAGTCCTCACCGGTGGGGCCTAGGGGGGGCCTGATCTTGGAAAAGTGGAGATAGCACCTTTTTTGCATTGTGTTACTCGCAATTGCCCATGCCATGCTCCTTGCCTTGAATATCTGTGGGTTCTGCATGTCCTCACTGCCTTGGGGAAGTGGGGAGTGGTACTCCCGCAATACCCTGCCGCACTGCCTCGGGGCAGTGGGCAGTGGGTAGTGGGAAGTTGAACTCCTGCTGCACACTGCCACACTGCCTCGGGGCAGCGGGCAACGGACAGTGGGCAGTGGAACTTCTACTGCACACTGCCACACTGCCCGGGGGCAGTGTGGCAGTGGAACTCCTACCGCACACTGCCGCACTGCCTTGGGGCAGTGGGCAGCGGAACTCTTGCGATACACTGCCACACCGCCTGGGGGCAGTAGGCAATGGAACTCCTGCAATACACCGCCGCACTTCTTGGGGGCAGTGGGCGGTTGAACTCCTGCTGCACACTGCCACACTGCCTGGGGGCAGTGGGTAGTGCAACTCCTGCCGCACACTGCCACACTGCTAGGGGCATGGGCAGTGGAACTCGTGCTGCAGTCTCAACGCGCGTGGCTCTCGCACGCCACGGCAAGAGAGGGCCTCATTAAGGCCCAAGCAGGACCCGGGGGCACCATGGCGAGGCCTTTGCGGGAACTACAACTGCACCAACAAGCGGAGCGGAAAGGGGTCCCCGGGCGGCTTTGAACTAGACCCACCATACGTGAGGGCAAGCCTGCCTGCCGCGCAGGTGCGTACACACAAACCGCACAGAGCGCGCACACACACACACACCCCTGCCCGTTTTGCTATTCCCGTAAGCAAGACATCCTCGCCATTGCCTTTTGGTAACACCGCCTTTGGCACACCACACCACATCACACCACACCACACCACACCACAACACACACTGAGTACTCCCCAGCTCTACTCACGGGCTGGGTGCCGGGTGCGAAGCCCCCGACGACAGGGCCCGGGCACTGCCAATAGGCGGTGTACTAACAGTGTCGGGTGCGCGCACGTCCCAGTGCCAAGCACCATCCCCAGGGACCCCGCGGCCCCTAGTACCGGCCGCCTTGGCCCTGGGAACGGTCAGCGACCCTCCGTAGAGGACGGCTGACCAAGCCTCCCCCTCCTCTCTTCCCCTACGCGCCCGCCCACGCGCCAGCCCACGCAGGAGCCCGGACATGCGCCCCCCCCGCGCCTTTGCCCCACCCACAGGGCCCTCTGCCCCAACTCCGTCCCACACACCCCCATGCAGCTCTCGGTGCCCCCCATGCGCTACCTCCCGCAGCCACTCCGTGCCGCCTCCCCTGCCCACTGCCCCTCCCCCCACCCCCTTCTCCTGCCCTTGCCCCTCTCGCAGGCTGGCAGCGCCTGTGCGGCGCGCCTCCATGGCCCCGCATCGGCGGCCGGCCGCGTGAACAATCTGGACCCGGGCGCGCCGACGAGGAGCCTCCAATACGGGGTCTTCATGGCAAGCGTCCAGGTGTGCAGGTGGAAAGGGCCCTGAAGGGTGCATGTGAGGGGCCCCCGCCCTAGCAGAGGCGCGGTGCCTGGGAGGAGGGGATGGCCGGTGGCGCGGACATGCGCGGGGGGCCCCGACAACGACCCCCCGCCCTGTAACATGTGCGAGGGTACGAGGAGGGATATAAAGCTGGCCTGAGGACTGGAGTGGAGCAGTCCAGTGGGTCAGTCGATTGTGGGCCAGATGACAAAGCCCGGAGACGCCGCCCCTGTCCCCGTCCGGTTGGACACCCTGGTATCGGTATCCGACATCCTTTAGGTACGGTATAAGGCCCCCCGGCCACCACCCCGGCGCCAACACCAGGGAGGGCGTCCGGGAGGGGTAACAGCCCCCGATCCCCCAAAGGCAGCCCCAAAGGTGAGCGCACCACTGGAAGGGGCATGTCTGCGGGGTAAACAACAGCGCTGAGTAATTCCCTAACGTAATGAATAGTGCCTACTGCCGTAACTAATGCTTAACAGGGTAAATGGCCCCCCCCCGGGGCCAGTTTAGTGCGCAACCCCCAGAGCCGGACTCGACCGGCCGTACTGAGGCGAGCCCAGAAATGGGTATGGCAGGCCACAGTCCAGCTGGTAGCCACGCCTCAGTACACTCCGTGGGCTCATAAGGCCCACGGGGGCCCCAAACACCGTTACGTTCGGGAGTTAAGCCCCGGCGGTGTTTGGGGTTGTTCCTGGTTAAGAGGACTCACGTTGAGTCCCAGATACTGTTACCCCGGGGTTATGACCCCCGGTACTGCCTGCTTACTTGCCTGCTGCTGCTGGGAGACTCCGAACACCCCCTGGGCTGGGCTCCCCGTCCCCCCCAGGCCGGTGCGCCCGGTTCCCTAAAGAAGATGGCCCCCCCTTGGCCTGGCAGGAGACTCCGAACACCCCCTGGGCAGGACTCCCTGTCCCCCCCGGGCCGGTGCGCCCGGTTCCCTGAAGAAGATGGCCCCCCATTGGCCTGGCAGCAGACTCCGAGCACCCCCTGGGCAGGACTCCCCGTCCCCCCCGGGCCGGTGCGCCCGGTTCCCTAAAGAAGATGGCCCCCCATTGGCCTGGCAGCAGACTCCGAACACCCCCTGGGCAGGACTCCCCGTCCCCCCCGGGCCGGTGCGCCCGGTTCCCTAAAGAAGATGACCCCCCATTGGCCAGGCAGGAGACTCCGAACACCCCCTGGGCAGGACTCCCCGTCCCCCCCGGGCCGGTGCGCCCGGTTCCCTAAAGAAGATGGCCCCCCATTGGCCTGGCAGCAGACTCCGAACACCCCCTGGGCAGGACTCCCCGTCCCCCCCGGGCCGGTGCGCCCGGTTCCCTAAAGAAGATGGCCCCCCATTGGCCTGGCAGCAGACTCCGAACACCCCCTGGGCAGGACTCCCCGTCCCCCCCGGGCCGGTGCGCCCGGTTCCCTAAAGAAGATGGCCCCCCATTGGCCTGGCAGGAGACTCCGAACACCCCCTGGGCAGGACTCCCCGTCCCCCCCGGGCCGGTGCGCCCGGTTCCCTAAAGAAGATGGCCCCCCATTGGCCTGGCAGGAGACTCCGAACACCCCCTGGGCAGGACTCCCCGTCCCCCCCGGGCCGGTGCGCCCGGTTCCCTGAAGAAGATGACCCCCCTCTGGCCTGGCAGGAGACTCCGAAACCGCAACAAGTGGTTGGGCCCGTTCTCTGAGGGTGCCACCCCTGCATACCTGACTGGTGAGTACCCTGGTGACTACGGCTGGGACACTGCTGGTCTTGCCGCCGACCCTACCACCTTCGCTGCCTACCGCGAGGCTGAGCTGATCCACGCTCGTTGGGCCATGTTGGGTACTTTGGGCTGCTTGACCCCTGAGCTGTTGGCCAAGTACGCCGGTGTGCCCTTCGGCGAGTCCGTTTGGTTCAAGGCTGGTGCTCAGATCTTCTCTGAGGGCGGTCTGGACTACCTTGGCAGCGACCATTTGGTGCACGCCCAGTCCATCCTTGCCATCCTGGCCTGCCAGGTTGTGCTGATGGGTGCCGTTGAGGCTTACCGTGTGAACGGAGGTCCTCTGGGTGAGGATTTGGATCTGCTGCACCCTGGTGAGGCTTTCGATCCTCTGGGATTGGCTGACGACCCTGACACGTTCGCTGAGTTGAAGGTGAAGGAGATCAAGAACGGCCGTCTTGCCATGTTCTCGATGTTCGGCTACTACGTGCAGGCCATCGTGACTGGTGAGGGCCCTGTTGAGAACTGGGCATCCCACATTGCCGACCCATTCGCCGTGAACGGTTTGACCAGTGCCTACGTGACGCAGTTCGCCCCCAGCCCTGTTGCCATGTTCGCTGTGTCTGGCCGCAAGTTCCAGAAGTCCGTCACCCCTCTTGACCCCTGGTACGGCCCTGACCGGAACCTGTGGTTGGGCCCCTACACCCAGAACGTGCCTGCATACCTGACTGGTGAGCTGCCTGGTGATTACGGTTGGGACACTGCTGGACTGGGTGCTGACCCCACCACTTTGGAGAAGTACCGTGAGGCCGAGCTGATCCATGCCCGTTGGGCCATGTTGGGCACTTTGGGGTGCATCACCCCAGAGTTCCTTGCCAAGTACGGAGGAGGCATCTCCTTCGCCGGGGACTCCGCTGTCTGGTTCAAGGCTGGTGCCGCCATCTTCAGTGAGGGTGGTATCAACTACTTGGGTGAGCCTCAGCTGGTCCACGCCCAATCCATCCTGGCCATCCTGGCCTGCCAGGTTCAGTTGATGGGAGCTGTTGAGGCTTACCGTGCAGCTGAGTCTGGCCCATTGGGTGAGGGATTGGATAAGCTGCACCCTGGTGGAGCCTTCGATCCTCTGGGATTGGCTGACGACCCTAACACGTTCGCTGAGTTGAAGGTGCAGGAGATCAAGAACGGCCGTCTTGCTATGTTCTCGATGTTCGGCTACTACGTGCAGGCCATCGTGACTGGTGAGGGCCCTGTTGAGAACTGGGCATCCCACATTGCCGACCCATTCGCCGTGAACGGGTTGACCGCTGTGTACGCTGCACAATTCGCCCCCAGCCCTGTTGCCATGTTCGCTGCCTCTTCCCGCAGGAGTACGGCCAGTGTCCCCTCCTCTGCCTGGTACGGCCCTGACCGCAACAAGTGGTTGGGCCCGTTCTCCGAGGGTGCCGCCCCTGCATACCTGACTGGTGAGTACCCTGGTGACTACGGGTGGGACACTGCTGGTCTTGCCGCCGACCCTACCACCTTCGCTGCCTACCGCGAGGCTGAGCTGATCCACGCTCGTTGGGCCATGTTGGGTACTTTGGGCTGCTTGACCCCTGAGCTGTTGGCCAAGTACGCCGGTGTGCCCTTCGGCGAGCCTGTGTGGTTCAAGGCTGGTGCTCAGATCTTCTCTGAGGGCGGTCTGGACTACCTTGGCAGCGACCATTTGGTGCACGCCCAGTCCATCCTTGCCATCCTGGCCTGCCAGGTTGTGCTGATGGGTGCCGTTGAGGCTTACCGTGTGAACGGAGGTCCTCTGGGTGAGGATTTGGATCTGCTGCACCCTGGTGAAGCTTTCGATCCTCTGGGATTGGCTGACGACCCCGAGACCTTTGCTGAGTTGAAGGTGAAGGAGATCAAGAACGGCCGTCTTGCCATGTTCTCGATGTTCGGCTACTACGTGCAGGCCATCGTGACTGGTGAGGGCCCTGTTGAGAACTGGTCATCCCACATTGCCGACCCATTCGCCGTGAACGGTTTGACCAGTGCCTACGTGACGCAGTTCGCCCCCAGCCCTGTTGCCATGTTCGCTGCGTCTGGCCGTGTCTCTGACAATCTGGCGGCCTGGTATGGCCCTGAGCGGAACAAGTGGTTGGGACCATTCTCTGATGCCTCCACCCCTGACTACCTGACTGGTGAGTACCCTGGTGACTACGGGTGGGACACTGCTGGTCTTGCCGCCGACCCTACCACCTTCGCTGCCTACCGCGAGGCTGAGCTGATCCACGCTCGTTGGGCCATGTTGGGTACTTTGGGCTGCTTGACCCCTGAGCTGTTGGCCAAGTACGCCGGTGTGCCCTTCGGCGAGTCCGTTTGGTTCAAGGCTGGTGCTCAGATCTTCTCTGAGGGCGGTCTGGACTACCTTGGCAGCGACCATTTGGTGCACGCCCAGTCCATCCTTGCCATCCTGGCCTGCCAGGTTGTGCTGATGGGTGCCGTTGAGGCTTACCGTGTGAACGGAGGTCCTCTGGGTGAGGATTTGGATCTGCTGCACCCTGGTGAAGCTTTCGATCCTCTGGGATTGGCTGACGACCCCGACACGTTCGCTGAGTTGAAGGTGAAGGAGATCAAGAACGGCCGTCTTGCCATGTTCTCGATGTTCGGCTACCACGTGCAGGCCATCGTGACTGGTGAGGGCCCTGTTGAGAACTGGGCATCCCACATTGCCGACCCATTCGCCGTGAACGGTTTGACCAGTGCCTACGTGACGCAGTTCGCCCCCAGCCCTGTTGCCATGTTCGCTGCGTCTGGCCGTGTCTGTGACAATCTGGCGGCCTGGTATGGCCCTGAGCGGAACAAGTGGTTGGGACCATTCTCTGATGCCTCCACCCCTGACTACCTGACTGGTGAGTACCCTGGTGACTACGGGTGGGACACTGCTGGTCTTGCCGCCGACCCAACCACCTTCGCTGCCTACCGTGAGGCTGAGCTGATCCACGCTCGTTGGGCCATGTTGGGTACTTTGGGCTGCTTGACCCCTGAGCTGTAGGCCAAGTACGCCGGTGTGTCATTTGGCGAGCCTGTGTGGTTCAAGGCTGGTGCTCAGATCTTCTCTGAGGGCGGTCTGGACTACCTTGGCAGCGACCATTTGGTGCACGCCCAGTCCATCCTTGCCATCCTGGCCTGCCAGGTTGTGCTGATGGGTGCCGTTGAGGCTTACCGTCTGAACGGAGGTCCTCTGGGTGAGGATTTGGATCTGCTGCACCCTGGTGAAGCTTTCGATCCTCTGGGATTGGCTGACGACCCTGACACGTTCGCTGAGTTGAAGGTGAAGGAGATCAAGAACGGCCGTCTTGCCATGTTCTCGATGTTCGGCTACTACGTGCAGGCCATCGTGACTGGTGAGGGCCCTGTTGAGAACTGGGCATCCCACATTGCCGACCCATTCGCCGTGAACGGTTTGACCAGTGCCTACGTGACGCAGTTCGCCCCCAGCCCTGTTGCCATGTTCGCTGTGTCTGGCCGCAAGTTCCAGAAGTCCGTCACCCCTCTTGACCCCTGGTACGGCCCTGACCGGAACCTGTGGTTGGGCCCCTACACCCAGAACGTGCCTGCATACCTGACTGGTGAGCTGCCTGGTGATTACGGTTGGGACACTGCTGGACTGGGTGCTGACCCCACCACTTTGGAGAAGTACCGTGAGGCCGAGCTGATCCATGCCCGTTGGGCCATGTTGGGCACTTTGGGGTGCATCACCCCAGAGTTCCTTGCCAAGTACGGAGGAGGCATCTCCTTCGCCGGGGACTCCGCTGTCTGGTTCAAGGCTGGTGCCGCCATCTTCAGTGAGGGTGGTATCAACTACTTGGGTGAGCCTCAGCTGGTCCACGCCCAATCCATCCTGGCCATCCTGGCCTGCCAGGTTCAGTTGATGGGAGCTGTTGAGGCTTACCGTGCAGCTGAGTCTGGCCCATTGGGTGAGGGATTGGATAAGCTGCACCCTGGTGGAGCCTTCGATCCTCTGGGATTGGCTGACGACCCTAACACGTTCGCTGAGTTGAAGGTGCAGGAGATCAAGAACGGCCGTCTTGCTATGTTCTCGATGTTCGGCTACTACGTGCAGGCCATCGTGACTGGTGAGGGCCCTGTTGAGAACTGGGCATCCCACATTGCCGACCCATTCGCCGTGAACGGTTTGACCAGTGCCTACGTGACGCAGTTCGCCCCCAGCCCTGTTGCCATGTTCGCTGCCTCTTCCCGCAGCAGTGCGGCCACTGCGCCCAGGCAGTGAGGTCGTGCATTGCAGGAGTTGCACTGCCCACTGCCCCGGGGCAGTGAGACAGTGCATTGCAGGAGTTGCACTGCCCACTGCCCCCAGGCAGTGAGGCAGTGCATTGCAGAAGTTCCACTGCCCACTGCCCCAGGGCAGTGAGACAGTGCATTGCAGGAGTTGCACTGTCCGCTGCCCCCAGGCAGTGAGGCAGTGCATTGCAGGAGTTCCACTGCCCACTGCCCCAGGGCAGTGAGGCAGTGCATTGCAGGAGTTGCACTGCCCACTGCCCCCAGGCAGTGCGGCAGTGCATTGCGGGAGTTGCGCCGTCCACTGCCCCCGGGCAGTGAGGCGGTGCGTTGCAGGAGTTGCACTGCCCACTGCCCCAGGGCACTGAGGCAGTGCATTGCAGGAGTTGCACTGCCCACTGCCCCCGGGCAGTGAGGCAGCGGATTGCAGGAGTTGCACTGCCCACCGCCCCCAGGCAGTGAGGCAGTGCGAAGCGCTATTTCCATTGCCCACGGCCCCCAGGCGGTGCGTAACAATGCCCACTGCCCCCTGCCCACAACAACGGAGCAGCAGGGCACACACAGTGCAGTGTGGTGCCGAGCGCCAAGCAATGCGGCACCACAGAGAAGGCACTGGTGGTGCAGCGCGGCACGCAGGGTGCAGTGGGCAAATGAGACCCTGTGTGACTGCGCGCAGGCGTCGGCAAGGCAGTGTCGGCCAAGTGCGAGAGTGCACTGGTCCGGCTATGCCACAACACACTTACACACAGCGCGCACACAACACACACAGCCCAGCCCGTTTACCTGTACCCGTGGGTAGACATCCCGGCCTTTTGCCCTTTGGTAACAGCGCCTTCGGCACACCACAACACACAATTTGGTTTGGAAATTTCTTGAGGGGTTCCATTGCCCACTGCCCCCAGGCAGTGTGGCAATGCATTGTCCAGGTGCATCCTGACAGACACGCCATACCGGCGGTGGGGGAACCCTCCCCAACGGGGCATTAACTGACTAAGGCCCTAGGGCCTTAGCAAAACACACACGGGCCATTAGTTCTATGAGGCCCTAGTGCGGTCCCGCACAGGGGCCAGGATCTCAATGAGGCCCCAGTGCGCTCACGCATGGGGGCCATCAGTTCTATTATGCCCCTGTGCGGGAGCCATGGCCCCAGTGCGGTCCCGCACAGGGGCCATGACTTCAGAGCGGCCCCAGTGTGATTCCGCACAGGGGCCATTACTTCAAAGAGGCGCCAGTGCTATCCCGCATAGGGGCAAGGATTTCAATGAGGCCCTAGTGCGGTCCCGCACAAGGGCCATGACTTCAAAGCGGCCCCAATGCGCTCACGCACGGGGGCCAGGAGTTCAAAGAGGCCTAGTGCTATCCCGCACAGGGGCCGTTACTTCAAAGAGGCCCCAGTGCGCTCCCGCACAGGAGCCAGGATTTCAATGACGCCCCAATGCGCTCCGGCACAGGGGCCATGACTTCAAAGCGGCCCCAGTGTGCTCACGCACGGGGGCCGGGAGTTCAATGAGGCCCCAGTGGGCTCACGCATGGGGGCCATGACTTCAAAGAGGCCCCAGTGCGCTCCCGCACAGGGGCCATGACTTCAAAATGGCCCCTGTGCGCTCACGCACAGGGCCCAGGATATGAGGCCCTGGTGCAATCCCGCACCGGGGCAAGTATTTCAAAGAGGTCCAAGTGCACTCACGCACAAGGGCCCAGGATTTCAATGAGGCCCCAATGCGCTCTGGCGCAGGGGCCATGACTTCAAAGAGGTCTCAGTGCGATCCCACACAGGGGCCATAAGTACAAAGGGCCCCTAGTGCGATGCTGCACAGGGTCCGGGATTTCAAAGGGGCCCCAGTGCGCTCACACACCGGGGCCATGACTTCAAGGAGGCCCCAGTGCGCTCCCGCACAGGGGCCATGACTTCAAAGAGGCCCCAGTGCAATCCCGCATAGGGGCTATGACTTCAAAGAAGCCCCGGTGCATTCCCGCACCGGGGCCAGTATTCCAAAGAGGTCCAATTGCACTCACGCACGGGGGCCTTGACTTCAAGGAGGCCCCAATACGCTCCGGCACAGGGGCCATGACTTCAAAGAGGTCTCAATGCGATCCCACACAGGGGCCATAAGTACAAAGGGCCCCAGTGCGCTCCGGCACAGGAGCCATGACTTCAAGGAGGCCCCAGTGCAATCCCGCACAGGGCCCAGGATTTCAATGAGGCCGCAGTGCACTCACACACGGGGGCCATGATTTAAATGAGGCCCCGGTGCAATCCCGCACCGGGGCCATGACTTCAAGGAGGTCCCAGTGCACTCATGCACGGGGGCCATGACTTCAATGAGGCCCCAATGCGCTCCGGCGCAGGGGCCATGACTTCAAAGAGGTCTCAATGCGATCCCACACAGGGGCCATAAGTACAAAGGGCCCCAGTGCGCTCCGGCACAGGAGCCATGACTTCAAAGAGGCCCCAGTGCAATCCCGCATAGGGGGCTATGACTTCAATGAGGCCGCAATGCACTCACACGCGGGGCCATGATTTAAATGAGGCCAGTAGTTCAAAAAGGTCCCACTGCACTCATGCACGGGGGCCATGACTTCAAGGAGGCCCCAATGCGCTCCCGCACAGGGCCCAGGATTTCAATGAGGCCCCAATGCGCTCCGGCATAGGGGCCATGACTTCAAAGAGGTCTCAATGCGATCCCACACAGGGGCCATAAGTACAAAGGGCCCCAGTGCGCTCCGGCACAGGAGCCATGACTTCAAAGAGGCCCCAGTGCAGTCCCGCAAAGGGGCCATGACTTCAAAGAAGCCCCGGTGCGGTCCCGCACGCGGGCTAGGATTTCAAAAAGGCCCCATGCGCTCCCGCATAGGGGCCATGACTTCAAAGAGGTCCCAGTGCGGTCCCGCACAGGGGCCATAAGGGTGGAAGAAAAAAGGTTTGCGCGCGCGGGGGGTCGTTGAAGCCCCTTTCTGAGCCCCCCCCCCCCCCTTCAGGGCTCCCGTGACGGAGACCATACCTACGCCCCCCAACCCCCCGCCAACGGTGGTGGTACTTATGGCCGGTCATTTCCGGCCACATCCCATGGCACAAAGAAAAATGGAGGATGTAGTGCCCCACCTGGGCCTCCCGTTGGCACAAACTACTCGGATGTAGATGTCAAATCTGACACATCAGAGGAATTGGAATCGGAAGCACACTCGGCATCTGAATCTGAAGCAGAGGTGCAGTCATAGTTGGAATCGGAGCTAGAGTCAGAGTTGGAGCTTCATCAATTGGGCATAATCTGCATCCTGCATGCGAGAATTAGCATCAGAGGATTGTGTTGCACAATCAGGGCAAAACCACGAATGATCTGTAATGCAAAGAACAGCGGGGACACAACACTTTTGGTGATACCCAACAGTGGTAGTGTGCTCACAATCACAAATCAGAATGTCATTATCCTCTGTGGTTTCACCACTCAAACATTCAGCACAAACGATATCAGACTCATCAGAATCAACATCCTTTTGCAAAACTTCCTCCACATGTGTAACATCAGCATCATCTACAGGCAAACCTTTCGCCTCATGAATTATACGGATGTAGTTGTAAATTCTCTGCACCAACTCCGCCTTTGGCCCACTGCTGCTGATGGGGGGGGTCTGAGTGTGCATTTCGCTTAGCCCACTTTATCAGGGGGTCGGGCATTGCGACTCCTGACGAGGAGCCTTGGGCACCCCCAGTTGACAGTTTTTTCTTTTTCCCCCTCCCCTCTTTGGATCCTCCAAAAAAAAGGGGTGTAACACCTGCTGAACATGTGTTTCAATAACATCACGGTTGAGCGCACTAGGGAACCACCCCCTAGGCCCTGCGTGCCCCTAACTTTCCCCAGAGGGACCGGCGGGAGTTAGTTCCGGTTGAGGCTACAGAACCCCTGCGCTCTGGGGGGCCCACATGTGGGCAAAATGGCTACATAACCCCTGCTGTCTCGGGGCCCGAATTGGGGTAGAAAGGAACCCCAAATAAGGGTCCAGCAATAGGTCTGTCACGGGAGCCCCTTTCCCAACCCCCCCCCCCCTTCCTTCAGGGGGCTCAAACGACCCCCCCCCTCCTCAACAATTCAACAACCATTTCAGATGACAGAATTGCGAGGAGCTGGATTTTGAAAGGTTTCTCATTTCTCTGGGCAAAACGTGGGCAGGGCATAGCCCCAGTCCACTCCACTCCACTCTCTATTGAATCAGGCAATAAATTCTGAGCATTTTCAGTATGCACAAAAGGGGCAAAAACTCTTTTGCACCCCCGCCTCACCGTTAGGAAAAAAAAGTCCACCTCCCCTCCTGCCCAATCCCTTCGTTTTGGGGTCCGCACAGGAGTGGTTGGGTGGGTGGGTGGGTGGTGGTTGGCGGGTCGGGTCCCAGACCCAGCAGACCCTGTACGCCAGACTCCGTCCCACTGCGTCCCCAACCCCTTCCCCAGCTCTGGCAAAACTCCAGGGGCTGCCCATTTCGGGCCCCATATGATCGCCTGCGGGGATCGGCTGTCACTCCAGTGACCCACTGTAACATCTGTGGTGTGTCTCTGATACGTGTTGAGCATTCAGAATTGTATTGGGACAGTGCAGGTGAAGAATCTGATGAAGAACCTGCTGCCCCACAGTTGGCGCCCACACAGACGAAGCAAGTTGCACCAGGCTGGCATTGGAAATCTTGTTGTTCACGTGTTGTGTGCCCTTCATTCCGTTCACCACCCATACGTCCACTGCCATCTCTTCCAGACTGAGTGGTGGCGTAGGGGACAGTGGTCGGTACAGGGCCAACACCAACGCCCTCACCAGCAGTGAGTGGCTGGCGGAAGGATGCGGAAGGTCCTCGGGGACCAGCCAGCCGGTCATCACTGTGTGTGGGCAACAACAGCAGCAGCACGGTGTAAACTCCTGCGATCCAGTGCATCCTTACAGCTCAAGACAAACAAGCTCTCTGCAAAACCAAGCACTTTGGCAGCAACCCACAACCGTCATCAAGCTCCATCTCCTCCCGCAAACCAGACCATGGACCCCTCCAGTGCTCCATTCCTCTCTGCCCATCCCCTCTCATCCTCTCCTGTTGCTCCGCAAGCGCACAGAGGGAATCCTTGCACCACGCGTGCACTGCCCAAGGTATTTGAACAATTACCAAAGGAAATGGTCTCCTGTTGAAGACCCTCAAAATACTGTACGTTGGATGCCTCTGGTGTGTCATGGTGTCTTCTGATGGTCTGCTGTTATGGAGACCATATCACTATGTTTAAAATTGAAAATGAGTACACAAATACAATATGCACCACCACTAACAGGGCCCACCGCAAAACATAATCCACAGAAGGAACAAAAGGATGGAAAAAGATGCACACAAAGAAAAAAAGGGGGGATGAAAGCATATTGTATACATTTGGAGCTCTGTGCTGCATGCAGTACCCTCTCAACTGTTGGACATCTGCTTGAAACAGCCCCAGCAAACGACCATGCACACACTGCATCTGATAATGTCTCATAAGCCTCCCCCCAAAACCCACCTCCCCCCTTCAGGCCTTCATGTGCTTTGCATAACTAGTTTCTGCAATCGCCATCCATCCATAGCCAAGAGACCCCTGCAACCTGATGGGAGGGCCAACTCGTCATCGCATGAGCACAAGTTTACGGGCAAGGTTGTAAAGTTAGACCTGGTGAGGGAATAGGGAGGTACCCAAACAACTAATTGTTGTGCGGCGCTTGTGCACTACCACTACCACTACCACTACCACTCTCAGAAGGAGGGCGGTCTGAAAAAGTTGGATTTGCCATTCTGTGCTCTCTTCATGGGAATCATGTCCCACAAGCACACTGACCACTTGGCCAGGCCACCTGCTCTCCATTCTAAGAGGCACTTCAAAGGGGGGCAGGGGGTTGGTATGACACCTTGGTATGATACCCCCCTCTTAGAGGCCACTTCAATCGTTGGGAGGGAGGGGGAGGTTGTGTTTGGATCGGCAAGGCGTGTTTGCAGCATGCACACGAAAAGCCCACGTGCTGGATCGGCAAAGGGTTTGCCACGATGGCCACGCAAAAAAATCTACCACTAGATCAGTAACCTTGGTTTCCTGAACAATATTGTGCACACACAAAAACCAGTTTCCTACAGTGGTATTGTACAAAACCCTACTATTGGATTGACTAGGGGGATTTCAAACAACGTTGTCCCCGCGGTACCCATGCCCTCCCATTATTGTATGCTTAGCTCAGTCGGCGGGGGACCTCAACCTTTCAATTATGGTACTTGGGATATGTATGTCTCAATATGAACGGAAGAGGGAGATGAGCTGTATGCAGTGCATGTTGGCATCCGATGGTTTTCTATAAATTAGGTACCACACCCATCAATGTGGTCCTACAATTCCATTGTTCCATTGTGTCTCGTGTGTGCCTCAATGCCTTATGGTCATTTATTGGCTGCTCATATATCAAATTCTCTGAAGTCCAAAGAACACCGTGGGGACAGTGTATCCATTTGATACGCTGATGGTATGAGGTGACGTGTCGGTGTGGTACACTGCGTCCCTAGCGTACCCTGTGGTGTGCCTGCATCTGAAATTGCTACAACCGAGTCGGGTGTCCAAGGGACAAAGTCATTGTGTTCTCTCATGGACGGTGATGGTGTGTGTTCCCTTGCTCCCATGAACTGCACCTCCGCTCCCTCCGCTTGCACCTCGGAAGATGAGTGTAACAACGCCCCTGCCCTGCCAACTTATCTACCAACTCATTTTCTAGCAACCCCACATGCGAAGGCACATGATGTGTGGTGACGTGGTCCCATACACTTCCAATAGTATAAGTATTTGCTTCCACAGGTCCACGTGTGCTGCTGGTCCTGATGACGTGCGCTATAAATTCCGTTGCCACTTTATGGCCCATCCGTTGCGCCCAATAACTATATACTCCGAATCGCACAAAGTTGAGGCTCGACGCATCATGGATACCTCGTTCAACGCCCTGAGCAGTGCCCTCAACCCCACCCTTCCAATGGTTTGCTTTCCCCGTACCGGCATGAATTCAGAAACATTCATCTCTGGCCGTGATGCATGTTGTTGCATGTTGGGTGTGCTCAACCTTCCATGCGTGCACCAACGGCCCTACTACATCCAGGTGTGCTCAGACAACGCTCCCACATCCTACATAGAAGATGTCCCTCCCAATTCTGTGTGTGCTCACACAAGCCTCCACAATTTGTGTGTACCTGGGCAGCCCTTCCAAATCCCTATGTACTCACGCAGCCCTCCTGGATCCTCGCATGCTTCAACAACCCTCCCTCATCCATGTGTGCTCAAGCAGCCCTACCACCTCAGGCATCCTTTGTGTGCTGATATGTGCTGAGATAGCCATCATCATGACTCCCGGAAGCATGTCTCTTGCAGGAGACATAACTCCTGGACGCATACCTCCCACACACATGACTCGCGGACGCATGTCTCTTGCAGGACACATGACTACTGGACGCACAACTCCCACACACATGACTCCGGGACGCATGTTTCTTGCAAGACACGTGACTCCTGGACGCATAACTCCCAGACACATGACTCCCGGAGGCATGCCTCTTGGAGGACACATGACGACCGTACGCAGAACTCTTGCATACATGACTCCCGGACACATGTCTCTTGCAGGACACATGACCGCCGGACGAATAACTCCTGGACAGATGACTCCTGGACACATGTCTCTGGCAGGATACGTGACTCCCGGACGCACAGGTCCCAGCCACATGAGTCCCGGACGAATGTTGAAACATAACTCCCGGATGCACAACTCCCGGACACATGACTCCCTGACACATAACTCCCAGAAACATGACTCCCGGACGCATGTCTCTTGTAGGACACATGACTCCCGGGCGCATCACTCTGGTACACATCAGACCCGGATGTAGGTCTGTTGCAGGACACATGACTCTTGGAGGCATGTCTCTTGTAGGACACATTCCCGGACGCATGTCTCCTGCAAGACACGTGACTACCGGGCGCATACCTCCCGCACACATGACTCCTCTGTGCTTGGGGTTGACTGTTCATGGATCGCTTTCGTTCTGTGTTGTGCTGTGGGTGGATGTGTTGGACTGAGCGGGGAATAGGTTGCGGAGGGCGGCGTGATGGGATGTGTTTCTCTTTAGTGCCTATGGATGTGCTGTATGGGCCGTGAGAGACGTGGAACGAATTAGCACCAAGTGGAGGCACAATGCTACTGCTCCGGGCAAGCTATCGCTCTGTGTACGTTGTCGCTTGATGCTTCAGCTCAGGGAAGCCGATATGACTTCACCCAAGCCCATCCCTCTGCAACTTCGTCCCCTACACCTGCACTGATCTTCCCTTCAGGTCAGAGAGCAATGAGCACAAGTACAGAGCCATGATTTCGAATCAAGCTGGACAGCTTAAACTAACTCAGGACGGCTCTGTACATAGGTAGCCAGATACTGGAGTTACCGACAGCTCTGATGTAGCCTTTGCTCATTTTGCTCTGTGCCACCGCGCCCCACCCCCCACAGACTGGCCCTGCAAGCATCGTCGTGACTTCCTGCACTGTACCCGTGTATCCCCCCCCTCCCACCCCCTCGCCCCAACAAAGTCCTGTGCCACCAGCCCGCACGGGCAGGTCGATGTCCATCGCAGCATGCATGGCTGTATAAACCACCTCTCACATCGTGATGTTCCCTTTCAGAAAAAAAAAGGTTCTGGGCAAATCTCTGATTTGGTTTTTGCTGTCACGTCCAAACCAGCAACTCAGGTCCACAGTGAACAGAGTTGGGCGACAAGGCCTGAAAGCCTGTACTTCTCGCGAATCAGCTCATATGGAGGTAGGTGCACCCGCAGGTACACGTGCCAGGTCGAAAGCAGCAGAGAGCACACCAACGCATCCCAGGTGCCCACGTGTACCCTCATGCAGCCCAATGCCCCCTGTACATATTTCTGTGGATAGCATTGGACCTGGAAGAACTCGCAGAGATGTTGACATATGTTAAAAAAGAGTGTGGTGTGTTATCACTCCTAAAACGGTTGATAAAACCAGCTGCGGTTGTTTTAAAGGTAGTTTTATCACCCATCTGGGGGTGGTTTTATCACCATGACTATGAGCCACATGTATGTAGCTGGAATCTACATGATCTTGATTTGATCCCCGACTTCCTCTTAAATACTGACTTAAAACTTACCCCTAATTACATGACCAGGATTTTGTGTTTGTCAACAGCATGCGACTAGCCAAAGTGATTGGTGCAATACTGGTTTGTTGCTCGTAGGGCTCGTTGAGCCAGGTAAGAGGGGGGGGGGTCCACAATGGGGGTGTTGTAGAAGTTGGATGGTTTTTTCACCCCATAAAGGGGGGGGGGGTTCTACCCGCGGGGGCGAGGAGGTTTGTGCTACTAGTATGGTTCCAAAATCACCCCAAGAGGGGTATTTGTGTCCGCAATAAAGGGAGCGGGGTTGTCCACAATGGTGAGGGGGTTATTTCACACCACAATGCTGGAGAGCACCATGTGGTGAATGAAAAAAACAATACAAACGGATGGATGGATAAACCAAATCTGCAGCCTCCCAAACTGGAAATTGGATCACAAGCTGACAACCTTCAGCACAGTATGCAGAGCCCAGGTGCCCCCTGCTGAGCAGATTGCATCGCATTTGCAACATACACACACAAAAAACATAAAAAAAAAGTCAATTATGAGGCACCTAGGTTTTGGGAAATATGGGACAAACCTCAAACACCCACAGGGATGAAATACCAGGGCAGAAGACAGCGTGTGCCAAAGATATAAGGGTGGCAACCATCGCTGTGGACAAAAAAAAGCACGTACCCAAGAGTCTGTCATAATATATAAATCAAGGTGCCTCCACAGTGCTACCATTATGGAGATCAAAATGCAGTGTTCAAAATGCAGAGCACCCCCGCAACAAGTATCCCACAGCAGCCACAGTCTCGCTTCTGAGGGGCATGGAAGCCCCACACCTGGTTCAATCGCACACCATCGACAACTTGCTCTGCCAACCACCTTCTCAGCAATGCTGGACATCTATTGCAGTTGTGCAAACACAAGCCCAATGAAACGGATTTTGCCACCACCCGCAGTATGCATTTGCAGGGGCAGCCGAATGTGAAGGAATGTCAGTAGTTTCCGCACACAGAAGGTGGAACTTGGTGTTTGACACATGTCAGGTATCGCACCACACTCCCGAACTCCCCAGGAGATTTGCGATTGGCTAGATTATGTTGATTGGGACTAAGGGTTAGCGTTGACTGTAATCAGGATCAGGGAAGAAACAGGTCAGGAGTTCGTGTTAGGATTCTTCTGAAAGTTTAAAGGAATAAATGTGCAGCAATAGGAACCAGTAAAAATCCAGGCAGAATGCCCCAAATGCTTCGACCTGGAGCAGCCCCCCACCCTGTCCAGCGTCCAGCACCTCACAACAGTAGCCATGCGACCACCAGGTGAGGGTGGGGCACACAAGCTAGTTTACCTTACACACAAAACATGCATCTCATTTCTGGCAACAATCAAAACCGTCACACATGTTGGCCACCAGGGGGTTTTCTGTTAAACTGGTTGTTGTACTGATTGCACTGATGATCTTTTACCCTAAACTTAATGCCCAAAAGATACGTATCCCCACTGCTGAATGCATGTGCGCATGTGGTCCTCGAGCCAGTGATCCTGCTGCTGTCGTTGGAGCATTGCTGGGTGACAGCCGCATGCAGATGTGCCAAAAGATGGCATTGTTGCAAAATGGCATTCATGGTGATATTGGTGACGGTGGGACAGCAGCAATTGGTAGTAGCCCAGCGGCACATCAAGCCAGCTGCACACTGTCAGCACTGTGCACAGCGCTTCTTTGGACTTTTTTGCAATGACCTCCGACAGGATTGAAAAAATCTTGAAGCATTTATGACCGTTTGCAGGCCAGGCCTCGGATCCTGGAGACAACACATTTAAACACGGCCTGGCACCTGTGGTGCCTGTTACGTCGCTCTGGAGGGGTGTCCAGTTTCCTGGTTTCTTGGTTTCTGACGGGTTCGCCAATTTGGGCATGCATTGGCAGTGGCTGCAGCGACCTTGCAGCTTGCAAAACGCACCCTGTAACCCTTCTGGTGGGGTAGGGCTCAGGGACTTGCTTTCTTTTCATTCTGACGGCGGCAGCGGCGGCGGGGGGGGGGGGGGGGCAGGGTGGTGTGGCTCCCCACCCTAGACCCCTCAATTCCCACTCCACTCCAAATCAGCGAAAAGCAGGATTTTTCGGACCGTTCTTAGTGGCACCAAAAAGCTTTCTTCGGCACCTTTGGCACACATTCAGGGGGGGGTTGCTTTGCAACATCTACCCAATGCCATTTCTGTTGCAGATATGATGACCCAGCGCTTTTTGACTGAATATTACAGCTCCGTGGTCAAACTGCTGCCCCACGAAAAACGCGGAGATCCCCTCAATGCGATCTTGTATTTTCTGCTTAAAGATAGACTCAACGAATCAAGAGGCATTATATGACAGGCAAGAAGCAATTTCAGCACTGTTTTTGAACACACCCATGGCCACCAGCAGCAGGAAAAAT
This sequence comes from Eutreptiella sp. 'Long Island Sound 2002', assembly GCA_964036045.1. Taxonomy (NCBI): domain Eukaryota; phylum Euglenozoa; class Euglenophyceae; order Eutreptiales; family Eutreptiaceae; genus Eutreptiella; species Eutreptiella sp. 'Long Island Sound 2002'. The sequence continues at coordinate 181,325,994 of OZ038380.1, read as the reverse complement.
GGCAGGACCACGAGGTACGCTGCTTGCAGCATGCATTTCTGTCAATGCGGTCAACTGTAGTCAAGTGCAGCAGTGGCACCCGGCCACAGCACACCCAATACGGCCAAATCTGTTTTAACAACACCAGCTTCCAATCCATAAACACCAGAATTCCATGTAATCATTGGGCCACTGTCCAACAAATCTGCTCTTTCCCACGCTTGGGGTACATTCCGGTAAGCCCCCCCCCCCCTACACCCATCCCCCATTCTCCTGAACCCCCCGTCGGAGCAACTCCCTTTTGAATCGCAAATGAGCTGGGCATTTGGGCTTGGTGTGCCGTGATTCTGTGCTTGAGGACCTCAAGGTTAGGACTTCGCAGGACTAGCGGGGACAAGTGCACAGCAAAAAAAAAAAAACAAGCCAGGCTTGAGGTTGTCTCCAAATACTCCTCCTCTCCGGTATGTCGGAGAACTACACCAAACAGAGATCCCCAAAGCTATCAGCTGTTCTCTCTGCACCCATCCTCCTCATATCTGGTTCCACCACCCTGCCCTATCTCTGTCTCATCCTCCTGCCCCCCGTCCGAATCTGTTCCTTCTTGGCAATGCATCCCCCTTTCTGTCCCCTCCGTAATTTCTGTGCTGCCCTTCCAGACCGCAGGTGTTTCATCACCATCACTTCCCTCGAGCTCATTCGTTTGTTCGCCTGTCTGCCAAACTTGCTCCCCCTGAACCCTTTCCACCCCTACACCCATGTCCCCATTGTCCTCCATGTTCTGTGCACCTTCATGCCTGAGCTCCTGAATGCCGCCGCAACTCTCCTGGTCCCATTCTCTATGCCTGTCCAGCTCTGCTTCCCTTTCTCCAAAACCAGTGCTCTCCCTATCCCTTCCTTCCTCATCCATGACTTCCTCCCCCTGCCCCTCCCCATCGTCCCCTTCCTCCTCCCTGTCCGAGCCCACCATCCCACTGGCCATTCCCTCTTCTGTGCATGCGGTCCTCTGCTCCTGCTCCAGCCCATCCCTAGCTTTCGGCCTTGCTACCAACTCCTCTGGCAGTACACAGCTCAACGCATCATCCTCTTCTCCTGCACTTTGCAGCAGTGCATTCTCTTGTAGTCCCTAAGAGCCAGCAAAAGGGCCAGTGTGCAAAGAATAAATGGGGATGGTGCATGAACACAAATTTGTGTGGAATGGCAATGAGAACTGCCAAAGCAGCAGTGGGGGACAGAGCATGCAGAGCAACAGGGCAACATGAGCTAGCCACTCTCGAGGTGGACCGTGCAGAAACAACAGACCCAGGAAACTGGGACGTCATTCTTGACTGGAAGTCTGTCCATCATAATTGTGCCCGTTGATCTGTCACACTACAACAGTATCACTGCACCGTGCCTCAATGAAGCAAACCAGGACACATTTCTTGAGAGTGCAGGTCACCTCCTGTATGCCCCGGGATCATTATCAGCGGCGCGCCAAAGCCCACCCACGTACCTGGGCTCATTGTACATGAAATGCTCCAATGACACGTCAGGTGCAAGTGGACAACTCAACACTCGTTGTGGATATCAATGCACCCCAAAGCCCTCACATCAGTCGTTTCAACCCAGAACTTTTGTTCGGACTTCTCCCTACGATACGCTTCCAGCACACAGCAACCAACAATGCAAAGGATGCAATTTGCATTGATCCAACAGCCCTGTGTGAAAGATGAGACCGAGTCCACTACTCCAACTGAACTGGGGGTCCCAGATGCAGGATTCCAGTACGAGGAGCACACAAACCTGATCCATGTTTGGTATTTGCCGGACCCTGGCCTTTTGGCAGGCTGCCAGGAGCTGACAAACAAGATGTGGCAGCAGGTTTGACACCAAGAACCGCGTTTGCTTGATTACAGGCACATGGCGTTGCTCTCCCAACGGGGGAGGTTGAGGCCAAACCTCAACAAAGCAACCAACCGGCAACTACTCACCCCTGGCCATGCCACTACAGCGACTCCAGCCGGGGAATTAAACGTTTTTGTACCGAGGACAGCTTATGTGGTACAGTCTGTGCGGAACCCACAGGGTATTGATGGCAATTCATGATTGATTGAATGCTGGAGTGGGTCACAAGATGTGGCAGGTTGGCAATGGCACCTGCGGGCTGTGCTCATGTTCCGCTCGGGCACGCTTTGTGGGCTGCTCGTCGTCTCTCTCCACATCCCTACGCTTTGAGCTGCGCTGCTGATGTTGTGCTTTCGTGCCACCATCACTACCCCTCTCGACATTCCTGCCCCTGTCCCCGACGCTAACCCTCTCCCTCTCCCTCTCCCTCTCCCTCTCCCTCTCCCTCTCCCTCTCCTTCTCCCTCTCCCTCTCCCTCTCCCTCTCCCTCTCCTTCTCCCTCTCCCTCTCCCGGTCCTTATCCTTGTCCCAGACCCTGTCCTGGTCTCTGTCCCTGTCCTTATCCCTGTCCCTGTCCTTGTCCCTGTCCTTGTCCCAGTGCCTTTCTTTGTCCCTGCCCCAATCCCTGTCCTTCTGCAGCCTCAGCAGCCTCTCCTTCTCCTTTTGCCTTTCAATCCATGTGGTCCCCTCTTCCTTATGCCTGTCCCGAATCCTATCCCTGTAACTGTCCCTGTCCTTTTCCTTCTCCCGTCCTCTATGGTCCCTTTCTCGGTCTCGATCACGGTCCCGATCACTGCTCTGCCATAGTAGCCCCGCCTGAAGAAGGCATACGTGCAAGCCGCAGGTTGCAGAGGGCATTTGCAGTGGTCATTGAGGGTTGCACAGGGTTGTTGAGGTGTGTACAGGCTGGAGCATTGTAGAAAGCTGAGGGGAGTCAAGGGCGCAGTATACCTGGTGAAAAGGAAAAAGCACGGAGTATAATTTGAAAACTGCCATGTTAAAAATTGAGATATTCTGACTCATTTTTATTTAATCACCCAAACATCTTTTCAACAATTTTGTACACACATGCTTCTTGCTCAATATTGTTGAATTCATATTACAGAAGTATGCCCAAGGCCACGTACAAGTGCCTGTTTTGCAAAGCAGGCATGCAGCAACCAAATTGATGGGATGCCAATTCCCGGAAGCCAAAATAAAAAAATATATACTCCTTGTGGCCGCCCTACAAGGGACCCAGTTTGGATAAATGCTGTTGCACCCAAAAGAGGTGGTGAAGACAAACTTGTTGCAAATGTGTAGTGGTGGCCTGAAATTGCATACAATACAATGTTCTGCAAAATACATGCACAAGCTAAAAAAAAATAGGTTGCAGTGTAAATAAATTGTCATAGCAAGTGGCTGTGTGGCTGCATGTGGTTTCACAGGTCAACTTTGATGCTAATATGTGGTTACTTGGCCCCCCATTTAGAGGGTGCTTGCTGTGCAACATTTTCGGCCATTGGGGTATATGAGCAAGCTTCCACATCCAAAAATACAAACATAAGAGACACAGACGCTAAACTACGTCTAGATTAACCCCAAAATCACCCCAAAAATGCCTTTGGGACACCCCAAGTGGCCCTAATGAAGCTACACATCCAATCCAATCCAACATGTTGGGAGGGAAACTGGCCCGTCAAGTTTCCAAATCCTCTAGATTTCAATGGGTCTTGAGACCTTTGGGAGCCTAAAAATTGTTGGCATTTGGCCGCAAAAAGTGGTGCTGGTGAATGGCACTGTTGCCTTGGTCGCTTTGGCCAGCCAGTGTTGATGTTGCGCCTCAATAGCTGCTGGGCCACGCTTCATGCAGTCTTTCAATAGATGACCCTTCAGCCCGCGGCAAGGGGCTGGCGTTGTGTGTGCGTCAGTTGGGCGTGCCCCTGGATACAGTGTTGGGCTTTGTGTCTGACAATGTGAGCGCTACCTTTGGTGCGGACGGGGGAGGGCCCTCCCGCTACGTCTAGGTCGACACGGTGCGTCGTGAGTATGCAGCGTTTCTAGAAGCGGGAGCCGGTCAGGAATACTATGTGCCGGCGCAACACGACACCCTTCGCCGTGACCTCGTCGCCGGCTGGCAAGAAGCCTGTGACGGGCTAGCACATGACGGGCTGAGCGTGGCGCACGCGGGATCTGTGCAGCTGCCCGCCTTGTTGGGGGACATTGGGCTTCTACTCCGGTCTGCTGTTCAGGTCTGCGATGTTGTGCGTGCGTTAGACAATATATATGCGTCAGAATGTGCCTTCCGGAGCCTTGGTAGGGCCCTTTGACTCCCCGTGCTGGGTACGTTGCCTGCAGTCGCGGGAGATGCAGCCCGCGGGTCAAAAGTTCGCCTATTGGCTGCGTGCGGCACCACACACATATTGCTCCGATGTCTCTGATCTGCACTGCTATATGTGCCGCGAATCGTGTCCCTGCTGGGGCACTCACATGTGGCATGACTACATGGCGGTGGCTCTGGCGGTATTGGCGGGCTAGCGGGCTCTAGCTGACCTCCTGGAGGCGCAGTGACTCTTGCTGGACACTGTGCAGCAGCAGGGTGCGCCCAGCGGGGTTGTGTGGCGTCTTGTGCATCCCGACCTGCCTTCCGACCCTCTGTCAGTTCACCCCGACGTTGATGTGCTCGTGTCCTGGCATGGGGCGGTGGTAGTTTGCGACGGGGCGCTGGTAGTGGCGGCGATCCTCGACACTGCTGTTTGTGCTTTCCTGAATGCCGCTGCTGCATGGATCGTGCTGCCTTGGCGTTCCTGATTGCGGTGGCCCTGGGAAGCTATGTGGGGCCCATTGGTGGTTGCATCCACCCTGGCGCATGTGGGCTGCCCCCGGCTCCGGAGCTTGCGGGCCCCTGGTCTGCCCTTGCCCCGCAACGCTCGCGTCCCACCACGCCCGGCCAGTTTTCAGCGACGCCCGTGTGGTTCGGGGTGCTGCCGCCCCCCCCTGGGCTGGGTGGGCAACTGGGTCTGTACGCTTGCTGAACCTGGCGACTTGAGTATCGAGTGGACCACGGTTTGTGTCGCGCCTGAGCTCCGGGTTAGGTACTGGGTTGGGGTCTACACTGAGGAGCTGGGTCGTGCGCTGCATGCGCTAACCCATGACGAATGGGAGACTGAGCCGGTGTCAGCGGCTGGGGGGCCGGAGGATGCTGACGACGGCGGGGAGGGCTTTTCACCCTATTTGGGTGTTTGGACGGGGGGGCAAAGGACTAGGGCACAACTTGCTTATGCAATTTTCCACTCTCCACAACACACAATGGAAAATTTCAAAACCCATTTGTTGATATTTTGACCATTCATAATGATCAAATGTCCTACGTAAAGCATGTTTTAGCCCCTCTATATGTGTTTTTCACCTCGGGCCCCCCGGCGTCACGCCGGTGCATGGCGCCCCCCCAAGACACCGGGCGAGGGCCATGGGGTACCCGTTGCCGGGTATGTGTTGTGTGTGGGGGGGTGCTCGCACGAGGAGATTGACGGTTGCTTTCATAAGGCAGAAGCCCGAAGGACCCATTGACTAGGCCGTTCCCACAGGAAATGGCAGGGGGCGGGGCAAGACAAGCCGGAGCAGCACAACGGGCCAAGGGCCGGAGCCCAATAACCCAAACCCATCGGCGGGGCAAGAGAAAGGTATAGCGGCTAGGAGCTTTCGGGGGCCCCATGGGCCTAGCAGCCACCACGTGGGTCCCCATGGGTGCCAAGGTACGCGTATTGTCACCAAATGATCACTCAACCCCATCCTAGGAGCGATAGGAGGGTTTGGAGGAAAAATTAAATTCTATTCCCTATTGGCAAGACACCTCGAAGAGGGAGGGAGCACAGTTAGTCAATCAGTTAGCTCGTCACAAAGTCATTCACAAGCCCCCCATCCCCATCCAACACCCAAATAGGGTGAAAAAGACATATAGAGGGCATTCGTCTTTTAGCGTCCACTGGAATATGTACAGAGGTCGAGGGGCAGGGAGGTGGGCCGAGTCGAGTTCAGGCGCCCGTGACCTCCCCTACAAGCCCCCCGCCTGAGTCTGCACGGCAGCTAGGAGGGACGAGGGGACTAGGTCTCTTCCATGCTTGCCCTGCCGTGCTGCCGCCGCTGCGGCAGTGTGGACTGAGGTGGCGAAGGCGCCGAGGGCGCGTTCGCCATGGGGTTAGAGGAGCCCCCCCTCGCGTTGCCGGATGCGGAGCGGGGGTGGGGTGCGCGGAGCATGTCCGCTATGGACCTGGTGGCCTTCGGCTGTGGCCGCCTGCGTCCCCAGGGTGGGGATCGACGCCGCGGCACCGCGCGGCGACTCAGGGCCGCTGAGATGCGGCTAAAAACATCAGGGAGCGACGCCGGGGGCTTAGCCGCCGACAAGGGGGGGGGGGGGTTGCTCTGCAGGGGGAGGGGGGGGGGGCAGGGGGGCGGAGGAGCCCTACGGCGCAGGAAGTGCCCTTGGCGGGTCGGCATCAGGATGGGCGCTTATTGGCGCCGGCCCGGAGTTGTCTCCGGCTGTTGGAGGGAGGGGAGAAGAAGTCGGCATCCCCCCCTTCCGGTTGTGCTGCCACACTCACTGCCCTCCCCTGGTCATCCGGGAGGTCAGGTTTGGGGCGCTTCAGGGATCTGGAGTCCCCGGACCCCAGGGCCGAGGGGGGCCGAGCTCTTGCCCATGGCCATGGGTGTCTAGGCGGCACGAACCCACCCTTGGCACTCTGCAAGGCCATGGGCACCTGTGATTGCTGTGATTGCATGTGCCGAGGGTGCTAGGTAATCTTGGCCACGGCTCGCCTACGGCATGGGGTACTTGATGCCTGGCGATGGGTACCTGTGGCTCTTGGTGATGGGTCCCCACAGCTACAAGCGTGCCTGTGCCACCGACAAGCGTGCAAAGTCCCGTGGTGCCTGTGCTATGGAAACGATCAACACCATACAGCCAATGTGCCTTGTCGGATCCTCCGGTTATTTTCCCACCCGACCAAGATGATGATAAATGGAAGGAAATTTGCTTGTGGTGCACCATTCCGCGACCGAGGAGGACCCACACATCAGCACTGCACCCGAACACGCGCACGCGAAGACGCCATCGGTGTCCACAAGCACCGCAGACTAGCCATGTCTATCGCCCTCTTTGGAACCGTCCGTAATCGCCAGCACAGGCCCCCGCGGAGGCCGGAGGACGACGAGCTCTACGGGGGCGGGGCAGAGGTCCGGATGCCTGACCGGGCGAAACTGTAGTTGAAAACTAGGCAGCCACCTGCAGACGCACTCCCAGTTGCTCCCCTCAAACTGACGCAGCCCCGCCCCTAGCACGGTGTAGCGAAGCATGTTGCAGGTGTATACACTACGGCTTTTGAGGGCAATGAAGAGCCCCTTGACGTACCGCAGCTGGTGCCGCGGAAACAGGAGGGGGGCGCAGAAACCCAGCGAGCGAGGAGGTTTTAAGGGGGGGGGTCCGGACCAAAAACTCATCGGGGGATGTGTTAATGGGACAAAATAATGATTCTACAAGGGGTTAAAGTAACGGTTCAACCCCTTGGGGTAGGGTACACAAATAGGCCCAAAAAGGCCCAAAATGGGGGGTATGTGGCGTTTTCCCATGTATACGGGCTTGCCTGGCTTTGATCTAACAACCTCTGCAGGTGATTCTCAGGTGCCACTAAACAGCCTACACAACGTGAAAACAGCTGTCCTCACTGGCAAGGGGCCATATGGGCCGGGGGGGGGGGGGGGGGTACTTGGAGTTGGGACCTGGGAGCCCCGCCATGGGTTAGTTAGGGGGTCCATATACAACAAAAAAGTTTTTTAGGACCAAGGTCCAAATACGAAGCTCCCCTAGGGTGTCGGCTATCTTGAGCTGCGTGAAAACGAGGTCTTCCAATGTTGTTGTCGCTGCGCACCGCTGCTCGACCATGTTGGGGCCATTGATAGCGTAGGTTGTGGTGGAGTATGGTGTTAACCTTGTGCGCGCTTCCGCAAGATCACGACAATACGCGACAAAGTTTTGACCCCCCTCCACCCCCACCCCAAAAAGGGGGTACCCAGGTACGGGGGGCTACGGGGTCAAAATCCAAAAAATCATCGGGGAATCATTTTTGGTCCTAAAATGATGATTTTACAAGGGGTTAGACGTCAAAAACCATACCTTGGGGTTGCTACGCGAACGACCCAAAAAGGGGGGGGGTATACAACGCCCGCGCCTGCGCTTGATCTAACAACCTCACTTTGAGGTGATTTCCAAAATTTTTCATGTGCCATTAAACCGCAAAAAAACAGCAAATCTGGGGCTTTCGGGGGGGCATGGCCTGGGATGCATGGGCCTGGTGGCCACCACGCTAGTTCCTATGGATGCTAGAGTACCTGTATTGTCACCAGTGGAGTGAGTGCTCGTATTCTGGCGTCGGGTGTGTGCGCCACTGAGACAGGCGCAGCGCCCGGTCCACTGCGCCAGGCCAAAGCCTAGTCAATGGCACTGGGGCACAGCCTGAGCACTGGCGCTACTGCCACTGTGCTGGGGCACCCCCCCCAGCCCACCACCGCCAGTGAATGGTGACGGTTGAGGCCCAGCCCAGCCAGTGTAACGGTGCCACGGACGGGGCTTTTGTGGCGGCGCCACTGACTGGCGGTGCTGGTGCGCAGCGCAGTCGGTGGTGCTGGTGCGCAGCGCAGTCATCGGTTGGTACACAACGCAGTCTGAGACGCTGCAGCAGCCCGGTCTGTGGAGCTGGTACACAGCCCAACAAGGAAAAGCGGTGGGAGGGAGGGGTCTGTGCGTGCGCCCCACCCGTCTTGCAGCCTGTGTGCCAGACAGCAAAACTCCAATTCTGAACCACAACCCCCTGACAACGTGCAGCACCGTATGCAGCACCCTGTTGATGTAATTGCCCTTCTGGAGTTACCCTCTCGACACAGCTGCAGCAACCATCACAGTCACAGCCACAGGTGCAGCACAAGCAGCAGCCACAGAGACAGCCATCAGCACAGGAGCAAGTAACTCACACAGCGGTTGCGGCAGAACCACTACCACAAGACGCACACGCCGGACCGCGACCTTGTTGCTGCCACCAGCCTCTCCTTCAGCATCCTCCACATCTGCCATCTTGCGCACCACCCATTTCTCTTTGGGGGAGGGCTGTCCTCCAGACGATCGCTGCACACTGTCCGTTGGAACCACATCCATGAAATCCGCCAAATCACTGAGATGCTCCGTTAACTGCAGCAATTGGGTGGGGGGACACTTCAGTTGTGACGGGAAATACCCCTCCAACGTACTGTTGCTGGAGGCCCACTTGAGGTGTGCATGTGGGGGGGGGGGGGGGGCTAATTAGATTGAAAAGATGAAATTGATAGAAAGATAAACAGAAGCACAACAAATGCAGAAAAACTGCTGACGGCAATTTGAGGCAATGCGCTCCACAGTCTGACATGAGTGCACCTGTAATCTCCAAATCAGACCTGGTTGAACCTCAAACACATACAATGACCAAAACAACACCTGACGACATTCTCCAATACGACTGAAGTGTGTGAGACAACGTCAACTGCAAAGACATCAGAGGTTTGGGGGGTTCCCCGGGAGGGCGCAGTGCCCGAACGCAGTCAGTTGCGCGGACGACCTCCGCACCTCCCAGGCGTCCCTGTATGTGTGGGAAACAAAAGGGGCATTCAAGGGGCCCCTTGGGGGGGGGGGGGGGCGCTGGGATGGGGGGTCTGGGAGGGGCATTTCTTGGGACCCAAATTACGTGAGCCCCCGCTATGGGAAACAGATGCGTGAGCACGACTCTGCTCTGGCAGGCAAAGAGAGTGGTTACACGACAAATGCAAAGAAAGAAGAGATGTTCAGTGACATATCATAGGCACCTTTCACTGCAGCGAACAAGACAGCAGGAGAATGTTGGTTGCCCACTACACCTGCGGTCCTATGAACTATCTTCTGGCTGGTACAGGGCAGCAGATGGTGCCACCAGGCACCTGGTATCGCCTCGCCCCCACCCCCCACAATATTGGACGATGCTCTGGCCCTCCCAACAGGGAACATGCCGCAGCGACCAGAGCCGCGCAACTAATTCTGGCTCGGGCCCCTGTGGGTGGGGGAAGGGGGTTACTTCATGTCCTGGGACCGGTACCGCCAGCCCCCCTGCGGGACCTCCGGTTTTGCATGGACCCACACCCTCAATACAAAACGGATCGTGGAGGTCCAAGAACGAATGGAAATCCAAACCCAAAAAAAAAAGGCAGTCATTTGTGTTCCACAAAGCCCCTCTGGAAGTAGCAGATAGCTACCCCGCCGCACTGTAAGCCCCTTGGGCAACACGCCTGATTCGGACTGTATTGTCTGCCCTCAATCAACTCAGGGTACAAATGTTGGGGTAAAAATTGGGCGGCACTCTCAACAGAGTTTTCACCATCAACAGAATTTTCCTTCTGGCCCACTGGCCATGGCAGGCCCAAAGCCCAGTGCTGGTGGTGGTGGTGTGTGTGTGTTTTGGGGGGGGGGGGGGGGCAATGGATGTTTGTACATTTCTGTTTGACACCAATACTTCACCAGCATTTTTCGCTCTGCAAACGGGTTCCGGTTGAACCCAGTCGGTTGTGTTTTGCGGGGGGGGGGGGGGGCTCTACACTGTGTGCAGTTGTGTGTGTGCGGGGGGGGGGGGGGGCGTACATGGGAAGGGGGACCTCGAGTATATACATGCACCACCAAGGCCAGTCCTGTAGCGCTTTGCGCTGTGCAGGGGCCAGTGCGGCGCTACCGACACGTTTTGCTTGGGGATTTGAAGGGCATTGCTCCGTCTCTCTGTGTCACTGCGGGCAAATCATGGAGGTAGAGTACGTTTGATGGAAGGGAGGGTTTTCTGCAATTTTATGGGGAAGAGTAAAGGTGAGGTGAGGTGAGGCCAAGCGAGGTGTGATGAGGTGAGGTGACTATGACTATGACTGTGACTGTGACGATGGCGATGACTGTGACTTAGGACTGTCAGGTCCCATGTGCGACCTCCTCCTAGAGGGTCGGCCCTGCGGGCCAGCCCACTCACGTACTCCCAGATGGTGGCCCCGTTCGCCTGGAGGTGTCAGTTGCGTTGGGACACAGGTCCCTCTGAGCGAGCAACCCCTGCTCATACCAGCCGGCGTCAAGTGGGGGGCCGGGGGTGGGGGGGCAGGGACACTTCAGAGCATGGGATGTGGGGAGTTTGCCACAAAGGTGAGTAAGTGTGCGTCGGCGCTTCCACGTGTACACACACTGGTTGGGTTTTCAGGGATAAATTGTTTACAATGGTTGTCCAAATCAGTCGGGGAAGAGTGTTGTTGGGAGGTGAGAGTGGGGCAGTTGTCCCGCCACTCACCAGTGCTGCTGCTGCCCCTTGGCGGGGCTAGCATGCTGCATGTTCAGTCAAGTCCATGACAGCCAAAGTTTAAAGGGTACTCACCACCACTGACATGAAAAATATCACACAGGGCCAGGGGTGCCAGGAAGTGGGAGTCAGGCTAACATCAGAAGAGAGGAGGGGTGTGTGTGTGGGACCCAAAAGTTTGTGTACCAAAAATGGCCCGATCAGATTTTCCTGTTGCAAATTTCCTTTTTTCCCACGATGGTAACTTTGGTCTGGAGGGGGCGGTCCAGGGGGAGGGGGGAAGGGGGGGCTCCTTCTTTCGTTGTTTAATGGTAGCCTGGTGGGAGGAGGAGGAGGAGGGGGACAGTGAAACAGCTCAGTGCTGTTCACTTAGTCAGGGTCGGCTCTCCCAACCAATCCTCTGTGTGCCGCCTTGCACATACTGACTGAGGGATTGTTGCAGGCTGCGGTGGCTCGCCTGGGAGACCCACCGGCATAGAGCCCCTGCTCACCCTATCCGACAAACACCCCCGCCATGACCTTGAGGTAGATAAATGACCGGTATGTACTCGGGCAGCGGACACCACCACAGACGCTTCATGGACTCGGCGGAACGGCATCGTGCTCTGCACTGCGTTCTGGGGAATATCCCGGGTCCCTTCCCGGGCAAGGGGCAGGGATGCAGTCCATGGGTCCATCCAAACCTGCCATCTGTTGGTGACGTGTCCTATTGTTTGTTTATGTCTGTTTTACGTGTTGGTTGTGGTTAATTCTGTGGGTAGAAAAAGGCGGGAGCAATCTGTGCACCCTACTGCACAACCGCACAGGCTCCTGCCGCTCCAGTCATACAGGCATTGTGGTTTCACCTCACTTGGCCAGCCAAGGGCAATTTTGGCACCAATTGGGTATGTGGCGGGGAACACCCCAGATGGACCCAAAATTCCAAACCTACTTTCCAAGCCGAATCCACCCAACTTTGTTCCCGGCGAATCTTGTGACCCTCCCATGTGATGGCACAGGTTGTCACTGCTCTGGTCATGCATTCTCTGGATCTTTTGCTGCCCCCAGAAAGGGCAACCCAGCCCATGGCCAGCACCCTCACTTTGTGGTAGCTTGAAATTTGGGCCGACTGGGGGAAGTGTGTGCGTGTGTGTTGGGGTGGGAGATGGGGCTGGGATCCAAGGGTTTATGGGCAAAGAATGCCCCGAGATCTGTTCCATTCCATCTTCTCTCTGGAGGGGTGCGGAAAGAAGTGAGGGGAACCCCCCGCCCCCTTCGAGTGCGAGGGTTTACCCGGTATGCGCTCTTCCTGACGAGAACCCTTGAAACTGACGTTCTGCAGCCAATCCCCTCTGGACACCCTGCGTCCTTTCTCCCCGGACCCCCGCGCCCCGCACCACCATACCCGCTTCAGTGTCTGTTTGGTGCCTGCCTCCGCTTTCGCATGCTCCTCATCAGCATCTTGGGCTGCAGCTACCTTCCATCTGGACACAAGCGACGGTGCCTTGTGCGTTCCTGAGCTCGAGGGGGAGGGCCGAGGAAAGTCCAAGGCCAGCAAGCCGGCCTGCCTCCCCGCGTTGAGGAACACGGGTCAGTTGGATTGCTGCAGTGCGGCTGGTGTGGTTGACGATGATGATTGGGGTAGTGAGGATGATGAGGAAGAAGGACTCATTCCCTCCTCTGGGGGGGGGGGGGGCTGCATACCCCTGGGGGGCGTGGATCCACCCACGAGCGTCACGCGGTGAGCGCCCGGGAAATGCTCGAAAAGACTTCAGGCAGCGAGGCGGCGGCGTCGCCCTATCCCGGTGGTTGGGCCGCCTGTCGGCCGGGCAGGGAGCCCGGCGGGGTGGGTGCATCCGCCGCCGGTGCAGGCGGAGGTAGCGGGGAAATGGTGGTGCCGTGGCTGGGTGCCTAGGTTGTGTCGACTGGGGGAGGTGGGGCAGCCCCCCTTCCCCCCCAACGGGCGTAGCTCAGTGCGCACTCGTGTCGTCGCTCGCGCTCGTGCGCGCCCGTTGTCGGGGGGGAGGGGGGGCTGCGCGTCGCTCACCGGGGGCGCCAGGGGGTGCCTGCCCTGCACCCGAGGTGCTGCAGGGCAGCGCTATGCCACCGGTCGCTCCGGGGGTGGCAGGTCCTCTGAGGCTCGGCGCGCCCGACCCAGCCACACCGACAATCCCTAGCCCCGTAGCCCCGGGCCCCGCTGCAGCTGCAGCTGTGGGCAGGCCACTGCCACCACGCCACAGCGCTCATGCCCCACATGCCCTACTTGGCAGCACCAACTAATGCCAGACCGCATGCGACGGCATTGGTCGCAAGACGGGGCTCCGTGCTCCAAGTAGCGGGCACCTACCGTGCCGCGGCCGTGTCCCAGACCACGGCGCGCCTGAGGAGCTGCCAGCGGGACCCCTTGCGCCGGGGCACGCCGTAGCCGCTGCACATACGGCGTGGATATGGCCGTGGGCGGCTCACGGCATACCGGGCCGGTGCTTAGCAAGCGCCTTGGGGCAGGCCGCGGGCACTCCGCCGTGTGCCCCACCTACCGGCCTTCCACCGCGGTGGCACGGGGTGCGCCACAACTGGTCCCCGTGGCTGACGGCAGCGGCGGCGGACCTGCCCCACCTCGGCCTGCCCGAGCATTGGCTGGCATGTCTCCGACGGGCGGGGTTTTTGCCGTCCCGCCTCTCAGAGGGCCTCAACAAGGCCCTGGTGGACACGTTTCTCTACCGCCTCTTCAGCATGTATTTGGCGGTGTTGGCGGAACGTATGGCCCCGGGGGGGCAACTACCAACGGTCCTGATGCAACCACCCCCCCAGCTATCTGTCAAAACTCGGGGGGGGGGGGGGTGTTCCTACCGGGGGTCGGGGGGGCGTCTGGCCGGGGGGGCAGGGGGGCGTCCAGCCCGGGGTGAGGGGGGGGGGGGTTAGGGTTAGGATTAGGGTGAGGGTTAGGGTTAGCCCTAGGGTTAGGGTTAGGGTTAGGGTTAGGGTTTGGGCTAGGGTTAGGGTTAGGGCTAAGGTTGCTGTTAGGGCCTGCAGCCTTCCTGTAGCCCTCCTTCAGGTCAAAAATTTTTCGTGTTATCTTAACACAAATATGAATTTTCTACAAAAATTTGAGTATTTGGAGTATAAACACATAGTATGAAAAAAAAAATTGGCGCCTTTGGCGCCAGACAATTTTCTCCAGGGACACTTGTTGAGGGCCGACCCGGCACCACTATCTTTCGAAACCCGGGGGGGGGGGGGGGGGGCTGGGGGGGTCGCATACAAGGACCCGGCCCGGCTGCCCCCCCGGGCGTATGGCTGCCTGCCAGGACGCGTAGGATGGGCTCTTCCCGCGAGCGCCGCAGCCGGGGGAGCGCAGTTGTTACCCGTGGGCCGACCTTTGTGGCCCACTACCACGGTTGCCCCTAGCGCCCGCGCTACGCATGCTGCTGGGCATGCCACCCGGGTGGCTGGGGTGGGAGCTGGCCTTCGCCCACGACCTGGTCAAATGGGCATGGGCTGTGGCCTGGCGGCTGGGGCCGGGTGATGTGTCTTGGGCGAGCTAGCCCTAGACTATGAGGCCTTCGCAGGCCGGGCGCTTCCCGCATCCCTGCACCGCAAGCTACGAGGGACACGCCTCCCCCTCGGCAAAAGGGCTCAAGTGCTGCGCCGCACGGGGCAACTAGTACAACGGCACATGGCGGCGGGACAGCTACTGAAGGGGGTGCCCACAGACCAATGTTGCTCCTTCCTCCCGCTGGGCGGGCACCTTTGTTAGGGGCTGCGGGCGCGCCCGTACTTTGCGGCCCGGGATGAAATGGCGCTGCAGCTGCCACACCTAGCGTCGCATTGCCAAGAGATGTGGCTCAAGCGGCTGCGTGCCCTGGCACAACGATCGGGGAGCGCTTCCTCATGAGCTCCCCCCCCCCCCTGGTGGAGGGCAGGCATTGCCGCCACCGAGATGGCGGAAGCGGTCCGCCACTAGAAGGGGTTGCTCACGAAGGAGTACTACTGGGGCCCCCTCCTCGCCGTGCATCCGGGAGTAGGCATTGTCCACGCGGACGTCCTGCCCCGTGACCCGCAGCCACTCTTCCGTGGCCAGAGTGGAGGCTTGAATTGCGGCCACCCCTAGGGCCACCGCCCGGGTGTCGTCGGCATACCCCGGCAACCCAGCACCACGTAGCCCGCGCCCTGGTCGACAAGGGGCGGGGTCCGGGGGCCCTGGCCATCCTTAGAGTCAAAGCCGGCCTCCCCGAGGGCCGGCAGCAACGCTGCTGTGGCGGCGGTGGGAGTCAATCTCCCACTTCCAAATTGTGGTGAGTGCACAACAGCATTTTTGGGGCTCTTGGGGGCCCCATGGCTCGGTCTACATGGGCCTAGCGGCCACTACGTGGGTCCCCATGGGTGCTCAAGCACCCGTATTGTCACCAAACGATCACCCAAATCCAACCCAAGCGGGACAAAAGGATTTCGGAAAATTTTGAATGCTGCCAATTTTTCAGGTGCCACTAAATAGCCTATCCAGTGCAAAAACGGCTAAGTCGTCACCAGCAAGGGCCCATAGGGGGGGCCGGAGTTGGGACCCAGGACCCTGCCACAGGTTAGGGGGTCAATATACAAGAAAAAATTTGTTTACGACCCACGTTCCAATCCACACACAGCAGCCACAATACGGAAGAGGGTTTGAACCCCCCCCCCCGACCCCCCAACCCCCCCAAAATGGGGTACCCAAGTACGGGGGGATAGGGGGGTCAAAATCGAAAAATTCATTGGGGGATCATTTTCTGTCCCAAAATGATTATTTTGCAAGGGGTTAGACGAAGGAATTCATTTTCAGGAGCAACGGTCCATGGGGTCATTCCCATATCTACGACGAACCTGACATCAGCGACAAGCCAGAATGGTGGTTAGACTGGCTGGACCCTGTATGACACGAGGCTCCATCTGTAGGGGTGAACTGCCTGGGCCATATCTTGGGGTATGCCACGCGAACGACCCCAAAAAGAGGGGGGGGGGGGTACAACGCCCGTGCCTGCGCTTGATCCAACAACCTCTCTTTGAGGTGATTCACTGTTACCTTCTTTGTTTATTTGGAAAAATCATCGTACCATAGTGCTCTCACTGCTTTTCGGCCTCATGCGTGCAATTTGAAAAGCTTGCTTTTAATGTGTGTGCCACACCTTGAGTTGTGTTTGTCACTCTGATGGGCTGTCAACGTCACGCTTCACTGATCTGATTCACCCTACAAATGACAGCCCACCCACCCCGTCTTCATTGTAGTTTACTTCACTGCAAGCATTTGCCACCATGTTTTGGTGCCTTCTGCAATACCGAAGGACACCAGCCACTCTTGCACTTTTCTCACCAAATTGTCAGGCTGATCGAACCTAAAGTCGGTCCGCTGATCCCCCCTCTCAGGTATTGTCTGATTCTCAATACTACTCTCCCATTAACATCGAAATGCTCCAATTAGGTCCTTTTGTCCAAATAGGGTGTACGTGTTGTGTGCTGGACCACTCTCTTGTTCTTGCATAGGTATTACACACTCATTTCCCCTGATACTTGAGCAAGCTGCAGCGTGCTCTTTCTGCCAATGCTTTCAGTTATGTGTTATCACTTTCACACCTTCTTTTTTCTTTCTGTGTCTTTGCGGTGTGTCTGTGTTTCTGTGTCGTGCCTTTTGTGTGTGGGGTCGGGTCTCGACAGGTCAAGTGTGAACCTGCCACTAAGCTGCAGCTGCACCTGCCTTCACACAGCCTTCAATACCTTCTCAGTTCAACCCCCCGTTGTCCCCGGCTGCACACCTCCTCCCCATGCACACTGCTTGGACTGATTGGCACGCCCCTAACCAACCGAAATAAAACGAAGAGCCTGATACAACAACATGCCATTCCTTCAAATGCAGGCTTGCCCTGCAAAATCTTCCCCCAATGCCCAAAATAAGCTCAGTCTTAGAGTAACCCCCCACACGGCCCATCCATCCCCTCGTTGCCTCGTGCTTCCTCTGACTGGTATGGAAAGCGCAGGAGGAAGGGGATGGCCTGATCTGATTATGGCACCAACAACTTTGGTGCCCATGAGGGGGTTTCACATTCAATCAAAAGCTAGGGATCAAGACGGAGATTGGCAGCTTTGGCAGCCCCTTCCACTCCCTCCACTAGCCATCACAGCCATCACAGTACCTGTGACCGGGGGGGGGGGGGGGTGCGTGTGAAATTTGGAATGGCAAAATTTGGTGCCAGGAAATTTTGATACCAATTCTTAAGCACTATTGGACAATTTGGCACATGGCACAATGAGCATAGCCCATGACTGAATGTCATTATTTTCTGTGGGCCTCTGGTTGGTTGCTGTTAATTCTTGGGGGGTTCTGGATGGTTGCTATTGTTTCTTACGGGACGAGTGTGTATGCCAAGAGCGCTACAAATGACACCTAGGAAGAAACATGGCTACAAATCTCAAAACACCATGCCATCCTTTACACAGTTTTGTTGTGCCAAACCTTGCCATTCCAAATTTCGCCCTCTCGAAGGTTCCCCCCTCCAGTAGGACCCTGGGGTCATTGTCCTCCCAAAGCACCCTGCGCATGCACTGCTGAGGCAGCAAAAGTAGCACCTGTGGACTGGCGTTGCACTGTCTTTGAGGCGGCTGACCGTGGCTTCCAGGACTTCATCATAAGAGCCACACATTTGGGAATGATAAGTCAGATCCAAAGACTAAAGGCAGGGGGCAGTGTGGCTGATTGGAAAAAATCCACACAGATGGCATGCAGGTCGCACAGGTTGGGCTGTACCAAGAAAGGCGAGGGTTGCACCCCACAGGAAGAGGGGGGGGGGGGGCTCGATTTGTCGGATTGAGATGTGCCTTGCGAGCGAAGGCTCGTTCCGACTACTTCTAACTGTCTGTATGTTTTTCCCGAGAGGGCAGAGGTTACGCAGCCATTTCATTTCTGCCCCAGAGGGCAAGTCTAATGTTGTGGTAAGCCCACCAAGGGGCCTTGAGCCCAGTTCTACTTGGGGGGGAGGGGGTGCACTCGGTCAGAGCGCCCCGGACTTTGACCAAAAGACCACCCGACGGCGCCACCATTACTATGGGCTGAACCCAGCCCCCCTTTGTGACAAACTGGGCCCACAGGGCCAGGAGGAGGGGGAGCGGGAGTGGCGTATGGAAGCTGAGGGGACCCCCCTCCTCTGGGGCCCGCTGCCATGAATATCAGGTCAGGCTGGACATACTCATTGGTCACCAAAAGGCCGCTGGGCGAGAGGCTACTTTGCCCCATGCCCTCCATCGACACGGGCCACCGTTTTGCGCATTCCGATGCGTGCATGGGCAAGGGGTGTTCTGTTCCGCGGACGTGACCTGTTGCAATGTGCATCCTGGGCCCCTCATATTGTACACACAACCCCCTTCCCTTGCTCCGGGAATGGGTATGATATGTGCCCCGGGCAGTATTCAGCACGAAGCCGACACTTAAGTGTCAGGTGGTGGCGTTTGACACCCTCCACTCCACTCCGTCCAGGTCTGTCACTGACCACTGATAACAAACACAAACACTGCAGAGGCCCAGCACAATCAGCTGAACACAAATCATGAAAAGCAAATGGTATGCGGACTGGCGGCAACAATCATCAAACTGTCAAGGGGGACCAAACACAAACTGACAGTAGCCTGTCGCCCCCCCCCCCCCGCCCCACTTGCAGCCGAAGCCTGTGTCTCCCCTGACACCACACACAGGGACCCGACCCGTTACTGCTGAGGTTAACCGAATGTTTATTGCTAAACATTGGTTTTCCCTCACAGGGCCCCGCACTACCTCACCCTCTAGATAAAGGCAAATGGGTGCAGGGACTGCCAACACCCACTGCCACCCACCCAATCTGGGAGCACTACTTCAGGGGTGCCTCCGCTCAGAAAAGAATTCACCTCATTGACCATGGTCACCCGAATCAGCACAGCTCCTGTCCATTCTAATGGCGCACAATGCATATCAAGTAGGCGGTCTCCACCTTTGGGGGTCTTGTCCGACACCCAAGGCCTGACCATTGGGCTGCACTGGGGAGGGAGGCCGCTCTTCATCTCTGCAAAAATTTTAAACACCTTGTTCTGTTGGTCAGCGAGCACTTTGAGTGTGTTCCCAAACCGTGGCCTTTGCCAGACAGGTGCACATGCAACTCTCATCTTGAAGCGACTGCGGAACACGCGACTCCGGAACCCAGGATGCGATCGCAAGGCAGCCTGCACCCCGGCAGCAGGGATCGGCACTGTTGGATCCAAGGAGGGGTGCAGCGATTGCGTGGTCGCAACACCTAAAACACTGAAAACATCAGCGTACAGCAGCAATACTCAAGGCAGACAAGTGTGCCGGAGGGAGCCCAAAAAGTATTTCCTGTTTTGTGGAGCTCTCCATTGGTCTGCAGGTGTTGGGAAGAAGGCAATGAGACACCACCACCTCCCGGTGTCATTGCACTGGTCTGGCTCTTGTACACCTCTCCCTCTCTCCGTTCCCACAGCCCAACATGCACACCCCGAAACGCGCCGGCGGCATGGCACCAGGTCTGTTCTGTCCATATTGCAGTGGTTCTGAAGAGAAATCCCCCCAGGCCCTGCCTGCATCTTGAGACGGGACGGCAGAGGCGTTGTACGCCTGCCAGCTGCCAGAGGCATGCTGTGCTGCAGAGTGGAAAATGGGGGTTGGACGGCAGCGAGCGCAAGGGCAACAGGCAGCACCAAGCATGCATTAGAAGAGAGGACGGGGTCTGGAACCCAAAAGTTTCTGTACCAAAAATAGCCCAAATCAATATTTCCACTTGTAAATTTCATTTTTTCCCACGACGAAATCTGGGTCCAGGGGGGGCACCCCCCCTTCTCCTGTGGTTGTCGGCCGTTCTAATGCATCTCTGAGCAGCAGCCTTAGACACTAAGGCAGAGCTCCAAACCCCGGTCAGCCCCCGTCAATCCTCACGTATGGCTTGCTCAGCACTGCACTTGAAGGGATGGTTGCCCCGACCCCGCTCCCCTTGCTTCGGGTATGACTGTCGGTTCCATCCCAACCGCTTCTATTCACCACTATTACCCTGCAACCGTTTTGCAACCGCCACCACGGCTACTACAACTGCTGTCCAACCGCCAGTAACCGCTTTTGCACCCCCTCTTGAAACCTCCCTTCAGCCCCCCCCTCCCCCCCAAGCGCAGCCCCAGGCGGGCCGAAACATCTGTGCAACAATTTGAGGCTGTTGCTAATCTTGTTCAAGTGTCAAAAGTGTTCAATGGACGTGTGCGGCAACAGGTCTTGCAGAGGCATTAGCAGGGGAGCCCAGATCTGGAGCTGGCAGGGGACTGGGTGGAAGCAGTAGCAGTGAAAAGAATGGGTGACGGCACTTTCAATTGGGGAGCATGAGGGTCCTAGCCTGGCTGAAGTGGCTACCTGCTACGTGAAATACCCCGTGAAACACCACAGTGCACCACGTGGGCGCATCGCATGCATCTCTCACTCATACAATAAGGCCGAAAGAGACATATCAAAGCATAGTCCACAAGCGCTGATGTAAATGCAAATCAGCACATACTTTTTCCTTTCCCCTGGTCTAACTCCTTGCACAAATTCGAAATCATTTGCTCACCAATGACAGCGACAGTGCACTGCAGGGGTGGCTGGGGGGGCTGGCAGAGCGGACCCTGTTTCAGGGTTGGTGAGGAGCACTGGAAAGTCCACCAAAGAATCATGGCTACAAGCATACAAGCATACATAGATGTACCGTCAACACCACTAGACCTGCAAGCCCCACAGGTACTTATGGACACATGGCCAGGACATGAGTGGACATCATACAAAGACATCACATTGAGCGAGGTTGCATTGTATGATTCCTTTGATGCACTCAATGGAGTCAGTAACCACTCTACTTTGCATTTGACGCCTGAGTTTATGATGAAAACGCAGGGGTTTCTGGCGAACTGTACAAATCGATTCTTCTGAGGAATCTTTTTGAACTCAGTGATTATTGATCAGTGATTATTGTATTGATATGCATCATTGTGCCAGTACTATTGAAGTGGACCAAAAACACATCAAAAGTCTGCTCAAAAGGGAGGGAACTTTGATTGCATGTTGCTGTTTGCTGTGTGGGTGTGGGCAGGCTGCATATCGTCACGTTTTGCTGGTGTGTGCATGTAATCTGTCTGATTCCACTCTCCTTAGTTCCTTGCAAGTCACAACACACAGGAGACCAAAGCAGGACAGTGCTGGCCTTCACGTGTAAGTGTGTAAATGCCACACCCAAGAACCCCAGAATTGGGGCTGCTAGGCCCTCGTTGGAATACTTGTGCTCTGCTGCTCTTGTTCATCAAAATTTTGTATGGTATGGTATGCGTTCTTAATGGATTTGGGACAAGCTCCCTCCACCGCCCAGGCCCCGCATGGGGCCAGCCCAGTCCATCGATCCAAGACCCACTCACAGCACAAACACCAAATACCACACATACACATACCTCGCCCCATCATTGGCATGCCTCGCCCTGCAACAGGAGTGGCCCTTTGCATCCATGAGCTCTGCGCCATACCGTTTCCTGCAGGGAGGAAAAAAAAAGAGGAGCACACTGAAGTGTTTCATGCGTCGCAAAGGGGGGGGGTCCATGAAAGCTGGTTGGGTACCGTGTCGTCCAGTTCCATATCTGTTGTGGAAGCTGATTCTTGGTGAAGATCATTTGTATGGGTCGGGGAGTTCTGTGGGTGAGAGCGGAATGTTTGTCCTGCTGTTCACAATTGCATGCCCCCCCCGTGGCGTCCACTTCCCTTCCAGTACTGGCAAGCTTCACATTGTGTTTGCCATGGGGTGCGTGGATGATGGATGATGATGCTGCAACTCACCAAGCCAATTTGACCACTCAACACCAGTCCCAAGCACTCAAGGCAACAGCTTCTGTTTTCATTGGCTAGCATATTGTCACCACATAGAGCCACAAACAGGAAACATGTTCAGTTTCACAAAGCAAAACAGCCGCTCAATGACTAAGGGCAAAACTGAAGCAGACCTGATTATTGGAACACTTGCCCATTATGCGGGTGACACCGGAACCACATCAAAATCACCCAATCACCCAAAACAGAGCATGCATTGGCAAATAAGTGCAGCTGAACATCACAACGCAGCATGGCAATCCTGTCCGCAGTGTTCTTTTTTTTCTTTTTTAACTCGTGACCGAAGTTCCAGCAATTGTCCGCCGAGTGTTCACATGGTAGGTCAAGGGTCTGCGACAGGCCCAGGTTTGGGGTAAAGCGAGGGTGCCGAATGTCCCGAATGGCTTGATTTTGTCCGGGACATTATTGGACATTTTACTGTAGGCCCTGCAACTGCCGGATGGCGTCACAATACTTGACAATTTTAGGAGCCTCAGGGTTGCCACCGTATGTGCCACCACCCTGAAGTTCAGCTGGTGCTCCTTGATGAGCTCCAGAGTGGATTGAAGTGAGGTGGCTTCATAACCCCCGCCGTATCGGGGCCACACCCAAAATGAGAGTGTACAGTTGGCTGCATAATCCCTACCAATCGGCGCCAGCCCTATTCCAATGACAGGGATGTGAAAGGCCTGTGTCTACTCTGCCGCATTGGGGCCCACAAGAATGGGGAACTCAGCAATGGGATCAGTGGAGGTAGGAGCAATACTGCCCCCAAAATACACCAAGAAGCATACTCGCATGGCATTCCCATTGACAAAAGGTGGGGATTGGTCTGCCAAAGTGCACTTCCAGTGGCCTACGCGCATGTCACTCTGCATCTACTTATGGCTGGGGGTCCAAAACGGCTCAATTTGTGCACAGCGTGCACACGGCACAACATGCACCACCAATATCAGCACAGCAGCACGTGACAAAGCACTTGGGTGTCCACAAAGCCATTCAGTGAAGGACATGCGACCATTCTCCGAGCAGGACAGGCAAATCGTAGAATCTGAGAGATCTCGGACGTCCTGAACATCAGGCCCCACACTCCATCCCTCCTTCTTGCCCAGGAACCCAGCATTCACTCTGCAATGAGCATGAAGACCTGAATACATGGTGGGGGCCATAAACATCTGCCCCTGCCAATCCCCACGTCCATTGGCACCATACATTGTGGGCATGTTTTGTGACAACAAAAACTCCGTTTGGTAGCCATCGCTGTCCACCATTACCTGCATTCCTGCAAAGAGAAGTGACGCCACTTGAGAATGCAACAAAAGCACAGTGCACAATGCACAACATCAACAGGGCAGCCAGCAGCTTGGGGTTAGGCCAGTATGCATAAGGACACGCCCCATACGCAAGCATGTTCCGGAGGCTCCACAAAATTTGTATATTAGTAAACAGTAACAGCAATCAGATGCCCATTTTAGGGGTCGGAAAATCAAAACCAACACAACACCACCCCTCCCACCCACCCAAACACACACACACACACACAGAGCATCCCTCCCTTATTTTTGTTCTAAATCGGTGGCAATCTAATCTTTTGTTTTGTTTTTGTTCGTGGTACGGGATTTTCCACACCCTGCAACACCAAGAAAAGAGTTTCAGGTAGGACTCGGAGCTCTCTTGGACTTTCCACATCTTGGCTCCCGGGTTTGTTTGGAATTTGGCTGTGAGTCAACAAAGCCTCCACATGCAAGTAGTTTAACCACCCCACACCTGCACTTGTACACTGTGAAAGTTTGGCACTTTGAGATAGAGGGAGACAGCCAAAGCACATTGTGGCCGAGTTTGAATTATTTTCGCAAATAAGTAGGATTTGTACGCTATTTGAAAAGTCGCGGAGTCATGTGGAGAAAGCGTCAAAGGAGGGCCGGAGAAGGACATGGTTTCCCAAGGATCCCAACAAGCGAACAGCAGCAGGGTAAACTTTCTGCTCACTATTTCCGGAACTGTCCACTCAAGCGGCAACCACATTGAGTCGACGCGCCTCGCAATTACAATTATTCTGGGGGTTGATCTCTCGCTCCCCCACCAGGGACGGAAACACAGAAACCATTTTTCTTTACCACCCCACCCCCTCAAAAGACGCAACTTTAACAAACCATATTGTATCCCCTCCTACCCTTCTAAACCTTCCCACATTGACTGTCAGACTTACAAATATTTCGAGCCCACACAAATAAAAAAACTAGTGTGACAATTCAAAAATAGGCATCACCCAGTGGTTTGCCTTCCGAAACATCTCACTGTCCAACCACTCCCCGTTCACCTGTCTCTCTCATCTCCAATTGACTGAAATCAACAAAAGACATTATAAATAATGTTCCGCTTCTTAATTCGGCAAAACTCACACAGGATCTCAAGGCATCAGCCCGCACTCATTTTGCACTAAGGAAAAGACGTGCTGTCAATAACCTTCATGACCTCCCCTGGCGTTGGGTCCAGCACCGTGAATTAGCCCCAAAGCAAGCTCCCTTCCTCAGTAAATACACAAGTGCGTAGCATTTAGTTCAACCACAGAATGTATGAATGCGGTTGGTGTTTGCGCCCATTGCTGTCTGTCACTTTCCTCGCTGCTAGAGTTTGTTACTCGCACTGCACTCCGCGCCATCCTACTTTTGTTGGTCTTCATTTGCATTTGTATGTGCATGCAGCAACATAGCTCTACCGTATGGGGTTTTTCAAAGCAGAGAGCTATGAAACCCATGCTGTATCGGGCTCTCCAAAGTAAAGAGAAATACTGTGGTTGCATAAAGTGTTCTTATAAGTGAGAAAGATACAACACTCCATTTGGTCCAAGAGCACATTCATGGACACAAAAGAACTACTATGGAGACGTTTCTGTACAGCGTGCGCACAACGCAGGCGCAGTGCCGAATAGTACGATAGCTTTCCCGTGACCACCCTGAAAACCACCCAAGCCACATCCACAGGGCAAAAGCAGCAGTTTGAGACAGCGATGTGGCATTTTCAGTGTCATTATCAGTGTCTAAGTTTTTGGACTGAGTAACAATCTGAATAGTCCTGTGTCTGGGAAGACAGTCAGTCTACCGTGGTCACCTTGGCTCTCTGGGAAAACGGGTCCAAAATAGCCTACTTTTCGCACAGCACACGCAAGGCGCACAATGCACATCCCATGGGTTGCACTGCACATGCACTGCATTAGAATAGCTCTAATTTGTAGGTGAAGGGTTGTTGTCAAGATGGTGGCCTGAGGCACATTGCTACCGCTGAGATCCATTGTATCTGTCCTCCACAACAGAAATGCAGGGGGCGTGTAACTTGAAATTTGCCTGAGCAGAAGAGGCAGCTGCAAATAGCTTGGGAGGAGCGATGATCCTTTGGGTGATAACAAATGCACAAAAAAAAACAAATGCACAATTTGCAGTTCCATACTGGGAAAATGCCTGGTTTGGCCAGTGCTGGGGGGAGGTGCAGTTTAGAGACTGTGGCTGGGAGCCCCCCCCCCCCCCCCTTTGTTCCTTTGGGTTCATGGACTCTTCTTGTTGCCTCCAAACGCCCCCAGGTACATGCTCCCTAAGGAGCCCACTAGGAACTTCAACAATGGGGGTTTCATGCATCCTATTGTGCCATGTGGGTGGGATTGGTTCAAAACGGAACAGATCATTGAATTGAATTTGGGCCACCACTGGATATTTTGGGTCCAATTGGGCACGACTTGAAATTGCCCTTTCTCATCATTTGGACAGATGAAACCCATGAAACCACCTGAGCCTGCAACCAACCGTTGACCTATCCCCTTCAATGAATATTTCTCAAATGATGCTCAATACAGCTGTCAATGTCCCTCCCCATGTGAGGGTTGCATGGACGTTTGTTTTTGTAGTTTCGTTCATGGGGTATTCTGGTTAATGAATTGTGACTCTGCAGCCACACCACATAACCCCCGCAAAAAGATGGGAAACTGAAATGTGAGGCACTTATACGTCTGGCACTCAGATCAACCATTTGCCAGAGGGAATGATCTTGCCAGTACAGAACAACACAACTTTCAGCCAATTAATGTTTGTCCGTTTTTTGGCTGCCTCCAGTGGATCTTCGGTTCACCCTGGACACACTCACGATGCGGTGGCTGTGCAGCTGCACCCTCCCTCCGACCACGGACCCAACCCTGTGGCCCCTCAGTCTTTGCCTCAACCAGTGCATCCAAAACATGTGTGTGGATGGTTGCCCAACTACTACCATGATCACCCTATCACCCTACAATCTATGCCGTACACGCACCTGGCGACCTTTGGAACTCGCCCGGAGGGCATGTGGGCTTGAATCAACTTAAAACGCCCACTCTTGGCACACCTTGTGCATTTTTCTTGTACCTGCCTCCACTGGGATCTGTTCTTTGTTCCCTAAATGGGAGATGGTGGGGCTGTCAGGCACTGGATCAGCAACTGCACAGTGTGCAATGCAAATAACTTGAATACAATCAATGAAATGCAGTACAATAGTAGCAGCAGCCGCGGTGTCATTGAAAAGACAGCCCTCATAATGCAAATGAAATCCAATCAACAAAATGCAATCAAATCACACTGAACCACCTTCAGGTTTCAGGGGTAGAAACAGAACTAATCTAATGATGTACCTTCCCTCCCAGACACAACCTCATATTACATGCAAGCAATATGCAGACCCAGTTACACCCACAACACAATTTCCACCAGCAACCAGCAGAACCTGGACTGAAATTGGGCCTCATCTCAGTGTAACCCGATGACCATGGCTTCATCAATAACGTCGGTGTTGGTGATGCTGCCATGTGCATGCTTGCTTTCAGTCCAATATTTGTTGCATATATAAATGGCTTTCTTTGTGGCCTTCCCGTCTTTGCACATTTAATTGTTTGGCATGACGCTGTCGTCGTGAGCACACATGTAAACATGGGCATTGAAACTCCATTTCTTGGAGTAGCTTTGATTATTGACCAATTCGTTCCCAAAAAACAGAGCTTTTAGTATGGCACTACGCCAAGTACAAGAGACCCAAATGGATGCCGCCTTTCTTGCTGAATACACTTGCTCCATGCACGCACTTTGTCCACACTTAAGATTCCTTGTGGTGTATCATTCGCATTCCTATTCCCTGCCAGTAAATCACACACACACACACACACATCTTTGGTGCCCACGTGCCCATTTCAGTATGTAATCACCATGGGCAATTTGAAGCACTTACTCATATGATGTATGGTCACCGTTGAGAGACCCCAAACTAACACAACTTGTACACATCATACATTCAGTCCCATGCTCATGTTTGGGCTGCTAATTTTGAAATCATACCGCATACCGCATACCGCATCATACCGCAGCATCACCAACTGTTATAGTCAGGACAATCAGAGCCTGCGGAAATTGGAGCATATTTGTGCACAACACACACATGTGCACTGTTGTATACAATCTGGGTGCTCTTGATGCCTTGGGGTAAGTCATTTGGTGGGGGTGTCCTGCGACATCCCTTCCTGCCACCAGACAACTGCGGACATGTGTGGCAGCACAACAGTCCCTTGAGCATCTGGCCACCTACAGTAAAAATATGACGTCCCTTCGGACCATGTTCCATCTTTTCAGGGGGCATCCGTGTGGACGCTCAATTGTAAACGTCATTGACCTTGACAATCCAATGGAGTCAATCGAGGAGACTGGAAGCGGGCGTCAAGTTAAATTGTTGGGGCTTCATGGAAACTTGAGCAAACAAAACATTTCAAACACGAGGATTTGGATTTCACTGGAGCTGTCGGATCATGAAAAGGCTGGTTTTCAGGGACATAAAGATGCTGACTCCCAATTCAGCAACAGAGTGGCCGCTGTCAATATCAACTATTCCCAATCCGCAGTTGGCATAAGAAGGTCTGCTCGGAAAGGAAAGCCTCGGTGCTGGGGCAAGGGAGGTAGTGGTAGTGGTAGTGTGCCTGGACGTGTACAAGCTCCGCATAACAATTAGTTAATCGTCACGGTTTCGCCGTGGTACACTGGTGCTCCCTGCCCGGGTCTCAAATTCAGACGTCCAAGACACGCAGCAAGCATATTAACCACTTGGCCAAACCACTTGCTCTGGAACAGAAGGCGGGGGTTGGGAGGTGTGGGGGCGGGGGGCTGTCAGGGGTCTATGAACAGAGGCAGGAAGAATGCTTTGGGCAGGTTGGGCAGCCATTAAGAGAGTGGTAAGGCAGCCCACATTGCACGGTGAGACCTGCCACTGAAATGCTGACGACAACGGGTAACCGCACGTGTTGTGACACAGTACAGGGGAACGGTCGCCGCAGGGATCGTTACGTTTACCTTCCTCGGGCGTCATGCGGTCCAGACCTCCCAGTGAACCGTGCTGCGGATGTGCGGTCGACTGCACACTTCTGTCACCAGCAGCGGATATGTTTGGGGGTAGGGGAGGGGAGGCCAGCGGGCCCCCAACAGGATCAGAATCAGCTGACCCTTGAAACTCCTCTGCAGCGCCCTGAGCACGCAGCTATGCATAGGCCTGCATCCCTGAGTGCTCGTCTGTCGCTGGCGTTACTAACCCACAACAGAGGGGGCACCCCCGGACCTATTTGCCGTCATAACATTGGGGCTGCGCATTGTTCATGGCGGTCTTGAATCGACCCCAGCTCGACCATCGCCACATTGGTCCACCACCAGCAACTGGTGGCAGGCGACCATTGGCACTGCACCAGGCATCGTGGGTCGACTATCGCTTGGTTGAGAACCGCCATCCACGGCAGGCAACCTCAAGAGCAGTCTCAAGGAGCGCAAGAATGTGACCTAAGCACTGCAGTCCCAAGCATACAGCTCACGACGTGAGGCGGCATACCGCACGGTGACGGGCCGAGCTTCACCAAAGATTCCGGGGCGAGCGGTCCGTATACCGCAACTCCCAAGGAAACGCCCACTCCTCACGGCACTTTCAGGCCCCCTTATAATGGTGGTGGGAGGTCGGGGGGGGGGGTGCCGTAAAGGCTGAGTATGCCGGTCGGTACTTACGGGGGGGGGGGGTCACACGTCAGGTGTGGGTGCGTCCTCCGCAATCACACATCAGAGGTGCGCGCCCCCACTGGGTTGCACATCTGATGTGTATGGGTCCCATTGAATTACACATCAGATGGTGCGGGTCCGACGAAGGGATGACACAGGCCACTGCAGTACACTGGGCGAATCCTTCAACCCCTCAAAACCGGCGGGCGGCCGATCCGACCTGAGGGTCCCTCATTCAAAATCGCTTTCGCGCCACGTGACCGGGGGGGTAGGCAGCGGGGTGGGCGTGGGTGTTGGGCGGGAGGTACCATTGCTGGGCCCTGACGAATCCGCCGAGGGCGCCGCGGGGTCATCGCTGGAGCCCTTGCCCGGGCCGCCCTGACCCTTCCCTGGGTCTTGCCCCTTGCCCCATCCCGTGTCCTTGCCCTTCCCTTTCCCGCGGTCCCCGCCCCAGCCCTTATCGCTGGCCCGGCCCTTGCCCCACTGCTGGTCCCAGCCCTTCCCCTTCGCCCTCCCTCTGCCCCCGCGCCAGTCCGGTTCCGCACCGTAACTCCCCTCGCCTTTGCCCCACGGAGCCCACCCCTCGCCGCGGTCCGGCGGCGCACCCCATTCGCCCTTCCCTTTGCTCTTACCGCCTGCCCCGCTATACTCATCCCGGGCCCACTCCCCCTTTCCCTTGCCTTTGGGCGGCCCCCATGCCTCGTCCGCCCCCCACCTGCCCCTGCCCTTACCCTTGCCCTCATATTCATCCCAGTACCCAGTACCCCTCCCCCTGCTCTTGCCTTTGCCGTCCTCGTCATCCCTGTACCCTCTCCCCCTCCCCTTCGTCCACGACCCTGCGCCGTACTCCGTCGCGCCTTCCATGTACTGCTCCCCCCCTTTGCTCTTCCCCTTGCCCTTGCCCTTGCCCTTGCCCTCCCCCTTGCCCTTCCCACCGGCTCCGGACCCCCGTCGCCCGTGCCCAGGGCCATCCTGAGCGATCGTTAACGGTGGCTCGTCAGGGCATGGGTAGGGGTCCGGGTTCGGAGCCCATGGAATGCCCTCCACGGCCGTCTCCACACGCTCCAAGGGCAGCGGCTTTATCTTCGGGTGCTCCTCAGCCATGTGCTGTTCATGAGCGCTTGACATGCTGCTCACTTGCTTCCGAAGCTCCGCAATTTGCTCAGTGATCTCCTACGGGGACACAACCAATGTGGCGTGAGACACGCAGGCCCCGGGGCGCCACACCGTGCCACACTGCATTGCTAGACAGCCCCCCGCACTGCACTGCACCACCACACCACGCCACGGAGCGCCGCGCACCGCACCACACCACACCACACCACACCACACCACACCACACCACACCACACCACACCACACCACACCACACCACACCACACCACACCACACCACATCACATCACACATCACACATCACACATCACACATCACACATCACACATCACACCACGTCACACCATACAGGAGCTCCTGCGGTGCTGCAGGTCGGAGCTGGGGGAGGGAGGCACAAGGTGCGTGCGCCAGGATAGGCTGAACCCAACATACTCTTGGCAACTCTGCCCCCGCCACCTCCCCCGCCCGCCATAAAAAACAAGAACACGGAGCACATGCATGCCTGCCCCAGTCGCCCTCATGGTTGAGCACTAACCCCCGAAGCTTATATGTTCCTTTGTTTATTGAGTGCGTTTGACCAAGGGAACAGAACAAGTCTACGAAGACAGGCAGGATATCGGAAATTCATCAATATGCTGACATGGGTCACTGTTAAATGAAAAACAGTCTGACGACACACCTGAGATTATGCATCCACCTGGTGCATGCACATACAAGACTGTTCTGGGGCACTGCATGGGTCAAACTCTGGTTTGCTTATGGGAAACCCATGATTGGATTGGATCTCTCACCGATTCCGCAAAGGAAACAATGGGCCCCGTTTCTGCCAGTGTTTCCCCAGGAACATGTAAGTCTGGCCGTGACCGTAACGGAACACACAAGTGAGAGGAACAAATCAGGACATGGCGAGAATGCCGCCTGCAGTGAACTGCAACCCTCTAACGTTTCTGAAAGCATGCCAGTGATTGTTCCGTTTATTTAGAAACTGCTGGCCAGCTCCCAGGCTGGCCTGGGATGACCTCTCCATTTAAGATGCGATGTTCGGACGCCCTCGTTCATTCGGGAATGGGGAGGAGGGGTGGGCTATGCAGGTCATAAGGTGGAGATGACGGTACTCTGCGCGGCAATCAGTTGTGTAGGACATGATGTGTGGTCTGGCACACCTCCTCGTCCCCCTCATGGACTGCAGCAGCCAAGGCCGCCTCAAGCTCCTCGGTTGGTAGGGTATCCAGCATGGCCTTGCACGCGGCGGTCATGACCTCCTTCTTGACTTTGCCCTGCTTCGTGACCTTCACTGTGCCGTCCACGAGCACCTTGACTTCATGGGCGCGGTTGCGGGCCTGGTACTTTGTGTTGTACTGCACCGTGCACCCCCCATGCAGGCCCCACGTGTCCAGCTTGTAGCGCGGTGTCTGCAAGGACACGTCCTTGCTCGCTGTGTGGCAGGCGAACGGGATGTGGCACTGGAAGAGCATCCACGGCCCCTTACTCCCAGGCTGTTGCCCACTGACCTCCTGGGAGGGGGGGGGAGGGGGGGCGCTAATTTGGGGCCCTGGACAACCCCGGCCAACCGACCCATCCCCCCACATCAGCAAAATTCTCCTCGGGGCAAAAATCCAATTTCATTGGAAGGGGCCGGGAATTTGAGGCCGATTTTAGGTACACAATCTGTTTTTTGAACTCTGGCTGGGGTGTTTTGCCCACTAAGTTATGGCTGGCTTATTGCCTCAAACCTTGGCTTGTGGGTGCGATCAGGGGCGTGAAGTTGCACAGAGTTCCAGTGCTCATCGGCCTCTCTCCGAAGAGCCAGACAGATATCAATGAATGCACATTGGCCCGCCACCACTGCCTATGTGTCGCGGGATGTCTCCCTGCGGGCGGGCGCATTCCTGGCCCCATTGTGGAGAACGAGCGCTAGCGAGCGGCGTTCCCCTCACCCTGAGTCCTGGACATCCGCAGTGCTGGTGCTTTCTGTAAAGGGGGAGGCGCTGGATGTTTTGGAGAAGTGGGACAGTGCCTTTGGCTTCAGCCCATGACGCCGGTCCAGCTGCGCGAACCCCTCCCCCTTTCCTCCACAATTTTTGAAAGATAGTGCGGCAACGGCGCTATCTTCTTTCTTTGCCTGGGGCCTAGAAATCGCAGGCCCCCACCGCTGGCAATTTCTGCACATTTGGGTTTTTTCTTGCAGCATTTATCTCTTGCACGTTGTCCATGATGCGCACCGGGGAGGGGGGGTGTAATCCGTGCGGGGGAAAACATAAATCTACAAATTCTGGCATGACAACATCTGTGCCACTTCTTAAAAATGAGCGAACAAATTATGAATGGTTCAAAATAATTGCTCATGAGAAACAGTGGGCGCTTGCAATGCCTAACGTATACCTGCACAAATCCTTAAACACACCGAACAAATTGCGTACAAAACTTTCGTACAGAATTTGAATTGCAGAAATTCTAGCTTGCATAACCCCCCCCCCGGTATTTGGTTGCCTGTTGGAAGCTTTTATACCCACGTGTCTCAACTGCTTCAATTAAGGCTTTCTGACCCCTCAATGAAAAATGTGCAATCGGCCGCTCGCATGATGGTGTGCATCGTGTGCACAGCAAAGCTGCCATGATGCATGTTCGGTTGCATAACAGGGCCCGGAGGTGGGGGCTAACGCATGAGGTTTGTCTAAGACTGGATTCCCGTGTGAGACGGGGACAGGCATGGAGATGGGAGGTAGCAAGGGCATGGGTTGGTGGGCTTTCGTTTGCAAGAGGGGGGGGGTCGATACACCCCTCTGGCTAGACACCCCCCCAAAAGGCTCAATTGATGGCGCCCGCCAAATCCTACCGAGACTGACCCCTGGACCCGGAGGTTACCGGACCCAAAATTTGGCAAAAATGGAAATGGAATTTTGGAATTAGCCCGTCGAGGGGTTTCAGAAAAGTCAGCATTTGCCATGTATTTGGTGAAAAAAAATTGACCATTTTCAAAGCTCAAAAAAATTTCAAAGTTCATAGTAACTGATTAATGGTCCTGCCAATTGAGCCCCCCACCCCCACTTTTCGGGGGCTCCATCGACCCCCCCCCCCCCCCGCCGCCGCCGCAAGCGAAAACCTGACTTCCCCATGCGCATGAGCATGAGCATGAGCATGAAGACGGGGGTGGCTGCGGGAACGGAGATGGAGATGTGAATGGGAATGGGGATGGGCCCCGAAGCTCATATGTTCCTTCGTCTGTTGAGTGCGTTCTGCTGATTGGATTGGATTGGATTGCTCACCAATCCGCAAAAGAAACAATGGGCCCCCTTTCTGGCCAGCTTTTGACCAGCAAAATGTATGCCTGGCCGTTCATTCAGGATTGGGAGGTTGGGGTGGCTCTGCGGGTCATAAGGTTGGGATGGCAGCGGTACTCTGTGTGGCAGATAGTTACGTCGGACATGACGTGTGGCCTTCTTCAATGGCTACTGCAGCGGGTTCACTGACTGCTGTGAAGAACTCGCCACGGCACGGGAGGGGCACAGGGCAGGGGTGAGTCCATACCCATGATGCGATTGGCAACCTCCTGAAGTTCCGCCATTTCTTTGTGCAAAGCCCGTGAGCGCTGGCGGTGTTCTTCGCAAACGAGGCACGGCGGCGGGAAGAGGTCCTTAATGGGCGACCCCTCTTCAAAAAGATGGTGGTAGTCCTTAGGGACACAGTCCCTGCCCACATATGGCAAAGTTGAGAGGGCTGCCACAATTGGCTGGACAAAGGGTTCCTGGGGAAGGATGGTGCAGTGAGCCGAAAGGTGACAGATTCACTCACCACCGGTGTGTGTGTGTGTGTGTGTGTGTGTGACGCCCAAATCATTCAAATCAAACTCAAACTGCGAGGTCCAACAACTATGCCCTACCACTATGCGACCAAACCATGTGTTTTGGTGTGTGTGTGTGTGTGCCAATTGCCAATTGCCCCGCAACGGGGGTGATTCCCTCAAATTCAGTTCATGCCTTTGGCAGTTCTTGTGGTGACGTGTGATACACATTTGCACTGGACTGAGCCGGTTCGCGGGTCACTATGGTACACTTTGCCTCGGCTGTGCGCTTGTTACTAGTCTGGCTCTAGGTCTGGAATGTCCATCGGCGCATTGCGCATTTGCCGTCGCCTGTTGCGGATAACTATAGGTGTGTCACTGCCTGTTTCACTGTCTGATGTCTGCGCTGCTGCCTGTCTTTTCACCCCTCGCGCCCTGACGAGCTTTTGCCTTGTGGCCCTCGGCAGCCCCCCCGCTGACCCCCTGGGCCGCGATAACCTATGCACCGTGGACCATGCTGCACGTGCCTTGGCTAGGGCATCTGCAACTTCGTTATATATCAGTTTATTGTGTCCATAGACATGTGTCATGGACATTGGTGCTGTCCTATCCTGCAGTAAAACCAAGATTTCCTCCCATATATCATGGTGCCTGACTGGCTTCTTTCTCTGTGACATCCATGCACGCCTTTTATATTCCTTTGGCTACACGTACGGCTGTCCGCGGTGGACACACGGGCGGACAACAAGTTTACACACTTTGCTCACTTCCGAATGATGAAAACATTGTTTCCCAAACTTTTTACAACAGTTTACTCACTTCGCTCACTTCGCTCACTTTGCTCACTTTAGGAAGATGTCCGGTCATGTGTCCGGACAACTTCTAAAGTTAGCAAAGTGAGCGAAGTGAGCGAAGTGTTGTGAAGTGAGATGTTGTGTGTGTTTTTGCACAGCTCGCTCACTTCGGTCCACTTCGTCTCACTTCGCTCAGTTTGCTCACTTTACTCATTTTAGAAGTTGTCCGGACACGTGACCGGACATCTTCCTGAAGTGAGCGAAGTGAGTGAAGTGAACCAAAGTGAGCAAAGTGAGCGAACCGTTTGCTTGGACGCGGAGACAATAACAAAGTGTGGTGAAGTATTCCAAAGTGGGGGAAACGGGAGTAACGACCGGACGACCACAAACAGGTCGACCACTTGTGAAACTCCATGATTTCACATGTTTTGGACGATACCACCTATCCCACTGCGTTGGGCACCTTCAAAAACCCCCATCCCCAATCTCATCTCCGAAGTGACACAAAGTGTACAAAACGGGGGGCGGTCGACCACCGTACGCTTAGCCAAAGGAATATAACTGCAAGTTGTTAAAAATGTCAACACACCACTTGGAGTCACTGTACAGACATAGCTCCTGGGTGTTGCGCATTGCGCGTATACCTACTCTGACTGCCGATACCACCGCCCTATTATTGGTCTGTGGTCCCACTACCGGCTCACGGATGTTACCATACTCCGCATGAGGGAATCTCCCTGTCCCTGTGTGTGGTGTGGGGGGGGGGGGGGATAAGCTACAAAGCCAAAAAACGGATCCAGGGTACTACACGTGACGAAGCATTGAAGGATTTGTATTTAGCAACACAGAAAAACAGAGAAGATGGATGAAATCTGCGCCTTGCTCCGGGGCACCCCCACTGATGGGCCAGATTGCAGTGGTTCCTCTATGCTTATGGTGTGAATTGCGACACCATGGGCGGAAAATGGGGAGAAGAGGCAAATGGCTGGGATTGCCACCTTTGGTGGCACTTTGTCAGAATCAGGATCAGACAAGAGATGTAGCCCAGATGAAATTGCAGGCAACAAACACTTGCATTTGTGATACCAAGTGTATGGCATGAAATTTCACTGCTGCGGGGCGAAGATTGTTACATGTCATTTGTCATCATTCGTTGTCATCAGAATTTCAATATTTCTGGCTTTTTGCCACTGGGCGTTTTTGGCGAAGGTTCGTGCTGCGAATTCAGCTCCTTCGCAAACCCACAAAGGCACATGGGAAGTGCAAGCCTGAAGGTAGATGAATGCTGCGGAAAGGGCAACCCAGCTCCCCTGACATTCCATATCCTCTGCATATAATGCCATGCAGAAGCCAACTGGGAGGAGAAATTGTATGCAACCAACCATTTGAAGAGTGCAAAGCGCAAAAAAGGCCAAGGAAAATGTTATTTGTGTTGTGGAGGAGTCTGGGGGACCAGCAACTACCCCCACCTTTAAAAAAAAAAGGAAATATGAAGAGGATGCCACCTGTGCTTCAGTCAGTTGAAGGTCCAACAGTTTGGTGGCTGTACTTTGGTGTATGGGTGTTTCTATGATGCACAGACGTCCCATACCAAGCAATATGTCCACATTGGGAGCTCACTGCTCCATGAATATTCATCAATGAAATCATGGAGCATCACAAAAAAAACCTGCCCTCCTGTGCTACACATGGCTAGGAATCGCTCTGAAATGAGGGACAGCAGATTGCGCACAATTTTGATGTCCCATGTTTCGATGTCTCACACACTGCTACTCCTTTCATCCACAGATTTCAATTTGGATGGCATTTTGATGGCCAATCTTCCAAGAAGGTGGAAGCTGACAGTGTTGGGCATATCAACAAGCAAAACACCATGTATTTTGGATCGTAACGCACATCTTTGTATACATGTCAATCTAAAGGTGAACCATAAATTGTATCTTCGACACAAGGGTTATCTTCAAAATCCAAAGGTTCGGGGAAAGTATAAGTCCAGGCACAAATGCACAAGAAATGCCACGCACATAGGCAAGGACTAGGGAGTGATGTGTGTGGCATGGCATGTGTGGCATGGAAGTAGTGTAGTGCCAAAAGGGACATGAGGGTGGCGGGAGGTGGAGGTATTGCACCCCACATGTTCCCAGCGGGCCCCACACCATGATAGACGCAACCGCAGGGCAGGCGTTCCAAAAGCAAGCAATACCTAGGCACCAACCACACAATATACACTTGTGACATGCTTGCCATGTGCCCGTGGCCTTGTCTCCACTGTGCGCTATGGGGGGCTACTGAGCACGGACAGGGGGGCACTTGAAAGTGGGGCCAACGCAAAATTGGAACATGGGACACATAAAAGTGGGGGTACCTGTGGGCAGGGACCGGGGTGGCAAAATGCAGCACAGAAAAAAGGAACTACCAATCACACAAAATCTTCTGAACAATCAATAAATAAATGGTACGTGGGCGGGCATTTGGTAAAACCTAGTATGCGCCGTAGTAAAGCCGAGTAAATTGTAGTAAAACCGAATAAAATGTAGTAAAACTTAGTTAAAATTTTTTTAAAAAAAAATTTCTCTACTAGGTAAAAAAAGCAAAAATTTTAAAAGAATTTCCTTACTCGGTTACTAGGTAGTCACAAATTTGGACTTGAATTTGAACAAAAAACACAAAGTTTAGGGGGGGGGGGGTCAACGGTACGTGGTAGTTGTGTTTAAGGGCATGGTGCCCCCTAGTCGATTCTAGGCCACTTCTGTAAGTGGTGCCCCACCCGGGCCAAACCGTGTATTGCAAGGTCAGCAGAAACAAAATGAGGCTCAAGAAAAGAAGGAGCTTTTACATCATAAATATACATATATATACATATATGTATATATACATATATGAGGTGCACACACGTGTGCTTTATATGAAGTCGCAAAACACACGCTTCTAGATGAGGCCCGCCTTCTTATCTTTGTAGGTGGGTTGTGCTGAGGGAGGATTGTGCTTGCACATATTGCGAAGCACGTAAGTGGTCTTCGTATCCAACTCTTCAATCATTTTTTGTCATACTGCAATTTACCAGAGGCATCTTTGGGGTAATGCTCCGAAACAAAAAATTCCTTCCCACGGATCACCACCTTTGGACGGACCTCATCTATAGAAGGCGGCTTGTCAACCACAAGCCGGTCACCCAACGCGAATGCCAATACAATGCATGCTAGTGTGGCAGTAAATTGCACTCTCCAGTTGCGCAATGCCACACATATCTCCGAGGGACACAAAACGGAAGCATGCAGGGCACACTGATAAACTCCACATTCAAGGCACGAGATGTGGACTGTGTCGTCGCAAAAAAAGCACGACGACGGCTGGGTGCAGAACAGGGCCTAGCATACATCCGTGCCAAGGCCCAACTAGGTGTGGTCTGAATGGGGGGGGCATGCGCAGAATCGCGATAGGGCAAAGCTGCTTGTGCAATCTCACGCAACAACCACAATGTGTCTCGTGGAAGTTGGATGCTACCGTTGACAACACGCCTAGACAAAAGGCAATGTAGCATCAGAAGGCAACTCACACCGTCTTCCTGATGTAGGACGGTGGAGTAGAGGGGGGCTATAGCAAAAGCTACACTGCCAAACTCACCCAAAAACCTGTCCCACCTGTTCTGCGGCCTTGGCTCAATGCCTTCTTGTTCGGCAATGAGGTTGACTATGGCCAACTCCTCGGTGTTTGCACCCACTATGTACGGCTTGTTACACAGCGGATCAAACACGAGGCACAAGAAAGTGTGTGATGGGAAAACCAACAACAAGCGCGGCACCCAATGTTCATTGCGCACATTATATACTTGCGCCGCAAGCAAGGGAGGCGCATAGACCATATCAATGGACGCTGCTTCCAAAGTACGCAGCGCCCATGACTCAGCCAACACCTTCCTACGACCCCACGGTGCAGATGACGCATTCCACAATGAGTCACACACAACCCATGCCACACCCATAACATCCTAGTCCGCACTCAAAGCTGTCTGGGTGAGCCACCAATAATACACAACAATCTCGGCACTATCTGTGACATAAGATTTTGAGTAAACATCTCTCAAATGGCGTGCCTCCAGCCTATATTGTTGAGACCCCGAACTTGGAATGATCACGTCAAGGGCATACCTTTTGATTGTCGGTCCCCAGCATGCATTGCACCTTAGCTTGTGTTTGTGACTCTTTACCCATGAATGATGAGTAAGCTCCTTCATCACATCAAGGGTAGAGTGTCACAAACAACCAAGCAATAATAGTACACTGCATGTGTATTCTAAGGGTGTCATCCGTGCCCACGGGACTCATTGTCGCCGATTTCTTCGTGCATGCCTCGGTGCCTTCCGCAGAGCTTTGCTTGGAGGACACCGTTGCAAACATGAAGGGCAAAAGGAAAAAAGGGGGCCCAAAAGAGGGCGGAATTGCTGCGTCACCCCTGCATTCTCATACGTCCCCAACGCCAAGTGCGGGGAGCAAAATCAAAAGTGGTCCCCAACAAAGTGGAACAAAATCAGAAGTCGCTGACTCACTCCTGTCTTCTCGGGGGCCCAAAAGAGGGCGGAAATGTCCCTAACCCCAACTCAAGGGGCCACGCAACAAAGCGTGGATTGCGAGTCCCTAACCCCAACTCAAGGGGCCACACAACAAAGTGTGGATTGCGAGTCCCTAACCCCAACTCAAGGGGTCACACAACAAAGCATGGATTGCGAGTCCCTAACCCCAACTCAAGGGGTCACACAACAAAGCATGGATTGCGAGTCCCTAACCCCAACTCAAGGGGCCACACAACAAAGTGTGGATTGTGAGTCCCTAACCCCAACTCAAGGGGCCACGCAACAAAGCATGGATTGCGAGTCCCTAACCCCAACTCAAGGGGCCACACAACAAAGCGTGGATTGCGAGTCCCTAACCCCAACTCAAGGCGCCACGCAACAAAACCAAGTTTTACCACGGACCCTGCATTCTCGGGGGTCCCTGACCTGGGGTTCAAAAAGGGCCCTCACCAGGCCAGTGAAAAAAAGCCCCTCAGTGCGGGGGACAAGATCAGAAGTGGCCAACAAGTGGCCCAAAAGTTCCAAAGCCTAGTTCTTTTGTTTTTGCAGGTTCTCAAACCTAGTAAAAACAAAAAAAAATTTTTACTAGGTTCCCGATACCTAGTAAAAACCAGTGAACCTAGTAAAATGTTACCCAGTAAAAAATTTTTTTTTTCAAAAAAAATTTACTAGGTTTTACCACAGACCCTATGTGGGCTCCCGAAGCGGGACAAATGCGGGAGGGCCTTTTTTTTTTTTTGAACAAATAAAACTGGGGCTGTCCAGTCGCCAGCTGACAGTTGGACTGCATGGCCGGAAGCCAAATTTCTGAGGAAATAGCCTGGTGATGTAGCAATAGTTCAGTGGGCTGGGTAACAAGACGGTTGGGAAGGGATGTATTTGTTTTATAAAAGAAACTACCCGTGCGTTTCTCCACTGCCCCAGCACCTTTGGTGTGCTCCACGGCCACAGGTACGAAGTATCTGCAGGACATTTGTTCGTGTACGGGAAATTTCTTGAGCGTGCATGGGGTGGGGGGGACATCGGGGGGGGCCACTCCTCATGGCAGTGCCTTGCATGATCAGTCACCCTCTACTGTGCGGCATGCTGCCCAGACCCCAGGCGCCCTCCAAGGATGCAAAGCGATGGTCATACCGGCGACCTCGGAACAGGGACAATTTCGTAGTCCTGCTCCTTCAAGTACCGGACGAGTGCTTGTGGGGACACGGCCTGCCCTTGGAAGTACCAACGTGGATGCGCGCACTCACCAGTGGTGTACATATGGAGGCAACCTGCGTACCCCTCGAGCAGGTACCGGCAATTATCTTCGTTGTAAGGTGGAGGGTCGTGAACACCCC
Organism: Eutreptiella sp. 'Long Island Sound 2002'; assembly: GCA_964036045.1. NCBI lineage: Eukaryota > Euglenozoa > Euglenophyceae > Eutreptiales > Eutreptiaceae > Eutreptiella > Eutreptiella sp. 'Long Island Sound 2002'. The sequence goes on along the minus strand of OZ038380.1, from coordinate 181,285,286 downwards.
CATCTCCCAACAACTCCAGAAAATGTATCAAGCCCTGTGGTACAGCATGTGGTGACAGGCATTGAAATAGCCAAGAGGAAGCATGCATTCTTCGAAGAGAGGAGGGGGAAGGGTCCCGGAACCCACAATTTCGTGTACCCAAAATGGCCCAAATCAATTTTCCTTTGGTAAGTTTCATCTTTTGCCACTGGAAGAATCTGGGTCCGGGTGCTCTCCACAGCAGGACCACCCCAGCCAACGAGCAATAGAGCAAGCGAAGTACACACATTGCAAGCATGCCAGGTTGACCCCTCTTCAATGTACAATGTAATTTTTCTCACCCTCATTTCGACACATCGCATTTTACACTCGGCCCGTATTTTGCGCCGCATCCCCTTTGCGCAGATCATGAACTGAGCCTTGGCCACCAAGGACCAGTGCACCCAAGCCATTGCAGTACTTCCAAGAAGGCATCATTGCGCAACACCGGCCGACAAAATGATGCCCCAAAAATCGTTATGACCAAGAAACACAATGAACAATGATTGAAGTGCCCCATTAACAACGGGTATCAGGGGAGGGTAGCTATTAATCAACGAAAAGGGGCGTTCTGGCACAGCGCGCATATGACAAGGGGTTTTTGCTACAATTGGCCATGTTCTTACCTGTATAGACAGAAAGATTTGGTGCTTGATGTTGGTGTAGTGTTTGTTTCTCCTGCAAAATGCTATGTACATTTTCTTCAAACCTGAGCATATCCAACCTGGTTTTTAGGGTTTCATGGACCCTATAGGAAAGGATGCACAGCAACACACACAAATGCATGAGAAATGAGGGCAAAGTATGCAACCAACTCATATAAATGCATAACAAGGCTCATTGCCAATGGTACTAGGCACTAATATGCAGCTTTGGTATGGTCCTGTACAAACCTTGTGCACAGCGCGTGCACAGCGCGCAAGACGCCCCCTAAGCAAGGTGAGGGGCCACTGAAACACTATACATACGTCTAAAAGATGGGGCTAGGGAAAAAACAAGGATGAGCTCAGTCGACCTGAGTGATGGGCACTTCAAGGGGGGGCAGGGGCTGAGAATCCCTGTTCAGCCACCGTCATAGATGAGCAACGCATATACCTCGCGCCTAATCCCCTTTTTGCAAGTAATCAAATCATCCTTGACCGCCCAATGCCCATCGGCATCCAAGTTGTGGCGGTAACGGTCCAAGAAGATCTTTAGCAACCGATCTCTACGCATTGCCAGCCCCGGAAAATAATCGTTGCCCAACATCATTGTGACGAGGGAGAACTCCATGCGCAATGGATGATGCGCTAAAGGGTACTGATCCTTTTCCCCTGCAAAACAAAACGTGCGAGAACCATGGCGAAGGCCCAGAAAAGAGGGGCAGCGGTTGCACAGTGTCTTGGGGGGGGGGGGAAGCGTTCCGATGGCATATTGCGTCGTGGAGGGCGATCCGCATGCAGCAGGAAGAAGCAATATGTACTGTTTGTAGCTCGTCGAGGGTAAGTATGCCCGGCGCGCGCCCGGCATCCAAATCAATGGTCCGGCCATCTATCCCAATGCTTTACCCCCAAAAATCACACCCTCCACCAGCCCAGGCTACCTCACCCCTGCCCTCTCGGAGGCCCACCTGTGGGCGGAATGGCGACATCACCCCTGCCTTATGGGGGGCCCCCAACACAGGGACAACAAATGGGGGAAAAGGGGGACGACTGGGGAAATAGGGGGAAACTTTGCCCGGCGCGCCCAGCGCGCTAACGTACTCTCGTCCACAACACAAAAGGAAAGTGTCTGCTTCCTTCCTGGGGCTGTGGCTCATTGCTTGCCCAATATAAGGGGCGTGTGCAACGGTGCTTGCGGTCACACCCTGCGCCTGCTGCAATCCACGGGGCCTTATGAGACAGCACGGCCCTTCCGGCAACAGAACCGATGGCCCTCAACCGTCGCTCGTGGTGAGCGGCAAGCTTCTTGTGTCGCAACCGTCTGCAACTGCTGGCATCCGGGGGGTGTTGCTCGCAGGTTTGGACCAACAGGACCGACAAGAAGCGGATGCGGAGAGACGGTCCCAACAGATTTCGCCACGTCACCCAAGCGCAACCATCAGATTTGACGTGCCACCGATTGCATTGGATCCCCCTTTGAGACGTACAGATCTTGACTTGCTGTGAAGAAAATGTACCGGGGTCGTTTTTGGCTGGCGTCCAAAGGCCATTGACTGCCATCCAGCGCTGTCCTTACTGGGGCCGGGGGGGGGGGGGGGGCAACGAGAGGCCCAATGCCGCCGAACACCGAACACCGTCGGCGAGGCACCAATCGCCGCGGAGTAATGGCAAGTCTGAGGGCTAAGACAGACTGGAATCTTCTCCTTGGCACAGGCCGCCGAAATCGGCGATCCAGGCGTTCCACAGACGTCCGCCGGGGCTCAGACAGGGCAGGGCACCACAACGCACTGCAACCTGTCCAACTCTGCATCTCCTGCAGAATGGTTGTGACATTGATCCAGAACCATCCTCTGAGAATGGTGATGGTGCTGTAGTCCAGGGCACAGAGCGCCAACACGATGAGATCGGCATCGCGGCCCACGATGATCAACCGCTTCTGAGGGCAGGCGCAAAGTGGCGGATGGGGACAGAGCGTTCGGCCTTCGGTGCCTACAGCCATTCATCCGGATCGCACATGGGGTGGGCGGGGGGGGGGGGGGGCTCCAGCCCTGGCACACTTATGCAGCCCCATTTCACGTGGCAGGAGCCCAAAAGCGGGAGGGGGGACTGGCATGACGACTGCTTGTGTTGCTGTCTGCAGCTGGCGGCCCCTATTGGCCTCTCGCCACTGACCGCTGCCCTTCCCGTTCCCCCCGTAGGCGGCGGTGCCCATCGGCCTCTCACCACCTCGTGGCCTCCCTCCCCCTGCCTGGCCTATCCTCACCTGCCTACAACACACCCTTCCTTTCCCTTGGGAGGTTGTGCCAACGGAGCCCCCGGACTATCCCTGTTTCACTGCCCTGTGTGCCCTGCCCTCGGGGTGGGGAGGGGGAGGGGTCGGGGCTTCTGGGTACCCCGACATGTATGACTCAAACTGACCCCAAGACGCACGGATCATTTGGAATCACAAATCACGGGGAAGATTTTTCCGATAATTGTGATTTCCTAGTCCTCAGACTGCCCTTCGGGGGGCTCCAACGACCCTCCTCCCGCGCGCAACTCTGTTCCCGCGGTCCCACGCGCCACACGCAAAGCAGTTCCATACATGTGCCAGTCTCTCTTTGTTTTGGCGCAGCCAAGTGATCATCTTGATCTCCCCTTCGCCCGGATCCTTCAGGCCCGATAAATAACACCTTATCCCGTTCAGGCTCCACAGGAACCGCTGCAGAGGCTCCACCAACCAATCCATAAGTTCGCACCCTACATATGACATGGAGTCGATTGTGGATCAGAATAGACGATGTTTCCCCAGAGTTTCGCTCAAAGGGGGGGTGGGGGTCTGGAACCCAAAAGTTCGTCGGGCTGCAGTTTCGTTACGGGGCTCTGGACAGTCACCCGCTCTGCCCTCCACGTGCTGCGGCGAGTCAATGCCCCCTGCCCTCCGCGTTGAGGTCGTCCCCCTCATGCCTCCCCACGTGGCCATGTGCGTGAGGCCCAATCACGCCACAACTCCGCGTGGTCCCCGTGGGCATTGCGCGCACCTTCATGGTCTCCGCCGGTGCCGTGTGCACCTCCGCGGGTGGCGCGCGCTCCTTTGTGGTGGACGCGGGTGTCGTGCGCGCCTCCGGGGTCGCCAGGGTGGTTCGCGCCGCACCGTGTCCGTGCCGTTGTCCGGTCCCGGGTTCTTCCCACCCCTGTTTTGTCGGAGGTTCCTTCCCCCCTTTTCCCCTGACTCCATTACCATCAGGGCTGCATTCTGCGGATCCTAGGTCCAAGGGACGGGTATGGGTGTGGGAATGTCTGTGCGCGCAGGGGATGGGGCCCCCCAGAGGGCCACCGATGGGTCCCCTGCATCGCGGTTCTCGAGGTTTTTCAGGAAAGGGGTCGCGTATTGTTTTTTGGGCGTAGGTCGCGTGCACTTTTTTGGGGTTGTAGGTCGCGTGCACTTTTTTGGTGTCGTAGGTCGCGTAAGGCAAAAAGCGTTACTCGTGTTTTTTTTCAGGCGTAGGTGGCATAACAAAAAAAGCGTAGGTCACGTGCCACAGCATTTTCAATCTATTTTTCCACACTCGACTTCCGCAAAAAAAGAAGGGCACGCGACCCAAAAAAAGAAGGGACTTACGCCTGACACCCTCCTGTGCCCTGCCCAGCCCTGCAAAACCGATGCAGCGTAGTGGTGCGCGCCACACCTGCAGTCAGATCCAACCCCGACATGGTCCCAACCTCAAAGTCTGTGCGATTGCTCTCGGCTCGGCGATCCCGCTGCAGCAGCATTTTGGCGTGGGATGCGGGACCGTCAATGAAAATGCACAGCTGCTCCTGAACGCGACGTGGCCACGATGAAAAGCTGCCCCACGGGAAGACGTGCAAGAGGCGTTTGCAGGCATCACAGCAACTAGCAACTGCTGCCGGTCAGGCCATTGCTTCATGACCCCAGGGGAGGGGGTCGTTTGGGGCCCTGGCCAGCCCCGGCCGACCCACCAACATCAGAAAAATTTTCCTCAGGCAAAAAGTGAAATTTATTCAAGGGGCCGGAAATTTGAGGCCGATTTCAGGTACACAAACTTTTTTTGGCCTCTGACCCCCCCCCCCCCCTCGTCCGCCACACGAAGCAATGGCCTGCTGCCGGTCAAACGCCAGCCAAAGCTCAGCAAATGCCATCTGCCATTAGTCAGTCAGCAATCCAAAGGTTTTGACTGGAAAGAGCTGCAATGGACTGCAACAATGGACCGCACCTCCCCTTCTTACAGCCCCGCCCTGCCTGCCCCATCCCCCGCTACCACCCAATGCATCCCTGCCTCGCCTTCATGGCTGGTATTCGAAGAACCGAAGAACGCGGCCAGGCGACAATGGCTGCGCCTGAGGAAACTGACGCGGGCAACGGCAGCAGGCATTGATATCGCTGTGGTGGGGCGTCGCTTCACACCGTGTTTGCATGCTCCCTCCACCCCCCACTCCACTTTTCAATATTGCAGACTGTTGCGGGCACGTAATGCACGACCGGAGTTGGTGGAAGTGGATCGCAGGGCGAGCAGGGCCGAGCCTGCGTCCCGGCCCCTCTTTTTTTTTCTTTTTGGAAATAGGCTAATGCCAAAGTCTTCCTTTTCCCGCGCTGCCCGCCTCAACGGCAGTGCCATTCGGCAGTCGTCGCCCCCTCCCACCGCCTCCGCGCCTCCCCTTCTTACAGCCCCGCCCTGCCTGCCCCATCCCCCGCCCTGCCTGCCCCATCCCCCGCCTCCCCCCCAATGCCTCCCTGCCCCGCTTTCATGGTTGGTATTTGAAGTGCCGCTTTCGCTGCTGTCCGTTTGCGCTGTTTTCCACTAAACTCCATACTCTCCCTCCCGCCGTTCGAACAGTCCGCTAAGGACGGGCTCTTGTGAAAAAAGATTTGCCCCCTTCATCTGCTGTCGGTCGCCGACAGGCCACGGCTTACCGTTACTGGGGGGGCGAACGGCAGCCTGGGCTCCTCCGCCTGACCCACCCACCCACCCACCCACCCACATCAGAAAATTTTCCCTCAGGAAAAAAATGAGATTTATCAAAGGGGCCCGAAATTAGAGGTCGATTTCAGGTACGCAAACTTTTTTTTTATCTCTGACCCGCCTGTGTGACATTCCGTCTGGTTGTTGTTCCTTCACGGGGCCCTGGGACAGTCACCCGTTCTTCCCTCCGCATGTTGCGTCGGGTTGCTGCTTTCTGTCGGCCGCTGCGGCCGGTGCTCTTGCTGGTGTCGTTTCCGCGTTCGCGGAGCCCAGTAGTTGGTGTGTTGGGGCTGTGTTGAATGTGGCATGGTGTGCCGTTTGCGCGGCAGCGGCGCTCAATAGTTGGCGTATTGGGGATGTGCTGGCTGTTGCCAGGGTCGTTTGGCTGTTTTTGCTGTCCATGCGCCTCTGTCCACAGGCCGTCCATAGCCTGCCTCGCTGTCTTTCTGTGTGTGTGAGGCCCAGGTGCCCTGTTCCTCCACGCGTTGTCCCGGCCGTCCACCATATGTCCTTTCCCCCCTCACGGCTGGTCTGCCCCTGATGGGCTCCCGCTCCTGTTGCGCAAACAGCCCATCTGGGCTGCGGGAGACACCTCCCACCTGATGCCGGTTGAGCAGGGGTTGCCCTGGCACCCGGTAGCGACAGGGCTGGCTGGCCAGGCCATCCCCTTTATTGTCGCTGCCTCCCATGTGCACGCTCTCCCATCTGCTCCATTCTGGTTCCCTGTTCCCGCTGTTCTGGTTGCCTCTCCTGCCTCGCTGTGCCCCTCCTCCTTGTCTGCTGTGCTCACCCTTGTCCCTCCTGGTGTGGCTCCCGCGTTTTGTGTGTCTGTGTTACTCCCCCCCCTGTCTGTTGGCGCTCCTGGGTGCCCCTTTCGCGCACCCACTCCTGTCCCACCCGCCTGCCCCCCCGTACGAGGATTTCACATCTCCGTACGACGTGGACTGTCCCGTGCGCGGTTGGCTGGTCACGGCCCTGTTGCCACCCCCGTGGCGGGCACCTCCCGGCGCGCGGGGCGCAGCCCCCGCCCTTGTGGAGTACGTGGGCACCCCCCCCACCCACCCCATGTGGCATTCTGTCTGGTTGTTGTTTCTTTACGGGGCCCTGGACAGTCACCCGCTCTTCCCTTCGCATGTTGCGTCGGGTTGCTGCTTCTGTCGGCCGCTGCGGCCGGTGCTCCTGCTGGTGTCGTTTCCGTGTTCGCGGAGGCCAGTGGTTGGTGTGCTGGGGCTGTGCTGGATGTGGCAGTATGTGCCGTTTGCGTGTCAGCGGCGCCCAGTGGTTGGCGTGTACTGGGGTCGTGCTGGTTGTTGTGGGGGTCGTTTGAGAGTTTTTGCTGTCCACACACCTCCATCCTCAGGCCGTCCACAACCTGCCTCGCTGTGTTTCTGTGTGTGTGAGCCCCAGGTGCCCTGCTCCGCATGGTGTCCCGGGTGATTTACGCTGCACTGTGACCGCGCCGTCGTCCTTGGTTCTGCCCACCCCGGTTTTTTCGGAGGTTCCTTCTCTTGCCTGGCCCACCATTCCTTTCCAGCGGGCTCCTCAGGGGCCCCATCGGTGGCCCACTGGGTGCTGGATCCCCTGGGCGCAGACGAACCCCCCGGGGTATAGGTCACGGTTGCAACTAAGCCATGGCCTGGCCATGGCCAACGGCCAGTCGGCACCACCTGCTCGTGGCACTCCACCTCGCCCCACCTCTCCGCCCTCCCTCAGGCCTGCACATCAGGGCGCAGGGCCCCAGATCCGGCCTGCCCTTGGAGTCGCATGCCATTTCGTAGGCTCTTTTCAGACCCCCGTCAGATTCGGAGGGAGAAAAGGGGGCGCCATCGACAGAGACCCCCTTGGGCGCCACTGGTCCTCTCACCAAGCCCAAGCCCAGCCATCTTGCTGTGTGGCCAGGGAGGAGGGTAGGGTTCGGTCGCGTCTGAACCGACCGGTCGACTCCCCCTCCCCCTCCCCCTCCTTCCCCTTCCCCCCGCGGTGGATTGTTGCTGTTGGGGGGGGGGAGCTTTGGAAGGATGAGGGAGGGGTGCAGAGGAGGGATGCTGATTGACGAGGCTGACGAGGGTCAAGCAGGGCTCCTTAAAGGGGAGGGGAGGTGGGTGGGCCTAGGGGTCCACCCCCCCCCCCCCGCAAGTGGTGCTGAGTATTTAGAGGCGCGGAAGAAAATTTTTGGTCTAAACTAATTGGCGCCAAAGGCGCCTGACAAACTTTTTGATCGGCCCAAGGCCCGGAAGAAAATTTGGCCCAAGGTTGTAAGGGCTGTGGGGGGGGGGGGGAGGAGCTGCCGGCGATCGGCACAGGCCCCGTGCCAACGGATAGCCGGGAAAGGGTGCCCACTCCCCGTGTCTCCACCACACGGATAGGGATGCAAGAGCACAGACTAGACTACCCACGTCCATCCCGGGCGTAGGATGAATTGGGCCCCATCTAGTCTCCAAACCAACACCCCTGCTGAACCGGGATACCTCGGCGACAGACCCAACCTGGGGCTGGAACCGTGGTCGAGCAGACGCATAGAGGCCCCCGCCCAGCATGGCGTCTCTAGGCGACTTGTCTGATCGTCGGACGCCGACGGTAGGTATTCGTGGACCTTGGTGACAGCTAGAGTCGCGCAAAACGGTGCTAAGCGTGCAAGGTGCGAGTGGTGTACCAAAGCGGGTCCCCACCGGATAGGTGTTCACGGGATGCCCGCCCCACCACCTGCTTGTAGATAAAGAGCAAAGCGTGCAAGGCGTAGGTGGTGTACCAAAGCGGGTCCCCACCGGATAGGTTTTCACGGGATGCCCACCCCACCACCCGCTTGTGGATAGAGAGCAAAACGGGCAAAGCGCAGATGGTGTGCCAAAGCGGGTCCCCACCGGATAGGTGTTCACGGGATGCCCGCCCCACCATCCGCTCGTAGACAGACAAGAGCAAAGCGTGCAAAGCACAGATACACAGGAAAGGCGACAGCGTTCCCGCTTGCTGATCAGAGGTGGACACGGGCTATCCACCGCCAAAACCCCCGGTACGTGGAGAGAGCCCCCGTGCCCGCGACCCGATCGCTCTAGCGCCCAGCATCACGGCATGGCGGGTGGCCTACCGGAAATTGGCTGAAGATCTGCTGAGCATAGCGAAGCCGCGGCAGCAAGGCTGCCCCCCCTGTTCCGGTCCGTTCGCGCTAGGGAGACCCCACCATGCCTCCACACCACGTCAAGGTGCCCGGCCCCAGGGGTTGGAGGGGGTGGAGGGGGGGGGGGGGTCCAAGGGGGTGGGTGGTGTGGGACCCCCCCCCCAGTGCTGCTGAGTTGTTAAAAGGAGCCCTGGAGTCAAGGGGGCCCTGTCGGCGCGCACATACCCGGGGTCTAGTTTTGGCTAGGGTCATTTTGATATTCTTTTGCAGGTTCTTCATGTACTGGTTCTTGTTCTTGACCTTCTGCATGCTGAGGTGCAGGATGTCATTGAAATCGATGCACACGAGGTCGCTGCTCATCCTATCCTGTGCAGCGGAGGACACGGCGCATGGGCCCACAGCAAGAAACACACCAAACCGCCCGGCAGCCAACTGAGCGCACCGAGCCGCCACACACCCCAACCCCCAGACATTGCCTTGGTGCTTGTGCAACGGGATGGCTTCACAACCGGACCGTTGCAGTAGGAGGCCCAAAACGTGAGGCGTTTGTGTACACCCACTTTTGGGGGTCTCTGCCCCCCTAACCCCCCAACGCACTCGCGGTCCCGTAGGCCAAGTATGAAGCGCGTCCCGATTTCGGTACGGGCTGCAGACATTTCCCCAGACTCAATTGGTTCCAGCCCAGTCCACAACGCTGACAGAAAACGGTGTTTCTTTTTTTTTTTTTGCGGTCTGGCGCACCATGTGTCCTGTCATGTCCGTGCTCTCGAGGTGATGCCTATCCCCCGCATATGCACCACGATGGTACCACGCCCTTAGAGAACTCTTTCCGCGCGCCGCAGGGTTACAGAAACCTGGGTTATGGCAGACTGTTGGGGAAACAAACTGAATAACTAGGAAACAGTGCACGTTGATCTTTTGACACCATTGCCCCATCAAGGTGAACACACAGCCCCGGCTCAACAAGCAGCAACAACTTCAATACAATGTACACGGGGTTCTGTTTTCAGGTCAACAATGTAGAAACTGCAGTATTCCACAATTAGGCAGGTTTCCCAAACTGCCCGCCGCAGGAAAAGCGTTCTCTTAGGCACTAGAGTTGAGCATTGAATGTTTCAATGATCTCTACACTCCTCTACACGCCTCTACAAGGCTGACAAAAAACAATGTGCCCATTCCCCTTTAAACCTCGGATCGGATACTTTGCAGCCAATACTTGCCTGCCTCTTCTCCAAAAAAGGGGGGGGAAACTTCACCCGAGCAACGGTGAGTGCAAACGGCCCGCTACCCTTCGTCGGACACCTGCCCTATGTAGCTCTCATCCCCTGCGCCCTGTCTCCACAGGCATGCAACTACTCCAGAAGGGAGGGAATGAAAGCCAGAAAGTGGTCCTCCTTTTTGACAAACAAACAGAGATCACATGGCTGGGTATTTACACGGTTTCATCCCAACCTCCGCATCACACACCGTGACCGGCTTCTCAGCGTTCGGAAATACGGTTTTGATCACGTCCGCATAACGGTAGATCCCATAAAGGGGCCGCAGGCCGCCCCGGCCCTGCCCCAGTGCCCGCAATGAATGGGAAGCAAGCGGAGATTGCCATGCAGAATGGCTGTAGCAGGGCCCGACAACGCCCCACGGCATGGGGCTTGCGATGGGCGCACCGGTGTGCGAAACACGGGTGCTGTCTGCAGAATGGGGGATAGAAGGGTGCCCATGAGGGGCAGCACTGTGTCAGTGCTTTGCCAGGGCAGCGGGGGATTAGGATTTGGGCCACACTGCCACCCCCCAAAGGTAACCTTGGGTGGGGGCCAAACTGCATGACCCACCCACACACCCAACCACTCTAATCATCCACCAACTCACACACCCAACCCCTCTGCTCATAACCCTGTTGTGCACTGCAATCCAATCCTTATCAACCCTGAATGACTCGCAACCAGGGATGGATAGAAGAGCCCCCCCCCCCGCCCCCCTTGATGATTTACGATTCACGAAATGCAGGACCCCTAAACCCGAACTGGCACGGCGCCGCAGGGGACGCGGACCCCAGATTTCAGAACAAGTGAAAATGGCATTTTGGGAATCGGCACAACGAGGTGGTCCAGGGAAATCATTGTGCAGGTATTCAGTGAAAACGTTCCCCAGTATTTTTGACCCCCCCCCCCCCCAAGTTGTTTGACACCTTTGGGCGCCCTGAAAATAAAAATTTGGCGCCTTCAGCACCGGAGTTCATAGTGGCTGACAGCCCAATCGTCAATCCCCCTCCAGAGCCCCCATCCCAGCCCCACCAAACAGAATACACGTCATATCCATCCCTGCTCGCAACAACCTTACCACTGGCTGAAGAGGATTGTGGAGGGAACAGAATGGGGACTTGTGATACAAAAAAAAAAGAGTTTTGCCAATGGCACATTTTGGCGGGTTGATGGTGCAGGGGACATTTCTTCAACCCCAAAACATTTATTGCAACAAAGCCCCCCCCCCCCTTCCCTTTTACTGTCACCCCCTTCCCCCTTGCTCCAGGTCCCAGAAAATGATACAGAGAACGACGGTGACACCAACTCACCGTGCATAGACAAGGCCTTCTGTCAATCGGCGCCACAGGCAAAATGCCTGGCTATGCAGCGCACCGCTGGTGTGCAACACTTGGTGATCCGGAAACCCCCGGCCCTGTGTTACCATCTCCCATGGCGAGTGTTTGCCTGAAACTGCACACCTCGAGTCACGAGGCGCAAATCGGGCTCGGCGCGCGCCTTGTGAGCGCCAAACCTCCACCCCCTGTGCGCCTCGATAGTGCCCTTCCCGCTTACCCACTGACCATGGGAATTGCGGTGCATACACAAGGCGGTGCACACACAAGGCGGTCTGTAGCCACCGCAGGAGTCTTGTTATTTAAGGGGGGTGCGGGGGCTGGCCCCCGCGTCAAGCGCAGCGAGCTGTAGCATGGGGACGGTTGGCACACATTACACACCGAATGCCACTCTGTTTATCCGTGTGCCCTTCCCGTGGGTGGGGGGGGGTTGGCGCTAACGAGGCGTACGAGAGGGGGGGGGGTTTGGCGCCATCGAGAAATCCACCCTTATCAAAGTACCACACTCGCCCCACACACACGCCATTCCAATTTACCAACTCCCCCATACTTCCCAGAGGCCTCATGCGCAACGAACTGCGTGGAACCTGAAATACCAACTGGCAAACCTGCTACAACTCTGGTTGCACCCCACCCCACTCTCAAGGGTTTCAACAGTTGGGTTGCTGCCCTGCCAATTTGGAAAATCTATTGACCGCTGACACATGGCTCATGGCAATCATTTTGAGTCAAATTAGTTGTAGCCCCAGCCCCCCCACCCCCACCCCCACCCCCACCCAGCCCCACGTTTCACAAGATAGCGGGAGGTAGACACAGCAGAACACGGGGAGGGTGCAGCCATTTTGATGGTATTGATGTGATTGGGGGCCACGGCCATGGAACATATTTCATGCCATGCGGAAGCAGCTCGCATGTGCATGCGCGGTGCCCCACAGTGTCCGTACTGTCCCTCCCCAACCTCTGGCCTGGAGGGGGGGGCGTCAGCGGGCACATACACCTGCCGTCCCTCCTGACAGTAAACCCAAATGATTCTGCGTTGAATGCAAGCCTTTTGCCCAAATGTCCAAATGGAAGACACAACCCCAGTGCATTAATCCCTGTGATCCCAAAGCAAGCACGCGTAAACAACTCCTCCACACCATAGGACATGGGCTGTAAACGGCCAAGCGGTGCCTTCGGACCAGGTGCACTGTCCCTGAGCAAAAGGGGCCGTTGTGATGCACCGAGCAAAGAAGGGTGAACGAAAACCAACAGGTAATCATCGATCTGCCTTCCCCTCTCCTGGGACCTGTCGCCATTGTTTACCTTCCCACTTTGGGGATCCAGACGGTGGGGGTTATCTACTTTGTGCACCTCGCCGTGGGGACCCTGAGATGGCAGAGGGTTATGCCGCTTCCAGGGGGGTCGCCATGATGGCAGGTTATGTAGCCCTGCCATTGGGGACCCTGAGACTGCAAAGAGGTTTGGGGGGGGGGGCAAGATGGCAGGGGTGTTGTGTTGCCGTTGTTTGCCCACTTTGGAACCCGCCATGCATGCGACTGGTGGGGGAGGGCGCTGTGGCATGTCACGTGATTTACAACTCACATACGGTTGCTGTCAAGCAACCTGTTTGTCCGTGTCAGTCTGGCCTGCCCTTCGTCACGTGATACCACGGGCATTGTCGCCGAACGAAGCGGGAATGCGGGTCAGACACGCAGGTGGCGACGCAATGAACGCCCTGCGCGCTGCGACGCATCAAACATGATCACATGGCACAGCAACAACACCTGCGGAAGTGCCAATATACGGCATAAAGGCCAACCATGGCGAAAGCGAACGGCAAAAAAACGGCGGTGGCCCAGTGCAACCCTACATGCGGACAGGCGTGTGCCACGGACAGAGGACAACAACGTCCAATATGGACCGCTTCCACGACAACAGCCTACCGGGCAAAGGAAATATTCGAGACAGTTGGCGATCCACAGCTACGATTGTTGTCGGTATTTCCATCACGTGCAACCCACCATGGCCGAAAGTCAACGGTGGAAAACTTAGCCACCACGAAAACGAGGGATGCGAAAGATCTGCTGTTTTGCCGTTGCGAGATCACACAAACTTGACAAACGGAGGTTCCAATATCTTGGGGGGAAACGAGCTGAGGTGTTTGCATCTTTTTGTTTGCCCTGACAACTTCGCTTTCCTTGGCGAAATGCGGACGTTTCGGGCGGACAAGTGCGTGCAAGCCCGCACCCGGGGTAGGCATCCTCATCGTGTTGTCGTCACATACCACAACACGAGGGAGTTTTTCGACAAACCGTCCCCTATCCTCAATTGCCTCAAACGGATTATGCATTAGAAACAAGGACGGGTGTATCCAACATTCCTGAGAAGATCTAGTCTTTCCGACTTTGCCACTGTCACTTTGAGTATGCGAATGCCCCTTCCCCTTGACGCGTTCCCTTTCACACGAAACAAAGAAGAAAACTTTTTGAGGGGCCGAGGATAAGTGCAAGTTACGGTGCTAGGTCTGCCAGTGGATGTTTTGCAACGCATTTTAGGCTCCAGGGTGAGCAACGTATTTTAGCAACAAGCAGTAGCAACAAGTAGCAAGCAGCAAGCAGCAAGCAGCAATCGAATAAGCACTGTATGTGGGGACACCATGGCTCAAAGTCATGATTGGAGTAGCTCAAAACGACCGTCGAGCAAATGCGCATCACCCGAAACAAGTTTCGCGTGATTTCGAGCCGTCCACCCCGTCCGATGGCCGATTTAGTGTCCAAAAAAAAGCCATTTTCAACCTGTTTGTAGCACGATCGTCCTATCATAGGGTGTCAAGGAGGTGTCTCCAATGAGAGCCGTTCTTGATTGGACCATCAAAGAATGCAAATGGGCGTTCAATGAGGCGTCTCTCACGCCGTGGTGCCATGCCGTTATCCATTTTGAGGTGAAAATGAGCCGTTTTTCAGCCACGTTCAAGAGAGCCATAAGGATCCAGCTCGGTCCTCGTCGTAAGTCTTGACTACGGTTTAGAAACAAGTGTAATATTGCCTTAATGAAACGGTGAACTTGCCCCCTTACCCCGTTGGGCATACCATGTGATTGTGGAGCCGCCAGACTTGTTGATGGGATGCCCCCGGGTGGCTTCGCAGTCTAAAAACAACGACGAACAACGAGTGTGCGAGTAATTGGGCACGACGTGGCTATTGTGACGTACAATCGAGAGAGAGGCCAACCACAAGGAAATTAACGGCCCCCAAAAACCATACAATTTGCACAATCAACACACACCACACAACGCCACGCCACACCACACCACACCACACACAGCCATTGTTGAAGGTTGCATCCATACATAAGTGCATCGTGGTAGGAGGTCTACACAAAGAGTCCAAAGATGCCAAGCCAGAGTATGCCGAAAGAAAGTTACCGAAGACCAAAGAACGACGAAGGAGCAGGTGGGGAGTTGTTCGTTGGTGAAGGCGCAATGTGGTGGGTGGCTGACGCCATAAACCACAAGCAGCGCGACAAATGATCAAGCCATACATCGTCACTTCGCATGCGGCGAGAAGTAGCAACCAAAGCATCATAGTCACACCTGTTTCTCTATCAAATGACTTTCTTGCCACGTTGTGGACCTCTTGATGTCGAACATGGATGCATGTGCACTGCGTCTCGGCTCTACACGTGCAACGCAAGAAAGAGAGTGGTGGCGAAATGGCTCTCCATAACGTGTCAAAATAATGGAGATGGGGAGTCGTTGGTTGGACTTCGAAGAATGGCTCGCGCAACAATGTGTCCACCCTGAGGGTTTCATTCGCCTCAACACAAGCAAGATAGGAGTGCCCGATTTCCCTTCCACTTGCCGTGAAGCTGTGAAATTGATTGCCCTCCGAACCCTTCGAAACTCGGTCCGTGCCCCGTTGACCCACGGAGCACGGAACACTAATACAAGCCTACACACTCCCCCATGAAACAGGCAATGCAACCTTTGCGACTCGTTTCAAGTTGGCGGTACCATGGACCCTCACTTGTAACGGATTGGAGCTTTGTTTGTTCCACGATAAAGCGGTTGTGGCTCCTACAAAGAAGACGCCGAAGGAAGACGTTTTAGTCCAATAGGTTTGCGAGTGAAACTTAGCCGTCAACCTCTTGCTAACACCAACGACTTGTTGGCGTCGGAATCATCCCCAATACGCAAAATCGTGCGGTGCAAAGCAGCAGAAATATACTTGGGTGGTGGGGGAAATGCGTGGAGCCACAAGACGCCACAGAGTAGAAGTGCCACCAAGATCGCCATCACGCTTCGTTGTGGTGATATATAGTCATGGTGTGCCCCTTGCTCGTCGCAACCCAAACACTGCGTGCTGGGGCCTCCCAACGGGAGGGTATTTCGCATATTGATTCGCTGGCCAATCAATGTGTGGTGTGCACCCTGAAGGTAGGAAGATGCAGCCGACAGCCGGGTTGTTCATTTCTGCAAAATTTCAACCCGATAGCTAATCTCGTAGACAAGCATGTGATAATTGTTCGCAAATCAGGTTTGTTATGCTGCAAAGGTCCAGCCTGCCACTAATTCCCCCCAAAACATGCCCAGAAAGCGTACCCAAACGAGTGCTTCCGTTCCCTGCTCGTGATTAGAATTGCATCAGCTGTTGAACACCACTTCGCATTTCCTCCCACTTAACTTGCACTACAGTTTTCTTGAGGCTATCAGCAATCTCACAAATCCACCTCCAACTGATACTGTCTTGCTGTCTGACCCCGAAGCAGATGCAATTTTGAAGTCGTTGATGGATTGAGACGCGTCGTTAGGCATGGTAGGGCGCTGAATGCCGGACTGCAGATCGGTGCTGCTTGCCGCAGGCATCGCTGGGCCCGGAAGGTCCTGAACACAAGCTCCATTGTCTAGATCGTCTGCAGTTTTATCATTATATTATCCTCAAATCTCCAGCAGCCCTCCAGCACAAACAATGTGTCGACACATGCGACCACCGTGCAACGCTGCGCGCGACCTTGCGCTAAAAATGCCTGAGTGGGGTTAGGTTAGGGTTAGGGTGAGGCTTTGTTGGCAGAGGATCCATCCTCAAAATTTTTCTCAGAAAGACTGCGTGTTCACTGTAGCAGCTGCTTGGTTGGTGTGGCGACCCTGTAAGTTTCCGATCCTCGGCGCAGGATACACTTGCCACACAATATTGCACCATGTTTTTGTTGTTGACGTTTGGTACTCAATCTTCTTTGCTTGGTCGTTTCATGGCACGCGCATGCATGTGTGTCAAGTCCCAAGTTGCGACCAAGTGTATACATGCACCACACGGCAATCGGCGAAAAGCCCCCTTTCATGGATACCACAGCTTCGGGTTCATGTCGACTTTTGCTGCACGTGTGCTTGCAACCGTGTCTTGATAAGCTTTTCTTTTGTCTTGTGTATTTGCCGTGCCAACCACATCACGATTTTTCTTCCATGTTTGTGCGTGGCAAAGCGAACAAAAGAAAAAGAAAGCGAATGCAACAGAACGGCGCCGAATAAGAAGTAAGAGCATTGTGTTTTCCCGGATAAACTTGCTTCCATTGTTGTTGTTGTGGGTCTTCCATGCACGTTTCTAGTTTGGGAGATTCGGCGGTTTTGAGGTTTGTTCGGTCATAGTGATTTGACGACCCCAGAGGAAGAACACACGCCGGAGGCCTTGGCTTCGTGCAGCGTAAACCCCGATCCTTCCCGTCCGGGGGCAAAAACAAGTTTTCGTACCCTTTCAATTGGCTCTCTATTCCAAATTTCATGTTTCCATCAAGGAAAATGTTGTTTGGTTGCACAACCATAACGGTGAACAATTTCGGCACGCCCCACATAGACAGACGCAATCCTCACGTTGGTGCAAAGGCGTTACATAGCGGAACGTGGCTCCTGCTGCGTGCTCACTAATAAACATGTTGACAATCCTCATAATGAAAACAATGGCGATGGTCAAAGGTGTTTCATGTTAGTGAGGGTGGTGAGGACTTGCCTTTTTCCGTGGGACGGGGCGGACACCCAAGGCGTTCTGCTTGGGGATAAGATCTCTCTTCACCCAACCAAGTTGGATGCTCAAACTCCTCCTATGAGTTTGCTCCTCCTCCTCCGCTTGATGCCAGGGATGAAAGATGAAGTGCGTTGCGCATCACCAATGTCCTCCTCGTCGTCAACAATTGCTCGGGGTTGGAGGTCATGGGGCGTCTGCAGGAAATGCAACATTTTCACTAGAACGTTAAGGCGTTTCTCGAATGCGTCGTCGCCATGCCCAATTAAATACAGACGATTGTCACCGCTGAACGGAAACCCGTCCAACCACTTTAATGGGGCACAATATTCCGATTGATAGCCATCTTCTATTTAGGCTTCGTTGTTGGGATCCTACTTTGCGGCCTCCCTCTTCTCCTTGTGCTTTTGCCTCTTTGTGTATTTTGACCTCATCCCGTTCGGGTTTGCGCTTTGCTCCCAAATTTGCGTGAAAGGGCTAAAAAGCGAGATTTCCGAATAACATGAGAGTGGTGCCAGGGCAAAGCACCACACTGCACACCACACCTTGCATGAAAATGGGCCCGCTTCTCCGAGGGTGACGTGGCATACCGTGTGACCTTGCCAACCCCCGTGTCTTCGCTGTTTTCCGAGACCATGAAGTGTGACCTCGTCGTTGCAAATACCACAATCACTATCCATTTAATTTCGGAAAATATGCTCCACAGATGACAACACAGGCTCGCTTTGTTGCTCAGGTGCCTTAGTCGTCGTTATCCGCGTTGAACCGTGAGGCACCCACAGTCCACACCGTTGCAACATCGTGTAGATTTTTGTGCATTTTGGGTTTTCTTTTCATAAAAGGGGATCATCATCTATTCACCATACTATTGGAGATTGCATTTCCCTTAGCCTTGTTTGTACCCTTGTTTGCAGTATGATGCATCGGTGACGATGCTTGCATGCCTCTGTGTTGTCCTCTCAACTCACCAAGTTTTGGGCCACCAACGAACATTCACGGTCTCATGCACAAGGTGACGACAATTAGAGCGACGCACGCAATAGCACAACGTTTTCCAACCTGGCAAAGCTTGCACACAGGGGATGCCCAAAATTTGTCGAACGGCTTAGTGCGAGTTAGCCAAAGGTTGCACAGTAATGCCTTTTTCCACTCCACTACTTCCACAAGAAGCCACGAACGACACACCAAACAACACAAATGAAGAACACCACACCAACGATAACCAAACAACACAAACACACAAACCAACATGCAACCGCCAAGGAAGCCGTTGCCACAAGAACATGACGACTAGCAAAACGAGCTACACCAACAACTGGACGAAAGGCCGCCACCAAGACCCACCGCACACAAACACAGACAAAGTGCGGGGGGCAGTGGGGGGGGGGGGTTTATGGGGGTAGGTGATCCGGATCATTTTTGATCCAAACACTAGGTAGTGGGGGGGGGGGGGGGGCTCGAGGGTGGTGATCCAAAAGTGATCCATGGATCATTCTTGGACCATTTTGCTCACTATACTTCCAACTATGTGTCGATCCACCAATTCATTTGTAGAAAAAATGATCCAATACCAATTGTAACATGCAAGTACACAGCAAAGAAATGGTCCACCTATTCATCTTCAAAAAAGATGATCCAACACCTAATCTAACATGGAAGTACAAAGCAACAAAGTGATCCATCAATTCATCTTAAAAAAAACCGATCCAAAACTTAAAATTCATCTTTCAAAAAAGTGATCCAAAAATTTAATTTCCAAAAAAAAGGAAAGGAAAAAATTAGCCCCCACGATTGTCCACGTGTCTGGATCCGAATGGGTGGTCCCGAAAAATCACGGATCATTTTGCTAGACGGGGGTTATGGGGTAGGTGATCCGCGATTTGCGGATCAATTGGGGGGGGTTTGGACCCCCGCAGATCAGTGATCCGCGGACCGCCTACCACACAAACTTGCTCGCGGCAATGATCTTGAATTCTTGCCTTGATCCCGTGCATGCCTACCTTGGAACCTCCTTCGTCAAGCTAGAGCCTAAGCAAATCAAGAACGGCCGGTTGGTTTGGGTTATGATTCATGCTATCGCTATATTGCCTCTCCGCTTAGACTTTCTACACCCAACCCTGCACGCAAATCTGCTTTCAATATTATGCCCTCCAGCACCTTGAGCTCACTCCTTCAACCGAAGGGGTCTGCCCAGCAGCCAACGGGGAGTAAGCCTCGAAGCGCCACAGCCTTGGGACAGGTCTACGCCCCTGCTCCGAGGTCCCCTTTGATGGCAGGAGCCAAGCCCGGGGGGTTGTCCCCCATCAAGCCCACATCCGATGACTTGGTCTTTTGGACCCCGGAGAGATCGGGGATCACTGTGGAAATGGCCGGAGACGCTGGTACTGCCTCCTTTGCCATTTCTGTCGTGGCACATTGCGTCCGAGACTGTTCTCTATCCCAGCCCCCAACCTACAATCGTTGCACTGCACACCTAGCCCTATGTGGTGCTGGGATCTCTACGAATATCTTTCCCCTTGCTCTACACACTTGGCAGCCGATGTGCTACTGCTGGCCACGCAAGGTTGGAGCATTGGTGCTCCAAGTCTTTGTGCTGTGGTGATGCAAAAATTCTGCTTCATAGCCACACGAACAGTATTTTCTCACTGGCACGAAGCAGCTGTAGCCACGGAGGTCGAGATGTGCGGTTTGCGAACTTCTCGTTTGCCCTCTTAGATGGAGATCCTGTTTTCGTGCATTCTCAGTGGCCATCCACCTCCTGTGTTCCATCCCACATTGTCCGCAATCGTCATCCAGAAAGAGCACCAGATACAGGCTGCACCACCACTGGTCTGGTTGAAGAGTTCAAGGGATGCACTGAGCGGAAGAAAACCTTAAAACAGAGCATGCCTCTGGTGTCATCGTGCATTTTTTGGTCGTTTGCGGACAGTTGATGGCTTTGAAGGGATGTCTCAGATACGCATGCAGTGCCCCAAGCAGTGCCCAGGCAGTGTGCAACCAGTGCCCCTGAGCCTATGGATGACTCCAAGAAAGCACGCCTTTGAGCATGATTTGAGCTCTGGTAATCGGGTGCTGCGCATTCAGCAGTCATTCTGTTGGAATAGCCCTGTTCCAATGCACCGCGGGCCCGTGGGCTCCGCAGACAAGCCGTGCATTGTGTAATTGCATTTGTCATGCACCTCAGGTGATGGCATGGGAGATGGTTTCACCTCACGAACTCCGGAAAGTGTAAGCTCTGGGGAGTATGCCGGCGTGACTCTGGCTGATAGTCTGGCCCAGAGCATCCATTTGGCAAGTGAGGCGAGGCCTGTGGAGGAGGTAGAGCACCAGCGACTGATGCGGCTCTGCAGTCTGATGGGATATACAGCGGTTCCGGTGGCAGAGGATGGCCGAAGCAAGGCTTTGGAGAGCACACGTGTGGCCCTAGGGCTTAGCAGGACAGGGTCAGGTCAGGGTCGGGTTGTCATTGTTGGGGCTGGCAGCAGGTTTTGGTGCAACTGACCCCAGTGACCAGTTTGGTGCTGAGATGTGCAGAGGTGCTGCATCTCTACCAATATCTTTACCCTCCTCTGCCTCCCGTAGGCCACACAGCCGGCCATCACTTCAAAATGTCCTCTGCAATAGCCAATCGCCTCGTCAATATGAACCAATCAAGTAGAAGGCTCTGCACGCTTGCTTGGCGGATGTGCCGCCTCTGGCCGCGCACAGTTGAAGCGCTGATGCTACCATTCAATCATGAAACGATTATCGCCCACAAGTTGCAATCCACTTCCCATACTCACGCGGCACGTTTGACCTGCTGAGCCACACGTGTGCCAGAAGCAAAGGAGCGCCTTCGGGTGCACTCAGCCCACGTGGGGCAGACCATCCCAAACACGCTTTGGAACGGGGTCATGGGGTTTGAGGGGAGGTCTGAGACCCAAGGACCCAAGCTGCACCCTGGTTTTCTGTCCCCCCCCCCCCCCCAAGGGCCTTCAATGACAAGACCATCCAGAACCAACCTCTCGGGGTTGGGGCACCACTAGTACCGGACTTCGATGTCGAGGGCACGCTGCCCCCGTGATTTCCGGCTTCTTCACGCTACACACGTGGTGGTGGGGGGGTGCCATGAAGGCTGAATGAGTATGCTGGTTGGTAATTTAGGGTGTACACATGTGCAGGGCATGTATGCACATATACATGTATACGCATGTATATGTGTATTGCATATGTGATGTATGCGACGCACACGCACATATGCGCGTATTCGTGTACATGTATACATATTCCTTTGGCTATGGGCGCAACGGCCTGATCCGGTCTAAACATTTGTGCAAAATGTGATATTGGTGTGGAAGGGTGGGTCAGGGGTTTTTGCATGTGGTGAATCTTTTGGTGTTGGTGATTTTTGATGGTTCAATGAAGGTGTAGAGCTGCCCATGTAGTCCCATTTAGCAGACTAGAAGACCGGTCTGGACCGGTCTTTGTACAAACTTGAACGAACTGGGCAGTTCGATCAGTTTGCGCGGTTCACCACACTTCACCTCACATGCACATACGACACACACAGGGCGTGCACGCACACACTGTGTATGAATGCTCCGTGAAGGTCATTAGGGTGGTAGACCGCTTTAACAGCACATGATGTTCATGTAAGTGTCGGCAAATTGTGGTTCAACACCTTAATCGGTTTGTTCAAAGACCGGTTTGCGCCGGTATGCACCGGTCTGTGTGTAAAATGAAATAAACAGAGTGGTCTGACCATTCGCTCTGTTAATTTTAGTTCGTCAGTGTGCATGTTCTCTTCATTGTTTTTGCTTAGTTCTCCTTTTTTTTTCCATGCTTGGGGAGGGTCCCGGGGCAGCCTTGCCCTATACTGACAAGGAGGATAAGGTGGTCCCCCAGTCCTTCAACAACATCCAAGGGGGCCAATGGGTTGTTTTCTTGAAGAAGGGCTCCCACGTAGCCAGATTTAGTGGGTTGGTGTCCAAGGTGGATAAAGGTAAGGTGACTATCACCAACTCAAAGGAGTACACTGAGGACACCAAAGGAAACATCAAACGGCAACAAAACAAAGGTGACTTGCAGTCTGACTCGGAGACTGTGGTGGGGAGTTGGCTCATCCAAAAGGGAGGACCAAGGCAAAGCCCGCCAAAGAACGAGTGGCGCAACGGGCTGTGGGCAGTCGGGCTAAGAGGTCCAAGAGGGTATTGGATGTAGATGAGGAAGAAGATGGCGAGGAGGGTGACAAGGAGGAGGAGGAGGAGGAGGAGGCAGATGAGGAGGATGACAAGGAGTTGGTTGTCAACGAGGGGTGCGAGGGTGATGAAGAGGAGGAGGAGCCACCAAAACGGGAAAAGCACAACCCAACGGAAAAGGGGAGGCACAAGCAAGTTAGCCTAGTGCAGGAATTTTTCCAAGAGCCGGACTCCGGGGAGGAAGAAGCACAACCAAAACGGGACACAAAGAGGCGGCACAAGGCCCTAGCGGACGATGCGGCAACACTCAGCGAAAGGGAGAGGGTTCGGGTGAGCAACGGGCTTGGGGTGTCCATAGCCTCGTGCAAGAGGTTAAAAGTTTGTGCGCCAAGTGAAACTATGCACGATTGGCATTGGCGCCTGATGCGGTACATCTTTCCGGCCCGAAAACTTGACGTGCAAGCAAAGCACCTCCCTATCCGTGCCAACCGTGGTATGTGCGTGTGTTGTCGGCGGGGCACATCGCTGCACCAGTGCCAAGCTTGTGGCATTGCGTTGCACATTGATTGCTTTGCTGCTTACCATCAGTAGGGTGAAGGGCGGTCCTAGTGGCGTGGGGGACATGACCCCATTGCAAAGCTCCCGCCATAACCTAGAGCTAACAACCCCGAATGCGGCTACCATGCAACGGCTTTGGCTAGGGATGGAAGGCATTGGAATGTGGCACACACAAACAGACACGTGCAAACACACAAACACGCGTGCACACACACACATACACCCACAAACCTACTAAATTGAGATAAACTGCGCAAACGGATCGGATTGCTCGATTCAGGGGGTTTTCTGCAGTTGGTACAAAGACCGGACGGGACCAGTTGGACCGGACAGGATGGTCCTCCGTGTTCCAACGTAAACTGCATGAAACGGTGAGACTAGGCGGACCGGAAGACCAAACTGTCTGAAATGCGTTTTTGTAGCCAAAGGAATAGAGGCACATAAACGTAGGCATATATACTAACATTATGTCTCCAAAGGAAGTTTGTGTATACACCCATATGCGTAAACACTATGTAGGGAGTTTGTGTATACGCGTATACGTTGCATCTATTGAAAAACAGGGTAGCAACAGCGTTTGCCCGTGCATGGGGGTCCAGCGGTCTGTAGTTTGTAGACACTGTGCACCACAAGTAGACGCAGCCTGCTAATTGTAGACACTATTGGCATGGCCTCCCCCCAGTTCATTCTCTACCCCATTCAAGCCCCTCTCCATTCCCTCTTCCTTGCCCTTGCCCTGCAACACGGTGCAGGCTCTCTGGCCTCACGGGTCCCCGTCAAGGATCTGCGGAGGGCCGCCCGCAGTCCCGTGCACCTCAACAAAGCGGCGCGCACTACGGGCGCCAGTGAACTGCTATTGGGCGTGTTCATGAGCTTCGCGCGCCGCGTTGGGGATCTGAGTGGCCTCAGCAACCAGGTCCCTGGCAGCCGGCACTGGGCAACTGGGTAAAGAGGAGGCGGGTGTTCGGTGGTGCTGGGCGGTCCCAGCGATGAGGGTGACCTTCCCCCGTTACTCCCCTGTTCATTTGCCTGAAGTGGCGGTCCCCTGAAGAGGATGGCCCTTCCATAACAACAACAGCGCTGTCCTCCCTCCTCACTCAGCCTTTTTCTGCCCCCCCCCCCCCCCCGCGAGGGCAGTTGCCCTCGTCCGTGTGGAGCCGACAGGGCAGCGAAACAGGGACAGTCCGGGGGTTCCGTTGGCACAACCAGCCAAGGGAAATGAAGGGTGAGTAGGGAGGTGAGGATAGGCCAGGAGGGGAGAGAGAGAGAAAGGGTTCAAGGGAAGGGCAAGGGTAAGTGGCAAGAGGCTAATAGGCGCCGCCAGCTGCAGACAGCAACACAACCAGGCATCATGCCAACCCCCCCCCCCCCATCCCAGTCGAAAAGCAACATGTGTGACTGCGGGGAGGCAAAGCGCCAGGCGCAAGCCGCCAAAATCATATTGCCAGCGGGTGGGGCAGTTCCAAAATGTGGACATTGTCACGGTAGCATCATGGGCGGGCTCCCCACCTATGGCAACGTTTGAACCCGCCCCCTTCACCCCCTACCCAGCAGGTGGACACCCCCCCCCATCCACGCGTGGAGGATGCCCTCTGCAAAAGGCAAACACGTACGTACACCGGAACTACCAACCGGCATGCTCATTCAGCCTTTATGGCAACCGCCCCTTCCCCCGTGGCGCAATGACACCCCCCCCTCCCCCTGGTCAAAACGGTGCTTTTCTCCCCATGAACACTGTCTAATGACCACCCTGTGGTCAAACGGGGGAACAGTACAGGTCAGTGTGCAAGGGGGTGGGGCGGAGTAAGCCAAACCACTTTCACATGTGCAGCTGCATACATCAAACGGTGGTGTGACGGCCTCCCAGGGCCGTCTCCTTCGTCGCATGCACTTTGCCAACGAGAAGGTCGCCATCAGCGTCAAAGGTTGCAACAAATTGGCCTGCACACAGCAGGGGGTGCCATAAGGACGCTCACCCCCCCCCCCTCTTTTTTTTTTACTATGGCATCCACTCTCTGATGTTTCGTGGCTACCCACCAACCGCCATCGGTTACCCACCAACCGCCATCGGTTATCCACCGGCCGCCATCTTAAGGCGTATTGGACACTCCAATTTTTTTTATTTTTTTTTCCATTACGGCACCCCCTGGCACACAGTGCTGCGATGGAACCTAAAAAAAAGGACACACACTCGGCAAGTGTCAATGGCATGCGCAAAGCATGCCATTCATCAACCCACGCATGCAACTGTCAAGCAGCAACCATGACCAGTGCCGTCCGCGCGCCCCCTGAGGCCCCTGGACGAAGCTGCAGCTTATGGAGTGTGGTGGTGACGGTTGTCTGTGTGCCATGGGCCTGTGCCGTGACACCGACGCACGTCACGACCTCCGTTTGTGACGTGTGACGACGAAGTGCAGCGTCTCGCACCCGCCTGTCCCAGGGATGCAGTAGAAGGGAAGGGACCTCAGAGGCGACCTCAGAAGCGGTTGGACAAGCGGTTGGAGGAGGTTGCCGAAGCGGTTGGGGGCGGTTACTGTTGGTTACAAATGCCGTGGAAGCTGGCACTTGACGTCAGGGAGACAGTGGCTAGGCATAGGCTGGGCGCCCTGGAAGGGGGGGGGGGGGCTGCCACCCCCATTTGCAATGCATCCCTGCGCCTGACCTACGGTGCCCTGCCGCCCCCAGTCCCCTGTTGCACTCAGGTCATGATGCTGGTCCCCAGCCTCTTGGGGGCCGATGAGTGCACGTTGTTCCTGCACATACGATCCGAGCTGTGGGACATGTCGGCCAACGTCCTGCGGCCGCGCTCCGGAGTCGTATATCACGTGCTCACCACGCGGTATGAGGCTCCGCCACCGCTGACAGGGTTCGCCATTCGCCACCCTGTTGCCCTCCTGACCCCCCCCACCCCTTGTCCAAGCAACGCCTATGGACGTCATGGACAATGTGTGACGGCGCCTCACGGCGCCTTGCTGGACTGATGGGACAATTGGTGCCGCGACTCCGCCGCGTTGAGACATGTCCCACTGTTGAGAATGCCAGAGTGATTCTGGAGGGTGACAACCATCGTCGTTCTATGTGCGAATATGCGTACCGAATATACCGACGTCCAAGCAACACCAGACGTTGATTCCGTCAAGTTTCGCACCGTGGATTTCGGTGGTGTTTTTTTTTCAGTTGGTGCTACTGTGCGCCATGTGTACTGTCTGATATGTGGGCTTTGAGATGTATGATGTTCGTATTTTGTGTCAAGGAAGCTGATTGGGGCATGATGGCCTTTGTGGCATATTTTGCCCCTTGATTTTCACAATAGTACACATGTGTTTCCGCATGATGCACAGTGTAGCACGTCAGCAACACCTATGTCCAAGCAACACCAGGCGCCGTCAATTTCTGGTCATTTACCGTTGCTTGGACATGGGAGGGGGGGTCCTTTGCTCCGTTTCATTTGCAGATGCCCAGCATCGCCACGCCCCCCCTCAGTGCCCCGCTGCTGCTGCTGCTTCTGCCGGGGTCCTCGTGCCTCGGCAGCATCCGCCCCCGCTGCAGAACACTGACAACCGCCAACCGCCATTTCAGGCGACCGGAAGCCCCCCCCCCCCTCCCCCTCTCTTCAAAACAGCCCTGGCAAACAGCCCTGGCTCTTTCCATAAATGTGGGGCACTGCCCTTCGCTGCTACCCCTGGTGCTGTGATTGCTGCTGTTGGCAGTGTCCTGCGGATGCTGCGGCCACTGGTGCTGCCAGTCGGGGGAAGCGCTGGTGCTGCAGGTTCTGCCGTCCTGCAGGTGGTGTCCCGTCCAGGCGGTGCACGAGCTGTGGAAGGTGCGAGGGGTTGCGGGAGTTGCAGCAGCGGCAACGGTTTTCCTATTCTACAGGCGCTACTCCAAAATCCGGCAACACCGATCCGTGTGGGGCTCAACCCCTGGGGGGAGGGCCCATCGCCGTTTCCTATGTTGTCTCAGTGAACTCAGAACTAGGTCGTTCGACAGGCCCAGTGGATACGGCTTAGCGACGGCGTCTGCGTATCGCTGCAGTGCCACTATTTTGCATCCGTTAGTGGCCTGTCCACTGGCATCTCCGTGTCCCAAGCGTCGTGGCAGTTGTGGCTGTTGTAGCAGTCGTATCCCGCCCCCGTGCCTCTCGCTGCCCCATCTCCACAGACAAACGCTGAATCTCCCGGGCGCCGAGCACAGCGAGTATTTCGACTCCGTCGTGGACGAGCCCAACACCTCCGCTTACGTCTGCGTCCCGGTGGCCCTCGGCGCCCACTCCTTCGGCGTCCTGCGGGTGTCCAAAATGAATTCGAAGGCGGGGGCCTTCGTCGGGGAGGAAGTGGAGCTCCTGCAGACCATCGCGATGCTCATTGCCGCCTGCTGCAACGCCGTGAACCCCAAAACGGTGCGGGCTCGTGCCGGGGGCTGGCCTCGGCTCGGGGCAGGGGAAGGGGAGGAAGGGCGACGGACGAGCAGTTTGCGGGCAACGCCAGACGACAGCATTGCATTCGACGGGTTCGAAACCGACCGGCGGGGCATCCTCCCGTCCTCGGATTGGGGATTTGTGTCCTCTGAGGACCGGAACTCCCAATTTGGGAACGGGCCTGCCTTTCTTGACCCCCCCCCCCCCCCCCAACACACATGCACCTTCTTCGGAAAGTCGGTCGTTGGTTTTCCAAGCATTCGCACTAGCCGCCGTGGCGGTGAGTGTCGGCGGGTGGCAAAAGTTCCCATTTTCCCATCGGTGAGCTTGTGAAAAGGGAACTGTGGGGGAAGATCTTCGACCTCCGGAAAAATGGGCAAAATGGGGCTGCGAAAAATGGGTATTTCGCCTTATTTTCTTCAAATTCTCTCCCATTTTGGTCCCATTGTCCTCAACCACATCCCGCCAGAACCCTCCACAACCCACATCCCCTGTGCTATGCCCGCTATTTCCCCATTCCCATCCCCATCTCCCATTTTCCGATTCTTCCCCATCGCCCCCCATTTTTCTTTCCCCCCATCTTTCTCCATTTCCCCCATTTTTTCCAGACCCCAAAATGGTGGTTTGGTGAGTCGGTGAGATCGGTGGCGGTGACAAGGATATAGTCGCCTTTCCCGATAGACGGGTCATAAAAACGCTCAAAGTTTCTGAGTGCTGTATTGGGTTTGACATGCTGGCCGTGGAGACGATTGCGGTAGCCCATTTTCAACCCAGTGCAAAGCCCTCAGCACTGCCCCTTTCCAACCCCCCCCCCCCCCCGGAGCGGCGGTCGTTTGGTGGCAAAGTGTGCTCTGTGTTTCGGGATCCCCGGTTGGCGCCCCTGTAACGCCCCATGGGTGAGGGCTTCGCCGTTTTCAGTCAGGCATGGTTTGACTGAACAATCGCGATTTCTGGGTGACCTCCGACAACCCTTAGACCCTTGGACCATTGTTGGGTGATCATCGCAATTTTCCGCAATTTTCCGCCTTTTTTATCGCGTTTTTTTCGCAATTTTTTGTGTAAAGAGATACAGAAACATTCTGTGCCACCTGTGCAGAGGGGTTTTGGTTGCGGCACCGCAATTTTTCCCGCAATTTCCCCGCAATTTTCTCGCAATTTTCTCGCAATTTTTCCGAGAATGGAGTCCCTAAAAACCCATGGGGAGCCATGTAGCACCATCCAGGAGCCTCTAAAGCCCCCCCCCCCCCCATCTTTGCTGCTCGACCGCCTCCCCTCCATCCAACAGGTCCTCACCGCTGCACGTCCAGCCCCAGCCCGCATTCCTCTTTTACAGGAGTGCACCGCCAACAAGCCGGCCACTGTCATGCTCCAGCTCATGCACTCGTTATCGTCCAATACATGTGCTGGTGTTCGGACCCTGCAGGTGTTGTTGCGAGTGTGCTTGTGGCAGGGGTGTCCTTAAGAAGCCCCCCCGAGTTTTTTTTACGGACAGCCCTTAGGGACAGCCCCGGAGACCGCCAACGGCCAACCGCCAACAACCAACCGCTGCCAACCACCACCTACCGCCACGAAGCGCCAACTGTTAACTGCCACCAACCACCAACCGCCAACCGCCAACTGCCGCCACCAACCGCCAACCACCAACTGCTAACTGCCAACTTTTGAAGTAGAGAAGGTCCCATGACCGTGAAGCAGACGGCGTCCCTGTGAGCGTTCGTTCATGTTGGCGTTACGAAGCCCCCCCCCCCCCCCAAGGACAGCCCTGGCTTGTTCATGCGCGCTCGTGAGTGCGGAGGTGTATGCTCTCGACTGTGCAGATGGATATGTTTGTGCTCGTGAATGTGCCTGTTCAGTTATGGCCTCAGGCCGCATTGGCGACTGCGAATTCGAAGCCCGAACTCGCTCCGAATTCGCCGAATTCGCTTGACCTTGCGAGAGGCCCCTAGTGTAATGCGAATTCGCGAATGCGAATTCCTTCGTCGAATTCGCCCGAATTCGCATTCGGTTTTTTCAATCCGGCCCGAATCCGAGGCCCGTTGTTCAGTGCTCTCTCTCTTCTGTTTTTCCTGCTCCTCTCGATTGTGCTTGTGGGTTCGTGTGTGACTCTGGCGATTAGAGGCCGGTTGACGGTTGTTGATCTTGTGGATGGCGATCCGAGAACGCCGGTGGTCTGGTCGATCGGGCACGGCTGTGACCGCCGGTGGTCTGGTTGATCGGGCACGGCTGTGACCCGGGCGCCACTGCACTCGCCCCCCCCGTTCGCACGTTCGCAGACTGTGATGGAGTACACTCGCAGCCTGACGGGTGCGGACGGCTGCTGCGTTTTCTTGGTAAAGGGCCCCCAACTGGAGCCCGTGGGCGCCGCCGCGCAGTCCGACATCGGGACTGGACAAGGCATCGCGGGCCATGTCGCGACCACCGGCAGCAGCGTCAACTGCGCCGATGTCACCAAAGACTCTCGGTTTGACCCCCAGGTACAGTGCCTGGCTGTGGTGCGGGGGCTGCTGCTGAAGGTCAGGCCACGAGGACGGGGATGCAGTTGGAATGGCTGAACAGCCTTCATGCCCCATGGGAACGCTACTCCTGTGGCGCCTGCGGCACCTGCGGCGCGCAATTTGGGTACTTGTCATGGGAAACGGGAAAGTGCCCTTTGTGAACCGTACTTTTGACTGGGGAGCGGTGATCGCAACATTTTTGTCCGTTTTGAGGATTGTGCCTCGCCATTGTGCCTGTTTGACCTGCTTCTTTCACCCAAAAGTGAGGGAAATCCATGCGGTGCCAATTACCCCGCAGCTAATTTCCCGTACCCTGCGGCGCCATTTCCAGCTTAAAAAACAAAGTTCTTCAACGTCCCAATCCACCTTCAGCAGCAGCCGGTTGTGCGGCAGTCCATCAGGGGAAAGCGGCACATCTGGCGAGCGATGCACCGCGCCAAACATGGTGGCTCCCGGCGTTGGGCGCAGGCCACCCCACTTCGCCCCTCCTCCCCTTGCCCCCCCAGACCAAAGTGACCAGTCGTAAAAACCAAAATTTACACAATGGTCGGGCCATTTTGGCCCCCCACCCCCCAAACCCCCCTTCTAATTCAGACTTGGGGACCCCCCCCCCCTGGAGCTTTCGGCTCTCGCTCTGACAGCGCGTTTCTGCAGTGCGTTTTTCATGCACCAATTTGCATTGTCTTGCCTTCCCACTCCTCTTTGAAGTTATATGCCTTTGCGTGTGTGCAATCCGGCAGCTGTTGTGCCACCATTTCTTGGGGTATCTATGAAAACCTAGGCCCCAGGTTAGGGATCTCACATTACTGATGAGATCATCTGTGGTGTAGGGCATACCATATGCACCACTCCTCCTTCCTCCAACAAACAACAGGTGAACATGGTCTATGAATACCCAACAGCCCGAGACCGCCAATGAGGTGAGGTAAACTAGCATCTACGAAAGATTCCACCTGCACCGTCGCTTGGCTCACCTTAATTAGGCCCACTGGATCCTTCGGCCCTTCTACTGCCAGGGCATTCGCCTCTCAACCCAAGGAATGCCCTCCCCCCCCCCCGTAGTCCATCCTCGTCCCAATGCCCCGTTCACCATCGCGCTTGCGCTTCTTGCCCCAACGTCTAGGAGACCAACTCTTTTCTCTTCAGGTCGATGGATATTTCTGTGGTGGAAACGCCCCCGTGACCTCGCTGCTGTGCCTGCCCGTCGCGCATTGCGGCCGCGTGGTGGCTGTGGCCCAGCTCATCAACAAGTCCGGGCCCTTTGGGGAGCGCATCCCCTTCACAAACGCGGATGAGGAGGCGCTCTTGGCGTTCACTGCGTACGCCGCGTCCAGTGTGCATACCGCACATCTGCAGGTGTGGGTAACTGTGCGTGTCGCTGTACAGGGGGGGAAGGGGATTGCGATTCACAACTTTTTCGCACTTTCCCCCAATCTCGCAATTCTTCGCAATTATCGCACTTTTTCGCAATTTTCTGCCATTTTTTCGCACTTTTTCCGCACTTTTTTGTTTGTCGAGACACAGATTCTGTGCACAGCCACCTGTGCAGAAGGGTTTTGGTTGCGGCACCGCAATTGTTTTTCGCAATTTCCCCGCAAATTTTCGCAACCCCCCCCCGATTTTTCGCAATGGGATTGGACCCCCCCTGATCGCGATCCCCCCCCCCCTTGTGCTGTGTTTGTGTGCGTGCGACCCAGGATGGAGGTGAAGAACAGGAAGAAGCAGGGGAGGGGAGGCGGCAACCCGCATCCTCCAACCAATGTTGTCAGCCAACTCACTCCCCCCCCCCCTGCCCTCTTCATGGGGTCCTATCCTCGTTTACAATAGCCAGATACTGCTGGGCCACTGGTAGCGTAGGTTCCATGTTAGCCAAGGGGGGAGCGCTCATCTGCCTCATCCCAGTTACACCCCCGCATTGATTAATTGGTTGCCCAGTAATCTACACTGCTCGCAGGGTGCCTTCGTTGCTTCATGGGTGCGCCTGCTGGTTTCCCTCCTAAATATGCTTTTCTCTTCTCCTCCAGCCACACCCACACCTACACACCCACCCACCCACCCACCCACCCACCCACCCACACGCATACGCGCGCGCGCACACACACACGTACACACACGCGCGCGCATGCACATGGACTGATTGGGAATCAAAGGAGTCATCAGAATGTAGAAGAGTAATCAGAGATTGGAAGAGCCACTAGAAATCAGCAAGGAGAACACCACAACATCAAAGCAGCCATAGAAAATCAACAAGGAAAACGTCACAGCATCAAAGAACACTTCAGAGCAGCACAAGATCGAGCATCAGAGGAGTCATCGGAAATCAACAAGAAGAACATCAAGAGTTCTTGCAACATTGACAAGAAGATTATTGCAACATCAAAGAAGTCAATAGAGCATCACAACATCTTAGCATCAAAGGCTTCATCGGAACTCAACATGGAGAACATTATAGCATCAAAGGAGTCATCGGAAGTCGGAGTAGTTATTGGAAATTCAAGGAGCCATTAAAATCCAGCAAGGAGAACATCACAACATCAAAGGAGTCATCCGAAATCAACAAGAAGAACAGCATACCATCAAAGAAGTCATTGGAGCATCACAACAACAGAGCATCAGAGGAGTTATCAAAAATCAACAAAGAGAACACCAGAGCATCAAAGGACTCATCGGAAACCACAGGAGTCATGAGACTTCAGAGGAGTAATCGGACATCGAAAGAGTCACGAGAAAACATCAAGGAGAACGCCACAATATGAAGGAAGTCATCAGAGCAACACAACATTGGCATCACAACATCAGAGGACTCATTGGAAATCAACAAGAACACCATAGCATTAGAGGAACTATTGGAAATCAACAAGCATCAGAGCATTGCAACACCACATCATCCGAGGAGCTACCGGGAATCAAGAAGCAGAACATCACGGCATCAAAGGAGCCATCGGAAATCAGAGCAATCATTGGAAATTAGAGGAGCCATTAAAAACAGAATGTCGCAGCATCAAAGAGGTCATCATAGCATCATAGCATCACAACATCACAACATTAGAGGCATCACTGAAAAGCAACAAGGAGAACATCTCAACATCACAG
Source organism: Eutreptiella sp. 'Long Island Sound 2002' (assembly GCA_964036045.1). NCBI lineage: Eukaryota > Euglenozoa > Euglenophyceae > Eutreptiales > Eutreptiaceae > Eutreptiella > Eutreptiella sp. 'Long Island Sound 2002'. Next base: position 181,252,225 of record OZ038380.1, on the reverse strand, counting down.
GTTTGACCAGAAAATCAACAAGGCATCAAAGGGGGTTGGAAGAACTTTGACTCCTCTGAAGATGCGATGTTCTCCTCGTTGCTTTCCGATGACTCCTCTAATTTTTGGTGCCTGCTCCGATTTCTGATGACTCCTCTGATGCTATGGCCTTCTCTTTGTTGATTTCCGATACCTCCGTTGATGATGTGATGTTGTGATGCGTTGATGATTGCTTTGATATTGTGATGTTCTCTTTGTAGATTTGCGATGACTCCTCCGATGTTGTGCTGCTCTCCTTGTTGATTTCTAATTTCTCCTCCATTTTTGGGTGACTGCTTCAAATTTTGATGACTCTTATTTCTGACGACTCTTGTGATTTCCGATGACTCCTCTGATTTCCTATGACTCCTCTGATGCTATGATGTTTTCCTTGTTGATTTCCCATAGCTCCTTTGATGATGTGATGTTGTGATACTCTGATGACTCCTTTGATGCAATGTTCTCCTTGTTGATTTCCCAGAACCCCTTTGATGCCGTGGTGTTCCTCGTGTTGAATTTGATGAGTCCTTTGATGCTGTGATGTTCTCCTCGTTGATTTCCGATGACTCCTTTAATGGTCTGAAGTTGTGATTTATGATGACTCCTTTGATGTTGTGATGTTCTCCCTGCCAATTTCTGCTTACTCCTCGGATATTGGGATGTTCTCCTTGTTGATTTTTGATGACTCTTCCCATGTCCAATCACTCCTCTGATTTTTGGTGACATCCAACCCTTACCCCAACCCAAACCAAAGGGCGCATAAAAGCACAGTTGTTCCAGCCAAACGAAACCCGACCCATCTCCACCCAACTCAACCATAAACTAAGCCAACCCCTTTCTACTCGCATCTAACCTTACCCCAGTCAAAACCAAGGGAAACCGTCGGAACATTACAACATCAAAGGTCATCGGAACCGACCAAGTCACCATCATTCCTCATACCAAACCCACACTAATCACCAAGTCCAAATGCCAAATCACTGATTGAAGCCACCAAGTCACGGATCAAGGATCACGGAGCACCAAATACATTCCAAACCCATACCATGGAATCACTAAGTCATGGAGCAAGTCACAAACCAAGAGACCAACACCAAATCCAAGCCAAACCCACACCAAAGCTGGAGGATAGGGCCCGGAAGGGAAGGTGGGACACACCCGTTTGTTTCTTAATTCGGCTGTGATTGGTGACTTGGTGACTAGTGTTGGTGTGGATTGAGTATGGATTTGGTGAACCTTGATCTGTGATCTGTAGTTTAGTCCTTGACTTGGTGGTTTGATTTGGTGGATTGATGATTTGACTTGGTGTTTCATAAGGATTAATCTAATCTAATCCAAGCCTAAACAACAAGTTGTCTTGCATATTGGTCATCCGAGAGAACTGAATCAGTACTAGCTCTTGGAAATCACTCTCCTGCTTGAATGATCAACTTGAGAGAATCGCATCATCGTGCCAGGCACATTCTCACACATGGATGGCGTCTCAGCTCCATATCACCTGTGAAGCGAACCATCTCACCTCCCCTCCCTTCCCTCTCCCCTCCCCTTCCCTCCCTCTCCAACCACCAAGAACCCCAAAAGTCCGAAAGAATCACTACATGCACCGAACTCGATCATTCTCATCCCTCCAAAGAATGGAGCAGGGAAACGTCAAAGAGTGCCGGACATCAAAGCACGCAAAAGTAAGTCCACTCAAGCCTCCTCCCCCCTCCTCAAGCCGATCAAAAAAGAACCCCCCCCCCAAAAAAAAATATCACCGAGCGGGCAAGCCAGCCTGCGGCTACCTAAAGGAGCCAGACCGAGGTATGGGTATGTGTAGTTCTCATGAGGGCGTGACCGACTATTACCAGTCATGCCGCCATACATGAGGTGACTGCCATACTCCCTGGGGAAGCACCCCCTTGAATATACACCGCCCAGCCAATACGAATACCAATACACGCACACACACACACACACACACACACGCACGCACACATGTACACACACGCATGCATGCACGCACGCACACACGCTGTGTGGGCTCTGAAAGCAGCCTCATCATGCCTAGGAATCTGGATAATCCACACACACACGCCGCATGCGCACGCACGCCCGCCCCCACACACGTACACACCCATGCCCACACCAACTCCCACACCAGCACCCAGCCCACGCCCATACGCCTGCGCACGCGCACGCACATTCCTGCGCATGACATGACTGGGAGTACCCCTGGTGGCCTGTTCGAGGGTGTGGATGCATTTCCATGTGTGTTTGGTGTTTTTCATTCATGACCCATCCCCACCCCCAACCCCCCACCCAAACTCAATCTGCGTTCGTTCCACTGCTCTTGGCTCTGCACCCGCTCCACCGCATGCAACTGCCACATCGTTCGCAGGAGCTGCAACAGCAACGGGGGGCCATGGTGATTGCCTTAGGGCAGGCCCTGTCCAGAGAAGTGTTGGGGGGCCAGCAGCTGATCCAAAAGATGATCAGGCACTGCAAAGAAGTCTGCAGTGCAGACAGGTCTGGGCACTGTGTTTGGGCTGGCGGTTGCAGAGGTAGTACAGGGACGAGGGCAGCAGACCGGCAACGGCAACTGAGGGCGTGTCGGGCACGGGGCACTCTGCCTCAGGCTTTGTTTAAAAGGAATTAGTGCGTGAGGGGGGGCTCTGGGGGGGTCCCACAAAGGGCCGCTTATTCACACTTGATTTTCCCTCAGCCAAATTTAGGGTCAAGTTTTTTTTTAGGTGGGTGGCTCTCGGAGCCAAAAGACCCCCCCCCCCAGCTCTTACAAACAAAGTCTGCTCTGACTGCGATGCAGAGCAGGAATTGGAACAATGCCCCCGTCACTCCGGAGACGAGGGGAATGGGATACCATGCAAAAGCTGTAGGCAGCTCGGGTCGCCTGCGCAGGGGAAGGGGCACGCAAGGAGGCGGGCAGGCGGAATGGCCCAGTGAGCCGTAGCACGGCGGAAGATCTGTGTGTTCTGTTTGTGAAATTACCGGAGGCCACGGATGGCAGGATGTCGCTGCGTGGCGTGCCACTCTCGCGGCGTCAGCAGGCATGGAGTGCAGGTGCTCTGCCCATTCACCGCCAGACCCTCAACCTGCAGTTTGGTTGCTGTGAAGCACTGCAGGGCAAAGGCGGCAGTCACATGCAGCGCACCACATCGGGCGCAGCGCACTAATTGCGGAACAGGTCATGCCCCGTAGGTGCGTCCCCGGGCCTCCACAGGCCACACCCCACACCTCACGTCTCCGACCACTGACAAGATGTGTCCCTGGCCCCCCGCCTCATGGAACGCATGTACACGTGGAGCTTTTGTGGGGCCCGGAGCCCTGCTCCGAACACGAAGTGAGGACCCACCGTCGTGCACGAGCACCAGCACCGGCAGCAGCCGCACCGGCAGCACCAGCACTGGCACTTTCTTGACACCTGCCGACACCTGCCTCGGCAGGTGCTATTAGCAAGTATGAGCAGCACTGCCCGTGATCCTCAGCGGCACCCTGACTCTGCAACAAGCAATCGGATCACACGCATCGCTATCAACCTCCGGAAACCTGGTGCTCCGGATACTTGTGACTCCGACCACTCCTCACTCCTGCTCAACCTCTGCAGTTTCGAAGCCTCATCCCATTGCAATCATCAGTGCTGGTGCAGCTGTCGTTGCTGCCGCGCACGTGCGTGGGCGGAGGCAGGACACCGCGCAGAGGGCTGGGGCAGAGGAAGGGGCGTTGCATGGGCACAGGCAGCCTCGGGATCATCTGCCCCGTCGCTTATTCTCTCAGTTGCCTGCTTTACGTCAAAGACACAAGCACACGGTCCTCTGAGTGCCATACGGACGGCTCCAATCTTGCAATGGAGGGTCTGTCCGTGGCCAAACATGTGTCACAGACGGGGCACGAGATGAACATCACCGACGCTCACAACAGTGAATTCATGCGTGCCCAGGTCTGCCCCATCCCGACGCCTTTTTTTGGACGCTCCCTGGGGAAGTCGGGTATTCACAGGCGGGGGGGGGGTCGATAGAGCCCCGCCCCGAACTGGGGGGTTGGGAAAAGGGCTCAATTGACAGGACCATTAATCAGTTATTATGAACTCTGGTGCGAAAGCGCGGAAAATTTTTTTGGTATTGAAAATGGTCAATTTTTTTCACCGAATACATGGCAAATGATTACTTTTCTGAACCCCCTCGACGCGCTGATTCTCCCATTTTCATGTTTTGTCACATTTTTGATGCGGGTCAGCTCCGGGGCCTGGGGGTCAGTCTCGGTAGGATTTTGGGTGGCCCGTCAAATGAGCCCTGTTGGGGGGGGGTCTAGCCAGAGGGCTGTATCGCCCCCCGCCCCCCCGGAGTTGAAAGCCCGCCCACCCCTGTGATCCTTCAGTCTGATCACTTTCATTGTGGTCGCTCCGCCCAGGTGCACATTTAATGCCGCCCCCTCCCTCCGTTGCTTTGCCCTTGGTGTCCTGCCGAATATCAACCCCTGAATATGTGAAGCATCTGTCCTGATGGCTTTCGGAGGTGAAGCACCTTCATGTCTCGCACGACACCCTATCCTTTGGTGGCCTCTGACGATGGAAATGGATCCCAAAGTCTCCGTTGCAACTACAATATGATCACCGTGAAAGCAGAGGACAGGCACGAATATTGATGTGTGACATGAAGGCGCATGCTGGACGTGCCATGGACGTCAAGGCTGATGCACCACTACTGTGGACATGAAGGCAGATACTTTACGCATTGTAGACCTCGGGACGTCTGCCCTACATGCAGAGAGGGTAAAACTGTAAGCGGGCAGCAATTGGTTTGGACAAATTTCCGCGCTCTGCCGAATATTTTTTTTTCCATTTTCAAGAACTCAGTGAATCGGTGCTCCTTGCAGATTTGGGCAAGCTCCGGGCGCACCCTGACCAATCAACCACAAGCCTCAACAACCCACGACAACCCTCCACGACCTGCATCCTTCCAACCAGTAGTCAAGACCCCAACAACCCCTGCCAGGTCCCAGGACAGGCCGCTCTGTAGGGTCGTCGAGTGCGCAGGGCTCTGTGATGCATGCGGGTTTACGGTACACCCTACGCCCCTGCCGATGGTATTCCCATGCCCAGGGAATTAGAATGGCCGTACACCATAGGAGGAGGGGGACCCCCACCCCCCCCACACACCCCAGCGCGCACAAGTCAGTGCTGGAGGCGGCAAACCCAGCATGGACTCGGAGTGTGCATCTGGATGCACCTGGTCAACGGCATGGGCACCAGCCCGTCTCTGGGACAGCCGACCCTGGAGTAGTGCCGGCAATCCAGTAGCTCTCGGAAGCTCTCGGACAAGCCATCCAGGGGCTCCGTTGACACAACCAAAACACGTTCGGACCCACAGAGGGTCAGAATGAGCCGTGGCGAGAGGCCAATAGGCGCCGCCAAAGGCAAACAACCTGATACCGAGGTCTTGTGCCAACCCCCCCCACACACACACCAAAGTGACCATCATGGGAAAAACCGACATTTTGCAACAGGGAAAATCTAGTGGGGCCATTTTTGGTACACAAATTTTTGGGTCCCATCCCCCCCCTCCCTCCCTTCTAATATTCCGATGGTTTCAGTACTGATGTCAGCGACTCTCGTCTTCAATCAAGACGAGGCATTGATGTGCTGTCACACTATCACAACTTTGAACGTCACATACATGTGCACGGTCCAGGCATACACTGCCCACGCACCGCGTGCTGATCTCTCTTACAGCCAGAAAGGAGTGCCGAGACCGACCGGCAGAGGCACCAGGATCCAGGTTTTCAACAGACGACTGCCCACCGATGGCGTTTGTGTTGTCGATGTGCCGTGTGTTTCATTCCGTTTCTGACTGTACATAGAATTGGCAGCCAGAGTGAATTCGCACAGTTCATTGGACTAACCGCTGGAAATGCCTAAAGCGGGGGCATGCAGTCAATGAGAACCGACCATAGCTCTCTCTCCTTCTAATATTTCCCTGCCCCTACCCCTGCCCCGACTGCAAACCCTGCCCGACTGCTTCTGCCCTTATGCCGCACGCCTGCCTGCCCCCGCCGCCGCCCCTGCCCCTGCCCACGTCTTTCTTGTCTGCCATTGCCTCCGCCCAAGGCCTCTCCAGGTGCCCCTGTGTGTGCCCCGTTGTGCCAACAAACCCAAGCCCCCCCCCTTTCGTGTTCAGGGGCTATCAAGTCCCAGTGCTGGCGTCAGGTCGGTGCTGTGCGTCCCAGTCCTGCAGGGCAACGAGCAGATTGGGGCCCTGCAGTTGGTCAACAAAACGGACCGCAGCGGCGCAGTGGAGCCCTTCACACAGGTATCCTGCGGTTCCCCAGAGTCGAAGACTGTGGCAGAGCGTTGTGCACAGGGCTGTCCTTGTTTGGCGTAAAAAACACAAGTTTGGTCAAAAAACCTTTTCTTTTGCCACCTGCCTTCCCTCCTTAGTTGTCTTGCTTTGTATTGTGATACTTTGTGTGGTGTTATTTTGTACGTGTATTGTGTTACTTTGTGTTGTGTTACGTTGTGTTGTGTTACTTTGTGTTGTGTTACGTTGTATTGTGTTACTTTGTGTTGTGTTACGTTGTATTGTGTTACTTTGTGTTGTGTTACGTTGTATTGTGTTACTTTGTGTTGTGTTACGTTGTAGTGTGTTACTTTGTGTTGTGTTACGTTGTATTGTGTTACTTTGTGCCGTGTTACGTTGTATTGTGTTACTTTGTGTTGTGTTACGTTGTATTCTGTTACTTTGTGTTGTGTTACGTTGTAGTGTGTTACTTTGTGTTGTGTTACGTCGTATTGTGTTACTTTGTGTTGTGACCTGCGCAGGCGCCGGCGGCGACAAACCAATGGCACTTTCCCCCAAACATCGGTGAGTCTAGCCTTGTGTTTGTCTTTGTGCAGGGTGGAGGCAGGGGCAGGGGCAGGGGCAGGGGCAGGCTGCAGGCCACAGCAGGAAACACCGACAAAACATACGAGAAAAAGGCTACATCTCCGACCGCGCTTCAACGGAGGAAAAGAAAGGAACAGCACAGAGACGGAAGATTTCTGTACAAGGCACACGAGTGATCGCCCATGCGCGACTGCCGCACAAGACGTGTTGGACGATTTAACAGAGGACCCTCCCTGAGCCCAAAGCTACTGCATCGAGTGGGCGTTTTTGTGCACGGTGGCCTGTTTTTCGTCCATCATATTGCCTATTGGGCCCCCCGAGGCATCCTCGGCACTGTGTGTGGCACCAGGTCAGGGGGAAGGTGTCTGTCTGGCTCCTTTGCTTGTCTCTGGGCAATGGCTGACCAGCGTTGTCATTGTCCTCGTCCGTCCCCCCTTTGCCCCTCAGTCTCTGGGACTCGGGTGGCAGGCCCGGAATCCAGCGATCCCCACGCATCACGACGCCTCTGGAAAGGTGCTTTCCCCAGCTCAAAACTGAGATACCGAGGCTTGTGTTGTCCATTGGTGCAGTACCAAGCAAAAGGGCTTTTGAAACACGAGAAAGTGCGGTGGCCTCGATTCTTCAAAAACGCTAGCGGGGGCTCCCAAGTTGGTATGGCACATGATCCAACGGAATGGGAGCCCGTGTTGGAGTTGCGTGGCCCGTCGCAGGGGTGTGACATTGCCGTAATTATTTTGGTGGAGGTGGGGGTGGCCAGCTCTGTTGGGGGCCGTGGGTATGAATGACGAAGCACGGAATTCGCGCGTGAGTCCGTCTCAAAACAGCCGTCTGAGGACTGGTGATGGCTCGGAAAATTTTTTTGAACAATGATGTCCCCACGACACGCACCTCAATACCATCAGCTAATCATGAGAATCCCCTTCAGGGGTCGATGCCAGGGTGTCAGGGACCCCTCACCGGACCCCCTTGGGAGGCCCTTTCGGTCCGCCCAATTTGGTACTTGGTAATTCATAATCGGGGGGGGGTCGACAAGGGATGCATTGGAAGGGGGGGAGGTAGTCCCCCCCCCCCTCCAGGGCGCCCAGCCTATGCCCAGCCACTGTCCCCTGGACGGCAAGTGCCAGCTTCAATGGCATTTGTAACCGACAGTAACCGCTCCCAACCGCTTTGGCAACCTCCTCCAACCGCCTGCCTAACCGCCTCTGGGGCCGCCTCTGAGGTCCCTCCCCTTCTAATGCATCCCTGGGGTCGACCCCCCCCCCCCCCTAGATCTACCCCTGGCGGGTTGCACACTGGGTGCTGCTGTGTTGGTCTGCCTGAGGCAGACTGCAAGTTGTGACCATGCACCTGTGGAACCTGCAGAGCGAATGATTGCAGGGCTGGTAACATGGCATACCACAGCAGCTTGGCACACCACAGGAGCTCTGTCCATGGCTCAGACTGACTCCACGTTGGGACGAAAAGCCGTTTGTGCTGATGCTCCTGCTGCTGCCCCTGCCGCTGCCGCCGCCGCTGCTGTCACTGGGTCGTGCTGCTGCAGCCCCAGAGGTCGCTGGTTCCCAAGCAGCAAAAATACGTCCGCACCCCCCCCCCCCCGCCCTGCCCCGCCCCCGCCGCCAATCCTGGCTGCCAGTCAGCGGCGCGTTGCTGAGTGTTTTGCCATTGAACACGTCCGGCACGCAAAGCACTCCTGCTACGTTGCGTTGACCCACAGGCGGATGCCATGGTATTGGACGGGTTCGCCACCTACGTGGGCTCAATGCTGCAATACTGCCGCGTATCCGAAGAGTTGGCCGATCACACCAATCGCAGCAGCGTTCTCTGTGGTGTGTGTGTGTGTGTGTGTGTGTGTGTGTGTGTGTGTGTGTGTGTGTGGTCTGCGCGCGTGCGCGTGTGTTTCTGTGTGTGTTGTATGCGCGTGCCTGCGTGCGTGCGTGTGTCTACACACGTCTATAGATTCCCATGTTTCTCTCTCTCTGTGTGTGTGCGTCTCTGATCGCCTCTCTTTGTGCGCGGTCTGCTGGTTTGTGTGTTTGTGCATACAGTGCTTTCGTGCCTACACACTTGTATGCTGACGTGCGCACCTCACACACGCTTGTGTTTGGCCCCAAAACGGCAGGTGATACATAGCCCCAACGTTGTGTATTGCGGGGCCCGGGTGGAACCCATGACACTGACGACCTGGGTGGTGAGTGGGTCGGGTTTCTTTGTGGAGAAGACGACGAGGGGAGCCTCCGCCATGATGCTGAGTCAGTCAAGGCCCAAGGGGGTCCCCCCACCGGCGACCGCGTCCCAAGTTGGTGGGGCCCGGCAGGCACCATGAGGCTGGCGCGCGGGGGCGCCCCAATGGGGGACCGCATCTCCTCCCCCGCCTCCTCCTGTGTAGGCCCCCAAATACGAGAGCTGTTTGTAAGGGATGTCGGGTTGTCATTGTCTTATGAGGCAGAATGGTTGAATGGTACTCAGAACATTCAGTCCAGAGGGGCGGTTTGAGGGAGGCGGTTTTGTTGCCTATTGATGATGCACTCGCACTCGCAGGAGCCCTTGTAGTCAGGCGGCGGCGATTATGGAACGCTTCGGCCAATGCCATTTCTGGGAGCTGTGCATGTCGGGCAGCACATGTGAAGTGTTGTCTCCAATCCAACGTCCATACAACACCAAATTTTTTTGGTGTTTTTTTGAACACACGTCGCAATATGGTACAACTGTGCTGGATGGCTAGGCTTGGGTTGTCCCACTCATGGCGTTGCGCGAATAGATTTCCGCAAAGAGACAATCCACTGGACCCTGTGCCAGACAGGGGAGGCTCTTGTCATGGTGGTGTGGTAGGAAGGCCACTGGTACTGGGTTCTGGGCCAGCTGCTGGGGTCCCTTCGACAATGTAGTGCCCCCTCCCCCCTTGAGTACTGGAAAGTGGGGAGGTGTTTGGAGAGTGAGGGGGGGGGGGGGGTGCTTGGCAGTTATCAGGGATAGCATAGAATACCAAATCAAACGATGACATTTCAAGGACCCCGGCAATTATTTACCCACCCTGCAATTACTTGCCTGGGGTTTGCATCAGTCTCCAAATGCATGATGATGGGTGTGCTTTGTCAGATTTAGTGCCTTACACCGAGGGAGAGGTGGGGCTCTAAGATTTGATAAGAGGTGAGACTGAGCCTGCAGCCCGACGAAAGCGTTGGCAGCAAATGTCCAAGTCCGAGGACCTTTCGAAGAAGCAGAACAAGAGGCCTCGTTGCAACCATTCTTCCAGTCGTCCAGTGCCGTTTCCATGCAAGTCTTTGGTTCGTGCCACGTGGGGCGAGGTGACCCCCGTGGGTTCCATACTCCGCCCCCTTCCCTCCCTTGCGGGCCAAGTTAGTTACGAAGGGTGGCCGGGTATGGCCCATAGTAATGGTGGCGCCAAAGGCAAATTCTTTTTTAACATCTGCTTTTTGCATTGCTCCCCGTCCAACTCTGGGATCGCCGCTTGGCAGGGTAATACAATACCCACCAGCGGACCCTTGACCACCCCTGCCCCCCCAAAGGCCCCACGGAAGCAAACGCCGGTCAAGCAAACACTGGACACACATAATTACCTGGGCCCCACCAAAGGGCCTTGCAGGAGCAAACTGGCACACTGCACGGGCAGAAGACCTCCCCAACAACTGGAAAAATGCCTGGAAATGCTGTGCACCGTGACAGGGAACACTTGGTGATGCGGAACCCCCTGGCCCTGTGTTATAGTTCCCACATCGGTGGTGGTGAGCACCCTCTGAACTGCAGTGCCTTGGGAAAGACGTCGTGTGGAGCATCGCCGGCGCCTGCGTGGGAGGGACGCCAAGGGGCAGAAGCGGCATTTGTGAGTTGTGGGACTGCTATCCCACTCTCATCCAGTGAAATAATGTTCCCCGGCTGTTGGGGTTAGCCAAGTGGCCTCTTGCAATATTTGAACCCACCCCCTCCACCCCCAACCCAATGGGTGGACACCCAACAGGTGTCCATGGGGCGCCGGGAGCCATTGGACCTCCCCGTTGATCTGCATTTGTTTCCTGTTTGTGCATGCATGGCAGAGCTCGTGGGGGGGGGGGAGAGCGCCCATGCCAGGGACAGGGCGCCACAGCCAAGCTAAACTACCGATCCATGATTGAAGGATGCCCTCCTCAAGGGCGAACACGTACACACACCCGCTTTATGGCACCCCCCAAAAGGGGCTTTGGCCCACTTCTGCTGGAGGGGGGCGGGCATCGAATCTCTACCCAAGAAGTTGACCCCTCCCCCTCGTGGTTCATGCTACGTCATCCTGCAATGATTCCCGTCGCCGTGTTTGTCCTGCTGCACCCTGTATTTGTCCCCCTTCCCTTCCCCCTCGCCCCAATTCAAACTGCACCCTGTCCCCTCGGCTCTACCGGCTCTATCTCAGATGCCCTCTCCAAGCTCACTGATATGGATATCATGAATCGTGATTATTTGCTCAACGCCGTCGGGTCACACGCGGAGCGCCTCCTTCGAGCCGAGCGCTGCTTGATTTTCCACGTCCAGCCAGGCACCCAGGACTTGTACGTCGTGGGTAGCACACCACGACACGAGCAGTGCATTGCTCAGGAGGTACATTGTGCCCAGGGGCTTCGTTCTTTTTTTCGAACGCAAACCGCCGGTGGCTAAGTGCCAGCTGCGGGGGATAACCCCCCCAGGCCGCCCAGCAGAGTTCCACTTAACAACTCAGCACCGGTGGGGTGGGGTGGGGTGGGGTGGGGGTGGGGTGGGGGTGGGGGAGGCTGGGGTTCCGGACCCCCCCCCCCCCTTCAGACCCCCACCCCACCCCCACCCCCCCTGAAGTGATTTAGCCCAATTTTGCTCTGTGTCTACGGCCAATCAAAAGTTATCTCTGGCGCCTTTGGCAACAATTAGTTTACACTGAAATTTTCCTTCGGCGCCTTTGGCGCCTCAAAAAACTCAGCACCACTTGGGGGGGCGGGGTGGACCCCCCCCCCCCCTAGACACCCCCCCCCAAGGAGCCCAGCTCAGTGGTTAGAGACACAAAATAATAAGCATCTCGCCGCGGGTTCGATTCCCACCCTACCCTACCCCACTGAATGACACGTGGCAGAGGTCTTGAGAAGGGTCACAGGGCCCGCCCGACCCCACCACCAAAGCGCGTGGCTCAGTGCAGGGCTGGGAATGACCCGGATTTGGTAGAAGTCCAGGTACATCATAGACCACAGGAAAAACGGGGAAAACGGAGGGGGGTGATGGGTGAAAATATGGGGGGAGGGTCGGGGGGAAATGGGCAAAAACAGGGAGAAAGCAAGGGACAACGGGGGACAAACGAGGAAAAATGGGGGGAATGGGGGACAAACACAGGAAAAGGTTGGAGAAACCGAGGGGAACGGGGTGTGGGGAAAAACCGGGGGAAAGGGGGGACAAAAGTGGAAAAACAGGGGCAGGAAATGGGGGACATGGGCAAAAACGGGGGGAAGGGGAGGGGGGGAAATGGGGGAAAACAGGTAGGAAACCGTGGGGGGGGCAATGGGAAAAAACGGGCCGGGTAGCTCTAGGTGCAGCACCAGGTGTACCATAAGGATTTTTGCCAGGTACCTCCAAGCACTGGCAGTGGTTGGCCCGCATCACATTCAGGGACGTTCGTCCTCTATTTGAACATGGCCACCTCCCCACTACCCTCCACCACCGGAGTACATGCATCTACCCCCCTCCCTACACCGTGTTGCTGTACGTGGACGGTAGGCGCAAGGATTCCACATCGGCGAACCGAACTAATCGGCATAAATCCCTGCCCCCGATCCCCTGCACTTGCGTGGTGCGTATCCTTGCCTAAGCTAGTGCCGCGGCCACATGTGTCTACGCCTATCTGCAGTGCCTTTCTCTTGTGTCCATTCTTCCTTTGTTGTGTTTTGGACATTAAAATGCCTCTCCACAAGGAGTACGATTCTGAGTGTGGAAAGGTGTTACAGTCCGTCACACATGGGGCAATTCCAGCGCACGTTTTGGGGAAAACCCACAAAAACGAATGGAGGAAAATGAATTTCGGCAGGATTACAAATGCAAGCATTCCCACAGGCTATCATCACCATCCCAAAGAAGAGGGACTCTGTCCAGCTGTTTGACATTTTTTGCACTCTGATGATTGTGACGCTTGATGCCCCTCCCCTCCCTTCCCTAGAAAGTGTTCCAAGTAGCCATTCTTGGTCTTAGGCCCTTCCCTAGAAAGTCGTCCCTATTTGCAACAAGTGGAACCTTCCCTTCCCTTCCTCGCATCTTGTTTTTTGGGGGGAGAATGCTTTGCAGGTGCAGGTGCAGTGTAAGCGGGGAGAGGTGATGCACCGTCATGGCGTGTGGTCCGGGGCCACCACCTCGAGTTGCTATGGCCTCACTTGGGCACTTGCCTTACACCCCCCCCATTAAAATGTTTGTGTAATGTATCTCTAATCCCAGGGTCGCCTCAAGAACCCACCCTCTTGAGGTTCCTAGTGTGGCCAGGAATACCCAAGCCAAACCCCACGTTGGGGTAAGGGGTAGTGCGAACTGTCGGATCACACCTGGGCCGCGTACCCAACCAGGGGTTTTCTTAGTGTGTGTCCTACCCGATGGGGGGGGGGGCGTTGTCAGAATCACCTTGAAGAGAGGTTGTTAGATCAAGCGCAGGCGCGGGCGTCGTATAGCCCCCTTTTTTGGGGGTCATTTGCGTAGCATACCCCAAGGCATGATATTTGATGTCCAACCCCTTGTAAAATCATTATTTTGTCCAATGAGACAATCCCCCAATGGATTTTTTGATTCTGAGGCCTCTATCCCTTGAAACTGGATAACACTTTTTTTCGGGGGGGGGGGTCAAAAGTTTTGATTAGAAGGCTTCAAGCAGTGGGGAGAACCGTTGCCGTCCGAACAAGGAGCGGTCAAATGGTAATGCAGCCTGCCTTTGATGGACAGGTCGGCGGTGCGATTCCCGGTTGGCAACTTTTCTGACGCGGCCTGTAACTGGCCAACATGGATTTGAACCGCCAACCTTCCACTCTGCAGTCGGCTGCGTTACCATTCGACTGTGGCTTGTCCTGAAAGCCCGAAGTCTCCCCACTGCATGAAGCCAAGCCTGCCACTAAAAAAAACCGAAACTGGGTGTTTCTGTCTGCCTGCCTGCTTGCCCGACTGACTGCTTGCCTGACTAACTGACTGATTGGCTGACTGCCAGCCTCTCTTCGAGGTGCACTGCCGACGGCAATAGAATTTCTTGGTGGGTGGATTTCCAACCCCCCCCCCCCCATATGGTAGGCCATTGTGGGGGACTTTGGGTCAGCGCCGAAGGTGTTGGTCAAGGCATTTTACCTGTGGTAAGGTATTTTGCCTATGGTAGTTGGGTGGGTGGGTGGGTGGGTGTCCAATAGCCCCTCCCCTATGGGGGTGGGACGGTTGTGGGTCTGTGGGTTTGCCAAAATCTGGGTGGGTGGGTCCCTGAAATCATCCCTCCCCACCCCCGTGTTTACCAAAAACCCTGTACCCAACCGTTCAAAGGTGCCCGGCAAAAAGGTGCTGGGTCTGGGTCCTCCCCCCCACTACAACCCCTGGAACGGGTGAACACCCCTCAGGGTCGAACCCTGGCTCGCAGCCGCCCCCCCGCGGACGGCACCTAAAGTAGGGCAAATTTTTTATTTTTGCAATTTGCTTCTACGGAAATCATTTTTGCGAAGGGCATGCAGCTGAGAAGTAGTATTTTTTTGTGTTTTTTTTTCTGCAGTAAAATGACGTTTTGTCCTGGGAATTAATTATTTCACAAACATGTAATATTGGCGCGGTGCCTCCCCGTTTGCTGCTGTATCTTCCCACTGGTCTTTGCACCCCATCAAGTCAGAGTATTGCGTGATACTGCAGGTGGTGCTGACCGGCAAGGCGATGCATGTCAGGGATGCCTCTGACTCGTCCAAGACTGCGGGCAGTACACGCAGCGTCCTTGCTGTTCCCGTGCACTACGAGGGCAAAGTCGTGGCGGTGGCGCTGGCGCTGAACAAAGTGGATGCGCGCTGTCCTCAGTTTACGGATGACGTATGCTGCTCGTGCTCGGCAACTCCGAAACTCATTCGTACTGCTCGTGTCATCCACCTCCCCTCCAACCCCCACGATCCATAGAAAGAGTAGTTTGGCAAGGGAGCGATTGTTTCTTGCGCTGCAACCGCCACCGGTGGCTGTGGCTGTGGTTGTGGCTGTGGCCGTGGTTGTGGTTGTGGTTGTGGTTGTGGTTGTGGTTGTGGTTGTGGTTGTGGTTGTGGTTGTGTGGTTGTGGTGGTTCTGGTTGCGTGGTTGTCCTTGTGTAGTTGTGGTTGTGGTTGTGGTTGTGTGGTTGTGGTTGTGACTGTGGCTGTGGTTGTGGTTGTGATTGTGATTGTGACTGTGGCTGTGGCTGTAGTTGTGGCTGTGGCTGTGGCTGTGGTTTTGGGTCCCTTGACTGCCCCGTCTGCCAGCCCCTGTCACCTGACGCTCAGGACAAGGACCTGCTCGCCTATTTCACCTCCTTCCTGTCCGTGAGCCTGCACACCGCGCAGTTGTACGCGGCCGTGATGGAGACCACGCAGCAAACCAAGAACTTGTTGCAGGTCTGTACGCGCTGCGGCCCGGCTCGTGCACAGCATTGAGCCCCACCCCGGCCACACAGAATGCGGTGCAGTTGGGGCCAAGGCACGACCGGAGGAGAGTATGCACAACGGTTGACAATTGACGCTGGTGGAGAGACTCTGGTCGGTCGAGAGGCTAGAGCACATCACTCCTGTACCCAGGGTCTCAGGGGAAGTCGGGTTTTCCAACTCCCGGGGGGTAGAACCCCCCCTAAACTGGGGGACCATTAATCAGTAATTGTGAACTCTGGCGCCGAAGGCATGGAAAGCTTTTTTCAGCATTGATCAGGGTCAATTCCCCCCCCCCCCCCCCGCAAATACATGGCAAACGATGACTTTTCTGAACCCCCTCGCCGCGCTGATCCCAAAAATCCCATTTTCATTTTTTGCCGAATTTCGGGTCCGGGTCACCTCCGGGGCCTGGGGGTCAGTCTCGGTAAGATTTGGGTGGCCCGTCAATTGAGCCTTTTTGTTGGGGCGGGGGGGGGGGTCCTAGCCAGAGGGCTGTATGGAACCCCCCCCCCCCCAGGCCCCCCCCAGAGTTGAAAACCCGTCAACCCAGGTTCTGAACCCCTAAAGTCGAAGCTTCCACTCGGCACCGGCAGTAAAGCTGCGGCCTCGGAACACTCCCAAAGGCCCCAATGGTCGGGGTACACCGACGGTCGGAAACACGCCGGGTTGTGCGCTGGCGTGTCGGCGCGTGGCCATCGGAGATGGGACTGATGCGTCGAAATACCAACGGACACTCACGGGGGTGGGGGGCTTATGTGTCGGGCCGGACCCCCCCCATCTTTCCCTCAGTACCCCGCAATCCACACCGATGGTGACCAATGAGGAACCAACTTGGGCACCAGCGGCGCCCGGAAATGCTTTTGGCCTTTGTGCACCGGGGCAGAGAACCCCCCACCACCCCCAACCCCCATTGCCCCCATTTCCCTCCCTCTTTGTGGTGAACGGCCAAAGGGGATTTGACCCCCCGGCTCGTGTACATGCAAATGGATCGGAATGAAACGAGGGATTCGGAAAGCCCCCCCCCCCCCCCTTTGGACGCAGCGGGGCTTGGGATCTGGAACCGAACGGAACTGAACTGAACGGAACTGAGCTGAACGGAACGGAACAGAACGGAACTCTGGAACTCTGGAACCGGAACTGAACGGACCCGGACCCGGACCCGGACCCGGACCGCACCCAAACCGCACCCGAACCTGAACTGGACTGAACCGAACTGGACGGAGGTGACCTGAGCATCCCCCGTGGCTCAACTCGTGGCCCCACAGCCGCAGTCGCCGCTGCTGTCCGCGGGTCCTGCTGTTGCACCGCATGGCTCGCGCCGCGCCACTGCAAACCCATGCCTCCCCACGGAACGAGGTCCCATGACTCCGCTGCCACAGCACATGACACCTGCCCATGAGGTACCGAGTTCAGGTCCCGATGGGGAATCCGGGATGGCGCTGAGCTGTCCGAGGCGCTGGGGTGTGTTTGGTGACCCCGCGACCCTGCGAGCCGGAGGGGACTGCCCATGGTTGGCAGATGCGTGGGGATCGCTCGGTAGTCTGACTCTACCCGTGCCGTATCCTTAAAGGATGGCACTTTCTCGCTGCTGATGGGAGCCCATCAGCCATCATGGCCCCAAGGGTACCTCCCATTCTTGTCCCATGGCCCTATGATGGTCGCAGTAGCATCCCCTGTCCTACGCGCACACCATTGCTACAAACCCGTACCGGTCCTTCGCCCGGACCGGGCCTCGCCTGGGCTGCTCTGCAGACTCGCTCAATGCAGGACGGCTCAGCAGCCAGGAACTGCGCAGTTGGCGGTCAACCGAGGGCGGTGGGTTCACGGCCCGCTGGTTTCTGGTTTGGCAGTCCACGGGCTGTGGTTGCTGGCTCAACGGCGGCGGTTACCGGTTGTTCCGTTGGTGGGTGTAAGTCACCCACCAACCATGTTTTGGGGCGTCAAGAAGTGTTGGGTTCGCGCAGATGCATCGTCAAACGTTTGGGCTCTACGCGCTCCTCCTGTGAAAACCCCTTTGTTGTGGAGGTCACAGGGCCTACAACCAAGGCATTGGTGGCTCTAGGAGCAGTCGTACTCCAGGCTGTTCTTTCGCCAAATCCCTGGACGATACCGTGTGTCTTGGCGTCGGTGCAACAGTATTCGATCTGCTGCATCGCTTTGTCTCCCATCCACTGGGTGACTGGGCCGTGGCAGCACCAGTACTCTTGCCAGAGGAGCGCCGTGTGTATCCTGTGCGTGACACTCGCCCCCAGTCTGGGGTACGATCCCGTTGTTGAACCCCCGTCCAGACCAAATTCACAGACGCAAACACAAACCGCATCTGCATTGGCTGGTGCATGTTGGAAACGGGCTTGGGTTTGGGTGGCAGCGCTGTTTCTCCCCCAAATGCACGGCAACCTGTGAAAGATTGGCAAGATTGGCTGATTCAAAATTGTTCTAGTCAGCACATTTCAAGGGGTTCCAGGGAACTGATTCGCATGCGAAGCAGAATTCTCTGCGCCCACTCCATGGCATCCCAAGAAGGTCTGCAAATCTGCCCCTGTCCTTTAGAACTCGTCTAAGGGGGAGAAGATATGGCCCAAGTATGCGCCGCTCTCCGTGGCCCAGTGCCAGAGTGTCCTCACCGGCACCATCAGCCCTGAAGAGCGTGCGTCCCTGCGGACGCTGGATTTCGACCTGTTCAAATACGCCACACTTCCAAACGGCGGTGAGCAGTCGCTGCGGATGCTCAGCTTTGTGGTGGAGATGCTCCGCGATTTGGGCGTCTTCAAGGAATACAAGATTGACATGATGGTCTGCATTCTGTTACATGCTGATACTGGGGCTGGGGTTGCCGAGGGCTTGGGCTGGAGGCCAGAATATGGGGAGGGTTAGGAGCAAGGATGGAGCTCAGGGTTGTGGCTTTGGAACTGGGACCGGGGCGAGAGCTACAGCGAGGGCCATTCCGGGATTTTAGCAAAGTGCAGAGGTAGAATGCAACGTGCTTTCGGAGAGAAAAGTGAAATTGTGAAAGAGCAGCCCCTACCCTCCCCCTTTCCTAAGCAGCCAAAGTTGCAGAAGTGAAGCAAAATCACTTCGAAGACGGTTGTTAAATCAAGCGCAGGCACGGGATATACCCCCCCTTTTTTTGCAGGTCATTCGCGTAGGATCCCTCTTTCCATTTTGACCCCCCTGGCCCCCCATACCCAGGTACTGCTTTTTTTGGGGGGGGAATGGGGGGGGGGTCAAAACTTCTTTGCCTATTGCGGCTCTTGTGTGTGCATTTAGACCTAGGTCGTGAAGAACCTTTATCTTGTATATGAACCCCTAGCCCATGGCTAGGGTCTCGGGTCGCAACTCTAGGTTCCCCCAGTCGCCCCCCCCCCCCCCCCCATATGGCCCCTTCCCAGTGAGGACATAGCCGTTTTCACGCTAGTTAGGCTGGTTAGGCTGTTCAGTGGCACTTGAAAACTTTTCAAAATTCGAGTTTTTCTGAAACCTGTCTGTCAGCTCTGGGTTGGGTTTGCGTAATCATTTGGTGACAATACGGGTACTTGAGCACCCATGGGGACCCACGTGGTGGCCGTTGGGCCCACGTAGCTCGAGCCATGGGCCCCCCAAAAGCTCCAAAATTGCTCTTGCTTGGGCTATTTAGTGGCACCTGAAAAAATCTCGACTTTTTCTGCAACCCTTCTGTCGCCCCTGGGGTGGTTTGGGTGATCATTTGGTGACAACACGGGTACTGGAGCACCCAGAGGGACCCATGTAGTGGCTGCCGGGCCCATGTAGCCTGAGCCATGGGCCCCCCAAAGCCTCAAAATTGCTGCTTGTAGGTGGTTCAATGGCATTTGGTATGCGCACAAACTGCATGAGCAGTTTTCCACCCTCTGCAGCTCAAAAATACAAAAATTTCAATTTTTTTTGACATGCTGACCATTCACAACGATAAAATCCTATGTAAAGCCTGTTTTAGACCCTTTTTGTGTGTTTTTCTATTTGGGCTTTTTTTGGGGGGGGGGGGGGGGGGGGCTGGGCCACAACCTGTTGTAAGGGTTGTGAGAGTTGTAGCATTTGTAAGAGTTGCAGCAGCTAGAAGAAGTGTAAGTTTTGTACGAGGCCGAAGTTTTGTAAGAGTGGTAGCAGTTGTAGCAATTATAAGCGTTGTAACAGTTTTAAGAGTTGCAGCAGCCGTAAGAGGCGTAAGACGCATAAGAGTTGTAAGAGATGTGAGAGTTGATAAGCATTGTCAGAGGTGTTACCAATTGTAGCAGTTGTAAGAGTTAAAGCGGTTGCAAGGGATGCAAGACATGTAAGAGATGTAACATATTTGTAAGAGTTGTCCAATTTGCAAGATTTAGAAGAGTTGTAAGAGCTGTGAGAGTGGTAGCAGTTGTAGCGGTTGTACGGGGTGTGAGATTTGCAGGGTTGTAAGATTTGTAAGGGTCGTAGAAGGTTTAAGAGTGGCAGGAGTTGAAACAGTTCTAAGAGTTTCCGCATTGTAGCAGCTGTATCAGGTGTAAGAGTTGTAATACGTGTAAGAGTTGTAACAGTTGTAAGTTGTAACACTTAGAAGAGTTGTTCGAATTGTAAGAGTTGTAGCAGTCCATACCACCTATGGTCTGCCTTCGTTCTGCATTCCACTGAAAAGTACAAGGTGCACCACCACTGTGTCGTTTGCGCTGGTCCGAAGAAAGCGAGATTACTTTCTGTGGTCACCGTTGCCTTTGCACCACAACAACCTGATTATTCGCAAATGTTGCCTTTGCACCTCCCCTTTGCTTTGCCAGTACCCTTTGCATACCCATCCCACCGCATGCGAACTCACCGCTTGCGTTCGTAGGTGCTTGCTCGCTTCTTACTGCGGGTCAAGGGCTTATACAACAGTGTTCCCTACCACAATTTCGTCCACGCATTCGATGTCACACACATGTGCTTCGTGCTGATGACCATCTTGGAGTCCGAGCCTTTCCTCTCACCATTGGATCGCTTTGTTATGATCATCGCCTGCATGCTGCATGACATTGGCCACCAGGTACTGGATGTGTCTCCTTGCTTCTTTCTGCGGGTGAAGGGGTTTGATGTGCTATGTGCTGATCGCTATTTTGGAGTCCAAGTCTTCCCTGTCTCTCTGCTGGTGCTGGTGCTCCTGGTGCTGGTGGTGCTGCTGCTTGTGTTGGTAGTGCTGGTGCTGCTGGTGCTGGTCCGGGTGCTGGTGCTGGTTCTGCTTGTACTGCTGGTGCTGGTTTTGCTTGTGCTGCTGGTGCTGGTGCTGCTGGTGCTGGTCCCGGTGCTGGTGCTGGTTCTGCTGGTGCTCTTTGTGCTGCTGGTGCTGCTGGTGCTATCTGGTGCTTGTGCTGCTGGTCCTGGTGCTGATGGTGCCGGTGCTGGTGGTCCTGGTAGTGCAGCTGGTGCTGGTTGTGCTGGTGGTGGTAGTGCTGATGCTGCTGGTGCTGGTGTGGCTGATGTTGCGGTTGGTGCTGCCGGTGCTGGTGCTGGTGCTGGTGCTGGTGCTGCTGGTGCTAATACTGGTGTTACTGGTGCTGGTGCGGTTGGTCACTGTTGTTGGTCGCTGTGTGTTGCTGCTGTCGCTTGCGGCTGCCCGCAGCCCACTGTCCCTGTGCCTGCGTTGCTGTGACCCCGGCCCCGCACTCCAACGCTGCAATGGCACAGGGGTTCAACAACGGCTATTACACCAAGACCCAGGCACCTCTGGGGCTGATGTGCGCGGCAGTGGATACCTCTTCCGTTATGGAGCTGTACCATTGCTCCCAGGCCTTGGAGGTGCTTGCAGACCCAGCGACCAATGTCTTCAGCTGCCTCAGCCCTCCGGACGCCGCCTACGCGTACAAGTTGTTGATCACGGTCATCTTGGCCACTGGTCTCCCTCCTCCACAACAATTCGCTGCTTACCAGCCCGTACGCCAAACACGCCCCTGGACCCTTTTCCCCATCCCTCCTCCTTTGGCACATTGCGGCATGACTTTGGGGGCCAAAAGGCGCGGAAGAACATGTTTTCAAAAACGGAGTGATCCGCTGTTGATTTTTGTTGAGAGCATGTCGCTTGGAGCCCAACGTGTCATGCATCGTTTGCCCTCAAGTACAATCCAATTTGCTGACACACTTGCCACTCGCATTGTTTAGATTTGCAATACAACCAACCGCGCGCAACCCCTGCATTGTGGACCCCAGCGTAACCGCCAGAACTGCACATGCGTGAACCGTGCAATTATGGTACCATGTCTATTATGCATGACTTTTGTGCTCTGTTTTGAGACAAGAGTAACCGCTTGCTCACACACACGCGTGTGCGGGCAGCCAAAAGGGCCAAGAAATGTGATGGAATAAACTTGTTCTGAGCTTCCCAAGGCAGTTTGGGGCTTTTTGCGGAGAGAACCAGGGTCAAAATTGGGGTCTGCTGGTCTAAAAATTTGTTTGTTGGGGCCTTCTGCACGCTGGTCCAACCACGAACGGTTTCATTAAAAAGAAACCATTTTCGCCTCATTTTGACGCATTTTTGGTCCCAGAATGGGCCATTTTTAAGGCACCTTGCGACTCTGCAAGGACACAGAGAAATTCTCAAGCATCCTAGCTCTCCATCTCCGGACCTCTGCGGACGACATTGATGGTGTGGAAAAGCGGGAAAAGCGGGGGAAAGCGGGGAAAAGCGGGGGAAAGTGGGGGAAAGCGGGGGAAAACGGGGGGAAATGGTAATTTATCACGGTACAGATGGTATGCAAGTGCCCAACTCCACATACAAACTACAACACGCAATTCCGTTGGGCAAACTCTCCAAAAATTGTCTCATGTTTTATGGTGGCGGGACCACACCATTGAAGCAGGAGACATATGCCTTGTGCGTGCCCTCCTTCATGTTCTCTTGTTTGTCTGACTGCACCCTTTTTCAAATGAAAAATGAGCACTCAACATCAGATCATCCGTCAATTTTCATTCCTGCAGCTTCTTGGAACTTTGTGAATCGGATGACCACCCACCAAGAACAACTTCCTTCTTCACAATGGGAAGTGCACCATTGTGTGACCAAAAGCCAGTGGGTCCATGTGTATTTGTCAAGAGGAAACAAACCAAAAATGAAGTGCAGAACACAGTGAAGGACGAAGGGTGACACCCTAAACAATATCACCAAAAGGCTCTGAGCCTGACCTTGTCGAAACACACAAAAAGAACCTTGAACAGGACGTAGCCAAAAAAATAAAAAAACAAAAAACTGTGTACTCACCGGACTCTCCAAATGGAAAAGCAGGAGAATTGGAGCTCTACGGAGAGCTAGGATAGTTAAGTTCTGGGTGCACATGGCCTGAAAATTCCATTTTACAGTCCCTCCGTCTTTGTAGAAAGAAATTTTCCACCGGTTCTAGCCCTTCAAGGGGATGGTTGGTAGCTTGGAAGTGCACAGTGCAGTCTCCTCAGGAAAATCTTAGATCCCCACCTCCCTGTAGACAGTGGTTTCTCTGCTGCACCTTCCGACAAAAGCCTAAAACGCACTCGAAACAATCAGCTGAAATCAGTTTTTTGTTGAACCCAACCATTGCGTTGTTTTGAAAGCCTTTGGACGGCGAAGTGTTGAAAAAATCATCATCAGAAAGACCATTGCGGAGGGCTTACTGTTTGTGCAACCTAACGAGAAATACACACGCGGGCCTGTCTTCTGGCTGCCTGTTTGTCACATCTGTTGCGTGCGAGCATTGGTGAGTGAGTGTGTGGTGTGGGTGTGCGGGTGAGTGTGGACCTCCACACGCCCCTCCGCTGTGACCCCGAAAAGGTCTGGCAAAACGTTGCGCACGTGTTGTTGTTGTTGTTGCTCTTTGCTTGCCCCCAACTTGAGGCCCAAGTTGGGGGTGCTAATCCTGCGGCGTGCCCTGTGGCACACAATTTGGGTAATTGTCGAGGAACAGGGAAAATGCACCCTTTTGTGCCTGCGGCTCACTCATGGCTCAGTGGACATATGCATTTGGGCCTCATTTGGGGCTCAGTCCTGCATCGTGGTATCTTCTTTCATACTTCCTTCACCCAAAATTGAGGAAATTTGATGCGGTGCTAATTACCCTAAAGCGAATTACCAGTACCCTGCGGCGCGCAGTTGGGGTACTTATCCCGGAACAGGGGAATTGTACCCTTTGTGGACTGCACTTTTGAATGGGGAGAGGGTACCGCAACATTGTTGTCCGTTTTGAGGATTGTGCCTCGCCATTGTGCCCAGTTGACCTACTTCCTTCACCCAAAAGTGAGGAAAATCAATGCGGTGCTCCGCCTCCGGTGGGCGTGCGGCGCGCAGGAAGCGCTTCCTAACGTGCTAAAAATGTCGCAGTGCTGTGGACTGTGGCGTGTGCACACAATTCGAACCGTCGTCTTCTGCTTACATCCAGACATGGCAAAGCATGGGGCCCTGAGCGGGACCTTTGCCAACGACCCAGACCCTCCCAAAGAGCACATCCTCAAAATGTTGATGAAGTCCAGTGACCTCAACAACGTGACAAAGCCCTTCCCTGTGGCCAAGCGCTGGGCAGAGGCTGTGGTGGATGAGTTTTGGGCTCAAGGTGTGCTGTGTGAGGCGTGTCTTTGGTGCCCTGTGATGCAGCTCACAGGACGGGCACTTTGCGGGTGGTGGGGGACGCGAAGGAAGTGTGGATGAGGATGAGGTCCAGGCAGGGCATCTTTGGAATAATTGACAGTCAAGCGGGGGCGGAAGGGCAAAACCCCTTTCCCCCCTCCCCAGACCAAAGTGACAAGTGGAAAAAACGAAATTTACGATAGGGAAAATCTGGTTGGGCCATTTTTGGTACACCGACTTTTGGGTCCCAAACCCCCTCCCCTCCTCCCCGCCCCCCCTCAAAAGACCCCCTGGGTCCGGGTGATGGGGAAGGTGACCGAGTATGCCAGCCAGTTTGGCTTGTGGCTAACCATTCCTGAGGACTGATTGCCCACTTTCTGACACGTGCGCGTCATTTCGCCATCCTGCCCCCCTGTGCGCCACTCGACTGTCCGCCTCCCTCCGTGCTGCTGGACCATTCTACCGGCATGCTTCCTTGTGTGCTGTGGAACCATCCTACTGCCCTGCCTCCCCATGTGCTCGTGGTTCTTTTTGCCTGCCCGCCTCCCTGAGTGCAATTACACCATTCCAGCCCCCCCCTCCCCCAACGTGTGTGCCACTGGAACTGGACCGCACTGGTGCCTGGTCCCTGTCTAGGCTGGTGAAAAATTGGATACGTGGCGAGGGGGGCTCCAAGGGCAGAAAGGTTGCTTTGGGCAGTCAGAGTGCAGGCGAAGGACGACGGTTATTGCACTTCCCATTCAGATGCATGTGTGTTGGCAGCATGGTACCTGTTGTTTGCTCCACCTCTCCCACCCCTGGCTCCGAGAGATCAAAACACTCTTGTCAATGCGGGTATGCAGTAGTGAGCCCTGAGTTGCCAAATTCATTGTTTCAACGAAGAATGGGCCCATTCAGGACACAAAGGACACTCAGAGCAAGTGACCGGACCACTATTTATCGTGTGGAAGGGGCCTGCCCTTGGGGCCCCCTCCACGGGGGGGGGGGGGGGTTGTAAAAGGGGCTCCAAGGGCCCCCGGCCCCACAGTTTCAATTTTTCCTGTGCCCTACCATTGCACCATGCAACCCTGTCAGGCTCTTGCTTAAAGAGACTCCCCCCCCCCAGGGGGTGGGTTAGAGGCCAAAAAAAAGCTCGTATACCTAAAATTGTCCTCAAATTTCTGGGCCCTTTGATGATTTTCTGATGTTGGTGGGTCGGCCGGGGCTGGCAAGGGCCCCAAACAACCCCCCCCCCCCCCAAGGGGTCCTTAAGCAATAGCCTGAACCCCATTGCCTCTCTACGCGCTACTTGACCATTCTGCCTACCTACCTCCCTGTGCACCGCTGGAAAAACCCCCGCCTGACTGTCTCCCTCCGTGGCATTTGACCAGTCCACCTGCTCTCTGTGCACCATTGTGCCACTCCACCCAAATCGCTTCAGACTTCAACCGCCAAAAACCAACACCCTCAATGGACTTGCGCAGGTGATGTTGAGAAGAAGGCCGGGCTTGAAGTCCTGCCCATGTTCAATCGGGAGGCTGCTAGCAATTTTGCGCAGGGGCAGATGGGATTCATTGATTTCGTCGGGCTTAAACATTTCCAAACCATTGGCAAGTGGAACCCGAAGCTGCAGTTCCTGGCCGACAATGTGCAGCGGAACCGGGATGCCTGGGAGGCACTATCGAAGGAGACTTAGGAGCGCTGGCTCTGGGGCATGTCCTCGCGGGGATGCCGGGCTAGCCCTAGCGGCTGTCCAGTGATCATGGCGCCCAGGGCGTTCCTTAAGCGACGGTTTTGGTTCTCCTCTTCTGTTTGGAAAGTCCTGGACCGTCGGCGGCGGCCAATCGCCTGCCGCTGCCGACCAACTGCCAACTGCTTGCAGTCAACTCCCGACCGCCGAAGGCTGATGGGTAATCGCCAAACGTCGACAGTCGTTGCACATACTGACTGCTGCGGTGGCTCGCCTGGGAGACCCCCTGGCATAGAGCCCCTGCTCACCCTATCCCACAAACACCCCTGCCATGACCTTGAGGTAGATAAATGACCGGTATGTACTTGGGCAGAGGACACCACCACAAACGCTTCATGGACTCGGCGGAACGGCATCGTGCTCTGCACTGCGTTCTGGGGAATATCCCGGGTCCCTTCCCGGGCAAGGGGCAGGGATGCAGTCCATGGGTCCACCCAAACCTGCCATCTGTTGGTGACGTGTCCTATTGTTTGTTTATGTCTGTTTTATGCTGCGCACCGCGCGTGTTGGTGTTTGCTGGTTGTGGTAAGAAGTAGCTTTTTCCTTTTTTTGTGACGCAATCCTGACCATTTTCTCTCTGCAAGACGTTTCGTGATGTTGGCAGCATTTCCACGTGCCAAGGTGTCCTTGTGGCTGGCTTCCCCCTTTGGAGGATTCGCATGCAACTTTCTTGGGCTGGGCCTGTGGGCGCTTCACCCCAGAATGGACTGTACAAGCCGTACAAATTGGAGGGGGGCGTTACTTTACAGTGCCCTTCCCCCACTTGGCGCCAGGGAGACAATGGGTGGGCATAGGCTGGGCGCCCTGGAGGGGGCAGGGGGGGGTCCCCCCCTCCTTCCAATGCATCCCTGGGACCCGGGCGTAGTGCGAGGCCCACCAAGAGCCAGCGGTGGTGGCTAATCCAAGCAAGGACACCACGGATAACTGCCGCTCCAGCTTAGAACACTATTCTCCCCAAGAAAATGAAGACCAAGAACAAACGAAGCTGATTGTTGTTCGGTTCCATCTCTGCACGACAGTACCCATGCACCCGCGTACAGACGTGTGTGTGTGCTTGAGGCCGGGGGCCGACCATATCACGGAGTTACACCCGTATGGGCCAGCGGGGTCAGCAGCTCAGGCGAGATCCTCGGCCTTACTGCGCCCAGCACCTGGGCGCCCGAGAGACCAGTCCGCAACATGCACAAGCCACGGGTCAACTCTGGGACCCTACAGTCCCACAGAGGCAATGCGTTCACAGTCGTGTGCCCTGCTGCGAGACACCCACCCACACACACACACACATATTGCACTGGTCGAGGGGCAATACAGGGACGCACCCCTGGCCTGCACTGTGGGCCTGCTATAATTGGGAGCGACCTGACCCAAGGACGGCAGTGGGGCTATACAGGTCCAACCGGGAAGACCTAGTGAGAACAGTAGTACCACACACACACACACACACACACACACACACACACACACACACACACACACACACACACATGGGGAACAACCAGGATACGCACATCGAGCAGTGGGGGGCCTGTAGGGGACCCAGCAGCCAGGGCTTACGGTTCGCTTTAGGGTGCAGGTACAGGGCCCATCCGTTTTGCATTTTCTCGTGTGCGAGACATCCTGGCCAATTGGTAACGCACATGCGCACACACACACGCACACGCACACACACACACACACACACGCACACACACACACACACACACGTGCCATGAGTGCCACGAGCTCCTCAGAAGCCACCTGCAACCACCATTACCCCCTGTCCGGGACCCCCACTTAGAGGCAAGTCCAAAACTCTTGTTGAAGGGCAGACAGGCACACCGCACCCTGATCTAAACCAAGGGCAGGGTTTCGAAGTCGTGAATTTCGCTCCTTCCACTCAGTGGGCAGCCTGGGTTCAGCCGTGAGGAGGGCACATATACGCAAGGAGCACAGGCAGGAGCACAACACACACACACACACACACACACACACACACACACACACACACACACACACACACACACACACACACACACACACACACACACACACACACACACACACACACACACACACACACACACACACACACATACACACACACACACACACACACACACACACACACACACACACACACACACACACACACACACACACACACACACACACCACATAACTCCCCCCACCCCCCATCACCAAAGCAAAGGAGACGCAGGTCACCGCAGCCGCCGTCCCCACCTGCCCCTGTTCCACAGGGCTTGGAGGAGATAGACGCCGAGGACGCAGTTTCCCATCAGCTTTTCTCGATAGAACATGGCAGGGCACAGAAGCAACAGAAGCTCCGTCAGTTACCTGGGTACCTGAGGTTCTGACTCTGCAGAAAGGGGCGAAAGCAGTTACAAAGAGGTGTTAGTCATCTGAGCCGAATGACACCGCCCTCCTAATGCTGCTTTGAGTCTCCCTCGTAAATAGTACACCTCTCGTCGAAGGTCTAACACAACGGTCACCTAACCAACACACTTCAGAGGTTCTGATTCCGCAGAAGGGGCAGAACCACCGCCACAAAGAGGCATCAGCACTCTGAGCCGAATGGGGCGGCTGCCTCTAAGCTGCACAAGGGTCTACCTCGTAAATAGTACAGCCTCCCGTCGCAAGAGCGGCCAGGACACTAAAAGCCTACAACCTCGTAAATAGTACACGCTCTTTTTCTGGCGCCTTGACCGTGGTTGGGCGCTTACCCACAAAATGCCAGAACCGGCGGTCTCTCGGCGTTGAGGGCTACCCACGGCCCCCTGCCAGGGCCGGGACCCGCGCCCTCACGTCGCGGGCGGCCGCGGCTTCCGCGGCAAGTACTCCGATGGGGGACCAGACCGCGGCCCTCACCGCGGCCCTCACCGAGGCCATCGTCGCGGCGTTGCAGCCACTGCTACAGCGCACCCCGTGGGGGGACCCCCTCATAGCGGAGGACTCCGACCAGGGGGGTTGGATACGCGATGGAGCCCAGTACTATGGGGATACTTCTGGCTGCCCCCGGGGCAGACTCCGCGACAGTGGCGAGAAGTACATCGTCAAATGCGCGAGCAGCAGCAGCTTCACGCGAAGGAGGTCCAGCCCAAGCCCGAGCCCGACGAGGGTGCCGCGGCAGCAACGGCGGCGGCGGCAGTGCTGGCGGCGGCAACGTTGGCAGCCAAGGCGGAGCTGGCTATTCAGCAAGCGGTCGAGGACGAGGAGGCTATTGTGCATTTCGCGCGTGCCGGGGCCCAGCCAGGGCGAGCGGCCGCCACGGCGGAGTGGCCGGAGCTGCCGGCAACATGCGTGCCCCCGCCCACGACGCCCTCCCGGGGCGAGCCGGGCCGGAGGGCACAGGGGCGAGCCCGCGCCAGGGCGCGTCGAGCGGTCGCGTCGTTGGCAGTGGCGTCCACGGCGGCAGCAACCGCGGCAGCAGTGGCAGCGGCAGCGGCCATCGTCGTGTCGGTCTCGGACACGACACCGGAGGCGGCATCGGCAGCCGA
This sequence comes from Eutreptiella sp. 'Long Island Sound 2002', assembly GCA_964036045.1. Classification (NCBI taxonomy): domain Eukaryota; phylum Euglenozoa; class Euglenophyceae; order Eutreptiales; family Eutreptiaceae; genus Eutreptiella; species Eutreptiella sp. 'Long Island Sound 2002'. The sequence goes on along the minus strand of OZ038380.1, from coordinate 181,222,946 downwards.
CGCTGCCCTGGACCACGCCACAAAGAGGCATCAGCACTCTGAGCCGAATGGGGCGGCTGCCTCTAAGCTGCACAAGGGTCTACCTCGTAAATAGTACAGCCTCCCGTCGCAAGAGCGGCCAGGACACTAAAAGCCTACAACCTCGTAAATAGTACAGCTCACACACACACACACACACACACTCTCTCTCTCTCTCTCTCTCACTCACTCACTCACTCACTCACTCACTCACTCACTCACTCACTCACTCACTCACTCACTCACTCACCACAACCTCCCACCGTCAGAGGGTGCGCACTGCATCCCAGCTATGGGTATAGTAACCCAATGGGCTATCAGACTTCAGACTTCAGACTTTTATGGACCATCCCCCCCAACCCCCAGCACCCAAGCCCCCCATGATAGGCCTTTGCCCCCCCCCCCCCCAATATCAGACTAGTGGACACATGGAAAATGGGAAAATATGGAACCTCGGAAAACGTTCCACATGGGGGAAAGCATAGTACCCCCCCCCCCGCCTGTTTCGAATCATAAAAGTGCCCCCCCCCCCCCCCCACCAGACACACAGGAACTTCACTTCAGGAAAATGGGGATAAAAGGGCAGTACCCCCCCCCCCCCACCCCCACAGAGACACGGGAACTTCACTTCAGGAAAATGGTGGGTTGGGGAAAATATGTCCGCATGTGTGCATGTCATTGTGTTTGCTCTCCTTTCGCTTGCAGCGGTAGGTAAGGTGAGTAAGCCCAGGAGGGGCCACCCCCTGGTAGAGTCATCATGTTTGAGATTGACCTTGTGGTAGGTAAGGTGAGTAAGCCCAGGAGGGGCCACCCCCTGGTAGAGTCATGGGGGCTATGTATCCTGTGCATTCACATGACGCATTAAAGGGTAGGCCACGCGTGGTGCGCTCGGTAAACCCTTGTTTAGGTTACCCAGGGGCTCCGCCCTACGTTCTATAAGAGAACGGGCGGAGTCCCTTAGGCTTGCTTTCTTGGAAGGACCTGTTTTGGGACAGCGTATTATTTTCCACTCGAGGACCCGTATAATACGGCGAGGGTGGTTAGGTTCCTCAGCCCAAAACAGTGCCTGCATGTGAACCTCTCAGGTGGCGTAGGTCAGGGTGATTGGTGCACTTTGCTGTCTTCGACAGCACAAATTTTTGCCCAGCAAAAAGGGCGCGGATCACAGCAAAGAAATGGGGAACCACCGAAGAAGACGCTGAACGACTCCGCCATGAACGACACGTACTCACGCTGCGCCGCAGTGCACTCCTTCCCTCCAAGCCCTGGCAGGGGTACGCGTAATGGCGTCCCTGTCAGGCCACAGCAGCTTAGCAGCGCTGTGTGTTGCTTGCTTCTCTCACAGGAAGGCCAGTAGAGCCTACGACCTCGTTGACAGCAGCACCAAGTAGCGTGTGCGTGTAGGAGTGGAAGGCCTGGATGACGTCATCCTTCGAAGGCTGGGTCCACAGTAGGGTGTGTAGGACCTACAGTGTGTGTGTCACTGTCCTGCCAGTTTCCTGGAATTTTAACAGGGTTTTCGGTGGGCAGTGGCAGTGGTAGCCTAGGTTTTGGCCACACAGCAAACAGGCGTTTTCATGCCTCATAGCTTTTGGCCACCCCTCCCCTGTAGTAGGCAGGCAGGTAGGGAAAACCAATACCTTGGCGTTATCGCTGGGTATTCCCCCAAGCATTTTGGGTGCCAGCACAGAAATTGGGCACCTAGGGGCGGAGAGACCCGGGGCGTACCCCGTGGCACCGGTAAGACATCCGCCGGGTTCAGCAAGGGTGCAGACTTGGGTATAATTAGGACACCATTTCTGCAGCTTGCTCCAGGACCTCAGGCTAGCACACTGACACAGACATTTTGCTCTTGTTTCAATGTGATTATGTAGAACACCCTGGAGGTGTTCAGGTTTTGTGTGGTCTAGGCCTTGGCGCCTACGACCATATACCCCTTCAGTGATGATGCTGCCAACAGCTGAGAAGGGGTTTTGACATGTTTGTTTCTGCATCCGATCAGAATGTGCTCATTATGTAGAACGCATTTCGGTTACTTTGCTAATACTGAGACGGGGGGTCTGCTTTGCTGATGTTTGTGTTTCGGTTGGTTTTTTTTTTATTTGATGGTCTGCTTTGCTGATGCTTCGTGTTTTGCTTTGTTTTTATTTTATTTGATGGGAAATGCGTGTATTGCATTGGAGACGCGTCTGCACGGGGCCTCTTCTACACATAGGGCACTCTTTTGTCACCTACCTCCCCCTTGAGGTGAGGAAGTCTGTCTTGGGTCTAGACCACTGCGTCTTTGACCCAGACATTGGAGTTGGGCCTGCCCCACCACCCGCTGCGCGCCGCAGTTTGCCATGTCGTCTAGCCCCCTTAGCGTGGCCTCTTCCGTCCCCTCCAGCCCTTCGTTCCCGGAATGTGGTTGGGGGGATCTGCCGGAGCTATTGCGGTTTGGAGACCAACCCCCCTCGCCACCGTGGGACTCCGACGCTGAGAAGTCTCTCAGCGAACTGGCCTCGCCCCAGCCTCCATTGCCAACACCGCCCCCCTCTCCCCCTTCACCAGCAACCTCTCCAACGCCAGTAAGTCCTCCACCCAGACCCCACGTTACCTCAACCCCATACCTGGTAGCCCTGGAAGCCGTGGAGGAGGCCCTGATGTGCACTGCCGTTCCACCGCCATCCCCCCCACAACCCCCCAAGTACGTACCCAAGGACCCCCCCACCCCCCCCAAACCCACTGTTCACGGGCCCTACAGTGCCAAAACATTGCAGCTCATCCGGGAGAATTACGGGGGTGGGGTTCAGTATTTCGTGGACGGGGTGCTGAACCGCCGTGCGATGTACCGGTTTGCGGTTCAGCAGCCCAAGAAAAACCCCTTGCGGGTGTGGCAGGAGGGCATGCGAATTAGTCGTTCGCATTTCCTTTCCAGGGACGAGGAGCATGCAGCACTGGTGCTTGAAAACCTGTGTGCTACCCCAAAACCCCCCCGTATCCCCAAGCCAGCCCCACAACCTGTGCCTCGTCGGCCACCGCCCCCTCCAGCAAGTGATCAGGTGACACTGACCCAGTATAGCAGGCACCGCCGCTCCTCCCTCCTCCCTTTGGCTCCCGCCCCGAAGCGGCCGTGCCCCACCCCGCAGTACGGTTCTTTGCTCCAGCGCCGTGCGTCTCAGTCCGCCCCCCCGCCGGAGAGGCCGCAGTTTGGGTCATTGCTGCCTGCGCAGGCCCCCCCGCAACGTCCACAGACTTCGGCGAAACGTTCCAATTTCCAGCTCTTCGGCAAGTGTGCACCGGGCGTCTCTTACACATAGGGCACTCTTTTATTTCCAACCTCTCCCTTGAGGCCAGGAATTGCGTCTTGGGTCAAGACCGTTGCGTCTCTGACCTAGACATCTGAGTTGGGCCTGCCCCCTCTCTCACCCACTGCGGGCCGCTGAGCCGCAGGAGTTCGCCCTCGGTCCCCGGCCACAGCGCCCCGACCAGGGTCGTCGTTCCCCTCCCTACCCACCCACTGCGGGCCGCTGAGCCGCAGGAGTTCGCCCTCGGTCCCCGGCCACAGCGCCCCAACCAGGGTCGTCGTTCCCCTCCGTATCCACCCACTGCGGGCCGCCGAGCTGAAGGAGTTCGCCCTCGGTCCCCGGCCACAGCGCCCCGACCAGGGTCGTCTTTCAACCCCCAACTCACCTACTGCAGGCCTCTGAGCCGCAGGAGTTCGCTCTCGGTCCCCGGCCACAGCGCCCCGACCCAGACAACATGCCAAACGGAGGGCAAACACAGCCCCATGGCCATTGGCAAGGCAAAGGCCCTGAGCACGGCAAAGGCAAAGGCCCACAGCAAGGCAAAGGCCCACAGCATGGCAAAGGGTATGGCCTTGCCCAAGGCAAAGGCCCTCAGCAAGGCAAAGGCCATGGCCCTCAGCAAGGCAAAGGGCATGGCCCTGCACAAGGCAAAGGCACACAGCAAGGCAAAGGGCATGGCCCTGCGCAAGGCAAAGGCCCCCAGCAAGGCACAGGCAAAGGCCAAGCCCATCCACAAGGCAAAGGCCAAGGCCCGCCGCAAGACAAAGGTCAGGCCCCACCACAAGGCACAGGCCAAGGCCCGCCGCAAGCCAAAGACAAGGCCCGGACCTTTGAGGCAACCCTTGCCCACGTGGACTATGACATCGACACTAACCCAACCGAGGGATTCACCACCCGTTGGGCTGATCGCGATGCCTATGTCCACAAGGCATCCTTGGTGCACACCGTGCATGAGATTGCCGCTGCCCGGAGGTGGGCATGGGACCAAGGTGCCCAGAGGGAGCTGTGGTTTGAGAGGGTTGAGACGGTGAAGGAGGACAAGCATGGCAACATGGTCAAGGTAATAGAATGAGCTGCTGAGCTCGAAGTTTGGGGCAACTACGAGCTGACCGATGGGGATCTCATCCATGGATGGGACATGAAGCGGTCAGATGTCGCCACCCTTGACGTGGCACCAAACCCGGACTGGATTGGCAAGGTGCAAGGTGATGGCACCTCTGGTGACATGGTGACCATTGTTAGTGCGAACAAACCGCCCATCTTGTACACCCGCAAGTGGTGGTGCTGTGTTCTGCCCGACGAGGCAGCGTTCCGGTCGTTGCGTGACGAGATACGGACGGGGGAGGCCTGGAACGCGTTGCTCAATGCCACCCGGCAAGAACCACGGCTGTCTAACAGCCTCCCTGCCGAGGACCAGCAGATCCTGCGTCACCTTGTGGAGCATCATAACCTGAACCCCTCCCAAGCCTTGGCTGTCCGGCAATGTCTGGATGAGGGTGCTGTTGTCTCCTCCATGACTGGGGGGGCTGGCACGGGGAAGTCGGAGACCCTGGTGGCCTGCATCAAGGCAGTGATGTGGCAGCAGGGGCACTTCGACCCATGCATCCCGAATCCCAAGGCGCCAGAATCGATACACACTGGCAGGAAAGGGGGGGGGGGCAACCGACAACCCCCCTCGGGCATGCATCTTGGTCACGGCCCCAACAAACGCACAGGTCGACAACCTGATGGTGCGGGTGATCCAATCGGCAGACCAGGATCTTGTTACCCCTCTCCGTGAATTATTTGACCCCTCCGTGAATTATTTACCCCTCTCCGTGAATTATTTCACCCCTCCGTGAATTATTTACCCCTCTCCGTGAATTATTTCACCCCTCCGTGAATTATTTACCCCTCTCCGTGAATTATTTGACCCCTCCGTGAATTATTTACCCCTCTCCGTGAATTATTTGACCCCTCCGTGAATTATTTATGCCTCTCCGTGAATTTTTTGACCCCTCCGTGAATTATTTATGCGTCTCCGTGAATTATTTGACCCCTCCGTGAATTATTTACCCCTCTCCGTGAATTATTTGACCTCTCCGTGAATTATTTACCCCTCTCCGTGAATTATTTGACCCCTCCGTGAATTATTTACCCCTCTCCGTGAATTATTTCACCCCTCCGTGAATTATTTATGCGTCTCCGTGAATTATTTGACCCCTCCGTGAATTATTTATGCGTCTCCGTGAATTATTTCACCCCTCCGTGAATTATTTATGCGTCTCCGTGAATTATTTGACCCCTCCGTGAATTATTTCACCCCTCCGTGAATTATTTACCCCTCTCCGTGAATTATTTGACCCCTCCGTGAATTATTTATGCGTCTCCGTGAATTATTTGACCCCTCCGTGAATTATTTACCCCTCTCCGTGAATTATTTGACCTCTCCGTGAATTATTTACCCCTCTCCGTGAATTATTTCACCCCTCCGTGAATTATTTATGCGTCTCTGTGAATTATTTGACCCCTCCGTGAATTATTTCACCCCTCCGTGAATTATTTACCCCTCTCCGTGAATTATTTGACCCCTCCGTGAATTATTTACCCCTCTCCGTGAATTATTTCACCCCTCCGTGAATTATTTATGCGTCTCCGTGAATTATTTGACCCCTCCGTGAATTATTTGACCCCTCCGTGAATTATTTACCCCTCTCCGTGAATTATTTCACCCCTCCGTGAATTGTTTACCCCTCTCCGTGAATTATTTGACCCCTCCGTGAATTATTTATGCGTCTCCGTGAATTATTTGACCCCTCCGTGAATTATTTATGCCTCTCCGTGAATTATTTGACCCCTCCGTGAATTATTTATGCGTCTCCGTGAATTATTTGAACCCTCCGTGAATTATTTATGCGTCTCCGTGAATTATTTGACCCCTCCGTGAATTATTTATGCCTCTCCGTGAATTATTTCACCCCTCCGTGAATTATTTATGCGTCTCCGTGAATTATTTGACCCCTCCGTGAATTATTTACCCCTCTCCGTGAATTATTTGACCCCTCCGTGAATTATTTATTCCTCTCCGTGAATTATTTCACCCCTCCGTGAATTATTTATGCGTCTCCGTGAATTATTTGACCCCTCCGTGAATTATTTATGCGTCTCCGTGAATTATTTCACCCCTCCGTGAATTATTTACCCCTCTCCGTGAATTATTTACCCCTCTCTGTGAATTATTTGAGGCATCCGTGAAATATTTCACCCCTCTTCGTGCAGACTTTGTTACGACTACTGCTTGTCCTTGAGGCACAGAAGTTGGCCCTTGGTCCCTGGCCACAGCGCCGCGACCACGGTCATTAGCCGTCCCCCCACCCACACACTGCAGGCCACCGAGCCGCAGGAGTTGGCCATTGGTCCTTGGCCGCCGCGCCTCGACCTCGGTCGTCGTCCATACCCCACCACAACCACTACAACCAAGCACTGATGACAACGTGCCATGGCATTGCCCGGTGTGTCCGCATTGCGATGCAAGGCTTGGGGGAGCAACGGCGGGAGCCCCTGTCAGAGGACAGCCTGGTGGCTGCCTATACGGTGGGACGCCACTTTGCAGAGTCCATGCGGATTCCCATGCAAGAGAGTAGCGATGTGATACTGAGGTGCACCCCTTTCAGCCCCGAGGTACCCCGCAACCACTTGGGATACCTGCATGCTGGTGTCCGTGTGGTGAATAATGCATGGACAGATGATGCAGGGGAGGAGGCCATGGAGCTTCTATTGGAAGCCATGGCAGACGCTGGGGTGCAACCCCCCCCCCCCCAGGACCCCCGACACCTGACCAAGATCCCCCCAGAGGCGATCCAAGCCAGTCCGACGTCCCAGCCTGTGCGCTGCGACTCGGATCCCAAGATGCATTTGTCGGTGTCCCTGATGACAACGGTACGCCCAACGATGCATGTGCTATGCACCTGGAAGGCACAGCTGGCACCCTTGGTGAAGCACAACAACCCCCCCCCCCACCCCCCCCTGCCTCCACTCCTATGACTACTGACCAGGATCCCCACAGAGGTGATCCAAGTGCGTCCAACGTCCCAGCCTGTGCGCTGCGATGTGGACCCCCAGGTGCACCCGAAGTTGCAGGCGGTGTGCATGCTGACAATGAGAACCAGGGCCGAGAGGTAATGGAGAACATAGGGCCAGGTGTTGCAGAAGAATGCCTCACCCCATACCCCGGTTGCGGTGCTGAGTCACTCTCTGATCAGGGATCCCCTGTGCCCCTAGCACAGCGCCCACCACCGGTTTCATTGAGTGGGCAAGATAGTGAAATGGCATCCCCAGATATGGATAGCAGTATGGGGACGGCATGCACTGTCGTGGCACCTAGTCAGTCCAGCACGGATGGCTCAGAGCCATGTAACAGCCCCCCCTCAGGCAAGAAAGCAATGCCTAGGGATCCCAACCCCATGCCTGCTGCAAAGCGTGTGCGGCTAGGGGCGGATGGGGCCGCAGCAATTGACTGTGACAATCCTAACCAGAAGGTTGAGGTGGATAAAATCAAGGCTCCTGCCAGTAGGGAGCTGCCTACCATCCGGCAACTGAAGTTACGGTTGGCACGTGATGAGTATGTCGCCGGTGCATGTTTCTTTTATGCAACTGCCCTCAGCCTCCATGCGCTCCGCAGTGAGACCCCCTTAACTGGAGTGGACCTCCGAGTCCAGGCAACCACAATGTACAGGGAACGGTGTGGGATAGAGGTTAAGGAGAGTGCTCTAAGTGTTTGTAGGGCCCTGGAAGCGAATAATTGGGAAGGGAAGCCCTGGGGGGGAAAGCCCGACCATTTTCGACATCTCGCCCACCACATCGATGGGAAGGTTGTGTTGTTGCGTACAAACACACACAAAATAATGGATTCAAGGTTTGGCCCGGACACTGCTGTGACGTCTGCTGCAGTTTGGAGTCCGGGTATGGGAGAAGCCAAAGTGTACCATACGATCCAGGAGATGGAGGAAGCCTGTGAACAAGCATGCGTGATCGTCATTGGTGAGGCCGAACGTGATGGGCTGCGGCCGGGAGGACATTACCGGGGCGCCAGCTACGACCGCTCGTTGAAGGTAGCACCTTTGTGTGTCTTGCATGGCATAATGGGGACACTGTTGTACACTAGAGAGACGTTAGGGCAGTTCTCCTTGCGAAGGTTGCAGTTGGGTGTCGGTGGGAGCAAAGGACATACAGCGAAAGGGGATTGTCGCCGGTCGCGGCTTGTGCAAGGGACACAGGAGCATGGCCCCCTTGTGATGATGGTGAACCGCATTGCAAGGAAGTTGGTACCAAAGTGGTTCACATGGACTACAATACAGCTGTCATGCAATGAGATGACAGCTCCCCATCAACATCGTTTTGATAGTACCCCGTGGTCAGTAGTGTTCTCCACGGGGCGGCACGTGGGTGGTGAGATCTGGGTGGAAGAGGGAGGCGTTGGCAGTGGTCCACATGGCAGACCAGGGAGAAGGCAGTGCCCAGATGGCATTAGCCGTCCGGGGCATAGGTACCGTGTCGATAGGCAACCTGTAGTGGTCCGCACTGGGGCATGGCATGCAACTTGCCCATGGAAGGGGGATAGGCGATTGGTGGTGCTTTACGGCCGTGGAGAGTGGCAGAGTTTGCCTGCTTCACACCGCAAGTTCTTGCAGCAACATGCCTTCCGCCTGCCTGCAGGTTAGTGGCGGTCCGCAAGGTGGAGCACGGCAACGGCCATGTGGCATGGCGAACCCCCCAAGTCACAATTGGTGTTGGCTTGGTACAACGTTGCAATGCCTCCTGTTAGCCTCTGGGGGACAGGAGGCCTTCCATGATGAGTGCCCAGATGATGTGGCAGTGTGGGCTACATGTTGGGGTGACGTTGTGGCAGGTATGACAGGTGCTGTGTACCGTCCACATGCCGTTGCGTGCCTGCTGGCGGATGAGGGACAGCCAACTGTTACTCTGTGCCAGTGTAGTGGTCGGTGTCAATGTGTCAGGAGGCCTCCCAAGTTTGAGTGGATGCAGCAGTCCGAGATGGCTGAGTGTTGGAAGCACATGGTACCGAAACTGGTTCGTGCTGGTGTTCGTTCCCTGTCAGACTGCTTGTCTCATGAGCAATGGTGGCAGCGGTGCCCAGTGTGTGACGTGAAAGTCCACCAGGCTGGAGGTGAGTTGGGAATGCCCGCCCAGGTCCTCCATGTTACTAACCACGGCCAGAGCGTGCGGGTGCGAATGAGGGAGGGAATGAGGGGCCGTTCGTTGGGCCGCCCTTCAAACCCCCCCCCATGTGGCTGTGGGGGGGATCTCCAGGAGGCCATTGTACTATCGTCACTAGTGTTCAACAAGTGGGCTCCACTCCATGTCCACAATCAACAGCTTCACAGCTTGACGGTGGATCATGAGTTTGTGGATATCACTGGGTACCATTGGTCCCTGCGGGCCATGGTGCTACATGTTGGACCAACTAGGGAGCAAGGGCACTTTATTGCTCACATTTTAGTTCGCGATGTGTGGTGGTTGTGTGATGATTCGTCCGTGAGCAGGGGACGGCCCCCAGCCACTTCACGAAAGGTGACATTCCTGTTGTATGAGCGTACTCCCACGGAGATGGTGGGTCTGTCACAGGGCGGTTCACAAAGCAATCGTCTGCAGTCTGCAGCAACAACTGTCGACAGGCATGCCCGGAGCATGCCAAGTATCACCCCGTTGCGAGCCATGGCGCTGGCAACAGGTGAACCAGAGTCCACCAACCACATTGGGGACGCCCAACCCTCCCCCTCACAGTTTGCAACACCAACTGTCAACAGGCACGCCCCGAGCGTGCCAAGTGACACCCAGTTGCCAGCCATTGCGCTGCCAGCGGGTGATCCCACACATGCCACACATGTGGGGGATGTGCAGCCCACCCCCGAGTTTATTGAAGCTGTGGCAAAGCTTGTACAAAAGCAAAGGGTACGGGTGAAACAGCATCTGCAGGTCCGTGTGCAAGCCCACCAGGCTCATCTCCGGGCACGTCATGAGAAGCAGTGGGATGAGAGGCATGCAGGTCAGGGCATGTCACACCGGTCTGTTTCCGAGTCCATAGAACAGGATAGAGCCCGATCTGCTGCATTGGCAGCAACGGGGAGCAATGCTTTTTCTGTGATGATGGGGGCAGCCCCCAGGCAACAGACAGCAGGGCCAAAGACACTGCAGGCATTTGTGGATGAGCATTGGCAGTTGCAGTTCACTGCCCAAGGGGGTGTAATGTGCATATGTTGTTCATGGGCTGCTGAAACGGATTGTCCTGGGGTGAAGCGGCCACCGAAGGCTGCGGCGGCCTTGGTGAATGGGACATATGGCATGGGCATGCGTATGATGATTGCTACACCAAAGGGATGGCGTAAAAATGTCCTGGAGGGTCACCTTGGTGTGTCACGTGGCACGACCAGCAGCCGCAGGAAAATTGATAATCCTGGCCGCCACCACTTGGCCGCTGAGGAGAGTTTCCGGGTGCACTGTGCAGAACGTTTTTGGGCACTGTGCCCCAATGCATCTGCATCTGCATGTGCAGTCAATGTGGCAGAGAGGAGCACTGTGTTCATTAGGGGTGAGGGCGTGGACCTCGGTGTACCTATGAGCGATGCGGTGGCAGCCATTTTGTCGCGCTTGGTGGAGGTGTACATTGGCCTCCGCATGTGCACATCCATCCGTGCAATCAGTGAACGCATTCTTCTGCATTGTGCGTTTACCTCCGAACCGGGCCATCATGCCTCTCGGCGATGGATAGTTGAGAGGGCCATGGTCGCAATGCATGGCGCCATGCAAGATGGTGTGTCAGAGACCTTGCAAAGAGCATTGTTCATTGCCTTGTTGTTGGATGGATCTGACCGGCAACGGCATCGCATCAATGAGTATGCCATCCTGCTCCTCTTTCCAGGCACTGGGCCGGGGGGAATGTGTGAGGTGTTCCTTGGTGTGGTGGATGTAGCTTCAGGGGAGGCACAAGAGGTGACGGCACAGGTGGAGGCAGTGCTGCTGTCCTGGATGCCTGATCGTGCCTGGTGGGCTCAGAAGGTTGTGGCTTTTGCGGTGGATGGTGCCTCTAACCTTGGTGTGCGTGGTGCCACTGCAAGGCAAGCTGTTGATGTGTCGGCAATGGAGCACAATGTGTTTGCCATGCTTGTGAAGTGGCTGTCCTTGCTAACCCCCTTGGGTGAGCCATGCCACGTGGTCCAGCGCAAGCTAGGCCTTGCCTTGGAGGCTGCCGGCCAAGTGCATGCTGACTACCTGGCAGCTGTGGGTCGCCAACGTGCATTGTACAACGGTGCGCGCCAGTGGAAGGACCTCGAGAGGTGTGTCCAAGAGAACACCAGACCAGATACACGCAGCGGGTTGCGTTTGATCCCTGCTAGTCACCGTATCCGGTGGTCCGAGGCAAATGCCCGTCGCAACAAGGTGTTCTTGGCCAATGTGCCATGGGTGGCGAGGCATTTGGATTCCAAAACGCACCTCACCACCAAGGAGGAGGATGTGTGGGAGGATTGCCATGATGCAGGTTTGCTGTCATGGGCAGTGGTATACGGGGACATACTACACGCTACGCGCAGCTTCAACAACGTTGCACAGTTGCATGCACCAACAGGTGCCCACTTGACCAAGGCAACCGAAATGTTACAGGCACGGGTGGAAAAGGTGGCGAGGGAGGAGGGGCCAGGGTGGACTCAATTCAAAGAGCAAACTGTGACAGGTGCATGGCATGGCGTTGAATTGGTCCGGTTTGATGCCGATGGCCAGAGGTGCAAAACCAGCCCCCCTTTTCCAGCCACAGAGGCACGGGCAGTCACAGACACACTGCTTGCTGGCATCAGGGAGGGACAGGGTACCATTGACCCCCGGGGTGTTCTTGAGTGTGCTGTGTTGCTTGACCACGGCCGTTGGCTCGCTCTACCAGCGGCTGATCGAGCCACATTTGGAGTGGATCTGCTGAAGCAGTTCATGGGCACACACCATGCTGAACTGGCAGCTGCGCATGTTAATGCTGCTCGTGCATTGGAAGAGTGGGAATCCTTCAAGGAGCATGTCGTGCGGACCTTCGCCAAGACCCCCATGTCCCGGATGTGGGAGGCCTTGACGCCGGAGCGGGAGCATGTCCAATGGGTGAATGTTTGGCGTGTTTTGGCATTGCTGCGCACATATTGCCCTGCTGAGGCTGCTGTTGAGCGTGCCATTTCGTTGCGTGGGAGGTTCACCAACAGTATGCATGATATGGAGGACACACATGTCCTTAGCATGTGCATGGCTTTGCATTGTAATCTGCCACCTTTGCGGCAGTGGGCGAAGGGGCAGGGTGTCGAGGTAGCCAGCAAGCTGGCAGCCAATGCACGCTTCGATGTGCGTCCCCGGCATAGGGTTTCGAATCGCATTGATCCGCGTACATCAGTGGAAGCGGCCATGTTGCAGTGCCTAGAAGGGGAGGCTGCAGTGGCAGACGATGGTGACATTTTGCCATCTTTTGGGGGGTCGGAAGTGCCACTGGCTTGTCAAGGCGCAACGCGCAGACGCGCTGACCGACAAGCCCCGTCTGAGCACACTGAGGGCACTTTGGTCGAACCAGATGGTAGTCCTGCTCAGCATGGTGGCAACCATGACTTCTTCACTTTCCGAAGGGGCATGGACTGTGCAATGTGCAGGCAATCTGTGCGCATCTGGTGCAACACATGTCTGGTTTGCCATACATGCTTCGTCAAGGATCCAAGACCGTGTGGTGAGGCAGTGGTGCAGGTTGTGGATGATGCAGCTGAGGCTGCTGAAAACAATAGTGAAGAGGAGGCAGTGGCACCACGGAAGTCCGACCCAAAGCGTGCCTTGGCCCGTGCACAGGCCAAGTTGGTATGTGCTTCAAAATCAGGCACATTGCGTGACTGGACACGCGCTCGCATCTGTGATTGCTTGGCAAGCATGGGTGTGAAGGTGCCAAATAGCAAGACCCGGGGAGAAGCCCGAGAACTTGCTATGCAAGAGTTGTTGCCTTTGCTAGCCCAGATGGACTGTGACTGGGTCCCCCCAACGGATCGTGTTACCCGTTCTGCTGCACCACCCAGCAGCTCACAACCATGTTCCCAAGTGCCGGTGGATGACATGGACGGACTCATTGATGAATGACAGTGTTGGGGTTGCAGTGGTATTGTGCTTTTGCATGCTTGCTGTGCCAATCCCCATGTTCTCCTTCTCTGCAGGTCCATTGATACATTAGCAAGCATCAGTATGCAACGTTTTCCCAGTTCCCTTGGTTTTCCCTTTTCCCACATTTTCCCCAACGCCCCATTTTCCAAGAGGTATGGGTGTTTTTTTTGGGGGGGGGGGGTACTTGTGCTACATTGTTCCCAGAATTGCCTTTTCCGCATTTTCAAACCCCGTTTTCCCCCCAACCCAACCCATCATTTTCTTGAACTGAATGGTTGTGTGTTTTGGGGGCGGGACCTTGTATCAGACTTTTCCTAGTGTTCCCTTCTCCACATTTTCCATTCCAACCTATTTTCCCTGACGCACAATTTTCCCGAGGTGAAGTTCCTCTGTGTCTATGGGGGGTGGGGTATTGCACTTTTATCCCCATTTTCCTGTGAAGTTGCTATGTGTCTTGGGGGGGGGTCTGCACCGTTATAACCATTTTCCTGAACCCAAGTTCCTGTGTGTGTGGGGGGGGGGGGGGGGGCTGCACTTTTGCACTTTTATCAGACTTTTGCTTGGATGTGCTCTAATGTGGGTCCGCAACACGACATGCCAAATCAGACTTCAGACTTCAGACTTTATACCCATAGCTGCTGCATCCATGTATCAGTTTCCCAGTAGAAGCTCCACGTCATTCACACGCTGTGGTCTAGCGCCAGGGCCCCTTTAACGCGTTGGCGCACCCTTTCCAACCCGCAGCTCCTCATTAGATACCGCATGCTATGGACGCATGAACTGTCTGGGCAATGATACCGATGGATGCCCGGGCAACCGGCCACACAGGGTCGCCACAAACAAAAAAAAACGCCGACAGATGTGGCGGTTGTTGGCACCACTGCATTCCCTATTTCCCGATGGTTCACCGACGGTTTGCTGTGTGTCTGCGACCCCAGTCTTGGCCTCTCACTCGTTGCCCAGGGCCTCCTGGACTGTCCAAAGGAACCGTTCGTTTTCCTCAGCGCAAGCCGTTCGCTGTGAACCACCGGCAGGTCCCGGCCAGTGGTGACTAGGTGTTTGCCACCCACCACTTGCCGGGCCGCCACCATCCAGTCCTGCGGGCTGTGCTGAGGCGGAGTGGAAGGATGTTCCCCCAGCTGAGGAGCCCCCCCCCCCCCCCCTCCCCTTCTGCGTTTCGCTGAGTCCAGCGGAGCTGGGGAACATGGCCCCGCATGCTGCTGGACTGCCTTGCCCCAAAGGGGGCGACACGAGCCTGCTCAATGGCCCCGAGGGCAGCTTTTCTTCGTGTGATCAAATTGCCCCATGTTGCTCAACAATGTTGCGCCACTGGAGGCGACAACCCCCTCCCCACCCTCACAGCCGCCATGCGGTGCGCATAGCGTGTGTCATTTCTACTGACGGATTTTCGGCTGCGAAGTCTGCCGCTCTGGGGGTCTGCGGTTCTGGATATGTGTGCCAGTGCGTCATTGTCGCGTGCCGTGTGTGCCCCATGCGGCCGCTTCCCTTTGGACCCCCCAAGATATATTTTCCTCCGATTTGAGGGCCATGTGGGCCACCTTCTCGTGGCCGTACGGAGGTCCATCCACAGTTCCGTTGTGGAATCTCCGATGGTATCAGCCCCCCCTTGTCCACGTGCCCAGTCCCTGCGGTTCTGCGGTCCTGCCGTCCATGGTACCCGTGTTGACGGGGCACAATGCGATTCCCTGAACACCAGCGACCCATGTGTTATGGGGGAGCACCCCATGGGAAAGTTGGTACAATAGCCTTCGATTCCGAGAGGTTATCTCGAGTACTGTGAAGTGAGCAGGCTACGCCAGCTCATCTTGGTCTGAGCCAAAAAAAAAAGAAGAAAGTTGGGACAATAGCCTTTGGAGCAAATAGAAGACTCCGGCATCACCACGGGGACCCCCCGGATCACAGATCCGTGACCGTGCAAATGAGAGGAACCCCCGAGGGGGGGGGGGGGGGCGACCTGGACGTGGAGGGGAAGTGGGCAGCAAAAACCGTCAACCGACCCCTGCAGGAACCAGCACAATGCTAGTGCACCAACTGCTGGAACCCGCTACCACGGAAACGACACCACAAGGAACACCGGCCGCAGCGGCCGGCAGAACGCAGCGACCGACGCAGCACGCGAAGGGAAGAACAGGTGACTATCCCGGCCCCCGTACAGAAACTGCAACCCGACGGAATGTCACACGGGGGGGAGTGGAGGGGGGTGAACAGCGTGCCGGGCAGAGGGCAGGGGGCACCGTAATGGCACCCCCACCCCTTCTGTCGATGCAGCATTTTTGTCAATGGATTGCCAGAGTCAAAAACAAAAGGCCGAGTCCAATGCCCTGCACCTGCGGTGCGCCTCCCCTTAACCCGTGCCAGTAAGCACCGCCCAGAGCCACCCGGCCACACCGGCTCCGGTCGTACGGGATCATAAAAAGGAGCCAAGAGTGCGGGCAGGGGTGCTGGTGTGGGAGAGGTGTGGGGGGGTCAAAACTGTGTGCAGGCCCAGCTGCAGCCGACGCCCAGTCAGGTCCACGCGGGTGCTTGTTTGCAGTAGGTCCGGACGAATCTGTCCTTTCATCTGCATAAAGGGTCCTTGGTCTTCAGCTCTGAACCTTGATTTCGAGAGGTTGTCTTGAGTGCCATACAATGAACAGTAACATATGATGAACACCAAAATAAAGGGTCCTTGGTGCAGCCCACTGCACACAACGAATGGTGGAATAAGCTCAATGTAGAGGACACAGCTTGTTGGACTAAAGGCTGAAAGTGCCTATGGTGGGGGCATTCAGTCAATCAGAACCAACCATTGCTCTCTTTCTTTCTCTCCACGTGGGCGGGGGGGGGGGGCATTTCTTGGTTGACCACCGCTTTGCAGACTTGAATGTGCTGTTTTGGTGGACGCGGATGTGCAGCAGCTTCAACAGGTAGACAGAGCCGCTGGCTGGCGGGGCCCTGTGCAAGGCCCCTCAAAGTCGGGACGCGGGGCCGTCTGCTGCGGCCGGGGGGGGGGGGGGGGAGGGTGTAGCCATGGCATGTGGTTGCACCTTTCTTTACATACCCGCCCCCCCACGGTTCCTTTCAACAACTCGGCACCACTGGAGGTGGGGGGTGGGGGGGTCCCACACCACCCACCCACCCACCCACCCACCCCTGGACCCCTCGCCCCCTTAAAAGATAAGGCCAAATTTTCTTCCGGGCCTTTGGCCAATCAAAAATTTTCTCTGGTGCCTTTGGCGCCAATTGGTTCAGACCAAAAATTTTCTTCGGTGTCCCCGGGGCCTTTAAAAACTCAGCACCACTGGGAAAGGGGGGTGCTGGACCCACCGCCTCAGAAGTAGCCCTGCTGCCTCCCTTGCGCAGCGACCAGCACTGTTTGGGTGGCCTTTGGATAATGTTGTAAAGCAGGCCGTTGCACACGCCTGTAGACATGGGTCTGTGGTCAACTTAGGGTTGTTGCTGTTGGGTCGTACCTGATGGGGCGCTCGTCTGTATTGGGGCCGTGACCAAGCGCCCCCAAAGGGGCACGCCTGCCGTCTGGCCGCGCACCCATTGCCGTATCCCGGTGTTTCCCTGCTGAAGCCTCGTGCCCCGCACTGTGCGGTCCTCCTGGCAGTTCTCAGCATGTGCCTGTCTGTCGCCCTTTTGCTCCCCCGTGCCAATGTGGCAGGGGTGTGGATCCTGTCCACTTGCTCCTGTCCCATTTGGCGGTCATCAGGCCTATCAGCGCTCGGCATCTCCAGAACAGCGGGACATTGCGGAACGCGGCGCGCGTTGCGTGACACGTCACGCGCCCGCAGCGCACCTATTAGGGCAACTGTGGGCAACCCAGAGTGGTGTGGGAAGGGAGCGATCGTCCCTTCCGCTGCAACCGCCACCGGCCGCCGCCAAGTGCCCTCCAACCCATTAGTACCCGCCAGGATTTGTCCCCCAACCACCTTCTAATGGCCAGTAACCGCTTCGTACCAGATGTTGGACAGTAAGCCCTGTGGCAAAACACGGTGCACATGAATTTGTGCGTGAGGATTTGCAGTCGCAGATGATTGCCCTAAACAGGTACCCTATGTAAGAGACCGTTGAGACGTTTTTGGAATCTCGGGCAAGGAAGCACCACACAGCCCCCGAGGCTTCATGCACCCCTGGTCCAGCCCAAGGACTTCAGACCTTAGTTTATGGATGTAAACTATAGTTTAGGAACCCGACTGTATTTTTCAGTTGATTGTAATGGGTAGGAGCATGGACCCTGATCCCCGACGAATGAAAGAGAAGAGCCCACTTGGGTGCTGTGCATGCTATGTGTTGGAGGGACAAAACCTAAACCTGAGCCATGACTGCAACGAATCCCTATCGGGAACCAGGACGGAGTCAGTTGATGATGACGATGTAGCCTACTGGCTGATTGCTGCACAGATCAATGGCTGCCGTTTGCGTCCGATGAGTGGCAAACCTGTAGGCTCCGAGGCCCTCGTTGCACCAATCTCGCACCAATCTTCCCTGTGAACTTCGTTGCGAGAGACTCCCCCGGCCATCAGCGGGGGGAATGCGTGCACCGCGCGCACACCTGCGCTCCATGACCTAGCAATGGTCAAGGATCGGTCCCAAGTCTCCCAAGGTTTCCTGGGTAAGTACCAGGCATGTCCTCCCTTCTGAACCTAGATCCTGTTGTTTCGGATTCGCATGTCTGCAGCACCTGCTTCAGTGGACGGATTTGGTTGTGTGTTTTTTTTAGGGAAAGTCCAGGACTGCCGCCAGCGGTTAACTGCCAAACGCTGAAGAGTAACCGCTAACCGCCGACAGTTGAGTGAGCCGGTGACCAGTTGACGGCAGTTGGCAGCCTCCTCAGCGGTCAATTTGCGCAGCGCACAGTGGACAAGCGCCTCTGGCTCTCTCAGGGAAGGCGGGGCCTCTGAGAGGCTCTCGTCCTGTCCAACTCGTGCAGTTTTGTACTTAGGGGTATTGAGGGCCCTGTCAACATCGACCACACCGAACCATGCTCCGCACATGTCAACCCCCACCCCCGCCCGCACAGGAGGCTTCCCTCTCATCGCTGGGTTTCCTACCTGTACTTTGCCTCCCACGTTGCGCACCGTCATCACTGTCCGGTGGGCCATCACAGCACCAGCGGACAGATGCAGCACGGCCTCGTTAACCCCATAGAGGGTGCCTCACGCGCGGTGCGGGCGCACGGTGCGATTGAAGCCTGGTTGGCGCAGAACGATGGTACCCCCCCCCCCCCTGCAATCTGCCCCCCCCTGGGAGGGAGACCGTCACTTCACTGTTTTGCTGGGCAATATCTATTGTGGTGGTTTGTGTTTCCCATCTGTCACACACATGTCCTTGCATTGCTTTCCCATTACCGCCCCCCCCTTGCGCATGCATGCACGGCCTTGCCTAAGCACAGGGTGGGCGTTGAACCGCCGTTTTGAAGAAATTTTGGGACCACTGTTTTTGTGGTCCAGAATGGAGGATTGGGTGTTTGTGGAGCGTTTGTACAGGGAAAGAGGGGCTCAGTCATGTTTGTGATAGTCCATTGTGTTCATAACAACATTATACCACACATTGCAACCCCATGCTGTTTGTTCTGATGTGATTTTCAGCCATGGCTAAAAATGTTATTCCCGGCATGGCTGGCACATACGTTCGGAGCACTGGGGAACATGTGTCTGCCAATATTTTTGGTCCCTCTCATCATGGGGACAACTACATCCATTTGAAGTACATGTGGAATGGGATGGAGATTGAGCACAATGCCGCTTTTGATGAAGTGCTCTTCCCCATTCGCAGCCCCTCGCCATCCCCATCTGAGGCCCCCCCCACACGTTTGCTGTCACGGGTGTCGCGCGCATGCATGGCCTTGTCTAAGCACGGGGTGGGCGTTGGACTGCCGTTTTGACCTGACTTTTGGGACCGCGGCCGTGCTTGCGCAATGGGGGGGGGGGGTACTTCAAGTCAGTCACCCGTGTGTATCCTGTGATATTCTCCCCCCAAAAGCGGTGTACAGGGTATTCTGTCCCTTTTTCAGGCCCAAGATGTTTTCTCCCGGTGACCGTGTATGGCACCACCCACGCACATTTGGTGCACATGTGTTGACCACTGTTGTGGGGCCTTCACCGAATGGGCCACAGTTTTGCCACATGCGGTACATACACCCTGGTGGGGTCACTCAAGTGGATCATGAGAGGGCTCAACTCTCAAGGCTTGACTGGTGGTTGCATCACCCAAGTCGCTTCAGTGTTTATCTGAGGGGCACCAAAGGGGAGCGCACCGTTGTGAGCCTCTTGTCCTTTCTTGAGTGTGTAGCTATTGGATATGAGCGCTCAGGCCATACCCAGCTCTACCGAGAATGCCCAGTCTCACATTTCCCATTGCCTGTGCGGATTCTCCTGCCTCAGACCGATTTGCCCCCCCACCACCTTCTGCAATTGTCGAGCCTGTGGCAGTTGCAGTTGATGCTGAGGCAAGCCCCAGGAGTGGAGTGGACCGTTGTTGCATGCCAGCCCCTCAGGCCACCGCGTCCATGCCTGACAGACTGTGCCGTACATCGCTAAATGACACGATTACTAAAGCGTGCGGTGCGGCGCATGGTGCGATTGAGGCACCCTCGTAGCATGTTGTATGCAACCACAAACTCCGCCCCAGCATGGGCACCTGAGCTTCTGCTGTTGCACGCGTGACACAGCAGAACATGTTGTGTACATAATCGTCTCTCCGGACCACCAGTACTCTCTCCGGATCACCAGTACGCAAACAGTCTTGCCAGACTGCCACAGTTGCAGACGGGCACATGGATCCTGGTTTTTGAGTGGACTGGGGGATGTGCCAAACCTTGCCAACCGCCCTGCTATAGTTGTGTCAGCCACGAGGATGACCCACACGTTGACACTATTCCATTGCTGCTGCTCAGAGCAACAGAAAGGAGGCTGTGGTGAGCTGGGAGACCTTCCCATTGCTTGACCTGCGCTCTTCCGAGTGCATTCAGAATTCCGGATGCGTGCCTCGGATGGCGGTGCGCATGCTCGCATTTGGTGGCTCTTCCTGTGCGACAATCTCACATGTATAAATAATGGGTCCTGAACATGCCTTTGTATGTGTCTGGCGCGTATGGCACCAGCTTTACAATCTTCAAATATTGGTGCCTCGCCCGTGCAGCCACAAGGCATACAGACCTCCGCCCTCGAACCCGTGATATCCGTGTGCAGCCCTCTGGTCACAACCAGTGATGTTCCCTGTCGCCCCCCATGTTATCTCATCTGGTACAGCCCCCTCTGATGATCACATGGGCGTTCCGCGGACTTGCCGCTTGCTTATGGCACAGAAATATGCGGTCAGAAGCGTTTGTGCCCATGTTGTACACTACGTAGGTGTTTTCTACTGTGTCTGCCTCTTGATCAGGTGGGGGATAAGGCCAGCCTAGTAGGGCGTGTGTGGGGCGTTAGACAAATCCGAGGACAAAAAAAAAAGTGCTCGTATCAACTGCGCGCATCAGTAGGATCGGTGGTCAAACATCTTCCTTTTTTGCTCTTGCAGTCCGGCGCACCATGCAAGCAATACACTGTTTGAGCACCACACCCGTAGGCACTGAACACCCGTGTTGATATTTCTGCGCAGGTGGATGCTGCTGATGTTGGCGCAAGTGCTATCCTAGCCATCACTTATTCAATGTTTATGACGGGCCGGGTGGGTTGGGGTTACACTGTTATCTCCCTGCCGCATGCTTGGAAAAAAAAGTCATGCAGTAGATGCAATTACTTTCTGGTTAGGCTGCCATCAAAATGGGAATGGACAATTTTTCCATGCGTGCCAAGTCTCCCCTCGACCCTATGGGCTGTTCAATGTGGGGTTACATGGCATATCCTCACGTCTGTAGCCTTCATGCTGTTGTGCTATGCTAGGGCAACCAGCTACCGCACCAGCCTGCTGGCCGTGCATTGCCACTGTGCATTATCCACTGCGGTGCAGCAGTATGCCACGCATACCAGGGAGCGCTCCACCGAATTTTCGGCAATGTCCCATGGGCGTTAGAGACAGCGCACGGGTATAAAAAAAAGACATCTCATGGGCAAGAGACCTGAGGAGATGCCTGAGGCTCGGGGCGAATGCTTTGAGCCTCAGGGAATCTGAAGTTAAGCAAATATCTTTAGTTTTGCCACATCAGGTACGGGTCCAGGTCACTCTGTATTGTGGAGGAGGCGACCAGAACGGGGCTGCACGCAGGTCGCAAAAGCGCTCCACGCATGCACTGGTATGCATATGCAGCAATGTTCAGCATTTCTTTTCACGGCCCCAAGGCCCCACATAACACATAGCTGAGCCGCCAGCTCCATGCCCTGTGGTGGGCTTTTCTGGTGGGTTTTTCTGTCAACCCCAACTGCTGGCCCGCTGTTGTTTGACCTTGCCCATGGCTGATCCCGACACAGAACGGGTTGGATGTACACCATGAACCCACTCTGTGTGCAGTTCAATGAAGTAGAGCTGCCAGTCC
This sequence comes from Eutreptiella sp. 'Long Island Sound 2002', assembly GCA_964036045.1. Classification (NCBI taxonomy): domain Eukaryota; phylum Euglenozoa; class Euglenophyceae; order Eutreptiales; family Eutreptiaceae; genus Eutreptiella; species Eutreptiella sp. 'Long Island Sound 2002'. The sequence goes on along the minus strand of OZ038380.1, from coordinate 181,200,995 downwards.
GCTGTGCCGTACACACAACACACACACTACCCTCGCACGACGCTTTTTGATGCAATGTTGAGGGGATACTGCAGGCAACTGTGACTGTTTTGTGCCAACTAATGGGCACCGGATGCTTGGCGCAGCCATGCTAATGGCCACATCATGCTCCACTGAACCCAAATCTACTATGCACCGTACAGGGTTTGGTGTGCAGTTTGTATTTTGGGGTTGTTTTGTGTTTACGCCAAGGGACAATTCCAGTTCAGAGCGGCGGGTTTAGGGTTGGGGTGCAGGACAAGCAAAAACGGGGGCCGCTCACACTCAGTTGTGCATGCATATGCATGTACATGCAGATCACTACAAATGCTGCAACTGCAGAATCTTGCAGTGGCAGGTTTCATGCCCTCGCAAAATTGTGACACAAAACTCCCTGCAATGCACATAATGCTCAACTTTAATTCTTCCGTGTGCCAGTTTTGAAACGTTCTACCACCTGAGATGACACACTGTTCCATAGCAACGTCAACTCCCCAAACATTACAAAAAAGCAGTGCTTCTGAAGGGCATCTTGAAAAACATGTCCACAATGAGGAGGTGCAACCTAGCGTAATGATATTGGGGCTCTTGCACCCTACCCCCCGCCCCCCTTGCAAACTCCCGGTTTAGCGCGCGACGGTCTCCCGGGTGGGGGGGGGGAGACGGTTGCCAAGTGATGGTCTCCCGGGGGGGGGGGGGGATTGCAAGGGTATTTCAAGGCAAACTGTGGTACCCTCCACTGATGCAAGCAAAGAGAACATGTGCGAAGCGACTTTCGTGTTGATGCCAATGTGCTTCATCCAACACAAATGTTATTGAGGATCCAAAGGAACGGTAAAGAACTTCTGGGTACGTGTGTGGGCTGTGCCGGTGTTTGGGGTTGCGGAGCCATGGGGGTTAACATCCGGTGACTCTGGAGACTTGGGTGATTCAACCGCCACAGCCTCTAGCCTTGAGAGTTGAGCACTCTCATGATCCACCGGAGTGAACATCTTGGGTCTGAAGTAGCAACACAACACACCCATACAACGCCTTTGGAGTGAGAATATCACAGAACACACACAGGTGCTTGGTTTGAAGTAATGGGAAAAGCAATGCAAGGCCATGCGTAAAGCAGATGGGCAACACAAACCAGCACAATACATGTTAACTAGAAAAACATGGAAGTGACGGTCTCCCGGGTGGGGGGGGGAGATTGCAAGGGGGGGGGGGGTTTGCAAGGGGGGGGGGGGGTACACAAGACTTGGTTGGAACTGTGAAGCTTTGCAACAGCAGTTACATTCCATTGCAAGAATTAGGAATGGCACATTTGGTGATATTGTACGCCGCCATTTTGGCCGATTTCGGAGGGCGGCACTAGGGGAACGTTAGCGCGCCGGGCATCTTTTGTGACCCGTGCCCTACCTACCGGTGGACTGTTGCTGTTGATATGTTGGGCAACATTGGAGGCGTTTTCACACAACGCCAATTATTACGGTGTTTACCCCGGAAACAGCCCTGAAAACCTGCCACTTCTAGAAGCATGCATGAGCAATTCAAAACTCCGAAATTCAAATGTGTCGTGTTCTCAGAAATATCCAATGTCCAAAACAAGCCATTCAATAATTTCTTTCCAATCTTCCGAACTTACCGAACTCAGCCCACCCTTCAAGGTCTTCACGGTGGCAGCGAGCTGCTTGCCAGCCTCCCGAGACCGTCGTGTAGTCTTGGGGGCGTGCAGCTTTGCACGGGATGGTGGAGTGGCCGATTTTGATGGACTCCTTCACCGATCGTCAAGCGGCGGGGCAGGGCCGCGTGAGCAAGGGGGAGGTGAGTCGGCACTCGGGATGGCAAAGGAGATGGACTCAACTTTGCACTGCCGATTCACCACCTTCGCCGCGTCACGGAAATACTCCAAGTGGATTAATCCGTCGGGCGCAAACCCCACCATTGTGGCAGGAACTCGCACCCCATTGGAGCGAGTGTAGAACACCCTATCTCCAACATTAAAGTCCATGGTGAATGCAATAGAGGGTCTGAGAAATATGAGCAAAAGATGATGCCCCGCGGCAGACACCCTGAGAATGTATCACCATATACCAGTCTCAGGGTGTCCGTTTGCAAGGTCACATACACGCAAGAAGGGGAAAAATTGCCTACCAGTGGTGGAGAATGGCCTACTTTTTGCACAGGGCGCGCACGGGGCACGGTACGCCCCCATTATATGGATTTGCCCCTTAGCCCCCGGGACATCAGCAAATGTTTTGATTTGGGATGGGTATGGACCTTCTCGTACCCAAGGTGATTGCTTTGATTTTGAAGTTGGGGGGCATGATGGTGTTTATAAAGGCCGGATTCATGTCATTGTGCCATTCATGGGAAGGAAGAATGGCACTTTGACAGCCCGCCAACAATGTTACAATGACGTGCACGGGTGGCATACGGCACACATTGAGCAGCTGTTTGCTCGGTTGTGGCGCGCAAGATAAGGCAGAGGATGAGGCAGAAGTGTGTGTGTTGTGTTGCCAGAAGCGCTCCACCGTAGCAGTTTGTGGTGAGTGTAAGGAGCACTATTGTACTGAATATATTCACACCCACACTTGTGGGACCAATGTTGTTTGTTAAGTACAATACAATTGACAGTTGGAGTTGCTCAATTCGCAGATATTGCTTTATTATGCGACGTGCTTTATAGGGAAGGTGTGCAGTGCAAGGTGGTCTACTTGGGGGGCTTCTCCATGAGAGGGTAAATCTGGGGCCGAAGTCGGGATAGTTAATCGAAAAGAGTAAGAAAAAGTCACTGCCATGTCTTTCTTGGAGGTCTTGATCCAGGCCAAGCCCCCCCTAAAACCCTTTTGTTGATGCTGAGACTTACTTAAGCATTTTTATCTCTCTTTTAAAGCTTAAGGTACACTTTCTCAAAGTAACTAGGGTTATAACCCTAGCCCCCCCATGAAGTTCACCCCTACCACTCAACTGAGCGGAGGTATCTTCCTTCATGGAGGTTATACCGAAAAGAAGTAGGTATTTCATGCCTAAGGCCTTGTAGGTTAAGCCTAGTGGCCCCCCTCCTCAAGACCCCTATACTCAACTGATTCTACCACTTGTTGTGGTTCTACTTTTAACCACTTCTGAATTCATTGCTTGGCCAAGTCATATTCCGTGTCTAGCCTAACTCCTTTGCCCCACATTCCTAACCAACTCCATTTCATCCAAAAGAGTGCACATGAAGTGCTTGATGCTAACTTGGAGGCTAGAGTCAGGCCAGTTTTCACTTAAAATCATTTGTTTTATCCATTTGTGATTGAATCTTTTTACTTATGCCTGCTTTGTCAATCTGCAGTCCTTCTGTGATACACTAGATTTCAAAACTATTCATTGATTCGATCCACATCCTGTTCTTGCTCTACTTGCTGCTTTGGCTCTGTTTTCCAACATCAAAACCTTCAGGATTTCCTCAAAACTATTAGGGCACTAATCAAGGACATCTTTACGGTAGCAGAGGCAACCCTTGAGAACCTTTCGAACCGACTCTGAGAAGTACACAAACCAGACCCAGCAAACAATATGTCCACACCATCAGTACAACTGTCCGCCAAGACTTGGCCAATTCGGAGTGTACAAGTACAACTGGGCAGTAGTGGGCCCATCTCAATGAGTGAGCCCAAGCTCAGAGTTGCATCTGGGTCTCAAGAAAATCCAGTTCACAGAAAGGCGGAACAAGAAACGCCCAGAGAAATACCAATACCCTTAACCACCGAGGCCTTAGCGGCACGTGATGACAGCCTGCACCACCTTCGCCGAAGAGTTGCTGTCTCCATCTCCCGTTCAGCCTGCCCTGCATCTTCGTCTGCGGCGGTTGGAGGCTCTGAGGAACAAGACGAACTGAGAAGGACAATGGACGAGTACCTGCTCCACGAAGAGTACTACAAGTCCGTCCGAGGGGAAGATGGAGAGGAACCACTCAAAGCCTTGGGATCCCCACCACATACGGACAGAGGTTCCTACCTTTACTCCGGCCCACCTACGGACCTGGCCGACACTGTCTCTCTACCCAGGCGACCGAGAGGGCCAGCATGGCGTCCAGAGCTGCCAACCACTAGCAAGAACTCTGAAGTGTGTCCAGCTTATGTGCAGGATTCCCATCTCCCAGAGCCAACTGATGGTGCCCTGGACCTTACGGCCGAACTGCTGGCCAAACTACTGTCTGGGTCCGAAGATCTAGATTTGGCAGCCCTGTCTGAGGCTGTCAAGGCAAAATTGGGTATCACTGAACCCTTACCCAAGCCAGCGCCGGCCTCACCCACTCCCGGATTGAGCACGCTTGCTGAAGATCTCAAACGATCAAGGGTGTCCAGGTTGCTACCCAAGGTCACTTGCCCCAGCCCTTTTCATTCCGGTGCCAGGACAGTCCCCATCGCTTAGCTACAGGCCGTGCCCGTGACAGAGACTGAGAAAAAGGGGCTAACAGCTCTGGCACCCCTCGCTGGCGTACCTCCCCCCCCTTCACGCCTAACCCCAGGGGGTGGGAAGAGTGGCAAACCAATTGCCCAGGCGAACATCCAGCTGGAATTGCCGGAGTCCGCCCCGAAAAACCTGCCCGAACGGGCAGAGGAGTTTGCCGAGTTTCTTTTGCATACCGGCCAATCTCATGTGGATGTGGCTACTAAATGCTCTCTTTTGAAACGCTCATGCAAAAAGGAATTTTTGCAAAAACAGGTGAAGCAGATTGTGAAAACCTGTTCAACATGGGCCGAGGTTCTCCAAAGACCGGAGAAAACTTTCCCGGTCTATGAAACTGACCTCAGTGTACGCACACAGATCGAGGAGCTCCCTATGCTCCCTGAATTTCCTTCCGCTGGGCGAGTCTCTGAATATGTGTGCGACCTGGAGTATTTGTTCTCACGAATAAAGAAGGTCCCTACCAGGACCGGCCCCCGGTATGCCCCTTCCGCCTGTCACCCCTGCTGACTTGCTCCTGATCAACGATTGCATTTCTCAAATTCAGGGTCCAAAATCCAAAAATATAGAAAATGTAATCCTCCTTCAACCCTGAACAGCAAGGTAGGTAGGTAGGTATGTTCGGGAGCTCGGGATGCCTCCTTTGACATTGCAGGAAGAAGGTCTTACCAAGGGGACGTCCTGTCCCTCCCACTGCCCTATGTCAGGTGCCTCTTGAGCCGCTCCCGCATGTGCTTGGGAAGGCATTGTCGCGGCCACCCGGTCCATGTGTCCCAGGTGGGAGGGTGTCCCCACATGTGTCCATGCGTAGGGCCACATGCCCCCTCCTTTGGGCGGCAGCTCTGCGGGGCTGCCCAGCCGTGTGGAGTATCTCTCACCACAAGAGGTATTGCTCCCGCTCGTCTACGGTATGACCGCCTCACCCTTGTGGCTTGAGTTGCGGGGCCACTCTGCTTGGCAGCTGACCCCCTGCTGGACTGTGTACCGGCTCGCCTGTCACCGGTTGCTTCCATGGCTCCGGGTGACGTTTGCCATGGTCCCCGATGCAGCCTGGCCGGGCTCGGACCAGTGGCCTTGGAGTACCGCTCCTGCCACTGGCCCGGTGGGTTGGCTGGGTCGCCCCAGTGCGTCCGACCCATGGGGTATTGGTTCTTTCCTGTCCCTCGGCCGCCCTACGTGTGTGCAGTGTCCTGGGCCGCTGGGCTCCTGTTCACCGGTGTGCCCGCGCGGTTTGTTGTGGTGCGTCTGCGGTGTCCTGGGCCAGCTGGCTCCTGTTTACCGGTGTGCTCGCTCGGTGTGTTGTGTTGCATGTGCTGTGTCCTGGGCCACTGGGCTCCTGTTCACCGGTGTGCGTGCTGTGTGCGGTGCGCGTGTGCCATGGGTGGTTGTGTCCCTCTTCCTCCCCCCCTAATTTTCGTTTTTTTTTTTCTTGTTTTTTTTTTTTACTTGTTTTTTGTTTTGTTTTTTTTTTTTTTTGGGAAAAAAAAAGAAAAAACAAAAAAGAGAAAAACAGGGGCGCGCGTACACTGCAGGCACAGGCACGGGCAGCTGGTGCGGCGGTGCAATAGCGTTGTGTCCTCTGGCGTGTGTCGTCGGTGCTGTGGCGGCGGTCGCGCCCCAGGGGTGCAGCTCGCGTGTCCTGATGTACACGGGCTTGGGTCAGGGTGGGTTTGGTGAGGTGTCTCTTTGCTTCTGGAGTTGGCTGGTTAGGCGGCTGTGTGGGCTGTGGGTGTGGGCTGTGGTTACGTTTTTCCCTCGGCGGGCTTGGTTAGGAGTCAAGGGTTAGCGGTTTCGGGGTGTGGCTCGGGTTTGATTTGTGCTTGGGTTCTGGCTCGGTTAGGCGGTTGCGCGGGGCCGGGCGTGTGGGTAGCGGCGTCCATGGGGTCGTGCGCCCGAGGCGGGTGCGGGGTGGTGCGTGCGGGCCGGCTGGTGGCCGGTGGCCTCACTGGGAGTCCCACACGGAGGGGTCGACGGGCGTGCCGGGGGCGTACGCAGCGTGCAGGTTGGGCAGCAGCGGGCGCATGTGCAGGGCGTCGGCGTGCCCGATGAGGACACCACTGAGGACCGAGGGGTTGGCGGCAAGCAGTATGCGATGCCCGGGAGGGGTGGCGGCGAGGAGCGGGAGGATGTCCGCGGCCCTCGACGTGGGGGCGAACACGACGTGGGCCGGGTGCGGCCCTGGGAGCGGTGCCGGGGGGAGCGGGACCACAGGACGGCGGTCTACTGTGAGGTGCCAAGTGGCGCGGTGGTGGAGGAGCCGGACTAGGGCGATGCTGTGGCGCAGTGTGTGGGGCTGGGTGCTGGGCGGCGTGGGGACGTGCGGCGGGAGGGGGGGGGGGGGGGCGGTGGCGTGGGAGGGGGCACGGCGGAGGAGTGACGCCAGCGACGTGTGTGTCGTGCTGAGGGTGGAGAGGAGCCCACGGTACCGGGCCTGGGTTCGGCGCCTTTGGGCGTAGTGTTGCTCGTTGTCGTGTGCGTTGGCTTCCTTCGGCGTCCGGTTCGTTTGGCGACTTCTGGGCGGGGCCTGGCGTGGCGCCCCGTGGTGGTGGTTTGCTGGGTAACGGGGTTAGATGGCGGCGCCGCTGGCCGGGGGGTCAGGCGCGTCGTGTTGTGTGGCGCGTCAGGGCTCCTGGGGTGCTGTGGGTGCCGCCGGTGTCGGTGCGCTGACGCTTGTGGGGTGGTGAGGGGGTGTGTGCGTGCGGGGCTGGGCTTTGGGTGATGTCCCACAGGCGGATGCCGTCTCGCCGCGTTTCCTGGAGGGTCTCCCGCAGGCGCCTGAGGACATACGGGTGGTCCTGGGGCGCGGGGAGGTTGCGGGGGTGGACTCCCAGGGGGTGGAGCGCATCGGCCAGCATGGCTTCCCATGCGGCCTGCGGCATCCACCCCCCCGCCGGCCGGAGGCGGCAGTTCTCCACCGACCCCTTGCGGGGCCGATGGACCAGGCCCTGGAGGGAGGGCTCTCCCCGGGCCCACTTCCGCAGCTCCCAGAGCTGCGTGTGGGTCCAGCGCTGCCACCACTGTTCCTGGGTGGGCCTGCGGTCTTGGGCGGAGGAGTGGGTGTGGGTGGGTGTGACGGGGTCGTGGGGACCGGCGGCGGTGGTGGGTCTGGGGGATTCCTCGTAGTCCTGTTCCGTGGGGGTGCGTGGGGAGTGGGGGTGCACGCGGATGTGGACCCGCGGGTGTGCGTGTACGGTCTCCGCCTGGGGGTTTGGCGGGGATTCGCGGCGGCGGCGGTAGTGGGGCATGCGTTGCATGTGGGCTGTCATCGGGGGCCGGTAGGGGGGCGGGGACGCTGCTGGTGGACCCTGGCGTCGTTCTGGCTTGGTCGGGAGCGGTCCGTGGGCCTGGGGTGCGGGCTTTGAGAGGTGGCGGGACGAGGTGCGTCGCGCTTCGGCCGCGGCGCGCTCCGCCATGAAGGTGGTGGCGGTGGCGTCGGTGACGATGGGGGGGCGCCGCGCTGGGCGCTGCTGCCTTCGGGCCTGGGACGGCTGGGGCCGGATGTCGTAGAGGACGTCCTCGGGGGGCCGGGCTCGCGTTGCCGTCGTGGCGCCGGGTTTGGGCTTGGGTTTGGGCTTGGCTGCGGGCGTGCTGCCGGGTTTGGGTGGCCGCTTGGGCTTCGGCTGGGTCGTGGGTGTGGGCTTCGTCGGGGCGTGGGCCTTGGCGGCGGCGGGGCTGCTCGCGGTGGGGGCGGGTTTGGAGGCCCGTTTGGGAGGTGTCCCCCGCGGCCTGGGGGGTGGAGTGCTGGATGAGGACGTGGTGGTGGTGGTGGATGAGGTGGTCGTGGTGGTGGAGGTTGTGGAGTCGGAGGCGGAGGAGAGGGCTGTGGGAGACGGCGGAGGGTCCTGGGCCTCGGGGGCGGGCGTATGATGCTGGGTCCTGTAAGTAGCGAGAACGAGGGTGCAGGTTCGGGCACGGGGCGTGTGCGCGCGTTTTCCCTGGTGATCCGTGCGTGCTGGTGCTGGCGTGGCGGCGTTGTCTCGGCTGTGCGGGCACGTGGGTTACCCGGGGGGTGGCCATATCTGCTCCAGGACGTGCGGGTGTGTTTGCTGGAGGTAGTCGAGGGTCTGGAAGAAGCATCGCTGGATGCCGGGCATGTCCTCCTCTGTGAGGTGGGGGTAAGTATGGGTGGGGGTGTGGGGGCCCGGCCATAGCAGCGTCATGAGGCGGGCTGCCACCATGTACGGGCATAGTTGTAGGGTGGTGGGGCGTGGGGGGGTGGGTCCCCTGCGGTTTGGGGGGGCTTCCCTCTGCTGGGGGCGCAGCTGAACACCCACACCCATCGGTCCGTGGGGATCCCCCAGGTCCGTTGGGTCCACTTGGCGAGGCAATACATCGCCCTACCAAGGCCCTGGTAGCCGCTGCGGATGGAGAGCAGCGTGTCCAGGGATTCGGGTTCCCACGTGCCCCAGATGTGGGGGTCGTCCGGTTCGTCCCCCCTGGCGTACGTGTCGGGGCCTGGGTTGTGTGTGGGGGGGGTGTAGTCGGCGGGGAGGAGGGAGTCGGTGCCGTGTACCACCCAGTGGTCTGTGGGTGCGTCGTAGGTGGTGGTGGAGAGGGTGTAGTGCAGATTGTACATGAGGGTCATGTACGTGGAGGGGGCTGGCTGCTGCTCGTCGGGGGTGGGGATGTCCCCCGGGACGTGGTGCCGGAAGTTGCTCAGGGAGGCCATCCGGGCTACCCATGTTTCCCACTCCCACTCTTTGGTGCTGTCGGGGGTGGCGTCGGGTGGGGAGTGGGCCATGTTGGGCTCGCGGTAGCGGGTGCGGCCCTGGGTGCTGTCCCGCTCCGGCACGGGGTGTCCGACCAGGTGTCGCCCCCAGTCGATGGGGGGCACCCAGATCCGGCTCCCCGTGGGGGGCGGGCTCTCGCCGTCTGGGGTGGCGCGTGGGGGGCGCTCGTGTCGGGCGACGTGGAGGAAGGCGTCGAAGAGGAAGTCTCTGACGCCTTCCCCCAGGGTGGCCGCCTGGACCAGGGTGGCCGCCCGGATGGGGGTGCTGGTGCCGGAGGTGCGGAGGTACAGCACGACGTCCTGTTCCCCGAGTCCCCGGAGGTGCTGCCGTACCGCTGCGGGGTTGTGTAGGGCGTAGGGTTCTGCCGGTGCGGCGACTGGTGGTGCGGGGTGTGATGGGGGGGGTGGTGTGGGTTGGGGGGGGTGGTCGTCGTTGTCGCGCGTGGGGTCCGGTGATGGGGTCTCTTGTGGCGGTCGCGGGAGGGGGGTTTCGCGGTGGCGTGTGTCGGCGGGGGTATCGACGTCAATTGGCTGGTGCTGGCTGCCGCGTGTTGAGTCCGTGGCCTGGTCTCGGGGGGGGGGCGGGGGGGGGTGGTGTGGGGGTGGCGCTGTTGGTAGTGGGGGGGGCGGGGGTGGGTGTTGTGCTGGCTGGGGGTCTGGGCGTCCCTGTGGGTTGTGTGGGTGTTGCGTGTGTGTGCCGTGCGGCCCTTGCGCTTCTTGACTGGTTGTGGTGCCGGGGTGTGGGTGGGAGGCGGCCGCATGGGCGTCCGGGTGGGGCTGTGGTCCGTATGTAAAGGGTGGCTGCTGGTGGATGGTGCTCGCTGGTATGGGGTGTGGGTGGGGGGGCTGCTGGTGGTGGTGGGGTGGGGGGGGCGGGGATGGGTGTTGTGCTGGCTGGGGGTCCGGGCGTCCCTGTGGGTCGTGTGGGTGTTGCGTGTGTGCGCCGTGTGGCCCTTGCGGTTCTTGAATGGTTGTGGTGCCGGGGTGCGGGTGGGAGGCGGCCGCCTGAGCCCCCGGGTGGGGCTGTGGTCCGTATGTGATGGGTGGCTGCTGGTGGATGGTGCTCGCTGGTATGGGGTGTGGGTGGGGGGGCTGTTGGTGGTGGTGGGGCGCTCCTACTAGGCCCTGGTGTTGCTGGTGTGCGTGCGCGGCTCCTCGCGGGTCCATGGGGGTGTACCGTGGCTCGTATGTCGTGGGCCCGTGTAGCGGGGGCGGCGGGTGGTGCTGGACCGCGTGGTGGTCGTGTGGAGGGTGTGCCGGTTGTGTGTGGTACCCCGGCGTTGGTGGGTGTGGTGGCAGGGGCTGGTGGTGGTGGAATACGTGATGGTGTGGTGCGGTGATGTGCGCTATGTGGGGTGGGTGGTTCGCGGGGCCTGGTTGTGCTGGGGCGTGGTGGGGATGTAGCTGGTGGGGGTCGCTGTAGCATGGGGGCATTAGGGGGTAGGGGTAGGGAGGGACGGGGGCGTGGTGGTGGTGTTGGTGGTGCCATGTCCCCTGGCTCTGCGCGTACGGTGGTCCTGGCATGGTGTGGACGTGTGTGGGCGGTGGTGGCTGACTGGGCTGCAGGGTTTGGGTGCTGCGGTACGGTGGTGGTGGTGGGCGCTGGCGGTGGCGGTGTTGTTGGTGTGCCCCGGGGGTCTGGGCGTGGGGCGGTGCGGTGTGGCTGGACCCGGGCCTTTGTCGGGGCGTCGCGCCCTGCTGGCGGGCGCGTTGGCGGGCCCCCTGACCTGTCTTGGTCTTCTTGGCCTGGTGGGTGTCGGGGGCGGGTGAACCCCCCTGTCCCGGTGGGGGCGACGGGGAGCAGGCGTGCCAGCGGTGTGCCTCTTGGAGGCTCGTCTTGAGGCCTCTGACGTAGGTTTCCTGGTCCGTGAGGCCCATCCGCGTGGCGGTGGCCTCGTCTGGGGCGGCCAGGTGGGCGTCCCGAAAAGACGCCCAGCCCTCCGGGGGCTTCTGTTGTGCGGGGTGGGGGTGGTGTGCCGAGTAGAGGAGTGCGCTGAGTGGGTAAGGTGTTCCCTTCCGTCGGCCGAGGGCGTGTTTGAACCGGCGGCAAGTGATTCGGAGGTAGGCTGCTATCTCCTCTGGTGCCGTGTCGGCCCACGCTTCCGGCGTCAGGGCTGCTGCTTGGGGGGCCGGGAGTTGTGGGTCTGGGAGGTGTAGGTCTCGGTGGTGGAGGTACAGGGCGAGGAGGATGTGGCGGGCCGCCACGTTCAAGCCGCCTCCGCTGTGGCGTAGGGGTGGGCTGTGGGGGGGCAGGGGTGTGTTGCCCGTGGCCACGGCTATGGTCCATGTGTGGTCCGCCGCGTCCGCCACGTAGTACCCTCCCAGTTGGTCCCGGAGGGTGTCGGTGAGGAACCCGAAGAACCTGGGGTGGCTGGCGGGGGGGGGGTGCGGCTGGGGCCGCGGGCCGTTCGCGGTTGCGGGGGTTGAGGTCCCCGCAGTGGGGGCAGTGGGTGAGGCGGTGCGCGGCTCCCAGGCAGACCCAGTGGTCTGGGTTGCAGGGCAGGGCTGTCTGTGGTAGCCGCTGGCGAACGCAGAGGGAACATGCGGTGGCTGGTGGTTGGTGGTACCTGTGGACGGACGGCGGCGTGGGGGGATGGGGGCTGGTGGCGCGCGCATGCTGGTGGGAGCGTGTGCGGTGCCTGTGGCGCCCGTGTGTGCTGTGCCAGTGCTGTGCTCGTGGACGGTGTGTAGACGTGGTGGGGGTTCCGTGTTGGTACGTCACGGGGTAGGTTCTCATGCTCGGTAGAACAGGAGTTTGAGGAAGTGGGCTTGGTCTGTTGGGGGCAGGGTTGCCGCATGCTGCAGGTATTTGTGGGTGCGGTATGTGAGCTGCTCCGCCGTCTTGGCAACGGCCGTCCGCTGCATGTGCGCCGCCGTGGCCTGGGGGTCCTCCGCGTGGGTGCGTAGCAAGGTGTAGACGGCAGTGGGGACGAGTCCCCTGCGGACTGCCTCGAGCACCTCCGTCTGCTTGAGGACGGTGGTGAGTTGCTGGGTCGCCGGGGACTGCGCCAGCCATCCGGCGTGCTGTGCGATGGTGTGGGTTGGGTTCCAGTCTGTGAGGGTGTCCAGTCCTCTGTACAGGGGGCACGCCTTGAAGTGGTCCCATGTTTCTTCTTCCGCGTGGCTGCAGATGCATTTGGTGTGTCCTGCGGGGACGTGGATCGAGCGGCGCGTATACCATCGGTGGTATCGGGTGAGGAGGGGAAGTTGTTAGAGGGCGAGTTGGAGTCGGGGCTTTTGTAGGTGTGCTGGGAGGCTATCCGGGCGCAGGGCGGAGTAGTAGAGGGGGGTGTGGACGGAGTCTTCGAGGCGTCGGAGGAGTTCGGTGTTCGCTGGGTGGCCCAGTGTGGTGGCCAGTTGCTGGATGGGTGTGGGGTAGTGGTACTGCTTGTCTCGATCCGTGTACGGCGTGTCCTCGGGCATCCACTGGGGGGGCTGTGTGACCGGGGGTATCGGGGGCAGGTGCTGCAGGTGGCTGTGGTGTGGGGTGTCCAGTCGCACGCGTTCGAGCCCTGGAGTGTGGTTGGTGTTCTGGTGTTTGGCCTGCGTGTCTGCGCGTCCATTGCCGTATGCGTAGCGGTGTGACTCCTGCTTGATGATGTGTAGGGCGTCCTGGGGGTGCATGCCCTTGAAGGCCATCCATAGTCCCAACGCTTGTGTGGTGAGGCCGGACTCGAGTGCTTTGTGGAGGGGCAGGTCCGCAAGGCGCCTGGTGAGGTGGATGTCGACCGTGGCGTCCGCGACTACCCAGATGTTGCGGGGCCGGATCGTCGTGGGTGGCGGTGTGGGGGTGACGGCGTCTGCCATGGTGCGCAGTTCGCCGTGGGAGGACGCCCCAAAGATGGTGGTCCCGGTGTGGTGTTCCACGTGGAGGCCGTCCGCGTGCCGCCTGATGCGCACGGAGGCGCAACCGACCATGGGGGTGCGTTGCTGGGTGCCGGATGCGTCAGTGAAGTAGATGATGTCGGTGTCGCTGGGTATGGGTAGGCGGGCGATTGCTGTGGGGTGATAGACGTAGATGGGGTTTCCCTGGGCGGTTCTGGCGGTGATTTGCGTGGGTTGCAGTAGTGGCGCTGCATAGATGCCTATTCCCTGGGTGATGATGGCCTGGGCTCGTGGGGTGAGGCGGAGGAGGCCCCTGTCTGGGCGTCCCTGGGTGATATACGCGTACATCAGGTGGAAGAGGTATCCCGTATTGGGGTGGAACTTCTGGCACGTGAAGGTCTGTCGCCGCTCCTTGTCGTCTTTGTCGCCGCGGAGGGTGGGGCATTTGTGCTGTAGGGGGCACATGGGTGCCTCCTGAGGTTCTGCGTGGTGTGGGTCGCAGCGGTCGTACTCCATGGCTACGCTAACCGGGTCTGCCCGCTCGTTGGTGAACGTCCATGTCGCCGTGGGTGTTCGGGTCCAGGCTACGTGCGCCGGGTGGTCTGGGGGTACCGTGTGAAACCAGGGGGAGAGCCATGCCTGCTGGTTGGCAGTGGCGGCGGCGGTGGGGGTGCGGTAGTGGGTGGAGATGAGGTGCAGCAGGGGCCACGGAGTGTCGAGGGCTGCCGGGCCGCAGTGCCAGCACGTGCGTGGTATGCCCTGGTCACTGTGTCTGACTGGTGGTACATCGGTCTCCGGTGCATTGTGTTTGGGGATGGACCAGGGGGCATGGTGTCGCTGGACAGTGCGGGTAGCATGTTTGTGGCCGTTTGGTGCTAGTAGCAGGATGGTGGGTGGTGTCCAGCCTTCGGCTGACGGGGTGGGCTCCCCCTGCGTCGTGCCGCCGTCGTTGGGGGTCTCGTGCTCGCTCGGGCGGGGCCGGGGGTGCTGGCGCTGGAAGGCTGTGTACGCCGTGTCGATGTCCTTGGGCCCCGGCATGTCGCGCCCTGCCTTCGTAGCACATGCGCGGAGGTACGCTTGGAAGACGTGGCGTGATGGCCATTGTGAGTCGGAAAGGAACGGGGCGTGGTGGGCGTCGCATTGGGCCATGATCTTCATCTGTGTTGGGGTGATATACACTATGGTGATGGTGGCCCCTACGAGGCGCAGGGTGTCCACCTCGCCTGCCGGGCGTCGGTGGATGTCGGTGTGTGTGGCCACGAGTGGCCCCTGTTGATCGCAGTGGTGGTTTGTCAGGATGGCGTGTGTGTGGTGCGGTAGGAGGAGTTGTAGCTGGGCCCAGATGCCAATGCCCACGGGGGTGGAGACGCCGCGTTGCGCCAGTATCCACCGGGGGCAGGTGTTGCGGGACATTTGCGCTTCTTTTATGCGTATGGCTGCCGCCTCGCGAACTTCTGGTTGGTGGTTGTGTGTTACCCTGTGTAGGAGGTGTGCTGCGTGTTTGGCATAGGCCATGTCGACCAGGGCGCCCGTATTGTCTCCGTAGTAGCGCCAGTGGGCCATCATGGCCTCCTCGGGGAAAGACGTGGGCCAGCCTCCATGTTGCGCCCATGCCTTCGTCACTTGCTGTCGAGCGTGGCGTAGTGCGTCTTGGGGGCGCGGGAGGTGCAGGGCTTGGTACCCGATGGCCGCGTTGAGCACTGCTTCCATGAAGTACGCCAGGCCCTGCGTAGACAGGAGGTCCCCCCTGGCAATTTGGGGTAGCCGGGCGAGGCGCTCTTCTAGCTTGCTTGGGAGTGTGATGTGGTGGTGCCCGCGTGGCCTGTGTGACTCCCAGGTGGATTGTGGTGTCTTCCAGGTGTAGGGGTTCGCCTTTCCGGATGTGGGGGGTGGGGGTCTTGGCGTCGGCCAGCCCGACCGATTTGCGGGGGTGCACTAGGAGCTGGTGGGCGTCCAGGTAGGTTGTGGTGAGTTGGAGAATGGCGGACACTTGTTCGGTGGTCGTTGGTAGCCCTGCGTTCTCAGGGTCGCGGTGGCGGGTGGCCGTAGTTAGGAGGTTGTCATCTGCGAAGTTGATGAGGGGGGACCGTAGCGGGTACGGGGCGTACCCCGGGTATACCCGTGCTAGCTCGAATGCCAGTGGCAGGGTGACGAGGAGGTAGAGGAAGGGGCCTTCGGCGCCTCCCTGGGGGACCCCGCTGTCTGTGCCGGTCCAGGGGGTGAGGCCTGCGGCCGTGATGACGGCGTAGAGTCGGGTCTGGATGTACCCGGTCATGAAGGATAGGAATGGGAGGCCCATGGTATCCCATACGTCCGTGAGGAGCCGGTGTGGGGCGTGGGGGAACGCGCCTTGGACATCGAGGGAGGCGATGATCATCTCGTAGGGGTTCATGTCCAGTGCGGTGTCCTGGAGGAAGATGGCCTCGTGGGGGGACCTGCCGGCCATGGCTCCCCACATGCTGGCGGGCACGTGGGCGAAGACCGCTGGCGCGATGTGGCCTAGGATGAGCGTCCACACCAGCTTGACCTCGGTGGTGGCGCAGACTATGGGCCGCCAGTTCCCCGGCTGCGCCCAGTCCCCCTTTTTGTAGAGGGGGTGGACCAGGTTGGCCCACTCAGGGGGGATGGGCGTGGCGCCCGTGACGATGTCCCACAGGCGGGCTGCCAGGCGGCGTTTGATGGGCAGGGTGAGACGTTGGTACGCTTCGGCCGGCAAACCGTCGGCGCCGGGCACGACCCCCTTCTTCAGGCGGTCTAGGGCGCGTTGCAGTTCTGAGATGCTGAAGGGGTCGTGTTCGATGGCGCGCCGCTGTTCCCGGTTGAAGACCCTGGGCACATGCTCGCGGATGGTGTTTCTGGTGTGGGGGTCGAGCTCGGGGAGGGCGTCCCCGTGTTGTGCCTGGAAGCTGTCCAGGACTGCCTGGAGGACGGCGTCGGGGTCATTGGTGAGGCCTCCTTCGGGGGTGCGTACCGCGTGGATGGTACGGCGCCCCGTGTCCTCCAGGATGCGGCTGACGTACCGTAGGGACTTGTACGGCGTGTCGTTTCTGCCGTATCTTTCGCGTTCTTGGGCTGCGGCCGCTATGCGGTGGGCGTGCCATTCCTGGAGTTGGTGGCGGCGGGTGGTGAGGAGCGCACGGAGGTGGGCGTCCCGGTCTCGTGCCTCCGGTGTGCTGGGGCGTAGCAGGGTGGCGAGTTCCCCTTTCGTGGTCCAGATGTCATGGACGAGTTGCTGGAGGGTGAGGTCTGGTGGTGCTCCCGTGTGGTTGGTGTCACGCTCCATGCCGCATGCTTGTGCCGCCCGGCGCATGGCGGTGGTGAGTGTCGGTGCAACCGGGCGGCGCAGGATGCCGTGTAGGGCCCTGTTTTACCTGTGCCAGGCGCCGTGGTCGTCCTCGGCCGGGAACTGCAGTGTGGGTGGGAGGGTGTCGTCTGGCAGGGTGGCCGCGGGTGGGGGTAGGTCGGGGATGATGAGGTCGATGTAGAGGGGCCGGTGGCCCGTGCCTGTGGGCGGGAGGTCCCCGTAGGCTGCTTCGTGGACGCGCACCGTGGTTGGGTCCGCGTAGCACGTGTCGATGCGGGATGGGTTGGTGCCGGCTTGGTGGGGGTAATGGGAGGGTGTGCCGGTGAGTCCTGCCTTGAGGTCGGTGAGGCCCAGTTGGTGCATGGCGTCCCGGACAGCTGTGTCGGTGGCTGTGGGTGGGCCGGTGCGGTCGTCGTCGGTGGGGGCGGCGTTTAGGTCGCCTATGATGATGGTGGGTTCCAGGAGGGAGAGTCGGCGGTACGCCAGGCTCAGGGTGTCCAGGAAGTCCTTGGTCTCCTCCCCGAATGGGACGTGCGTGAGTAGCACGTTTAGCTGCCATCCGGGCCCCACGCACTCGTACCCCCCGAGGCGACCATCCACTCCGAGGTCGGGGTGGGCATGTACCGTGACCGACGTCTTGTGGTAGAGGGGTACCCCCCGTTCCCAGTGGGCGTGATATTTGTTCCCCTCCGGGTCCAGGATCGGTGCTGGTTCGGGTTGGTCCGCCCTGCGGAGGGCTTGCTCCAGGAACCCCAGGAGGTCTGCGCCTTGGGGGTGCGGCCCGGGCATGGCTTGCAGTGTGGCGGCCTTGGTGGGGTCGTAGGTGACCGCGGGCTCGTTGAGGATGTTGATGCGGGCGTGGGCTTCCGCAGGCGCCGGTTTCTGGGGACCGGTAGTTGGGGGGGCGGGACGTGTCCGGCCCTGGCCCCGTCAGGCGTCGAGGAGGTCGATGACGCCCTGAGCTGCGGGTGCCCTGCGGTTCCGCTTCTGGGGCTGGGGTAGGGCCCATGCATTGTGGACTTCTCCCGTGTACTCGGTGCCGGTGAGGTGCTCCGTGTCGGGGGTGCACAGCTGCATGGGGACCATCTAACGACCGGTTCGGTCTCGCCAGAGTTCGATGGTGCGCCCCACCTGCTTGTCGTTGGGGGTGGTCGGGTCCCACTTGACGTGGATCTTGAACCCCTGGTGGTCCCCGGTGACGAGGTACCGGTGCTTGACCTCCCCTGCGGCCCATATCCACTTGGAGGGGCCCGCGGCCGTGGGGTACTCGAAGGGCAGCTGCACCCGGGTGCCGATGGCGTATTCGGGATACAGGGCAGCGGCTTCCTCTTTGGTCCAGCTCTTCGGCTTGGCCCTTGGCTTTGGCGCGGGTTTGGCCTGTGTGGGGGCCTTGCGCTTCTGCGCACCTTGGCGGCGCCGGGCAGCGGGTTGTCCCCGTTGGGGAGGTGCGCCCTGGGGCTGCTGTACGGGCGCGTGGCCCGGTGCAAACACGGGGTGTTCGCGGGCAGCTGGGACGTCGGGCTTGGACGTGGGGATGGGGTCCTTCAGCTGGAATACTTGCTTGGTCATGAGGCCAAGCACTTCCTCGGCCTCCTGCAGGGCGTCGGGCGGGTCCGTGGGCCAGATGAGGAGCCGGTGCCCGGTGCCTACCCCGTGGCGGCGCATGTGGGCCGTGTAGCGGGTGGCGTGGCGTGTCCACGCTGGGGTGCGTTCCGGGGGGAGGGGGCCTTCTGGCGCCCCCTGCGCCCAGTAGAGGGCGTAGTGCAGCGCCTCCCAGGCTGCCTCTGAGGCGTGGGGGATGCGTGCGGCGAGTCGCAAGCGGTCCCCTCCGCGTGGTGGGGGCGGGACTTCGTCGTCGGGGGCGTGTGCTGTTGCCCGTCGGACCTTGCCGTGGTCGTCCCATTCCACCGTCCACCAGGTGTCCCGGTGTTTGAGGATGTGGACCTCCGTGGTGTTCGGGGGGGCGTCCATGGCGTCCCAGCTGACGAGCTGGATGGGGCGGACCGCAGGGTGGGTCTTCAGGGGTGCTCGCATGTTGAGGATTTGGTGGATGTCCTCGGCGGTGGGGCCCGCGTCGGGGGCGTCCTGCGCTGCTTGGGCTAGAGGTGGGGGGGGGCGGTCCTCCCAGAGGCGGGAGGCGGACGCCGTGGCGTACATGGCTGCGATCAGGACGTGTTCTGTCAGCCCTTCCACCATGAGGTGGTTTTCCCCCTCCAGGTCTCGGGGGATGGTGGCTTCCGCCTTTAGGGTGAGGAGTGCGATGGCGCGTTTGGGTCCAGGTGTGGCGGGCGTCGGCTCATCTGGCGGGCGTCCGTCGGATGGGTTGTGGGGGGGGCGCTTCTGGAAGGGGGATGGTCCCACCGCCAGGTGCTCGACAAGGTGTAGCGGTATGGCGTGGGGGCGGTCCACTGCGGGCAGGAGGTAGGGGTGTGGGTCCCTGGGTACCGTGCCGAGGTATATGCCCCCCCTGTAGGTAGGGGTGGGCAGGGGTTGCTGCAGAGCGCCTGCGCATGGCAGCGCGCACCGAGGGTTGCAGTGGGTGCATGGGGCTGTTATGGGGTGCGGTACCGCGTACACGGTGAAGGGCCCTACCGCGCGCTGGATGTGGCGGGGGATGATTTTGCGGAGGTCCGCCACCCGTGCCGTGCGGCTTTCGCCATAGTATATCCAGAGCGTGTCCTCCAGTGCCATTTTGGGGCGTAGTTTGCGAGCCAGTAGGTTCAAGGTGCTTTTGTGGGTGGCCTCGGTGACGGTGCCGGGTCCAGCGTTAATGCCTGGGAGCAGGTGGTTTTGGTGGAGTGCCGCGGCCCGTCTGCAGGCGGTGTGGAGGGCGGTGCTGTCGGCGGGAGGGGGCGCGTGGTGGGTGGGCCTTTTGCGGGGGGTCGGCGCGACGTGTAGGGGATGCTTCCATGCCGGGCGCGGGTGGTGTTGCGGTGGCTGGAGGCCAGGGTAGGTGGTGAAGGTGTATATGGTGACGGGGGAGCGCTCATGCGTGGCCTGGAGGTAGTAGTGGTCGCGACCCGTGTTGTGGGTGACGATGACGTTTGGCGTTGGTATGTCGTAGTGGAGTGCGGTATTGGGGAGTTGTTTGGTGATGCGTGCCGTCGCGTCCCCTGTTTTGGGCGCGGTGTCGTGGGGCACGAGGATGTGGACTGCCCACGCATCGTGGGCGGGGAGGTCGAGGTCCGGTAGCGTGGGATGAATGGGGCGTCCCTGGAAGTGTGTGAAAGCTGGGTTGTGGCGTGTCGCCGTTTCCTTGATGATGGACGGTGCCCACTGGGGTGGCGCCGCAACTTGCTGGGCCATGGCGGCGACGGCGCGGGCGATCGCAGTGAGGTCTGGGCCGATGCCAGGCTGGTCTGCCGGTGGCTGCAGGGCCCCTTCTGGTGCGGGGTGGTGCCACCATAGGGTGTAGCCCTTTTGTGTGTTATCGTGGGGGGTGTGCACGAGGCCTTGGTGGTAGGAGATGGCGGTCTTGAGGGCTTCCGCTGCCTCGCGGTGGAGGGTGCGCGTGTAGGCCCAGACTCCGGTGGGGGGGGCCGCCCCGGTGTGGGATTCGGCCGTGGTGGGGGCCGGCTCGAGGGTGTGACTGGTGAGGGAGGGTCTGTGCAGCCCTTCGTGCAGGGAGGTGCACACGTGTGCCCACCTGTCCGCCCATCCCTGTTGGGCGCTTCCTGCGTCTGCTCCTGTGCGCAGTCGCACGATGACCACGTGCCAGGGGTGTGACCCCGGTACTACGGTGGGGGGTGTGGTGTGCTCGTGAGCGTGTAGCCACACTGCGGTGTCTGCATTCGCCGTCACGTAGTCCTCTCCCTTCGCTGTGTGGACGTTTTCGACGTCGGCCTCTCCCTCCAGGGTGAGGAGGAGGTGTGTGCCGGGGGGCTGCGCGTGCGTCTCTGCGTCCCGGAGCCACAGGTACGTGAGCGCCACGGTGCGGGGGAGGATTTCCCCCCACGTGAAGGTGCCTTCAGGTGATGCCCACTGCAGGGGCAGTGTGCGGCGTCCCCGCGAGTCGTTGGTGGCATGGTAGTCGTGGGGGAGGTGACGTTTGGTGAGCCGGTGCGGCATGCGTTCGGTGGTGGCTGTGGGGGGATCCCAATTACATTCCTCCGGGGGGGGTGCGTCTGCGTCGTCCTCCCGGGGCTGGGCCAGCGGCAGCGCCTGTGCATTGGGTGTGGCGTCGGGTAATCCGCTGTGCGTGAGGATGTAGAAGCCCTCGGGGGTGAGTTGGAGGACGATGTCCCACTTCGCCGTTTGCTCTGGGGACAACTGGTGGGGCCCGTCCTGCGGGCGGTTGAGGGTGACCTGGTGGCCCCATCTCCAGCTGTGGTAGGCGAGGAGGCTGAGGACGGTGTCTTGCTCCCGGTCCTCCACGTTTTCCACGTATGCCGTCATGTCGGTGACGTCGACGGCGTACTCGTCCTCCCATTCTTGTGTGGGGGTGCCACGAGGGGGGGGGGCGGTGGTGTACCCGTGGAGCCCCGGCCCCGTGACGTCGGGCAGGTCGCGCTCGAGGGACGCCCGGTACTCGGCGGGCCCGTTGCTGGCTTCGTGGCTGGGGTGGTGGCGCCGCAGGGCGTTGGACAGGTGCGTCCAGGGCGCCCGCTCGCGGGGGGGGGGCCGCGGAGGGGCATTATGCGGGCTGGGGTCCGCGGGGCCGCTTGCTGCGGGCTCGAGCTCCGACGGGGTGAGGTCCAAATGATGCTCCGTGTCCTCCGTGTGTTGGAGTTCCAGTTCTAGCAGGCTGTCGATGTCCAGGGCCATGGGGTCATCGTGCGTGTTCACGTGTTGGGGTGCTGCTTCATGGCACGGCAGGCGTGTGATGCTGGTGTTCGGGGCACGTGCGGCGGCCGGTGCGGGGTCGTGTGCCGGGGGAGGCGTGCCGTTTGGCGTGGTGGTGGTGTGTGGCTGCACGCTGGTGGCTGTCCTGGCCGGCGGTGTTGCCTCTGTGTGCGGTTCGGGTGGTGGCCGGTGGTGGGTATTGAGCTGGCGCGAGGTGTGCGGGGATTCCAGGGGTGGTGCTGGTGGGGTGGGGTGCGGAGCCGGCGGGGCGCGGCTTCGTTCCTGTGTTGGTGGGCTGTGGTGTTCCGTGCCCCCGGGTGGGGGAGGAGGGTGCGGTGCGGTATGGTGGTGTTGTGCTGTGTGGTGGCCTTCCCGTTGGGGGGGGGGGGGCACCGTGTCCAGGTCTGGTGGGGTGGGTTGTCGCCCGTGGTTTGTCCTCTGGCGGTGTGGGGCAGCCCCGCGTGGTCTCTTGATCGTCCTCCTGGCGTGTTTCAGTTCGTGGGCCGTGCGGGGTCGGTGTGGCGTGGGGCCTGGGGTCCCCTGGGGCGGGGTGTGCGGGACTGGAGTGTCGCAACCAGGGGGGTGTGGTCGTGTGGTGCTTGGGGGTGTCGGCCCACCGTTGAGTGGGCCCAGTGGTGCGGGGTATTGCATTCGCGGGGTCCGCGGGTCGGTGGGTCGCGGCTTCTTGGGTGTGTTGTGGCCCCGGTGCGGTGCCCGTGGGTGGTGAGTGGCGGTGTGTGGCTGGGGTGTATCGTTTCCACGGTGGGGGGGGGGCTATTTGCTCGGGTGTGGGGTGGGCCCGTGGTAGGTTGCCGGCGGGTAGCGGGTGTCGGGGCCTCACTGTCGGTGAGTATTCCGCGGTATCCCCTTGGTGTGTCCCGTGGTGGTCTCTGGTCGGCTGGCTGAAGGGGGTTCTTAGGGTGTACCGCATCCATGGGGGCACCATTGTGTGTTGGGGCGCCGCAGCGCTGAGTGCGGCGGGTTGTGGGGGTGGGGCTTGTGTCGGTGTCGACCGTGTGGTTGGCGGCGGTGTGTCGTGTGTCGTCCTCGGCGGCTCCTCATGGTGGTCTGTTGTGGTGGTGCCTGGGGGGTGGTCTTGGGCTTTGCGGTTCCTGGGAGGGTGCGGGACATGCGGGGTCGGGTTGGCTGGGGGGGGGGGGGCGTGTGTGGGCTTGCGTGTTTGTCTTCTGCTCTCTCCGTGGCCCCTTCCTCTGCCTGTCCCTTACTCCTCTCTTTTCGTTGGCTTGTTTGGCTTTGTTTTTTTTTTTTTTTCGGGGGGGTGGGCTGGGGTGCTGTGCTTGGGTGTGGGTGTGTGCCGGTGTCGGCGCCGGTGTGGGAGTGGGTGTCGTGGGGGACGGGGGTCGGGTGGCTGTTGTGCTCTGGGTTCCCTGTCTGTGCGCCGGTCCCCAGGCTTCCGGTTCCCAGGGCGCCGGTCCGGGAGGGGCTGACGGCGGGTGGTTGGCGGCAGTGGTGGCGTGGCGCTTGCGTGGGTGGCTGCGGCTCCTGGTTAGTGCCTGGGTGGCGCGGCCGGGCGTGGGCGTGCGTGTGGGTGTGTTCATGGCGTGGGCTGATGGGGCGGCGGGCAGTGCGGGCGTGGTTGGTTTGTGTTGGTGTCGGGTATGTGTGCGCTGAAGGCGTAGTGGGTCGGGCTGGGGCACCGTGGGCGATGCAATGGGTGGAGGAGGTGCTGGTGACGCCTACGGGGGGGTGCTGTAGGCGTCGAAACGGTTTTGTGTTGTTGACGTGGGTGCTTCGGGTGACGCGCCGGGCGGCGACGGGGTTGGTGACGCTGATGGTGTCATAGGTGACAAGGCGGGCGCTGGGGGGGCCTGCGGCTCCGGTGGTCGCTGTAAGTGGTGCAGTGGGTGGTGGCGCGACTGGTGATGCCGGCGGTGAGGGTGCTGCCGGTGACGTCGATGGTGAGGGCGCTGCGGGTGATGTCATGGGTGGTGGCGATGTTGATGTGGGTGTTGCAGGTGGTGTGCCGGTTGGTGGCGCCGCTGGTACTGTCCCTACGTAGGGTGTTGCCGGGGGTGCTGTGGGCGGTGGTGTCGTCGGTGGTGCCGATGGCGAGGATGACGCAGGCGATGCACTGGGTGACGGTGAGGACGGTGTGTGCCGTAGGTGACGCGTTGGGAACGGGTGGTGGGGGGCAGGAGGGGGGTTTGCCGTTGGTGCAACGGGCAATGGTGGCGTTGGTGCCGCAGGTGGTGGTCTGGGTGTTGGTGCTGTTGGTGATGCCGACGGGGTGGTTTGTCTGCCTGTCTGCCCGCGGAGTCGGTGCCGGCGTTGGGCGGTCGCCCGTGCGCGTGGTGGTCGGTGTGCCGGGCGTTTGGTGGGCGTGGTTGGGTGCGGGTGTGCGTGTTGGTGTGTACGTGGCGCGGGTTGCGGGGGGTCTGTGGGCGTCGGGTGCGCTGTTGCCGTGCGTGTGGTGGTTTGTGTTGTCTGGTGGAGCGTGGCCGGCGTGTGTGTTGCGTGGGTGTTGTGGGGTCTGGTCGGCGTGGGTGGTGTCGGTGTGGGTGTTTGGGGTTGGGTGCTGGTTGTGGGCGTGTCGTTCGCGCGGTGCGGTCGGGCGTGATGGTGGTGCCGCTGGCGACGTCGATGGCGACGGTGCTGCAGGTGGTAAGGGTGGGACGGCGGTGTTGGCGGTTTCCGGTGTGGGTGGTGTGAAGTGTGGGGGTGCGGCAGGTGTGGTGCGGGGCGGATGGTGGTGTGCTTGGTGACGGCGTCGTGAGTGTTGCCGGGGGGGAGGGTGTCGTTGGTGGTGTTGTGGGCGGCCCGTGGTGGGTGGTGGTGGTGGTTGTGGCTGGACTGCTTGGTGGTTGTGGTGTCGGCGGGCAGCCCTGATGATGGGCCCTGGGTGTGTGTTGGCGGGTGGGCGTGCATGGTGGTGGTGATGGTGTGTCATTGGGGGTGGTGTTGGGTGTGGTACCGTTGGGCGTGTGGTTTGCGATAACTGAGCACTCACCCCTCCGGGTGGCGCGGGCCCGGTGGTCCAGTAGCCCGTCCGGCAGGTGGCGCCGGGTGCTCACGCGTCCCTCCGGACGGCGGCTGTTCCGTAGCCGGCAGGGGCTGGGTTCGCTGCCGGGCGCACACACGTCCCTCCGGACGGCGGGTGTTTCGTAGCCGGCAGGGGCTGGGTTCACTGCCGGGCGCACACACGTCCGTCCGGACGGCGGCTGTTTCGTAGCCGGCAGGGGGTCGGTTCACCGCCGGGCGCACACACGTCCATCCGGACGGCGTCTGTTCCGTAGCCGGCAGGGGTTGGGTTCACTGCCGGACGCACACACGTCAATCCGGACGGCGGCTGGTTCGTAGCCGGCAGGGGCTGGGTTCACTGCCGGGCGCACACACGTCCATCCGGACGGCGGCTGTCGTGCTGTGGGGACTGGGGGGCTTGGACTTGTTCTTGGCGGCTCGCTCGTCGTCGGGTGTGGGTGTTTGCCGTGGTGGTGTCGTGTTTTTGTGCCGTGGTGCGTGCTGGCGTGCGGTGCTGCGCGTGTGCCCTGCTTGGCCTGTGTGTGGCGCGCGCTCCTTGCCCGGGCGTGCTGTTGCGCAGGCGCGGGGACACACCCTCTCTCTGGCGGGCCCGTTTGGCTCCATGGCGGGCCCTGTTGGCGCCCGGCTGTGGCCCGGCGCGCGGCAGTGGGGTGTGTGCACGCTGGGGGGGGGGGGTTTGGACCTCTCCTCTCGCTTTCCCCGCCCTGTCCCTCTGTCCCTCTTCGCCGGCCTGCCCTGGCTGCCCACCCTCTTCGTACCCGCTGGGTTGGCCTTGGCCGGACGGTTGGTCTTGGCGGTCTGACATGGTGTTTCTTTCCTGCAGGGCGGCGTGGGCTGGGTTCTTTTTGGGGGCGGGTTGCTCGTGTGGTGTGCCGCGCCGCTTGGCTTCTGTGCACCGGTGTGCACGCTCTGTGCGTGGTGGTGCACGTACGGTGTCCTGGGCCTCCTGGCTCCTGTTCACCGGTGCGCACGCTCTGTGTGTGGTGGTGCGTGTACGGTGTCCTGGGCCTCCCGGCTCCTGTTCACCGGCGTGCACGCTCTGTGTGTGGTGCTGTGTGTACGGTGTCCTGGGCCTCCCGGCTCCTGTTCACCGGCGTGCACGCTCTGTGTGTGGTGCTGTGTGTACAGTGTCCGCGGCCTCCAGGCTCCTGTTCACCGGTGCGCACGCTCTGCGTGTGGTGTTGCGTGTACGGCGTCCTGGGCCTCCCGGCTCCTGTTCACCGGTGTGCACGTTCTGTGTGTGGTGTTGCGTGTACGCTGTCCTGGGCCTCCCGGCCCCTGTTCACCGGTGTGCACGTTCTGTGTGTGGTGTTGCGTGTACGGTGTCCTGGGCCTCCCGGCTCCTTTTCACCGGTGTGCACGCCCTGCGTGTGGTGTTGCGTGTACGGTGTCCTGGGCCTCCCGGCTCCTGTTCACCGGTGTGCACGCTCTGTGTGTGGTGTTGCGTGTACGGTGTCCTGGGCCTCCCGGCTCCTGTTCACCGGTGTGCACGCTCTGTGTGTGGTGTTGCGCGTACGGTGTCCTGGGCTACCTGGCTCCTGCTCTCCGGTGCGCATGCTCTGTGTGTGGTGTTGTGTGTACGGTGTCCTGCGCCTCCCGGCTCCTGTTCACCGGCGTGCACGCTCTGTGTGTGGTGCTGTGTGTACGGTGTCCTGGGCCTCCCGGCTCCTGTTCACCGGGCTTGCACGCTCTGTGTGTGGTGCTGTGTGTACGGTGTCCTGGGCCTCCCGGCTCCTGTTCACCGGTGCGCACGCTCTGCGTGTGGTGTTGCGTGTACGGTGTCCTGGGCCTCCCGGCTCCTGTTCACCGGTGTGCACGTTCTGTGTGTGGTGTTGCGTGTACGGTGTCCTGGGCCTCCCGGCCCCTGTTCACCGGTGTGCACGTTCTGTGTGTGGTGTTGCGTGTACGGTGTCCTGGGCCTCCCGGCTCCTGTTCACCGGTGTGCACGCCCTGCGTGTGGTGTTGCGTGTACGGTGTCCTGGGCCTCCCGGCTCCTGTTCACCGGTGTGCACGCTCTGTGTGTGGTGTTGCGTGTACGGTGTCCTGGGCCTCCCGGCTCCTGTTCACCGGTGTGCACGCTCTGTGTGTGGTGTTGCGCGTACGGTGTCCTGGGCTACCTGGCTCCTGCTCTCCGGTGCGCATGCTCTGTGTGTGGTGTTGTGTGTACGGTGTCCTGGGCCTCCCGGCTCCTGTTCACCGGTGTGCACGCTCTGTGCGTGGTGTTGCGTGTACGGTGTCCTGGGCCTCCCGGCTCCTGTTCACCAGCGCGCACGCGCTGCGTGTGGTGTTGTGTGTACGGTGTCCTGGGCCTCCCGGCTCCTGTTCACCGGTGCGCACGCTCTGCGTGTGGTGCTGCGTGTACGGCGTCCTGGGCCTCCCGGCTCCTGTTCACCGGTGTGCACGCTCTGTGTGTGGTGTTGCGTGTACGGCGTCCTGGGCCTCCCGGCTCCTGTTCGCCGGTGTGCACGCCCTGTGTGTGGTGTTGCGTGTGCGGTGTCCTGGGCTCCCCGGCTCCTGTTCACCGCTGCGCATGCCCTGCGTGTGGTGTTGTGTGTACGGTGTCCTGGGCCTCCCGGCTCCTGTTCACCAGTGTGCACGCTCTGTGCGTGGTGTTGCGCGTACGGTGTCCTGGGCCTCCCGGCTCCTGTTCACCGGTGCGCACGCCCTGTGTATGGTGTTGTGTGTACGGTGTCCTGGGCCTCCCGGCTCCTGTTCACCGGTGCGTACGCTCTGCGTGTGGTGTTGCGTGTTCGGCGTCCTGGGCCTCCCGGCTCCTGTTCACCGGTGTGCACGCTCTGCGTGTGGTGTTGCGTGTACGGCGTCCTGGGCCTCCCGGCTCCTGTTCACCGGTGTGCACGCCCTGTGTGTGGTGTTGCGGGTACGGTGTCCTGCGCCTCCCGGCTCCTGTTCACCGGCGTGCACGCTCTGTGTGTGGTGCTGTGTGTACGGTGTCCTGGGCCTCCCGGCTCCTGTTCACCGGGCTTGCACGCTCTGTGTGTGGTGCTGTGTGTACGGTGTCCTGGGCCTCCCGGCTCCTGTTCACCGGTGCGCACGCTCTGCGTGTGGTGTTGCGTGTACGGTGTCCTGGGCCTCCCGGCTCCTGTTCACCGGTGTGCACGTTCTGTGTGTGGTGTTGCGTGTACGGTGTCCTGGGCCTCCCGGCCCCTGTTCACCGGTGTGCACGTTCTGTGTGTGGTGTTGCGTGTACGGTGTCCTGGGCCTCCCGGCTCCTGTTCACCGGTGTGCACGCCCTGCGTGTGGTGTTGCGTGTACGGTGTCCTGGGCCTCCCGGCTCCTGTTCACCGGTGTGCACGCTCTGTGTGTGGTGTTGCGTGTACGGTGTCCTGGGCCTCCCGGCTCCTGTTCACCGGTGTGCACGCTCTGTGTGTGGTGTTGCGCGTACGGTGTCCTGGGCTACCTGGCTCCTGCTCTCCGGTGCGCATGCTCTGTGTGTGGTGTTGTGTGTACGGTGTCCTGGGCCTCCCGGCTCCTGTTCACCGGTGTGCACGCTCTGTGCGTGGTGTTGCGTGTACGGTGTCCTGGGCCTCCCGGCTCCTGTTCACCAGCGCGCACGCGCTGCGTGTGGTGTTGTGTGTACGGTGTCCTGGGCCTCCCGGCTCCTGTTCACCGGTGCGCACGCTCTGCGTGTGGTGCTGCGTGTACGGCGTCCTGGGCCTCCCGGCTCCTGTTCACCGGTGTGCACGCTCTGTGTGTGGTGTTGCGTGTACGGCGTCCTGGGCCTCCCGGCTCCTGTTCGCCGGTGTGCACGCCCTGTGTGTGGTGTTGCGTGTGCGGTGTCCTGGGCTCCCCGGCTCCTGTTCACCGCTGCGCATGCCCTGCGTGTGGTGTTGTGTGTACGGTGTCCTGGGCCTCCCGGCTCCTGTTCACCGGTGTGCACGCTCTGTGCGTGGTGTTGCGCGTACGGTGTCCTGGGCCTCCCGGCTCCTGTTCACCGGTGCGCACGCCCTGTGTATGGTGTTGTGTGTACGGTGTCCTGGGCCTCCCGGCTCCTGTTCACCGGTGCGTACGCTCTGCGTGTGGTGTTGCGTGTTCGGCGTCCTGGGCCTCCCGGCTCCTGTTCACCGGTGTGCACGCTCTGCGTGTGGTGTTGCGTGTACGGCGTCCTGGGCCTCCCGGCTCCTGTTCACCGGTGTGCACGCCCTGTGTGTGGTGTTGCGGGTACGGTGTCCTGGGCTCCCTGGCTCCTGTTCACCGGTGCGCACGCCCTGCGTGTGGTGTTGTGTGTACGGTGTCCTGGGCCTCCCGGCTCCTGTTCACCGGTGTGCACGCTCTGTGTGTGGTGTTGCGTGTACGGTGTCCTGGGCCTCCCGGCTCCTGTTCACCGGTGTGCACGCTCTGCGTGTGGTGTTGTGTGTACGGCGTCCTGGGCCCCCCGGCTCCTGTTCACCGGTGTGCACGCTCTGTGTGTGGTGTTGCGTGTACGGCGTCCTGGGCCTCCCGGCTCCTGTTCACCGGTGTGCACGCTCTGTGTGTGGTGTTGCGTGTAGGGTGTCCTGGGCCTCCCGGCTCCTGTTCACCGGTGTGCACGCTCTGCGCGTGGTGCTGTGTGTACGGTGTCCTGGGCCTCCCGGCTCCTGTTCACCGGTGTGCACGCTCTCCGTGTGGTGTTGCGTGTACGGTGTCCTGGGCCTCCCGGCTCCCGTTCACCGGTGTGCACGCTCTGCGTGTGGTGTTGTGTGTACGATGTCCTGGGCCTCCTGGCTCCTGTTCACCGGTGTGTACGCTCTGTGTGTGGTGTCGCGCGTACGGCGTCCTGGGCCTCCCGGCTCCTGTTCACCGGTGTGCACGCTCTGTGTGTGGTGTTGCGTGTACGGTGTCCTGGGCCTCCCGGCTCCTGCTCACCGGTGTGCACGCTCTGTGTGCGTGTACGGTGTCCTGGGCCTTCCGGCTCCTGTTCACCGGTGTGCACGCTTTGTGTGTGGTGGTGCGTGTACGGCGTCCTGGGCCTCCCGGCTCCCGTTCACCGGTGTGCACGCTCTGTGTGTGGTGGTGCGTGTGCGGTGTCCTGGGCCTTTTGGCTCGTGTTCACCGGTGTGCACGCCCTATGTGTGGTGTTGTGTGTATGGTGCCCTGGGCCTCCCGGCTCCTGTTCACCGGTGTGCACGCTCTGCGCGTGGTGTTGCGTGTGCCGTTTGGCCCTTTTGCGCTCGTGTGGTGCGTGTTTTGTTGTGCGTGTGGTGTCCTGTGACACTTGGTTCGTGTTCTCCGGTGTCGCGGTGTGTTGCGGTGTGTGTGGTTTCCGGTGTGCGGTGTTGCGTGTGCGGCGTCCTGGGCCTCCCTGCCCCTGTTCACCGGTGCGCGTGCTCGGTGTGCTGCGTGGTGTGTGCGGTGTGGGTGTGGGTGCGTGCTCGCGTGTGCCATACCGCGGCCGCGTCGTTGCGGACTCTTTGTTTTTGTGGAAACCTTTTTCTTTACACATTGCTTCCTATGGCGTCTGACTTATTCTTCCCGTCTTGGACTCTTTGATTTTGGCGACGCCCAAGAGTAAGCGTGTCTTAATGCATGCTATTTACGCGTTGGTTTGTGGACTCTTTGCATTTTGCGACGCCCAAGAGTAGGCGTGTTTGTTTAATGCATTCATGCTATGCTACTTATTCTTCATGTCTTGGACTCTTTGTTTTTTGCGACGCCCAAGAGTAAGCGTGTCTTAACGCTTGCATGGCGGCATTTGCTACTTAACCGTTGGTTTGCGGACTCTTTGTATTTTCCGACGCCCAAGAGTAGGCGTGTTTGTTTAATGCATTCATGCTATGCTACTTATTCTTTATGTCTTGGACTCTTTGTTTTTTGCGACGCCCAAGAGTAAGCGTGTCTTAATAAGCTCAAAGGTGGGTGGGGAGGTACATGGAGAAGGACAAAGGAAGAGGAAGCGTGCAAGTCGGAGGGTGTGGCGTGCTAGTTATCCATGTCTTCGGTGTTCCCTGAACAGCAACCAGATCCCACAAATACAGCAATAACCCAATCCACAATCGAATCCACACTGCGGGCTTCCTTTCAGCACACCGGTCGTCCCACGGTGGCGGGCATGTACAAGAATTGCACCAAAGAAGAAAGCCCTGAAATTGGCATATGAACACAAATAAAGCAAAGTCGGGGAAAGAGGTAAACATACACATTCACAGCCATAAACCCCTCATTCCCTGGACTCAAGACCTTCCCTTGACTCACCAACATATTGCCCTGACCTAGGTCAAATGAGATGGCTGAATGCCATGTGTCAAAAGTCACTACATAAACCCCAAAAATGTGTTCATCCCCAAGCCTCTAAATCCTAGCCCAACAGGGGAGGTGGCCTGTCATGGCCTAGAGTAGCACTCAGGACCATGCCCTACCCTGACATAACCTTGGTTGGACTTGGAGTCGAATGGGCTTGGAGATATGCCCCATGAGTTTGAACTCATAACATGCCAAAAACTGCCAATTCACACCATATTGGCCATATATCAAATATATGCTCAAAATTGAAGTTACCACTTATCCGAAGGCTCAAAGCATGCATGGAATCGAAGTCTAGTATTCATGGAGGATAGAGACCAAAGGTCAATGCCCATGTACATCCCCACTTTACCCTCGAAACCCCTTCAGATATGGGCGCCACGCACCACCCAAGTGAGCCCATGATCTTCAGACCAATTCTTGTTATCCTTCGTGCGCCAAGCCAAATGGAGTACGCGATCCGGCATATGGTGGTGTTCAACTCCAAAGCATATGCCAACATATGAACAACATACCATGGTTCGACTCCCCATAGGCTTCTTGCTGTTTGCCGACCAGGTAAGTACACAAAACGCAAAAATGAGCAAAAATTGAGGTCAAAGACATGAAAATATGTCCAAATACAAAGTTGTCATGATAGTATATCTCTACGCTCACCCATGATATCCGCTCATGGTTCAATACACAAATGATTGGAACCATTTGCGAACAATTCCCCCACTTGGATCCCCAATCGGGCGCATGGAGATATCTTCGCCACTCATATCTACATGCCCCATGAAAATGGGAGTGCACTCATGGATCTCTTTGCCAAACATACCATGAGCAATACATACGCGGTAGACTTAGTCTAGCGCTTTGAATTCCACAATTTGGACATGGGCAAAGCCCTTGTCACGTGTGGCTCTCCATCTCTTCGGCCACACGAAGATATATAACATGGGCGTGAGCATATCAAGACATATACTACCAATATCACACATAGCCCTTAAAATTGGCTCCCACCATGGTATGCCATGCCCCTCCATGGTCATAACTTTGGGTTAAATGGACGTGGGAACCTAAGGAAAGATGCTATGCAACCGCAAGACTCATGCGCTACACTCGAAAGTCATAATATCAAGTCCGGACACATGGTCAACAAGTTATAAACAAGTTTCTACCATGTTGAGCATGATCCTATGATACAACGAGTGTGTGTGACGACCTAAGGTGTTGGACCCTACTGAAAATAAGTTGAGACTAAGGCGCTTGCAACGCAACCTTCTTTATTCTCTTTCCTCACAATCGCGCGTAGATATGGCCCTTCAAAGTGGTCCCACGATTCACTTTTGTTTCCCTTATATCTCCAAGTCAAATGGGTGGCACGTATAAGGGAAACCTGATTTGGGCATAGGGAAAGGGGTATGACCACTCGAAGAAGACCAAATCAAGTGCGGCGATGTCGAAGTCGAAAATCCGATTTCGACATCGCGAGAAATTCAGATTAAAATTTCGAGTGCATATTTAGAAAATTGCGGAAGCAACGAACCCTTTACTGATGAAATCTGACCCTTCATCGGGGTTTCCGCCAAAATATCTGGAAATAACAGTTAACCAATTGGTTACCGCAAAATTGCGAGCCAACTGACAGTCGCCGATACATTGACCATCAGAACGTAAGGCGGAAAAATTACGGAAACATTATGATAAAAAAACCCTGTTGATTCCTGATGTTCTGATATATAAATCCCAGCTGGCGGCGCCTCGGTACTGAATATGGCCGCTCATAGCCGGAATGGCCACACCTATCACACTATCACATGAGGTTAGGTCAGGTGGATGGGAGAGTATGATATCAGCCAATGGCGGCTTGCCGGCACATAGATACACACCCCAAGTGACCCAAAGATGGCCACGGGGGTCCGAATCGGCTTCACCCCCCTTCTCAGAGCGTTGTTACCGCTCGGAAGTCATTGAAGAGAGGACGGGAGGACCCCAATGGGCTCCAACCCCCCCCCCATGTCCCAAGGACACATGGAGGCCCCACACACGTCGTAGGCGTCCCCCACGCCCCAAGGGAGGGGTGAGGACACTGATAATCGGTGCCCTACGCCATATCCGGTCTCCTCTTGATCTACAACATGGACCAAGGGGATCAAAGATAGAGAAGCGTCGTCGGTCGACCTAAATAAGTATACCACAATGAAATATATATGTGGAAATCGAGTGAAGGGGGTAGATGGCCAATCAAGGCCCAAAAATCCCCGGATGAACGCCCTCACCCGTCTCCCAAGCACAGAAACAAACAAAAATGCCAAGGGCGATCCATTACGGTGCTACCGGAGCAACCAAATAAACCAACACGCCCTTGACATCCAAAGAAATATTCTTTTTCCTCAGATAGTCCATCCAGACCGTGGTATACCTCGGCAAGAAACTGCTCGGAGGCTCCCAAGAATCCCTGGATGCGGCGAATCCCTTCCAACGGACTTTATAAAGCCTCCCCCCAGGCGTCCCCGGGTCCGGCTTGTCCGCCAGGATCTTCTCAGCGGTGAAGTCGTCGTCCTCACCCTCGTCGTTCGAGTCCACATCGCCGGCCGTGAACTCAAAGGTGACGGGACGTCCGCTGGGGTCTGGTGCTCGGGGACGAAGCTGGGTATGGTCGCGGTCCAGGATCTTGTTATCCCCCACACGAACCGCATACACATCCTGCCCGACCTTCCGCACGATTACCCCCGGCACATACCAAGATGCCTGCTGATGCCTGGACAGGACATCCTTGTGGTGCCGCTCCACCCACACGGTGTCTTGGAGAGCATATTTCTGGAATTTTCCCTGCTTGAAGTACTTGGCCCTCTTGTCATGCTCGTCCTGAAGTGCCTTGCACACCTTGGCCGTGTAATAGGATTTATCAGTTTGTGTTTTAGTGGTCATTTCTGATTTTTTAATTCTCTTTTTGTTGTATTTATTCTGCCCTGAGCGACTCTGCCGAGGTCGCGGGAGCGACAGATTGACATTTAGATTAGTTTTGCTGGCGATTTCATGTATTGAGAATCGTTTACTGATTTCTCAAATTTTCTTTCTGAGTGTCTCTATTTTTGATAGGGATGTAACAGCTTGTTGTTTGAACCAGCTACTGCTGGTTGACGTGGTTGGACTCTGGGGGACATGATCGCCATCGTGTTGCAGTATTGATTTGGCGTGCTGATGATGCTTCGTGTGTTCGTGTTTATCTTGGCCATGGTTTTTTTTTGGGGACTTTCGTAAACTGGTACTGGGGAAAAATATTTGTGGCTGGCGAGTCCCAAAAACATCCTGAGGAGTTATTATCAAATGAAACCAAAGTATTACTGGTTTTATTACAGTTCAAAAAACTTTCTGTTCTGACCGGCTTGAGCAACGACCGAGTTCTGGAGTTCTGAGTTCAACCAGCGGAAAAGCTGCATTCGTAACAAGCTGGATTTTTCATTTTTCCTCCTCTCTTCGCAGTACGTGGGGATTCACTATGAGGTGAAGCTGTTCCACAACGCTACCTCCGCTCTGTTGCCGATTTCGAGGACAAGGCCCTTTCGTTGGATGATTTCTGGGCAGGCATTCCTTGCAGATACGGGGCCAGTTCCTCAAGGAGAACAAGATCAGTGACGGCCAGAAGCTTCGTGGAGAACGGCGTTCGCCGGCGGCTTTGGGGAGGCCCAATGGAGGGCCATCCCCTTCGAGTTGAAGCCTCGTTGTGGCAAACAACTTCAAAGCAGTGTTCGTACTCGGATTAAAGTCCAGTGTGTATACGTGCGTTCGAGCGTGCGTGCGTTTGGGCTCAGCGGCATTGGACAGCTCTGTTTGAGAGCTTGATTGGTTTGATTGGTGCTCTTGCGGCGGCGAGGCCGCGGTGTTTCACGGCAGTGAGGCAGTGTTGCTTATATTTCAACTTCTTTATTTTTGGCGGCAGTGAGACCGCAGTTTTGGTTTTTTCTTGCATGCAGACACAGTGCTGGTACTACGTACACCAGTACTGGTGCGGTGCTGACGAGCCCCGCACACGTGTGTATGTGTACTTTATACTCTCAGTTTTACTTGTATATTTATATTACTTTTTTGTTTTTCGGCAGACTTGACGCTGGCTGTTTTGTGGTGCTCATGAGCACCGGAGTTGGTCTGTTTTTGCTGGTTGTTGTTGGTGTTCGACAAGCCAGTGTCTTTTTTCTTACCTCCCCTGTTTGTCTGCAGACAGTGGTGTGGCAGTGTTTGCCCTGTCTTGAATCTACGTGATCATTTGATGCATCTAAGTGAAAATTGGGTCAGACGTTAACGGGAGCTCACAGCTTGCAGTCAGGTTTTTTGCAGTGTGTTTTGCTTATGCATATATGGCTTTGTCTTTGTTTCTGCTATCTCTATAGATGTAGCGCTGTGGTAGTGAGCCTACGTCCAGTGGATCAGGATTTTGGGTTGAGCACTCAGATTGGAATTGGGATTTTTTTTCATATGACAAAGTAACCGACCGAAACACTTCTATTCCACCACACCACGTTGACAACTACGCCCACAGTGACTTGCTGTATGTCCAGACTACCCCATTCTCACATTGTAGTAGATATCATGTCACTGAGGTAGTCCCGTTGTCAGTAGTTCCATGTTTTGCAGTGTTGTGGCGTTTTCTCTTTGTTCATAGCTACAGTTCACAGTGATACAGTGTTAGCCATAAAGTTATGTTTATCAGGTACACAGCGACAGCCAACTGTGTGTGGGTAGTATTTCTGTTTTAAACCGCGGGCCTGAGCCCAATACATTTTCACACATTTCTACACGAGGTACATGCTGGGTGGGCCCGGAGAGTTCTTGGTTGACCGTAGATGCACTTGTTGGTGTGTGCACGTTTGGTTGTGTGTTGTGCACCAGCTGTGGCTCACATGCACTGCACTGAGATATGCACAGTGTGGGACAGCACAGTGTGTTGTCGGGTATCACAGTGTCTACACATGTCACAAACTGCAAATCCTCTTAGGTTTGTATCAGCGACAACATATGTGGGACAGTATGTTGTAGCTTAGAGGGGGAGTGTAATAGGATTTATCAGTTTGTGTGTTAGTGGTCATTTCTGATTTTTTAATTCTCTTTTTGTTGTATTTATTCTGCCCTGAGCGACTCTGCCGAGGTCGCGGGAGCGACAGATTGACATTTAGATTAGTTTTGCTGGCGATTTCATGTATTGAGAATCGTTTACTGATTTCTCGAATTTTCTTTCTGAGTGTCTCTATTTTTGATAGGGATGTAACAGCTTGTTTTTTGAACCAGCTACTGCTGGTTGACTTGGTTGGACTCTGGGGGACATGATCGCCATCGTGTTGCAGTATTGATTTGGCGTGCTGACGATGCTTCGTGTGTTCGTGTTTATCTTGGCCATGGTTTTTTTTTGGGGATTTTCGTAAACTGGTACTGGGGAAAAATATTTGTGGCTGGCGAGTCCCAAAAACATCCTGAGGAGTTATTATCAAATGAAACCAAAGTATTACTGGTTTTATTACAGGCCGCCGTGTCGTCCGCCTCAGCCATCATAGCGTTCGCATCCTGGGCCACTTTGCCATGGTTCAACCACGGGAGAGTGCGTGACACTCGATTCCGTAGGAACAGGATACGATGGGGCGACAGTCCAGTGGGTCCTGGAAGGTCGTGATACGCTTGGAGTACTCTCCACAGCGAATTATACCAATTCCGGCCCGGTTCGTCGATGTGCAGCTGGCGGAACTTCTCGAACATCTGCCGCCCGGCCACGTCAGCTCGGCCATTCGACCGGCTGTGGTACGCCACGGTCTTGGCGTGCCGAATACCCATGTGCTTGCACATCGTCTTGAACCACGTCCCCACAAGCTGACTGCCCCGATCGCTGCAGATGACAGCTGGGACATCAAAAATCGTCAGCCAATGCCTGATCATGGCATTAGCGACGGTCTTGGCCTGCAGCCCCACTCCATGCTTGTCCTTCTTGTCCTTCTTCTTGGACTTCTTGCCAGGGACCGCCACGATATACCCACTGTGCCTATCCACCGCCAGGATGACACAGTCGTAGGTCTCTCCTTCCACGGTGACCTCAGGCATGGCGAATACATCCATGGCCACGGACCGCATAGGAGCCTCCGGTATAGCCGTCACACCGGGTTGCCCGCTGGCGAGTGGTTGGGGCTCTTCGTGGCCCGACACACGGCGCAGTCGCTGCAGTACTTGTCCAGGATGGCGTAGTACCCCGGTGGGAACTTGAAGCGCCACTCCAGGTCCTGCTGCATCTTGTCCCGACCAGGATGCATGAGCTGGGCGTTGTGCCAGTGGTCAATGAGCTCCTCCACTCGGCTCTCAGGGACCAGTAGCTTGTCCTTGAGGAACAGTTTGTCCCCATCGTCGGTCAAGCCCTCAGGCCACTCGTCGTCCGACGGGGCACTCACGGCATTCCAGTACTTGCTCCAGTGCTCGGATGCCGCGTAGTCATCCGACCAGTCCTCTGTGACCACCGACCTGACTAGCTCTACAGGGGCCACCATCCATTGCTCCAGGGTTTCCTTTCGAATAGATTGGACGCGGGCACCCCGGAACTTGGCCAGGTCCGTACAGTTTGCCATCACCACAAAGCACTTGACCCCCTCTGGTCCTTGGCCTTCTCCATCTCGATGATGCGCTTGGCCTCCTCGGTTTCCTCGGCGTCCCCATGGCTGGATATGTCCATCCAAGCCTTGCCCGCGGGATAGGCCCATTGACTGAGGCAATCTGCCACAGTGTTGTCCTTCCCCGGGACGTATACGACGCTGAGGTCGAACTTGGCGAACGTCTCATGCCATCGGGCCATCCTTGCCGCCGGTCCTGAGGGGGTGTCGACCTGCTCCTTGTGCCAGCTCTGCAAGGACTGATGGTCTGTGCAAACCACCACCGGTTGCAATCCGATGTGGCCAGACCACTTCCTGAGCTCACAAACAATGGCGTACGTCTCCTTCTCTCTCGCGGTCCAGGTGCGGCGTTGGCCCTCGGCCAGGATCCGACTCCAAAACGCCACGGGTACGTGTGACCCGTCGTCCCGGATCTGCTCGAGGACTGCCCGTACAGCATAGTCCGAGGCGTCTGTCCGTAGCACGAATCCCTTGTCCGGGTCCACCAAGAATAGTCCCAGCTGCCCCAGGAGTCGCTACTTCAGGCGGCTGAACGCATCTTCGGCCTCAGGGGTCAAGGCAAGCTTCTTCTTGCTCCCCTTCTGGCCATCGAACTTGCACACTTGCAGCATCTTGTGCAGCGGCCCCGACAGTTCTGCATACATTCGGACATAGCCCGAATAGTAGTTGCAGAACCCCATGAAGGATCGGAGTTCGCTGATGGTCTGGGGCTTTTCCAAGTGGTGCAGGGACGCCAGCTTCCCAGGCATGGGACGGCGTTGCCCGTGACCAACCACGTGTCCCGCGAACTCCACTTCCTTCACGAAGAGTGAGGCTTTGGTGGGCTTGCATACCATGTTGTGCTTGTCCAGCTCACTGAGCACTCGGCGCAGATCCTTCTCATGCGCTTCGATGAGCTCATCCTCAGTCATGTTCTCCGTGCCAGACCCGATAATGATGTCATCCACGAAGGGATCGGCACAATCCCGGACTGGACCGAGTAGGTCCTCCATCATGCGCTGGAAGGCTGCGTTGCCATTCTTGGCGCCCATGGGCACCATCTTCCACTGCATGGGCCCCAGCGGCGTCGACATCGCTGTACAGGGCCTGGAGTCCGGGTGTAGCGGCATCTGGTGATAACCGTGTTTCAGGTCCAACACCGTGAAGATCCGCTTTTTCTGTTGTTTTTGGAGGATGGAGTCGATCAGGGGAAGCGAGTACGAGTCGTGCTCGGTTTGCTCGTTCAAACCCCTGTAATTCACCACCAACCTCCCCTCGCCCTTCTCCTTCTTGGGCACGATAAAGGCTCGGCTGGCCAACTCACTGTCGGAGGGTTCGATCCATCCCCGCTCAATGAACTCAGCCAACAACTTCTTCATGGCCTCGGCCCGATAGCCCTGAAGTTGGTACTCCCGATGACGATAGATCTTGGGGTTCGGCTTCAGCTTGATCTTCGCTGTGCCAAACCTCCCACGATCTGGAGGGTTCTTGTTGGCGACGCCACTGAATAGCCGCGGATAGGCATTGATCAGCCTCTCCTTCAGCTTGGCAACCTTCGGGTTCTCCTGGGCCTCTTCAGCCGCTTGGTTCGGTATCGATACAACCGACCGCACTGCGGTATAGGCCTCTTTCGGGTCCGAATCCGACTTCTCCTCGTCCGATATGCCGTCTTCATCGTCGTGGGGTGCACTTCTCACCGATAACCTTCTGAATTTTGCGGCGTCAGGCTGGTTACTGTCGCTATCGGCCCCCATTCTTGGAAAATCCCACGTCGGCGGGTCCGACCCAACCGGACCATCGTATTGGTCCGCGATGTGATCCATGACCCTCGCCACAAACTCATCCTTCTCGTACTTGCCAGTGACCAACATCTTGTCATCCCACCAATGCGGAGATGTGACCATGGCCCGCCTCTTCTTGGCTGCCACACGGTCGTGCATCCCCATCCGCATGTAGTTGACGACGTCGTCGATCTCGGCGTGGGACAGGACGTCAATGCCATCAATAGGCTGATCCGTCCCCTCCTTGGGCTCAAACATGACCT
Organism: Eutreptiella sp. 'Long Island Sound 2002'; assembly: GCA_964036045.1. Taxonomy (NCBI): domain Eukaryota; phylum Euglenozoa; class Euglenophyceae; order Eutreptiales; family Eutreptiaceae; genus Eutreptiella; species Eutreptiella sp. 'Long Island Sound 2002'. The sequence goes on along the minus strand of OZ038380.1, from coordinate 181,162,008 downwards.
TCATGGGCACCGCCTCCACCCTACGGATGAATGCTTCATCACCCGTGGGCTGGACTTGCGCCCCATCCACCAGGAAAGCCTTGGTACCCCACGCTTGACCCGGGGAGGGCATTGATACACCCTTGGCGTCGATGAACAGCTCCTCCTCTGGCCCGAATGACATCTCGTTCAGGGTGATGGAGTCCAGCGTCGACTTGAGATCTTCCAGCGGACATGGGGTGGATCCTATGCCGGTTATGACCAGGATCCCCTTCGCCCTATCCGCGACGATCTTCTCCACCGTACGTCTGGTGTTATCCAGGGAGCCATGCCAATACATGGGCCCCCACTCCTTCAAACCCCAATGCCTATGCCAGGCTGAGTCTCCTCGATGCCAATGCCTCCTACACTTCCGCAAAAGTGGGGCATCCCGGGAAGCGAAGACGTCCGTCTCGGGCGCTTCGGCTCCCAGCGTCTGGATCATCCTGGCATACACCTGCGGGGCCATTCCATACTCCGTGAGCTGAACTCCACGGTCTCCTCTGGACTTGGCACTCACAGCTTGCACCGCTCGAAAGATCCGATCCTCTTCCTCCGCATTCCATTGGGATGATCCGCATGCATAATCCGTGGACAGCCATGTGAGGCATTGGTCATCCTCCCGGACCAGCGTTGCGCGATCGGGAAGGGCTCCAATGGCATTTGCCACCATGAAGTCATACCCCATGATCATATCCCAATTTGTAATGTCGGCCACATAGAAGTTCCCGGATAGAGTGCTTCTCTTCGCCAAATCAGGGCGGTTCAAGCGCTCATGCTCCCAGAATTCCATACTGATAGTAGCCTCATGGGTGCCCACACCCATGATCTCTCCGTTGGCGACCTTCAGGCGGACCGGTCTCCGGCTGGACTGCAGGAGTTCCTCCCTGAACAACCCTCTCCGGACCAGGCTCACCTGGGCACCCGTATCCACCAACACATCCACCACCTTCTTCTCTCGTCCGCACCGTACTCGCACTTTCAAGTGCAACTGCCGCTCGTCACCATGAGGCGTATGGACAACTCTCACGGCATGCAACTCTAGCACGTCCGGGTGCATCAGGACTTCAAGGGTATGGTCACGGATGGTGTAGATCTTGGGCTGGTCCTGCCCATCCACGGGGCTCTCCGTGGTCGCTTCTTCCTTCTTGCCATGTCCCGTACCCACATGTACTTCCCTTGGCAGGGCGCTCCAGGGGTTGAGAGTGGCGAAACTCAGTGGTTTTGGCTCTTCCGAAGCCTTCTTCGGCACCTGATGTGCCTCTGATTCCTCAGGGATTCCACTGATTTTCGGAGGAGAGACCTCCGAGGTCCCACTCCCGTTGGGGCTCCTCTAGACTTGACTTCCCGCAGCCCCTTCCGGCTGCGATCCGCCAGGACTTTGTCCACCACGTTGCTGGGCTTTGAGTTCCTCCAACGTCCTCAACATGTCCTCAGCAACCTCCTCGATCGACCTCACTCGTCGGTCTTGGCCAGGTGCACCACCATAGCCTCTTCCTTCGCCTTTCCCTTGGCCTTTGCCTTGGCCTTTTCCCCCGTCTCCGCCCTTTGCCTTCCAATCGTCAATCCGCTGCTCCTTGGGATTCTTCTCGGGGTGGGCGGCGAAGTAGGCCTTCTTGTTCGCCTCATACACCTTGCACTGACGGTGGTCGTGTGCATGGTTGTGTCCCTTGCCATAACAGACCCAGCACCCGTCCTGCTGAGACCTGTACTCCCGGAACGAGAGCCGTGGGTTCCCGATCCTCCTTCGCGCGTTGCTCTTCTTGGGTCCCACCCGTTTCCATCTGGACCGATCCTGCCCATGTTCTCTCACGTTGTGCGCCACAAACGCGAAGAAATGGGCCTCCTCGTGATCCTCCCGGGACCCGGTCCAGTGGTCTTGGCCACTTCCACTACCATCCTCCGCGGAGTTGGCCGTGTCCTCCTGGATTTCCCGATGATGGCGGTCTTCTCGGTGTCCTCGTTGTCCATGACCATGTCGATCCTGCACGTGGGCCTCGTTCTTCGCATTGAGCTTCAACTCCACCGTGATGTACTTCACGATCTTGTCCAGGCTCATGCAGGCGAAGATGACCTGCATCCTCAGCGCTCCCCGCGCCTCCACTCCACGTTGTTGAGGCGCAGCAACCTTTGCCCCATGGAGTCTTCAAATACCTCCACGTACACGGCGTTCTTCAGTCCCAACATCCGGTTGGGCTCGCCCAGGTTCCTCCTGAAGAACTCCATGATCCCCGCATGGGTATCCTCCGCCGCCATGATCCTCACCGCCACGCGCTTCTTCGCTCTCTTCTTTTCCTCGTCCTCCACTCTCCTCTTCCAGTGGCCGGGCAGAACGTCCTTCAGCAGGTGACCGATCTCGCTGGACTCGTTCCAGTCCTCAACCAGGTTGAGGCTCCGTCGGTACTTCCGCAGGTACCGGTTCCACTCCAGGACCCGCAACTCACCGCGGTCCAGCTGCAGCGGGATGGACCACAAGTCCTCCAGCTTCTGGTTCGGAGCGTCCACCCGCTCCTCATCCTCCAACCACTGGAGGCAGGCCTGCTCCGTACGGATCAGTCCTTCCCGGATCTGATCCCGCAGCTCCTCCTTCAGGTCCTGCGCCAGCCGGTGTGGGAATGTCCGGCATACCCACTTGTCCCGCGGCGCTCCCCGCATCTCACCGACGACCTCCTCGGCAAAGTCCTCCCAATCCAGGATGAAGTCATCCAGGTTGGAGGGGTTCCCATCGTAGTAGGGGATTTTGATTCCCCTGAGGTCGTCAATCCTGATGGCGTCTCTGACGTCCCCAGCCACCACTCCACCGAGACGGATACCACCTGTGGCCGGGGGGTGTGAGTACACTCGCCGTAGATCCCTCTCCTCCATGGAGTGCGGTCCAGTTGGGCCTGAACCCATGGGGTTTGGAATGCGGGAAGGACTTGCTCCACCGGCTGTCCATATCCCCGTAGTGGGGTCCTTCGCCCACAGATTTCCGCCTGGATGACCTCGACCATGTCTGTCGGCGCTTCCCATGGTTCGCCCCTGCATGGTCTGGCTCTGGATCTCCTCTTCCGCATAAACTGCATGGGCAGTCGTAGTGATCGGTAGATCCTGGGCGGCATGGGACATCTGTACCGTCAGGCTCCTCGGGTCCGTGGTTACGTGCCCTTCCCGCATGGACCCAGCCGGTGCCGTGTGTTCCCCGAGCATTGTGGATTCACTGAACATGGGAACAAACGGCAGCGCACCCGGGTCAACACGCGGAGGCGCGTAGGGTGCCTCTGCCGGGCCGCCCATGGGTTTATCCATGGCGCTCCGGAGGGTCTTAACCCGCTCCACCAGCTCTGCCGCTGCTGGCTTTGCCGGGAGCTCCGGCCCCGAGGCGAGGGGCTGTAGCTCCTCTAGCCTTTTCAGGCGTCCCGACATGTCCTCCACCAGGTGGAGGAGGCTGTCCACCACTCGCTGCTGCTTCTCCAGGGCCAGCTCCAGATTCTCCCGGTACCGGTCCCGTTTCGCCCGCAGCTCCGCCATATCTCTCTCCACGGCCGACTGGTCATCCAGGATCCCGGCGACGTCCTCCTCTAGGCCGTCCTTCGCGTTGTCCAGGCTGTCGAGGCGATGCACGATGGCGTCCATCCCCATCTTTGGGTACTTGCCCATGAGGAAGGACACGTGCTCGCAGTGGCACTCAGCGTGCTTTCCACCTGATCCAGCGCATCCCGCGGTTCCCGGCGCCTCAGACTCATCGCCCATGGGCGTATCGCCTATGGCGTCCATCTCTGGTCCCGTTTGCCGGGGCACAGGTGCCGTCCTGGCCCTGGTTGGCCTCTCCAAGCCCTCGGCGTCGTGCTTCAGGGCGGGCTCGGGGGCCGTATGCGCCCTGGCGGTCGGCGCGGGCATCTCCTCAGACTCCGAGGGGAAGCAAGTCCGATAGCCATCGGAGTGCCCCTCGGATTCCCAAAGCCTGACCGGGCTGGGGTCCGTATCCATAGCCCCGGCGTCCCCTGCCGCGGGCTTGGGTGACCCGCGCTTCCGTTAGCGCCGGGCCCGTCCTCCACTGCTGCCTGGATGGCAGGCCTCCTCAGAGTCCTCCGCGGCGGAGCGGAGGTTGCATGCCTTTCGGCAGCGACGCTCACACATGGAGACAAGGTCCTCCATGTCAAGTCCTCCTCTTCCCGAACGTCGTACTTCTCTTCGGGCTTCAACTTCCGGCGTGGTCTCCACCGAGTCCACAATACGCACCCGGGGCGTACTTGTGCAGGGCTCATAGGGGCCCAAGTCTCCGGGTCGGCGGTAGGTAGGGGCAGCAGGTACGCCTCTGCTACCATAAAGAAGGTTCCTACCAGGACCGGCCCCCGCTATGCCCCTTCCGCCTGTCACCCCTGCTGACTTGCTCCTGATCAACGATTGCATTTCTCAAATTCAGGGTCCAAAATCCAAAAATATAGAAAATGTAATCCTCCTTCAACCCTGAACAGCAACCAGATCCCACAAATACAGCAATAACCCAATCCACAATCCAATCCACACTGCGGGCTTCCGTTCAGCACACCGGTCGTCCCACGGTGGCGGGCATGTACAAGAATTGCACCAAAGAAGAAAGCCCTGAAATTGGCATATGAACACAAATAAAGCAAAGTTGGGGAAAGAGGTAAACATACACATTCACAGCCATAAACCCCTCATTTCCTGGACTCAAGACCTTCCCTTGACTCACCAACATATTGCCCTGACCCAGGTCAAATGAGATGGCTGAATGCCATGTGTCAAAAGGCACTACATAAACCCCAAAATTGTGTTCATCCCCAAGCCTCTAAATCCTAGCGCAATAGAGGAGGTGGCCTGTCATGGTCTAGAGTAGCACTCAGGACCATGCCCTACCCTGACATAACCTTGGTTGGACTTGGAGTTGAATGGGCTTGGAGATATGCCCCATGAGTTTGAACTCATAACATGCCAAAAACTGCCAATTCACACCATATTGGCCATATATCAAATATATGCTCAAAATTGAAGTTACCACTTATCCGAAGGCTCAAAGCATGCATGGAATCGAAGTCTAGTATTCATGAATGATAGAGACCAAGGGTCAATGCCCATGTACATCCCCACTTTACCCTCGAAACCCCTTCAGATATGGGCGCCACGCACCACCCAAGTGAGCCCATGATCTTCAGACCAATTCTGGTTATCCTTCGTGCGCCAAGCCAAATGGAGTACGCGATCCGGCATATGGTGGTGTTCAACTCCAAAGCATATGCCAACATATGAACAACATACCATGGTTCGACTCCCCATAGGCTTCTTGCTGTTTGCCGACCAGGTAAGTACACAAAACGCAAAAATGAGCAAAAATTGAGGTCAAAGACATGAAAATATGTCCAAATACAAAGTTGTCATGATAGTATATCTCTACGCTCACCCATGATATCCGCTCATGGTTCAATACACAAATGATTGGAACCATTTGCGAACAATTCCCCCACTTGGATCCCCAATCGGGCGCATGGAGATATCTTCGCCACTCATATCTACATGCCCCATGAAAATGGGAGTGCACTCATGGATCTCTTTGCCAAACATACCATGAGCAATACATACGCGGTAGACTTAGTCTAGCGCTTTGAATTCCACAATTGGAACATGGGCAAAGCCCTTGTCACGTGTGGCTCTCCATCTCTTCGGCCACACGAAGATATATAACATGGGCGTGAGCATATCAAGACATATACTACCAATATCACACATAGCCCTTAAAATTGGCTCCCACCATGGTATGCCATGCCCCTCCATGGTCATAACTTTCGGTTAAATGGACGTGGGAACCTAAGGAAAGATGCTATGCAACCGCAAGACTCATGCGCTACACTCGAAAGTCATAATATCAAGTCCAGACACATGGTCAACAAGTTATAAACAAGTTTTTACCATGTTGAGCATGATCCTATGATACAACGAGTGTGTGTGACGACTTAAGGTGTTGGACCCTACTAAAAATAAGTTGAGACTAAGGCGCTTGCAACGCAACCTTCTTTATTCTCTTTCCTCACAATCGCGCGTAGATATGGCCCTTCAAAGTGGTCCCACGATTCACTTTTGTTTCCCTTATATCTCCAAGTCAAATGGGTGGCACGTATAAGGGAAACCTGATTTGGGCATAGGGAAAGGGGTATGACCACTCGAAGAAGACCAAATCAAGTGCGGCGATGTCGAAGCCGAAAATCCGATTTCGACATCGCGAAAAATTCAGATTAAAATTTCGAGTGCATATTTAGAAAATTGCAGAAGCAACGAACCCTTTAGTGATGAAATCTGACCCTTCATCGGGGTTTCCGCCAAAATATCTGGAAATAACAGTTAACCAATCGGTTACCGCAAAATCGCGAGCCAACTGACAGTCGCCGATACATTGACCATCAGAACGTAAGGCGGAAAAATTACGGAAACATTATGATAAAAAAACCCTGTTGATCCCTGATATTCTGATATATAAATCCCAGCTGGCGGCGCCTCGGTACTGAATATGGCCCCTCATAGCCGGAATGGCCAAACCTATCACACTATCACATGAGGTTAGGTCAGGTGGATGGGAGAGTATGATATCAGCCAATGGCGGCTTGCCGGCACATAGATACACACCCCAAGTGACCCAAAGATGGCCACGGGGGTCCGAACCGGCTTCACGAATGAGCGTGGGTTCCTATGGAGCCACTGAACCCCACCTGTGGCTCATGAGTAAAATCCCTACACCTACATGGGACGATTGCAGCACCACCTCAGAGAGGAAGAGTCAGACCCACACGTTACGATGACCTTGTGGACCTGCTGATCAAGCCGGCCCTTGAAAGGAACAATGACTCCCATATGGAGAAATTCCTCAAGAGACACGTGGGTCGAGGTGGCGCCCCTACCCCTGAACGTGGCGAAGGGAAAGGACCTGAAAATCCCACTAACACCAACAATGGTGGTGGTGACGTGTTCCCGTGGGGGCCCTGGCCACGGGACGCTGCGGTAGACACGCACAAGCAAGCAGGCAGGCAAAGCACTGCGCTCACAGGGGCATCATTACGCTCGTGTCATGTGACAAAGCGTTTCAGGATCCTTGCCACTCTGAAACAAGGGAACAAAAGTATGTACAGCAACACATCAGGATATGTACACATGGGGTTAAGACTGGACTGGGGTAAGGGCATCACAGGACAACAGACACTCAGTCCCAACTCATATCCTGATCCCAGGTCCGACCCTCTCAGTGGCTGGCGGGGGCGGGGGCTCAAACACAACCCATGCCCTACTCAGTCCGGACCCTGAAACCCTGCCAATTGGGGAGGGTGTCCCGCCCAGCCACAGGCGAGTTCCTGGGAACCAAGGGCCTCCAAGGCCACCCGACAGTGACCCCTAACGCTCGCTGAACGGCAGGTCCCAACTCTCCTCTGAGCCAGAGATAAGGCCCCGCCATTATCCCCTAGGAGTTGGTAGCTGAAAATGGGCTGTTTCAGCCCAAACTGATATTAGCTCCAAAAGCTCCAAAATTGACCCCTCGTCTGGACCCGCCAGAGGTAGGGACGAGGCAACTGACCCTATGCCCTTCAAGTACGAACTTTCTGAAGCCCTCACCCAACCTGATTTCCTCTGAGCTCCCGGCATCAGGGCACCACGGGTTCGTCAAGTGGGGTCATGATGCCAAAATCACCAAAATTGGCGTCATTCCCACGCGTGGCTCGCCCGGCCAGGGCATGGCCAATGGCTCACAGGATAGGACGCAGGACCTAGGACCTACATCTGAGTGCACAACTTGAAATTGAGTCCGGGCTTCTTGTGGGCAGAGAGATATGGGGCCGCCAATTGACCACACGGGGGGGTGAAATTGGGGTCCCAAAAGGGGGTCATTTTGGCTGCTCAAAATGAGCCAAAATCGGGGGTGCCCTCAATAGTATATCTCCACGCCGGCTTGGAGATCGGATCCGCCATTCCATACCCGATCCACCCGGAGTCCAACAGAGACTTCCATGCCCTTGGCTCCCAAGGATCTCCATGCCACTCGGCGTGGTGACAATCCAAATTGGGTCCACAATTGCCAAAATGGCAAATTCGTCCACACTCACTTTGGGCTAGCACCTTGACGAAGGTTGCTCCGCTTCGCCCACGTGGTGTGCGAACCATGGTGACCAATATCCATAACACCCATGTCATATATGGTCCATTGGTCCATGCGTCCGGTGTGCACGAGGGGGCTGAACATGGTGCACGGCGGGCAGAAAATGTGGAAAAGTGCTCAAAATGGCCGAAAATGCGCACACTCATGGGTGGGGCAAGTGAGGCACATGCCCGACTTGGACTGGAGTGTGCCATAGGATTGGTATCAAGTCATATGCGTCCAACATCCCTTTTGGGCGTCGCCCAAACCCCTCCGGTTTTGGGAATGGCAGGGTCGCCAAGTGAGCCCATGATCTGGGATCGTCCCAAATCGCCAACATGGCGGCCACGGTATGCCAAGCCCAGGGGGAGTTGTTCGCCGGGTCCAAGATATGTTGGGCACCGAAGTGTGTACCCCCATAACATACTTGGGTTATGATGTCAATTGAGCGCAACGTTGAGATACAAGGTCGCCACTTGACATCATGACGGGCAAAAAACAGCAAAATTGGCGAAAGAACACGCAAAAGTGCCCTAAAAACTGCACAAATATATTATAATATCTTCAGCTTGGATTGAGTAATCGACCAATCCTTCTAAACACAATGACTCGACACCAATGACCTTCGATTCCACATATGTGCCCCACTTGGGGCGCTTTGGAAGGCCGCGCGCGCTGCCTCCCAAGTGGGCACATGCAAAAATGGAATATTGCAAGAAACACACCTTGCTCGCAACGCATCGCTTCGGGAGCGCTCCACAAGCGTCCCTTCACAGAGGTTAGGCTTGCGAGTGTTGGTTGGGAGTACAATGAAGGTCTTCGTGCGATATGGTGTCCATTGGCGGGTTAGTCTTCAAAAGGTGCACCCGCCAAATGGGCACGTGATATCACACCAAATATGGCATACAACCCTACCCTCGCCTTCTACACCCAACCTAGTGGCCTAGAATCAATATGTGCCTATGTTCTAGAGTAACTTTGGTCCCTTAACACGCATGCAAGTGCCTTGGTCAAAAATCGACCTCCCTTCGGAAAGCCGAATTTTAGCATGCACGCAAAATATATTGCCAATATATATATGGAGATCATATATGTACTATCCGGTGAAGACAAGTGATATGCCCCGGATGTAGAGGAAAGCAAAGAGGGAGAAAACGCCAACTCAGCATACTTCTACACGTACTTGGACGCCAAGTACGTGAAATTGCTCATTTTTTGGAGAACACTCAAAATAAATAACCCTTTGGGCCTATGGAGTTGGGATCCCTTGGCCTCATCCTATGACTATGGGGGGCAAAACCTCATACACAGTGCCTATGAGGCACGTTAATTCGTCCTTGGGCGCTTGAACGCTCATAACCCTTGTTCTTTCACTTGGGGGTTCAAAGCGCCTTCGGCCGCCCAGATTTCCTGGGAAAAATCTGGGATGCAATGCGTTTTATCAAGGAAAAAATTGCGGATCACTCGAAGATTGTTTCAGTCTTGAATTCCAAAAAGATCGTTTTACAGAATCATCTAATGCAGTGCACGGAACGGGCGACGTCAGGCGGCGATTTCACGACAATTAGAAATCGCGGTAGAAATCGGGTATTTCACCGATTTCTAACCGCAAATCGACCAAGACAGTAAAATTATGGTAATTCCACATGGATTTAATGGTTAGAAATCGGATTCCAGATTTTGCGGGTTAGAGAACAGGGATATCCCGCTGACAGCCGGTGTCACCGGCTTCCGCACTGGTGTGACGGCTCACAGGCCTCCGGGCCATGGGCCATAACGGGTGTGACAGCTCACAGGCCTCCGGGCCATGGGCCATAGGTTCTAGGTACCGCTTCACGCCCCTCCTTAGAGCAAACCCCTGGGGGGGGCTCGATAACACCCAAGCCTGGCAGCGGGTACCCAGGACCATCCCCTGAAGGGGGGGGGGGTGTCACATCCTCACTTCAGGCCGATTTGCGGGTTAGGCTGCCCACTACAATCCCACAGTAAGACAGGTACGGTGCTGTAGCTGTTAGTAACTGCAAGTATAGTATCAAGTATCAAGTCACGGGTCCTGGCGGCAATGGTTTGGCATCCAGAGGACCCGTTAACCCATACCAGGCGCACCGGGTGCCGGCTGCGACGGTCACCACCACAGTGGCAGTGGCATACACGGCCAACATAGGCGCCACACGAGGACCGAGGTGGTCCCACAGGTCGAAAGCGACCTCAAAGATCCATCAGGCTACCCCAGGGTTCCCAAGGCCGCAGTCTGGGAGAGAGTCCCCACGGGTCCTTCCTTGGGCGCACCATGTCCATATCCACGACGCGAGTCCAGAGTGGTAAAGTCAAATGAGCTCCTCCATAAGGGATCGGGCATCAAGGCCGTCTTTTCCCTCGCCCCATTACCACGAAGGCAATGCATGAGGGAGTCCTCATGCAGTCTGGGCGGAGGCGTCGACTCCTCAAACCACCAGTTTCCCAGGCAGACTGACCGAGGTCAGGACACCGGAGGTCGCCACCCGACTGCAAGTGCGTCTGCGAGTCGGTAGGCTCACACTGGGACTGACAGTGGCGGACCGCTGGGAGTGTAGTCAGGCAACTGGGCTTCCCGCCTGGCGCCATCAGGATCTCAGCACATCACAGCCACTAGGGCACACGGTATCACGGGCACTCAAACAGAAGAATCTGTACTTAGGCACTGGTCCAAGCTGGACCGTATGTAAGAGCATGTACACGGCGACTCAGGGCGCCTTCGTATTCCGATTCGTGTCCCTTCGGGGGGAAAAACAGTCCACATCTCGGTGATGGACTGACAACACTTAACATACAGATGCACATATCCTGGGGAACAGAAAAATAAGCAATAAGCGGGGTAGTAGGCGTGTGAACACACTCTGGACAGAGCGCCAAACCACGCCCCGGTTAGGATAAGGCATATGCAGGAGGGTGGACAGGAAAACACCTGAGTTCAGGCCATATATAGTCTGCAGACACACGTAGACTGGTCTGGATCCCGCAAGTGCCATGGGACCAGACCACACACCAAAAAATCGCAATGCCGATGACAGCGGCATCCGTTGCGCAACGTCGTCGGGGCTTCAAGGCCCTAAGAGCTCAGGAAATGTCAAGGTCAGTCGCCCTGCCTGGTTTCCCAAGGATTCAGCAGGCGGAGAGTGACGAATAGGAGTGGAAGAGAGGGGCCATCCTCCCCTGGATTCAGCAGGGGGGGGTATATGGCCACTCTGATGGCAGGTCACCGGAAGATGGAAGAGAGAAAGCAAGTGAGGGACGAGTCGTCGACCTAACAAGCGCTCAAACTGCATCAGGGGAGAGCTCAGGGCGGTGATCAGGCGCCCCTGGCTGCAATCGCCCGGGTGAGTGCTGCCAAGTCGGAGACGTGGATCTTGGTCTTGTGCTTGCGGATGTAGTCCATGAAGGGGGTGTTAATCCCAGCATGAACGAGGAGACGAGTTCCCAGGTGTCGTGGGACGACCCATAGCCTTGCCAACGAACCTTGAACTCCAGGCCTCCGGGTGCCGAGGCGTTCGGACGCTGGGCCAGGATCTTCTCGACGGTATAGTCGTCCTGCTCAGCGTAGTCGTCGTCCGAATCAGCCTCATGTGCGGCGTAGTCCAGGGACACATGTTGGCCACGGAGGTCTGGTTACCGGACACGGAGCTGACTCTCGTTGCGCTCCCGGAACTGTCCGTGACCCACCTTGATGCGGTAGGTGTCCTCACCAATCCTGCGGACCACCTCCCCGGGTGTGAACCAGGTTTTGGTGCGGTGGGTGCCCATAGTGCGGGGTCTGATCACCCACACCGGGTCTCCCACCCTGACCTTTTGCGCTGTCGAGCTCGGGGCGGACTTCTGACGCTCGGCATGCTCCTTCTCGAGCTGCTGGCGGATGTCCCGCGCCGTTGCCTCTTGCCGCGCGAAGAATTCCTTGGCGTCCATGGCCATGCCATCACCAGACAAGGGAAGTCCCCGACCCAGGGGGTCCCTGCCGAACAGAATCTGGTGAGGGGACAAACCACCCGGAGTGGGGGTGTCATGATCGGCCTTCAGAGCGGGCCACATCTCCTCAAACCAGGTAGGGTAGGTAGGTATCTTCGGGAGCTCGGGATGCCTCCTTTGACATTGCAGGAAGAAGGTCTTACCAAGGGGACGTCCTGTCCCTCCCACTGCCCTATGTCAGGTGCCTCTTGAGCCGCTCCCGCATGTGCTTGGGAAGGCATTGTCGCGGCCACCCGGTCCATGTGTCCCAGGTGGGAGGGTGTCCGCACATGTGTCCATGAGTAGGGCCACATGCCCCCTCCTTTGGGCGGCAGCTCTGGGGGGCTGCCCAGCCGTGTGGAGTATCTCTCACCACGAGGGGTATTGCTCCCGCTTGTCTACGGTACGACCGCCTCACCCTTGTGGCTTGAGTTGCGGGGCCACTCTGCTTGGCAGGTGACCCCCTCCTGGACTGTGTACCGGCTCGCCTGTCACCGGTTGCTTCCATGGCTCCGGATGACGTTTGCCATGGTCCTCGATGCAGCCTGGCCGGGCTCGGACCAGTGGCTTTGGAGTACCGCTCCTGCCACTGGCCCGGTGGGTCGGCTGGGTCGCCCCAGTGCGTCCGACCCATGGGGTATTGGTTCTTTCCTGTCCCTCGGCTGCCCTACGTGTGTGCAGCGTCCTGGGCCGTTGGGCTCCTGTTCACCGGTGTGCCCGCGCAGTTTGCTGTGGTGCGTCTGCGGTGTCCTGGGCCAGCTGGCTCCTGTTCACCGGTGTGCCCGCTCGGTGTGTTGTGTTGCATGTGCGGTGTCCTGGGCCCCTGGGCTCCTGTTTACCGGTGTGCGTGCTGTGTGCGGTGCGCGTGTGCCATGGGTGGATGTGTCCCTCTTCCTCCCCCCCTAATGTTCGTTTTTTTTTTTTTTTTTTTTCTGTTTTTTTTTTTTTTTTTGAAAAAAGAAAAAGAAAAAACAAAAAAGAGGAAAACAGAGGCGCGCGTACACTGCAGGCACAGGCATGGGCAGCTGGTGCGGCGGTGCTATAGCGTTGTGTCCTCTGGCGTGTGTCGCCGGTGCTGTGGCGGCGGTCGCGCCCCAGGGGTGCGGCTCGCGTGTCCTGATGTACATGGGTATGGGTCAGGGTGGGCTTGGTTAGGTGTCTCTTTGCTTCTGGTGCTGGCTGGTTAGGCGGCTGTGTGGGCTGTGGCCGTGGGCTGTGTCTACGCATTTCCCTCAGCGGGCCTGGTTTGGAGTCAAGGGTTGACGGTTTCGGGATGTGGCTCGGGTTTGATTTGTGTTGGGGCTTTGGCCCGGTTAGGCTTGGGTCAGGGTGGGTTTGGTGAGGTGTTTCTTTGCTTCTGGTGCTGGCTGGTTAGGCGGCTGTGTGGGCTGTGGGTGTGGGCTGTGGTTGCGTTGTTCCCTCGGCGGGTTTGGTTAGGAGTCAAGGGTTAGCGGTTTCGGGGTGTGGCTCGGGTTGGATTTGTGCTTGTGTTCTGGCTCGGTTAGGCGGTTGCGCGGGGCCGGGCGTGTGGGTAGCGGCGTCCACGGAGTCGTGCGCCCGAGGCGGGCGCGGGGTGGTGCGTGCGGGCCGGCCGTTGGCCGGTGGCCTCACTGGGAGTCCCACACGGAGGGGTCGACGGGCGTGCCGGGGGCGTACGCAGCGCGCAGGTTGGGCAGCGACGTGGGGGCGAACACGGCGTGGGTCGGGTGCGGCCCCGGGAGTGGTGCTGGGGGGAGCGGGACCACAGGACGGCGGTCTACTGTGAGGTGCCAAGTGCCGCGATGGTGGAGGAGCCGGACTAGGGCGATGCTGTGGCGCAGTGTGTGGGGCTGGGTGCTGGGCGGCGTGGGGACGTGCGGCGGGAGGGGGGGGGGGGGGGGGTGGCGTGGGAGGGGGCACGGCGGATGAGTGACGTCAGTGACGTGTGTGTCGTGCTGAGGGTGGAGAGGAGCCCACGGTATCGGGCCCGGGTTCGGCGCCTTTGGGCGTAGTGGTGCTCGTTGTCGTGTGCGTCGGCTTCCTTCGGCGTCCGGTTTGTTTGGTGACTTCTGGGCGGGGCCTGGCGTGGCGCCCCGTGGTGGTGCTGTGCTGGATAACGGGGTTAGATGGCGGCGCCGCCGGCCGGGGGGTCAGGCGCGTCGTGTTGTGTGGCGCGCAGGGCTCCTGGGGTGTTGTGGGTGTCGCCGGTGTCGATGCGCCGACGCTTGTGGGGTGGTGAGGGGGTGTGTGCGTGCGGGGCTGGGCTTTGGGTGATGTCCCACAGGCGGATGCCGTCTCGCCGTGCTTCCTGGAGGGTCTCCCGCAGGCGCCTGAGGACGTACTGGTGGTCCTGGGGCGCGGGGAGGTTGCGGGGGTGGACTCCCAGGGGGTGGAGCGCATCGGCCAGCATGGCTTCCCATGCGGCCTGCGGCATCCACCCCCCCGCCGGCCGGAGGCGGCAGTTCTCCACCGACCCCTTGCGGGGCCGATGGACCAGGCCCTCGAGGGAGGGCTCTCCCCGGGCCCACTTCCGCAGCTCCCAGAGCTGCGTGTGGGTCCAGCGCTGCCACCACTGTTCCTGGGCGGGCCTGCGGTCTTGGGCGGAGGAGTGGGCGTGGGTGGGTGTGATGGGGTCGTGGGGGCCGGCGGCGGTGGCGGGCCTGGGGGATTCCTCGTAGTCCTGTTCCGTGGGGGTGCGTGGGGAGTGGGGGTGCACGCGGATGTGGACCCGCGGGTGTGCGCGTACGGTCTCCGCCTCGGGGTTGGGCGGGGATTCGCGGCGGCGGCGGTAGTGGGGCATGCGTTGCATGTGGGCTGTCATCGGGGGCCGGTAGGGGGGCGGGGGCGCTGCTGGTGGACCCTGGAGCGGTCCGTGGGCCTGGGGTGCGGGCTTTCAGAGGTGGTGGGACGAGGCGCGTCGCGCTTCGGCCGCGGCGCGCTCCGCCATGAAGGTGGTGGCGGTGGCGTCGGTGACGGTCGGGGGGCGCCGTGCTGGGCGCTGCTGCCTTCGGGCCTGGGACGGCTGGGGCCGGATGTCGTAGAGGACATCCTGGGGGGGCCGGGCCCGAGCTGCCGTCGTGGCGCCGGGTTTGGGCCTGGGCTTGGGCTTGGCTGCGGGCCGCCCTTTGGCGGCGGCCTTGGGCTTCGGCTGGGTCGTGGGCATGGGCTTCGCCGGGGCGTGGGCTTTGGCGGCGGTGGGGCTGCTCGCGGTGGGGGCGGGTTTGGAGGCCCGTTTGGGAGGTGTCCCCCGCGGCCTGGGGGGTGGAGTGCTGGATGAGGACGTGGTGGTGGTGGTGGTGGATGAGGTGGTCGTGGTGGTGGAGGTTGTGGAGTCGGAGGCGGAGGAGAGGGCCGCGGGAGACGGCGGAGGGTCCCGGGCCTCGGGGGCGGGCGTATGATGCTGGGTCCTGTAAGTAGCGAGAACGCGGGTGCAGGTTCGGGCATCGGGCGTGTGCGCGCGTTTTCCCTGGTGATCCGTGCGTGCTGGTGCTGGCGTGGCGGTGTTGTCTCGGCTGTGCGGGCACGTGGGTTACCCGGGGGGTGGCCATATCTGCTCCAGGACGCGGGGGTGTGTCTGCTGGAGGTAGTCGAGGGTCTCGAAGAAGCATCGCTGGATGCCGGGCATGTCCTCCTCTGTGAGGTGGGGGTAGTTTTGGGTGGGGGTGTGGGGGCCCGGCCATAGCAGCGCCATGAGGCGGGCTGCCACCATGTACGGGCATAGTTGTGGGGTGGTGGGGCGTGGGGGGGTGGGTCCCCCGCGGTTTGGGGGGGCTTCCATCTGCTGGGGGCGCAGCGTGACCACCCACACCCATCGGTCCGCGGGGATCCCCCAGGTCCGTTGGGTCCACTTGGCGAGGCAATACATCGCCCTACCAAGGCCCTGGTAGCCGCTGCGGATCCCGAGCAGCGCGTCCAGGGATTCGGGTTCCCACGTGCCCCAGATGTGGGGGTCGTCCGGGTCGTCCCCCCTGGCGTACGTGTCGGGGCCTGGGTTGTGTGTGGGGGGGGTGTAGTCGGCGGGGAGGAGGGAGTCGGTGCCGTGTACCACCCAGTGGTCTGTGGGTGCGTGGTAGTTGGTGGTGGAGAGGGTGTAGTGCAGATTGTACATGAGGGTCATGTACGTGGAGGGGGCTGGCTGCTGCTCGTCGGGGGTGGGGATGTCCCCCGGGACGTGGTGCCGGAAGTTGCTTAGGGAGGCCATCCGGGCCACCCATGTTTCCCGCTCCCACTCTTTGGTGCTGTTGGGGGTGGCGTCGGGTGGGGGGTGGGCCATGTTGGGCTCGCGGTAGCGGGTGCGGCCCTGGGTGCTGTCCCGCTCTGGCACGGGGTGTCCGACCAGGTGTCGCCCCCAGTCGATGGGGGGTACCCAGATCCGGCTCCCCGTGGGGGGCGGGCTCTCGCCGTCTGGGGTGGCGCGTGGGGGGCGCTCGTGTCGGGCGACGTGGAGGAAGGCGTCGAAGAGGAAGTCTCTGACGCCTTCCCCCAGGGTGGCCGCCTGGACCAGGGTGGCCGCCCGGATGGGGGTGCTGGTGCCGGAGGTGCGGAGGTACAGCACGACGTCCTGTTCCCCGACCCCCCGGAGGTGCTGCCGTACCGCTGCGGGGTTCTGCAGGGCGTAGGGTTCGGCCGGTGCGGCGACTGGTGGTGCGGGGTGTGATGGGGGGGGTGATGTGGGTTGGGGGGGATGGTCATCGTTGTTGCGCGTGGGGTCCGGTGATGGGGTCTCTTGTGGCGGTCGCGGGAGGGGGGATTCGCGGTGGCATGTGTCGGCGGGGGCATCGACATCGATTGGCTGGTGCTGGCTGCCGCGTGTTGTGTCCGTGGCCTGGTCTCGGGGGGGGGGCGGGGGGGGGTGGTGTGGGGGTGGCGCTGTTGGTGGTGGGGGGGGCGGGGGTGGGTGTTGTGCTGGCTGGGGGTCTGGGCGTCCCTGTGGGTCGTGTGGGTGTTGCGTGTGTGCGCCGTGTGGCCCTTGCGGTTCCTGACTGGTTGTGGTGCCGGGGTGTGCGTGGGAGGCGGCCGCATGAGCGTCCGGGTGGGGCTGTGGTCCGTATGTAATGGGTGGCTGCCGGTGGATGGTGCTCGCTGGTATGGGGTGTGGGTGGGGGGGCTGCTGGTGGTGGTGGGGTGGGGGGGGCGGGGGTGGGTGTTGTGCCGGCTGGGGGTCCGGGCGTCCCTGTGGGTCGTGTGGGTGTTGCGTGTGCGCGCCGTGTGGCCCTTGCGGTTCTTGACTGGTCGCGGTGCCGGGGTGCGGGTGGGAGGCGATCGCATGAGCCCCCGGGTGGGGCTGTGGTCCGTATGTGATGGGTGGCTGCTGGTGGATGGTGCTCGCTGGTATGGGGTGTGGGTGGGGGGGCTGTTGGTGGTGGTGGGGCGCCCCTACTCGGTCCTGGTGTTGCCGGTGTGCGTGCGCGGCTCCTCGCGGGTCCATGGGGGTGTACCGTGGCTCGTATGTCGTGGGCACGTGTAGCGGGGGCGGCGGGTGGTGCTGGACCGCGTGGTGGTGGTGTGGAGGGTGTGTCGGTTGTGTGTGGTACCCCGGCGTTGGTGGGTGTGGTGGCAGGGGCTGGTGGTGGTGGTACACGTGATGGTGTGGTGCGGTGATGTGCGCTATGTGGATCGGCAGGTTCGCGGGGCCTGGTTGTGCTGGGGCGTGGTGGGGATGTAGCTGGTGGGGGCCGCTGTAGCTTGGGGGCATTAGGGGGTAGGGGTTGGGAGGGACGGGGGCGCGGTGGTGGTGTTGGTGGTGCCATGTCCTCTGGCTCTGCGCGTACGGTGGTCCTGGCATGGTGTGGACGTGTGTGGGCGGTGGTGGCTGACTGGGCTGCAGGGTTTGGGTGCTGCGGTACGGTGGTGGTGGTGGGCGTTGGTGGTGGTGGTGTTGTTGGTGTGCCCCGGGGGTCTGGGCGTGGGGCGGTGCGGTGTGGCTGGACCCGGGCCTTGGTCGGGGCGTCGCGCCCTGCTGGCGGGCGCGTTGGCGGGCCCCCTGGTGCCGGTGCCCCTTGGTCTTCTTGGCCTGGCGGGTGTCGGGGGCGGGTGAACCCCCCTGTCCCCGTGGGGGCGACGGGGAGCGGGCGCGCCAGCGGTGTGCCTCTTGGAGGCTCGTCTTGAGGCATCTGACGTAGGCCTCCTGGTCCGTGAGGCTCATCCGCATGGCGGTGGCCTCGTTGGGGGCGGCCAGGTGGGCGTCCCGGAAAGACGCCCAGCCCTCCGGGGGCGTCTGTTGTGCGGGGTGGGGGTGGTGTGCCGGGTAGAGGAGTGCGCTGAGGGGGGAAGGTGTTCCCTTCCGTCGGCCGAGGGCGTTTGCGAACCGGCGGCACGTGGCTCGGAGGTAGGTTGCTATCTCCTCTGGTGCCGTGTCGGCCCACGCTTCCGGCGTCAGGGCTGCTGCTTGGGGGGCCGGGAGTTGTGGGTCTGGGAGGTGTAGGTCTCGGTGGTGGAGGTATAGGGCGAGGAGGATGTGGCGGGCCGCCACGTTCAAGCCGCCTCCGCTGTGGCGTAGGGGTGGGCTGTGGGGGGGCAGGGGTGTGTTGCCCGCGGCCACGGCTATGGCCCATGCGTGGTCCGCCGCGTCCGCCACGTAGTACCCTCCCAGTTGGTCCCGGAGAGTGTCGGTGAGGTACCCGAAGAGGCTGGGGTGGCTGGCGGGGGGGGGTGCGGCTGGGGCCGCGGGCCGTTCGCGGTTGCGGGGGTTGAGGTCCCCGCAGTGGGGGCAGTGGGTGAGGCGGTGCGCGGCTCCCAGGCAGACCCAGTGGTCTGGGTTGCAGGGCAGGGCTGTCTGTGGTAGCCGCTGGCGAACGCAGAGGGGACATGCGGTGGCTGGTGGTTGGTGGTACCTGTGGACGGACGGCGGCGTGGGGGGATGGGGGCTGGTGGCGCGCGCATGCTGGTGGGAGCGTGTGCGGTGCCTGTGGCGCCCGTGTGTGCTGTGCCAGTGGTGTGCTCGGTGGACGGTGTGTAGACGTGGTGGGGGTTCGGTGTTGGTATGTCACGGGGTAGGTGCTCATGGTTGGTAGAACAGGAGTTTGAGGAGGTGGGCTTGGTCTGTTGGGGGCAGGGTTGCCGCATGCTGCAGGTATTTGTGGGTGCGGTATGTGAGCTGCTCCGCCGTCTTGGCAACGGCCGTCCGCTGCATGTGTGCCGCCGTGGCCTGGGGGTCCTCCGCGTGGGTGCGTAGTAAGGTGTAGACGGCAGTGGGGACGAGTCCCCTGCGGACTGCCTTGAGCACCTCCGTCTGCTTGAGGACGGTGGTGAGTTGCTGGGTCGCCGGGGACTGCGCCAGCCATCCGGCGTGCTGTGCGATGGTGTGGGTTGGGTTCCAGTCTGTGAGGGTGTCCAGTCCCCTGTACAGGGGGCACGCCTTGAAGTGGTCCCATGTTTCTTCTTCCGCGTGGCTGCAGATGCATTTGGTGTGTCCTGCGGGGACGTGGATCGAGCGGCGCGTATACCATCGGTGGTATCGGGTGAGGAGGGGTAGTTGTTCGAGGGCGAGTTGGAGTCGGGGCTTTTGTAGGTGTGCTGGGAGGCTATCCGGGCGCAGGGCGGAGTAGTAGAGGGGGGTGTGGACGGAGTTTTCGAGGCGTCGGAGGAGTTCGGTGTTTGCTGGGTGGCCCAGTGTGGCGGCGAGTTGCTGAATGGGTGTGGGGTAGTGGTACTGCTTGTCTCGATCCGTGTACGGCGTGTCCTCGGGCATCCATTGGGGGGGCTGTGCGGCCAGGGGTATCGGGGGCAGGTGCTGCAGGTGGCTGTGGTGTGGGGTGTCCAGTCGTACGCGTTCGAGCCCTGGGGTGTGGTTGGTGTTCTGGTGTTTGGCCTGCGTGTCTGCGCGTCCATTGCCGTATGCGTAGCGGTGCGACTCCTGCTTGACGATGTGTAGGGCGTCCTGGGGGTGCATGCCCTTGAAGGCCATCCATAGTCCCAACGCTTGTGTGGTGAGGCCGGAATCGAGTGCTTTGTGGAGGGGCAGGTCCGCAAGGCGCCTGGTGAGGTGGATGTCGACCGTGGCGTCCACGACTACCCAGATGTTGCGGGGCCGGACCGTCGTGGGTGGCGGTGTGGCAGTGACGGCGTCTGCCATGGTGCGCAGTTCGCCGTGGGAGGACGCCCCAAAGATGGTGGTCCCGGTGTGGTGTTCCACGTGGAGGCCGTCCGCGTGCCGGGTGATGCGCACGGAGGCGCAACCGACCGTGGGGGTGCGTTGCTGGGTGCCGGATGCGTCAGTGAAGTAGATGATGTCGGTGTCGCTGGGTATGGGTAGGCGGGCGATTGCTGTGGGGTGATAGACGTAAATGGGGTTCCCCTGGGTGGTTCTGGCGGTGATTTGCGTGGGTTGCAGTAGTGGCGCTGCATAGACGCCTATTCCCTGGGTGATGATGGCCTGGGCTCGTGGGGTGAGGCGGAGGAGGCCCCTGTCTGGGCGTCCCTGGGTGATATACGCGTACATCAGGTGGAAGAGGTATCCCGTATTGGGGTGGAACTTCTGGCACGTGATGGTCTGTCGCCGCTCCGTGTCGTCTTTGTCGCCGCGGAGGGTGGGGCATTTGTGCTGTAGGGGGCGCATGGGTGCCTCCTGAGGTCCTGCGCGGTGTGGGTCGCAGCGGTCGTACTCCATGGCTACGCTGTCCGGGTCTGCCCGCTCGTTGGTGAACGTCCATGTCGCCGTGGGTGTTCGGGTCCAGGCTACGTGCGCCGGGTGGTCTGGGGGTACCGTGTGAAACCAGGGGGAGAGCCACGCCTGCTGGTCGGCGGTGGCGGCGGCGGTGGGGGTGTGGTAGTGGGTGGAGATGAGGTGCAGCAGGGGCCACGGAGTGTCGAGGGCTGCCGGGCCGCAGTGCCAGCACGTGCGTGGTATGCCCTGGTCATTGTGTCTGACTGGTGGTACATCGGTCTCCGGTGCATTGTGTTTGGGGATGGACCAGGGGGCATGGTGTCGCTGGACGGTGCGGGTAACATGTTTGTGGCCGTTTGGTGCTAGTAGCAGGATGGTGGGTGGTGTCCAGCCTTCAGCTGACGGGGTGGGCTCCCCCTGCGTCGTGCCGCCGTCGTTGGGGGTCTCGTGTTCGCTCAGGCGGGGCCGGGGGTGCTGGCGCTGGAAGGCTGTGTACGCCGTGTCGATGTCCTTGGGCCCCGGCATGTCGCGCCCTGCCTTCGTAGCACACGCGCGGAGGTACGCTTGGAAGACGTGGCGTGCCGGCCATTGTGGGTCGGAAAGGAACGGGGCGTGGTGGGCGTCGCATTGGGCCATGATCTGCATCTGTGTTGGGGTGATATACACTATGGTGATGGTGGCCCCTACGAGGCGCAGGGTGTCCACCCCGCCTGCCGGGCGTCGGTGGATGTCGGTGTGTGTGGCCACGAGTGGCCCCTGTTGATCGCAGTGGTGGTTTGTCAGGATGGCGTGTGTGTGGTGCGGTAGGAGGAGTTGTAGCTGGGCCCAGATGCCAGTGCCCACGGGGGTGGAGACGCCGTGTTGTGCCAGTATCCACCGGGGGCAGGTGTTGCGGGCCATTTGCGCTTCTTTTATGCGTATGGCCGCCGCCTCGCGAACTTCTGGTTGGTGGTTGTGTGTTACCCTGTGTAGGAGGTGTGCTGCGTGTTTGGCATAGGCCATGTCGACCAGGGCGCCCGTATTGTCTCCGTAGTAGCGCCAGTGGGCCATCATGGCCTCCTTGGGGAAAGACGTGGGCCAGCCTCCGTGTTGCGCCCATGCCTTCGTCACTTGTTGTCGAGCGTGGCGTAGTGCGTCTTGGGGGCGCGGGAGGTGCAGGGCTTGGTACCCGATGGCCGCGTTGAGCACTGCTTCCATGAAGTACGCCAGGCCCTGCGTAGACAGGAGGTCCCCCCTGGCAATTTGGGTTAGCCGGGCGAGGCGCTCTTCTAGCTTGCTTGGGAGTGTGATGTGGTGGTGCTGCGTGGCCTGTGTGACTCCCAGGTGGACTGTGGTGTCTTCCAGGTGTAGGGGTTCGCCTTTCCGGATGTGGGGGGTGGGGGTCTTGGCGTCGGCCAGCCCGACCGATTTGCGGGGGTGCACTAGGAGCTGGTGGGCGTCCAGGTAGGTTGTGGTGAGTTGGAGAATGGCGGACGCTTGTTCGGTGGTCGTTGGTAGCCCTGCGTTCTCAGGGTCGCGGTGGCGGGTGGCCGTAGTGAGGAGGTTGTCATCTGCGAAGTTGATGAGGGGGGACCGTAGCGGGTATGGGGCGTACCCCGGGTATACCCGTGCTAGCTCGAATGCCAGTGGCAGGGTGACGAGGAGGTAGAGGAAGGGGCCTTCGGCGCCTCCCTGGGGGACCCCGCTGTCTGTGCCGGTCCAGGGGGTGAGGCCCGCGGCCGTGATGACGGCGTAGAGTCGGGTTTGGATGTACCCGGTCATGAAGGATAGGAATGGGAGGCCCATGGCATCCCATACCTCCGTGAGGAGCCGGTGTGGGGCGTGGGGGAACGCGCCTTGGACATCGAGGGAGGCGATGATCATCTCGTAGGGGTTCATGTCCAGTGCGGTGTCCTGGAGGAAGATGGCCTCGTGGGGGGACCTGCCGGCCATGGCCCCCCACATGCTGGCGGGCACGTGGGCGAAGACCGCTGGCGCGATGCGGCCTAGGATGAGCGTCCACACCAGCTTGACCTCGGTGGTGGCGCATACTATGGGCCGCCAGTTCCCCGGCTGCGCCCAGTCCCCCTTTTTGTAGAGGGGGTGGACCAGGTTGGCCCACTCAGGGGGGATGGGCGTGGCGCCCGTGACGATGTCCCACAAGCGGGCTGCCAGGCGGCGTTTGATGGGCAGGGTGAGACGTTGGTACGCTTCGGCCGGCAAACCGTCGACGCCGGGCACGACCCCCTTCTTCAGGCGGTCCAGGGCGCGCTGCAGTTCTGAGATGCTGAAGGGGTCGTGTTCGATGGCGCGCCGCTGTTCCCGGTTGAAGACCCTGGGCACATGCTCGCGGATGGTGTTTCTGGTGTGGGGGTCGAGCTCGGGGAGGGCGTCCCCGTGTTGTGCCTGGAAGCTGTCCAGGACTGCCTGGAGGACGGCGTCGGGGTCATTGGTGAGGCCTCCTTCGGGGGTGCGGACCGCGTGGATGGTACGGCGCCCCGTGTCCTCCAGGATGCGGCTGACGTACCGTAGGGACTTGTACGGCGTGTCGTTTCTGCCGTATCTTTCGCGTTCCTGGGCTGCTGCCGCTATGCGGTGGGCGTGCCATTCCTGGAGTTGGTGGCGGCGGGTGGTGAGGAGCGCACGGAGGTGGGCGTCCCGGTCTCGTGCCTCCGGTGTGCTGGGGCGTAGCAGGGTGGCGAGTTCCCCTTTCGTGGTCCAGATGTCATGGACGAGTTGCTGGAGGGTGAGGTCTGGTGGTGCTCCCGTGTGGTTGGTGTCACGCTCCATGCCGCATGCTTGTGCCGCCCGGCGCATGGCGGTGGTGAGTGTCGGTGCACCCGGGCGGCGTAGGATGGCGTGTAGGGCCCTGTTATACCTGTGCCAGGCGCCGTGGTCGTCCTCGGCCGGGAACTGCAGTGTGGGTGGGAGGGTGTCGTCTGGCAGGGTGGCCGCGGGTGGGGGTAGGTCGGGGATGATGAGGTCGATGTAGAGGGGCCGGTGGCCCGTGCCTGTGGGCGGGAGGTCCCCGTAGGTTGCTTCGTGGACGCGCACCGTGGTTGGGTCCGCGTAGCACGTGTCGATGCGGGATGGGTGGGTGCCGGCTTGGTGGGGGTAATGGGAGGGTGTGCCGGTGAGCCCTGCCGTGAGGTCGGTGAGGCCCAGTTGGTGCATGGCGTCCCAGACAGCTATGTCGGTGGCTGTGGGTGGGCCGGTGCGGTCGTCGTCGGTGGGAGCGGCGTTTAGGTCGCCTATGATGATGGTGGGTGCCAGGAGGGAGAGTCGGCGATACGCCAGGCTCAGGGTGTCCAGGAAGTCCTTGGTCTCCTCCCCGAACGGGACGTGCGTGAGCAGCACGTTTAGCTGCCATCCGGGTCCCACTCACTCGTACGCCCCGAGGCGACCATCCACTCCGAGGTCGGGGTGGGCATGTACCGTGACCGATGTCTTGTGGTAGAGGGGTACCCCCCGTTCCCAGTGGGCGTGATATTTGTTCCCCTCTGGGTCCAGGATTGGTGCTGGTTCGGGTTGGTCCGCTTTGCGGAGGGCTTGCTCCAGGAACCCCAGGAGGTCTGCGCCTTGGGGGTGCGGCCCGGGCATGGCTTGCAGTGTGGCGGCCTTGGTGGGGTCGTAGGTGACCGCGGGCTCGTTGAGGATGTTGATGCGGGCGTGGGCTTCCGCAGGCGCCGGTTTCTGGGGACCGGTAGTTGGGGGGGCGGGCCGTGTCCGGCCCTGGCCCCGTCAGGCGTTGAGGAGGTCGATGACGCCCTGAGCTGCGGGTGCCCTGCGGTTCCGCTTCTGGGGTTGGGGTAGGGCCCATGCATTGTGGATTTCGCCCGTGTACTCGGTGCCGGTGAGGTGCTCCGTGTCGGGGGTGCACAGCTGCATGGGGACCATCTCACGACCGGCTTGGTCTCGCCAGAGTTCGATGGTGCGCCCCAGCTTCTTGTCGTTGGGGGTGGCCGGGTCCCACTTGACGTGGATCTTGAACCCCTGGTGGTCCCCGGTGACGCGGTACCGGTGCTTGACCTCCCCTGCGGCCCATATCCACTTGGAGGGGCCCGCGGCCGTGGGGTACTCGGAGGGCAGCTGCACCCGGGTGTTGATGGCGTATTCGGGATACAGGGCAGCGGCTTCCTCTTTGGTCCAGCTCTTCGGCTTGGCCCTTGGCTTTGGCGCGGGTTTGGCCTGTGTGGAGGCCTTGCGCTTTTGCGCACCTTGGCGGCGCCGGGCAGCGGGTTGTCCCCGTTGGGGAGGTGCGCCCTGGGGCCGCTGTACGGGTGCGTGGCCCGGTGCAAACACGGGGTGTTCGCGGGCGGCTGGGACGTCGGGCTTGGACGTGGGGACGGGGTCCGCCAGCTGGAACACTTGCTTGGTCATGAGGCCAAGCACTTCCGCGGCCTCCTGCAGGGCGTCGGGCGGGTCCGTGGGCCAGGTGAGGAGCCGGTGCCCGGTGCCTGCCCCGTGGCGGCGCATGTGGGCCGTGTAGCGGGTGGCGTGGCGTGTCCACGCTGGGGTGCGTTCCGGGGGGAGGGGGCCTTCTGGCGCCCCCTGCGCCCAGTAGAGGGCGTAGTGCAGCGCTTCCCAGGCTGCCTCTGGGGCGTGGGGGATGCGTGCGGCGAGTCGCAAGCGGTCTCCTCCGCGTGGTGGGGGCGGGACTTCGCCGTCGGGGGCGTGTGCCGTTGCCCGTCTGACCTTGCCGTGGTCGTCCCATTCCACCGTCCACCAGGTGTCCCGGTGTTTCAGGATGTGGACCTCCGTGGTGGCCGGGGGGGCGTCCATGGCGTCCCAGCTGACGAGCTGGATGGGGCGGACCGCAGGGTGGGTCTTCGGGGGTGCTCGCATGTTGAGGATTTGGTGGATGTCCTCGGCGGTGGGGCCCGTGTCGGGGGCGTCCTGCGCTGCTTGGGCTAGAGGTGGGGAGGGGCGGTCTTCCCAGAGGCGGGATGCGGACGCCGTGGCGTACATGGCTGCGATCAGGACGTGTTCCGTCAGCCCTTCCACCATGAGGTGGTTTTCCCCCTCCAGGTCTCGGGGGATGGCGGCTTCCGCCTTTAGGGTGAGGAGTGCGATGGCGCGTTTGGGTCCAGGTGTGGCGTGTGTCGGCTCATCTGGCGGGCGTCCGTCGGATGGGGTGTGGGGGGGGCGCTTCTGGAAGGGGGATGGTCCCACCGCCAGGTGCTCGACAAGGTGTAGTGGTATGGCGTGGTGGCGGTCCGCTGCGGGCAGGAGGTAGGGGTGTGGGTCTCCGGGCACCGTGCCGAGGAATATGCCCCCCCTGTAGGTAGGGGTGGGCAGGGGTTGCTGCAGAGCGCCTGCGCATGGTAGGGTTGCAGTGGGTGCATGGGGCTGTTATGGGGTGCGGTACCGCGTACACGGTGAAGGGCCCTACCGCTCGCTGGATGTGGCGGGGGATGATGTTGCGGAGGTCCGCCACCCGTGCCGTGCGGCCTTCGCCATAGTATATCCAGAGCGTGTCCTCCAGTGCCATTTTGGGGCGTAGTTTGCGAGCCAGTAGGTTCAAGGTGCTTTTGTGGGTGGCCTCGGTGATGGTGCCGGGCCCAGCGTTAATGCGTGGGAGCAGGTGGCTTTGGTGTTGTGCTGCGGCCCGTCTGCGGGCGGTGTGGAGGGCGGTGCTGTCGGCGGGAGGGGGCGCGTGGCGGGTGGGCCTTTTGCGTGGGGTCGGGGCGACGTGTAGGGGGTGCTTCCATGCCGGGCGTGGGTGGTGTTGCGGTGGCTGGAGGCCAGGGTAGGTGGTGAAGGTGTATACGGTGATGGGGGAGCGCTCATGCGTGGCCTGGAGGTAGTAGTGGTCGCGACGCGTGTTGTGGGTGACGATGACGTTGGGCGTTGGCATGTCGTAGTGCAGTGCGGTATTGGGGAGTTGTTTGGTGATGCGTGCCGTCGCGTCCCCTGTTTTGGGGGCGGTGTCGTGGGGCACGAGGATGTGGACTGCCCACGCATCGTGGGCGGGGAGGTCGAGGTCCGGTAGGGTGGGATGAATGGGGCGTCCCCGGAAGTGTGCGAAAGCTGGGTTGTGGCGTGCCGCCGTTTCCTTGATGATGGACGCTGCCCATTGAGGTGGCGCCCCAACTTGCTGGGCCATGGCGGCAACGGCGCGGGCGATCGCCGTGAGGTCTGGGCCGATGCCAGGCTGGTCTGCCGGTGGCTGCAGGCCCCCTTCCGGTGCGGGGTGGTGCCACCATAGGGTGTAGCCCTTTTGTGTGTTATCGTGGGGGGTGTGCACGAGGCCTTGGTGGTTGGAGATGGCGGTCTTGAGGGCTTCCGCTGCCTCGCGGTGGAGGGTGCGCGTGTAGGCCCAGACTCCGGTGGGGGGGGCCGCCCCGGTGTGGGATTCGGCCGTGGTGGGGGCCGGTTCGAGGGTGTGACTGGTGAGGGAGGGTCTGTGCAGCCCTTCGTGCAGGGAGGCGCACACGTGTGCCCACCTGTCCGCCCATCCCTGTTGGGCGCTTCCTGTGTCTGCTCCTGTGGGTAGTCGCACGATGACCACGTGCCAGGGGTGTGACCCCGGTACTACGGTGGGGGGTGTGGTGTGCTCGTGAGCGTGTAGCCATACTGCGGTGTCCGCGTTCGCCGTCACGTAGTCCTCTCCTTCCGCTGTGTGGACGTTTTCGACGGCGGCCTCTCCCTCCAGGGTGAGGAGGAGGTGTGTGCCGGGGGGCTGCGCGTGCGTCTCCGCGTCCCGGAGCCACAGGTACGTGAGCGCCACGGCGCCGGGGAGGATTTCCCCCCACGTGAAGGTGCCTCCGGGTGATGCCCACTGCAGGGGCAGTGTGCGGCGTCCCCGCGAGTCGTTGGTGGCATGGTAGTCGTGGGGGAGGTGACGTTTGGTGAGCCGGTGCGGCATGCGTTCGGTGGTGGCCGTGGGGGGGTCCCAATTACATTCCTCCGGTGGGGGTGCGTCTGCGTCGTCCTCCTGGGGCTGGGCCAGCGGCAGCGCCTGTGCATTGGGTGCGGCGTCGGGTAATCCGCTGTGCGTGAGGGTGTAGAAGCCCTCGGGGGTGAGTTGGAGGACGATGTCCCACTTCGCCGCTTGCTCTGGGGACCACTGGTGGGGCCCGTCCTGCGGTCGGTGGAGGGTGACCTGGTGGCCCCATCTCCAGCTGTGGTAGGCGAGGAGGCTGAGGACGGTGTCTTGCTCCGGGTCCTCCACGCTTTCCATGTACGCCGTCATGTCGGTGACGTCGACGGCGTACTCGTCCTCCCATTCTTGTGTGGGGGTGCCTGGAGGGGGGGGGGGCGGTGGTGTACCCGTGGAGTCCCGGCCCCGTGACGTCGGGCAGGTCGCGCTCGAGTGACGCCCGGTACTCGGCGGGCCCGTTGCTGGCTTCGTGGGTGGGGTGGTGGCGCCGCAGGGCGTTGGACAGGTGCGTCCAGGGCGCCCTCTCGCGGGGGGGGGGCTGTGGGGGGCCATTTTGCGGGTTGGGGTCTGCAGGGCTGCTTGCTGTGGGCTCGAGCTCCGGCGGGGTGAGGTCCATATGATGCTCCGTGTCCTCCGTGTGTTGGAGTTCCAGTTCTAGCAGGCTGTCGATGTCCAGGGCCATGGGGTCATCTTGCGTGTTCACGTGCTGGGGTGCTGCGTCTTGGCACGGTGGGCGTGTGATGCTGGTGTTCGGGGCACGTGCGGCGGCCGGTGCGGGGTCGTGCGCCGGGGGAGGCGCGCCGTTTGGCGTGGCTGTGGTGTGTGGCTGCACGCTGGTGGCTGTCCTGGCCGGTGGTGTTGCCCCTGTGTGCGGTTCGGGTTGTGGCCGGTGGTGGGTGTTGAGCTGCTGGCGGATGTCCCGCGCCGTTGCCTCTTGCCGCGCGAAGAATTCCTTGGCGTCCATGGCCATGCCATCACCAGACAAGGGAAGTCCCCGACCCAGGGGGTCCCTGCCGAACAGAATCTGGTGAGGGGACAAACCACCCGGAGTGGGGGTGTCATGATCGGCCTTCAGAGCGGGCCACATCTCCTCAAACCAGTTCCGACGTGGATCGGTGATGTGAATCTTGCGCAGCTTCTCGAACAGCTGCCTTCCTGCCACTTCAGCCCGGCCATTGGACCGGCTGAGATAGGCGACGCTCTTGGCATGACGTATTCCCATGAGGGAACACATGGCCTTGAACCAGCCACCAGTACACTGGGGCCCTTGGTCACTGCAAATTGTGCGGGGGATGTCAAAGACGGTCAGCCAATGAAGAATCATCATGACTGCCCCTTCCTTGGCAAGCAACCCCCTTTTGCGTGCCGGAACGGCTACTACGTAGCCGCTGTGGCGGTCGACACAAACGACCACACAGTCAAAGGTCTCCTTGCCTATGTGAACTTCGGGCATGGAGAAGACGTCCATGGCCACGTTCTCCATGGGCTGGTCAGGCACCGGGGTCCATTGGGGTTCCCCCTTGACGTTCTGGTTATCGACATTGCAGGCCTGACAGACCGAGCAACCCTTCCTGACCTTCTTGATGGCGATGTAGAGACCGATCTGGTCGATCTCAAACCGGCGCTGCATGTCCAGGGCTTGCTGCTTGACCCCTGGGTGCATCATGTGGTGGTGCCAAGCCTCACATAGCTCGAGCACTCGGGACTCTGGGACCAGCAGCTTACCACTCTGGTAGAGCTTGCCATCCTGCTCAGTCAGCCCCTTTGCCCACTTCTGCCCGTCACCAGGGTCGGTCACAGCCCTGTACTCGGCCTCAAAGGACTCAGACTTAGCGTAGTCGTCGGTCCAGTCGTCCTGGAGGCAAGATTCAGGGAAGAGGTGCTTGTCGGACTCAGCTCCCTCAGGGGCGAGTACTCTGACCGCTCTCCCCATCCTCATTCCGAGGGGGGCATCCGCAGCCATGGCGACGAAGCATTTAACACCCTCCTCCTCCATCAGGCGCTCCATTTCTCTGATCCTCTTGGCCTCAGCGGTCTCAGCCTCATCGCCATGGGCGGAGACATCCGTCATGCCCTTGCTGGCGGGATAGGCCCACCTACTGGGACAGTCCGCCACGGTGTTGTCCTTGCCAGGAACATACACAACCGTGAGGTCGAACTTGGCCAAGGTCTCATGCCATCTTGCCCGTCGGGAGGCAGGACCTGAGGGGGTGTCCACGTGCTCTTTGTGCCACGACTGCAGACTCTGATGGTCGGTGCAGACGGTGACGGGATGGAGGGCTATGTACCCAGCCCATTTCCTGAGAGCCATGACGATGGCATACGCCTCCTTTTCTCGGGGCGTCCACGTCCGTCTCTGGCCTTCCGCCAGGACTCGGCTCCAGAAGGCCACTGGCACGTGGATCCCATCGTCAAGCACTTGTTCCAACACAGCGCCAACGGCGTAGTCCGAAGCGTCGGTGCGCAGGACGAACCCTCGGTCAGGATCCACGAGGTGCAGACCCACTGCGGATAGCAGCGCCTGCTTCATCCCCTCAAAGGCACGGTCGGACTCAGCATTCCAGACCAGAGCCTTCTTGGACCCCTTCTTGGTCTCCTCTCGGTTGCCCTTGAGCATGGTCGTCATGGGGGCTGCATACTCGGCATACATCTTGATATACCCCGAATAGTAGTTGCAGAACCCCAAGTACGCCCGTAGCTCAGAGACCGTTTTGGGCTTTTCAGTTAGATTTGGCACCCTCCTCAACAACAGCAAAGTAATGGGCTCATAGTATTGTAGTCTTCCAGCTTAGTCCATAGCAAAAAAAGGACTATGAAACACAATCATTATTTACACTCCTGTTCACTCCTTACCTCTCTTCCACTCTCACCATACAAATATGCCTCTTGTAGTAAAATACACCTAGTTAGGACTTACCTAGGAAGCACCACGTGCTCCCTGGTGTCGCCGCCAGGCGCCTCTCCTCTATCTATCTCTCTTCTCTCCTCTTGTGTTTGGGGCTTGGCTTAGGCCTAGGTATATTCTTGGGATCCCCCAATACATGAAACATGCTTGGGACCCACCAAATAGGCATTAAAATACATGTAGAAGTAGGGACAACCATGGAAAAGGGTTGTAGAGTAAATAGAGGCCCCTTAGGGGCCTTAGACTCCTTCGAAGGTTGTATGAGTCGTATCACTCACAAAATGAGTCGATCATGCATGACATGCATGACAATCCATGATGTCAAAAATGTGATCATCCAAATTCAAAGAGTTATGAAAAATGAATAGTATAACCTTCTTAGGAACCCATAAGAGTGGGGTTGTGGTTGTGTTAGTTCTGAGCGAAAGTGAAGTTTTGGGTTGGAATGTGAAAAACACATGCTAGGGCGCCAGCATGTCATTACACATGATGCATGACACATGACACATGATGCATGATGAATGATGATGATGATGAATGATGATGATTGATCTGAATCTGCTCTGAGTTCAAATAAAGTACACTCTGAGTTCAAAATATATACTCCATGGGGCTCAATCTCACTCCCCCCCCGACTGAAGCCCTGGAATTCAGGAGTAAATACTCAGAAAAACAGGCTGCAAAATGATATTGTGGCCATAATCATATGCAGCCCTGTGAAATCTCTTAGCATTTACTGTTCAGTCCAGAACTGGACTACCTTCAATACCAAGTATGATCACTGCACCTCAGTACCACAGCAAAGAATGAGTGGAATGACTTCGGAAAGCATACATGTGAGTTACCTTTCTTACTATACCACTCTTACCACAGCACAATAGGTGATTAGTTTGGAGCTAAAAATGCAAATACCAGAAGTTCCAGAAAGACTGTGCTCAAAGTGATATATAAAGCATTGACAAGGCGTAGAAATCCTTAGGGAAGCCTTACATAACAAATGCAGATACCGATTTTTGAAATCCATTTGAAATCGGCAATGAATAACGCTTGAAAAAAACTTCAAAATGAACCGCAGCTGAGCTTCTCACTCGCCAGGAACCAAAACTTGAAAGAGTATTTGGACACCTGAAAAGCGCAAAGTGTAGCGCTGGGAGTTCTGGCGACTCCCGTAACTGCGCGCGTCCGCCGTGTGGGACTGGGGGCGAAGCCTCCAAAGTCCAAAGACTTTTGAACTTTTTGTAAAAAGCGCTTCTGAAGCTGCAAAAAGCGCAGTTTTGTAAAACAAAGAATTTGGAAAACAACGAGCAGCGAAAAACGCGATTTTATAAAGCGAGGCTTACAGACAGGCTAAAACTTTTGCGCGGGGAGGGTGCACAGTACAGCCATAGGGTAACTGTACGTTTTGCGCGCATCAATTCACCACTGTGCGTGTAATAGGCGAGTTTGAACATCAGCCACACATAGCACAACAGAAATGAATCATACGTGTTGGTCAGAGCTTGCACAACACGCGTAGCGTGTTTTTACCTTGCTTTGCAGTCTTGTGCACGCTCTTGGTGCCTCGCAAGGTCTGGCTTGGGCTGGCATTCAGGCAGGATTCAGGAGGGAAACAGGCCGTCACGCATGCAAAATAGCAGCGTACGCCGCGTCGTGCACACGTAAAAACTCCGAATCCAAGTAGGATAGAGGGTAAAACCTTCATAAGGGAAACATTCAAGGTTTGGGAGGTAGGGAGAACCTTCCTTGCTCGCTCTGTAGGACAGCATGCATGCATAGCGGAGGCGCCGCTATATGCGTCACTGTCCTCTGTTTGTGGTTTTGTGGCGGAATGCCTGGTGAGTCGTTCAGTGCATGCATATGCTCACGTGCAGGCACCTAAGACACTCATATGTCTCACCGTGCCGCTCACACATGCAGCGTGTGTTAGAGAGTGTAGGACCGTGGGAACTCAAACTAACCAATGAAACTCTGGGGTGAGATTCCCGACTTGCAAGTTGCGCGGTTTGAGTTCTCCGAGTGTGGGAGGAGTGTGGAGTGGAGAGTGGGATGTGGGTTCCGAGGCGTTAGCAAGGGGCGCTCCCGCAAAGGGCTACTCCTTTGTAGAGCGTTAAGTTCAGCGTGTGGGAGACTGGGAAGGCAGGGGATTGGAATGGGCAAGGGCGTTCGCGTTGGTCAGCGTACGCTGGCCCTTGTTCCCACTCCCATTCTGATCCCTGACGGTTTTTTTCTGGTCTCCCCGTGTGTGACCCTCTCTCTTTTTCTTTTGGGTAGCCCCAAGGTAGACACTTTGAGGTAGATTCACAAACATGCTCGCCCTGCACCGCACATCCACGCACAGCACTGCACACACATACTCAACACAACACACTTTTGCGCGCCATTCACTCACTCTGCACGGATCACGTTGAGCTTCGGTTCCGTGTCCACACTTGCACGGGTGTCATCGGACCGGAGGCGAGATGCACCCAAAGCGTTCACTGTTTTGTTCAGGGATGCTTGGTGTTAGCTACAACTTGACTTGCCTTGGCGTGGGCGTGTGTGTGGGAAGTTGTAGGATCAGGGTGTCTTGCGGTGTAGGATCAGGCGTTAGCGTCTTTGACGGTGGGTGCCCAAGGCGGGGAGGTTTGCAGCCAAGGGGGTAGCCCTGGTCGTGGTTGGGCAGCCCTTGCAAACTCTGCTCGTCCTGCAGCCCACCCAGTTCCTGGGGGAGGTCCCATCCCTGGGGAACACCAACCCTGCCCCTCCGGTGGTGGATGCTTGACTGTTCCAAAATGGAACCAGGTGTCCACCACCCGTAAGAATCGGCTTGCTTAGCAGTAGTGTTTCACTTCTCTCCTAGGCAACACACTTCAGTTGGGGCTGTTGACACGCACACGCGCGCCAGTTACACACCCCTCATCTCTCTCCCTCCCTAGATTGGTGAAGCCTGTCCCCCAGCCTCGGAGTTCCCTTGGAAATCCACGACAACTCCCAGGCTAGTGAGTGTGAACTCACTGCTCAGTGAAACAGGGCCTTAGGACCATAGATGCACCGTTTTCACAGGTGCTATGAAACAGGAGGGAGTAGTCTCACCTCCCAGCACGCTTGCGGGCCTGATTTTGGGCTGACTGCAGAATGTCACGCAAATCCTGAGATTTGCAGTAATCAGCAAAAACCTCGTTGACGTTACCGTCATCGAGTATGAAAGCCGTCACTGGCTCCCAGGTACAGTCAGAGATTTGTATAGAATCTCCAACCACGTTTGTAGGTGTGGCGGAGGATTCTTTCAACAAAGCAGTAGTCTTGCGTTTTCATCTCTGATTCAGTAAACGTAATGGGTTCACTAGCGCTTATTCTTTTGGGTCTAGCCTCTACGGCCGTAGGTGTAGGTACAGTAGGTCTAGAGAGAGAGATGTCCCTTTCGGGCATCCGTAGTGAACCGTCATCCTCCATAGGCGGCAGTTCTTCATCCTCATCCATAGGATCCGCGGCCAAATCTTCGGCTGCAGCTTCCAGGCTTTCTTGTAGATCTTCTTCCCAGTCGTAGAGGTCGTCTAGCACGTCATAGTGCTTAAGCTGTGGGTAACCCACTTCAACCAGACCTCCGTACTTAGGATGAGTTTTGATCCACACGGATCCTTCAGCTACATCCGTGACCAGAAATGGTCCGAAGTAAGGGCTGTCCAGCGTGTTACGCGGCCATGCCTTGAATCTTGTATGATGTACCAGAATCCAGTCACCAATTCGGTAGATAGCTTCTTTTCTTTTGCGGTTCTTGGTACGATTCTCCTTACTTCTTTTCTTTCCCAGTAGTGATCGGCATAGATCGGCGATCCGTTTTTGCTCGGTGAGCCATTCATCAACTTTAGGATTTCCTTCGCTCGCGCAGGGGAATTCGAAGTTGAAACCTGGCCTCCCTAGGGACAGTTCCGTAGGGGTGAAACCAGTCCTGCTACTCACTTGATTATTCATCAAGTAGATAGCATATGGGACTAGTTTTAGCCAGTTTCGGCTCTTCTCGTTCAGCATCAGAATCCTCATGACTGTTTTGAAACAGCCAATTTGGCGTTCGCACAGAGGATTCTTTGTTCGTAGGTAAGGAGTTCCGAACTGGACTTCCGTACCCATAGCTCTCATGACGCTTCGGTACCAACCAGTAGGGCTGGTAAACCGGATGTCTTGATCGCTATGGATAATCTTGGGTAATCCGTAGACTTGTACCCATCCTTCGAAAATCTCTTTCAATACTCCTTCACCATCCACCTTCTTAGTAAGGGGAAACACTCGGCTGTAGCGACTGAGTCCATCCGTCACCAGGAGGGCGAAGTCATGGCCAGCGAATTTAGGTAACTCCATAAAATCCACGTAGAGGATGGAGTTCATTTGGTTCGGAATCGGGAGATTCCTTACCTCACCACGATCCGCTGCAGTGTTAGCTTTAGCCTTGGTGCAGGGACACTCAGCCATGATCTTAGATAAAATCTTCTTGAGAGATGCATCGCTACTCTTAGCGAAGAAATACTTCTGGAAGAACCAAAGAGTTCTCTCCACCCCAGGGTGACCATCCGTTTTGTGTGCCCATTCCAACATAGTTTCTTCGTAGTCTTTGGGGACACAAATGAGGTCTTCCCTGTATGGGTGAGTTGACGTGCGGGACCATTGTACTCCATCCAGGATCTTTGAGCTCCCAATCGTCAACTGGTCCAAGATGTCCGAGTAATCGGCCGTCAGGTCTTTCATACTCCAGGACATGAGTTTTTCTTTCCTCGTAAAGAGATCGAGATGTTGATCCATCTTGGCGAAAGCTTCTTGGGCCATCATCTCGGTGTCTGCCCCCACCAGGGAATAAAAACAATTCCGTGATAGATAATCACAGAGTTCGTTTTTAATTCCCCGGATGTGGAATGTAGCGAGTCGTAGTTGGCTCAGGTAGACCCACCATCGTCGTAGACGTTTTCCATCTGGCGGTGGTCTTTCCATAAAGTACTTCACGGAATCCTGATCACATAGCCACGTGATGGGATTGGTACCCAGGATCCTGTGTTGACTAGCAAACACTAGAACGCCAGCTAACAGCTCCTGCACGTAGGTGTGATAGTGTGAGCGGGCTGCATTTCACTTCCAATTCCAGTGGCCAAGTGGAACTAGGCGCCATTCTCGGGAGTCATAGTCAGATTTCATGAATCCTTCTGTTGTGACACCTTGAACTCTTAGGCGATAATCAATGTCTTTACATTGATCCGTAGTTAGCTTTTGCCACTGTAGTAATGTCCCTCCTCCTCCAACGTTACTGGCATCCGTGATTAGAATCATCTCGCCGTAGCGTTGGGGTACTCCAAGTACTAGTCATTCTCGGATTTTCTTCTTGACATCTTCGATTGCTTGCTTTTCAATAGGTCCCCAGCGCCACGGAGTCTCCTTCTTGATGAGATCCGTTAGTGGTGCGCTGGCTTCCGTGAAATTTCGGAGATGCCGCCTGTAAAAATTACAGGATCCGATGAATTGTCGGATTTTCTGAACTCCTTCAGCTTTAGACATAGAATCCGTTAGGTCGAAGTCCATCAGGGGCTTCATCTTTTCATCCTGCGGTTTCCACCATCCATCTCCGATGTGGAATCCGAGGTAGTCTGTTTCCGTCTTGAGAAATTCGCATTTCTCCAGCTTGATGCGGAGGTGATTTTCTTGACAGACGGTGTAGATTTCTCGGAGTAGTAGGAGATGGTCATCGATGGTGTTCATCCCTAGGATGACATCGTCGATGTGAGCCTCCAGGACAGCACCACGCTGTAGGAGCTCTTGGACGGCCGGTCGTCGTTTACACAGGGCGATGATTTGATTCATCAGCTCCTGGAACAACGCCGGGGCGTTAGCAATACCAAATGGCATTACCCGCCATTTGTAGACCCGTCCATCCGGAGCAATGAATGCCGTTAGATCTTGGGCACGCTCCGTTAGGTCAATTTGCCAGAAACCGGACCGCTTGTCCATTTTAGTTTTGTATCTGCATCCAGCAGCGGTTTCCACGGTGTTCTCCATCAGGGGCAACGAACCGCTGCGCAGTTTTATTTTCTGGTGGACCTTTTTGTAGTCGACCACCAATCTTTTTGCAGTGCTCTCTGGTTTAGCTACCAGGAAGCATGGACTGCAATGCTTAGGATAGTCCGTCTTTTTGTACTCGTAAACCAAACCGGCCTCCACGCATTCTTTGATTTGGCGAGTAATCTCAGCCATTTCATCTTTTGATGCTGGGTACGGTCGACATCGAACTCGATCTTTGAGAAATTCTTCTCTTAGTTCTAGGTCCATGGTCACGAGTTTCTTCACCGATCCGGGTGGAGGTAACGGACCAAAAATGTCAGAGAAATGCAGGATGATTTTCTTGATCCTCTCGTCAACATCCATTTTGTTGAGCGAAATCTTGAGGTCTTCAGATGCGTGTAGATTGGACGCACCTAATTCTTGTTTCTTAGATTTTTCATCTTGCTCCGTCAATTTCTTGAGGGCTAGGACCTGTTCGAGGTCCAAAATCATCTGATTCTCTTGGTGATCAATTTTCTTCTTTTCTTTGACTTTCTTTCTTAGTCTCCTGATGTCTTTCCGGCGTAATTGATCTTTTCTTTCTTCTTTCTTTTCTTCTTCTCCTTCAATTTCTTGTTCCAATACTTCGTGTAGTTCGTGAAGCATGACCAATTCTTCGCCGACATCGAAATACGTCCCATCTTCTCCGTCGTACTCGTCTAGGTAGACCATGCTTTTCCATTTTTCTTTTAGCTCCTGTCTTTGGAGTCTGTCAATTTGATTTAGTAGAAGGAGACGAGTTTCTTCCAAATCTTCTTTTGAAGAAGGGAACGAATTTTTACTCGGGCGTGCGTGTAGGAGACGGAGTTCACGTTCGTCTCCTTCGCTCGTCATCGATTCTAGTGGGACGGAAACGTGTGAAAGAAGTTTTTCGGGGTTAGGAGTTTCGGAAGGGGTCGAAGGAGCCTCTAGAGGTTCTACTTCTTCCAAGAACAGGTTGGCGACCAAGTCGTCGTAGTCCATAGTGGTGTAGGAGTCGTTCGAAAAGGGTATAGTCGACTCGGAAGGAGCTTCGGATATACTTCCGCCTTCGTCGGAGGTTTCTTCGCTCTCTTCTTGAGTTTCTCTTGCCTCTTTCGGACTTTCTTGAACCACTTCTTCGACTTGAAACTTAGGCGTCTCGAACTTGTACTCTTCCTTGCTCTCGTCCACGTCCGGAAACCTTTTCATCATCTCTTCTTTTCCGTACCCACGGTGGTGCTTTAGCACGAACTTCTTTATCTCCTCAGACACGTTTTCCATGGGGTTAGAGGACACGTTCTTGCCCGAGACTAGGTACATAGCGGTTCGCCAACGGGGCTTTGGCAAAACCTCTTCTTTTGGGTTAAGTCGGTAAAGAGGAACGTCAGGTAAGAGCAACTTTGTCACCGTCAACTTTTCGAGTATAGGCCCCCATAGCTTTTCTTTTTCTTCCCACTTCTTCCCTTCGGGAATAACCAACGCGACCGTAGCTTGGTCCACCTAAACCTTTACCAACCTGTGGAGTATTTTTGAGAAAGGGGGGTTGGCGTAGAGCATCTTCCAAGCTCCCAACTTTCCCCAGTCATACCACCACGTGTTGTTGGTTTTGGGAGTACAAAAGTACTCTGCGTCGGCGTTCTCTTTGGACGCAAAGAGTTCGACAAAGTCGCCGTTACACGTGTTCGGGTTAAGGCCAAGTTCTCGAAACGCGTCACGCTTGGCGGCGGAGTCGAGAGTGTAGTTCTCCGTTCGGTGTAGGCTCAAGGTAGCGAGGATACTCTCTTGCTTCACCTCGCTATAGAGTGCCAACAGAAAACTCTTGAGAGTCTTGAGCGTAGGTCTTGGACACTTTGTCTCCTTGAGGGGTATTGCTTCCCATTCTTGCTCTTCGTTCACCACCAACAAGTGAGTGGGCTCTTGAAGGGATAAATATTTTATCCACTCGTTTTGCGCAAAGAAGTCCGTCCCCAATACGGCTTCAAAGGCGTCGGTGTCGAACGCTTGAAACTTTTGAAGTACCTTTCGGTCCCCCACTTGTACTTCTCCTTCTATCTCGCCTTCGGTGAGAGTGACTCCCCCTTCTCCCGTTTTTACCCCACAAATATTTTTGGGAACTAGGTCCTCGTAGTTTAAGAACCTAGAGGAGACTAGGGAGATTGTAGCGCCGGTATCAAGGTATGCGTCCACCCATACACCATTGATAGCGACCCTCAATAGGTAGCAATACCTCGGTGCGTCGTCTCGGTGTCCACCTAGGCTCCCCCCTGCGTTTGACCCGCCAGAAAGTCCTTGAGGTTCTTAGCTTGCCTTTCGAGCTTGAGAACTCTTTTTCGCTTTTTTTCTCGCTCTCCTTCCGTCAACTCTTCCAAGCGTTTCTTCTCTTGAGGCTTTCCTTTGTCTTCATCTTTTCCTTTGCCTCCTTTTCCTTCGTTTGCCTTTCCTCCGTTCGCTTTTCCTCCACTTCCTTTTTCTCCTCCTTTCGCTTGGTCCTTTCCCCCTTTGCCTTGACCTTTCTTCGTTTGCTTTTGCTCTTCTTCCCTCGCGTCAAGGCTGTCTTGCCACGCCTTGTCTCTTACGTTGTGTTTTGTCCCACAATCGGGGCAAAACACGGTGGCGAAGAACTTGGGCGCGGTGGAGTTGTCCTCCTCGATTTCCCTTCGCCAATACCACTGCCCTTGGCCTTGTCCTTTGCCTCGTCCACCTTTTCCACGGCCACGACCGCCACCACCACGGTTGCCGTTTGCTTGTCCTCGTGCTTGTTGGAAAGACACGAAGCCCTCCTCACATAGCGAGTGGGCAAAGGCTTCTTCTTGGTTCATAGGGGCGTTGGAGTCGGCGTTGGTGTTGCCGTCTAGCCACTTGAGTTGAACCATCGAGTGCAAGTTCTTCAAAGTAGCGTCGGACTTTCTCTGGAGGGCCAACTCGTAGAGGAGGTCAACGAGAGAGTTGGAAGTGTGTATTCTAGACAGCCTCTCGGGAGTAGCACGTATTTCGTCCATGGTTTCGGGCGGAACACGAGGTAGGAGGTGTAGGAGGGCTTTGGAGTCGTCGTAGTAGGACGTAGCCAATTGGTCCGTAAGCGTAGTAAACTTTAGGACGTATTGGGCTATGTCCGCGGTTGTAGGGTATTCCTTCAACCGAGGGATACACTCTATCTCTTGAATAAGCTCTAGGTCGGTAACGTAAGTAGGGTAGAGCTTTTCGAGCGTAATAAGGAACCTTACCCAAGAGTCACTTTTCTTGAGTGCCCCCGAAACCACTTCTTTTACGTCCTTGTTATCACAACCGTTGATAACAAGGTCCGCTTTGGCTCTTTCGTTGAGGTCTTCTTGTCCCGTCGACCTCAAGAACCTCAAAAAATCTTCGGCGTAAAAGTCGAGGTCTCTACCCGAAAACTTGGGTAGTTTGGTTTCGGTTTGGGGTTTGAAAAAAGCTTTGGTTCCTCTACCGGTATGTGGCACCGGTTGTGTGGGGTCGGGGAGTAGCGCCATAGGCGCTAGTGGACCGAGTCCTAGGGCGAGGGCTTGGTCGAGGGTGTATACTTCGTAGGTAGTGCTAAAGCACGCCACGGCTTTGGGTGCTTTGGTACGGGGTACAAAGGGCGACTTGACTCCAGGAGGCACACCGGCAAGCCCGGTGCACACTCGGGTTAGAGGCGAGGGTTGGTAGGGTACACAAGGGTTAGATGTTAAGTTAGCACTAGTCCTATTTTCTAAGTTTTCAAGACTACCCTTGAGTTGTTGCAAGGTCGACAAAAGGATAGTGCTCTCTTCCGAAGAAGGAGAGGCTTCGAAAACATGAGTCCTTTTGGGAGCTTGAGGCTCAGAGAAAAACTTAGGCTCAGCAACTCCGGTAGGCACTCCATGAACAATAGGTTTTCCAGGGATAGGGGGTTGAGGCATAGTGGCGTAAGTCACATTAGAACGCCATGGCACAGATTGGAAAGGATTAGTCGAAGACGATGTGGTCCCCGACTCATGAGTCTGTGGGGCATTAGTGAATGAACCTTCATGGTGTTCGACTTGTTGAACCATTTGTTGCAACCGACCACTCTGGTTGAGCAACGATAGGACCTCCATAGCATTCGCTAGCTCAGCTGTCGTCATGTTATTCGCTGAAGGCACTGGGCGTGGAGCTATAGCTTCAGCATACTCAGGACATGTAGGCGCAGGAAAACGATAGGCTTCGAATCGAGATCCGTCTAGAGGTACTTCTGGGGTTCCAAACCCGGCCATGGTAGGCGCGACTAGTTCCTCATCGGAGACCGGTATCATGACTTGCACGTCGTTTTCAGAAGCACCCGTAGCTTCTAGGCTGCTTGGAGTTCTCACAGGGTCCATCTCAATTTTTCAGACTCGATTTTTTGAGTTCAGGAATTCTTCTCCGTCCCTTACTAAATTTCCACGCTGGAATTGAATCGAAATTAAATCCAAGGGATACTGGATTTAGGCAGAGCAGGTTTTCTCTGCTACCAGTTAGATTTGGCACCCTCCTCAACAACAGCAAAGTAATGGGCTCATAGTATTGTAGTCTTCCAGCTTAGTCCATAGCAAAAAAAGGACTATGAAACACAATCATTATTTACACTCCTGTTCACTCCTTACCTCTCTTCCACTCTCACCATACAAATATGCCTCTTGTAGTAAAATACACCTAGTTAGGACTTACCTAGGAAGCACCACGTGCTCCCTGGTGTCGCCGCCAGGCGCCTCTCCTCTATCTATCTCTCTTCTCTCCTCTTGTGTTTGGGGCTTGGCTTAGGCCTAGGTATATTCTTGGGATCCCCCAATACATGAAACATGCTTGGGACCCACCAAATAGGCATTAAAATACATGTAGAAGTAGGGACAACCATGGAAAAGGGTTGTAGAGTAAATAGAGGCCCCTTGAAAGTGCTGCCCTGGGTCGTTGTGGATGCCGGAGGGCTCGGGGCCGGCAAGACCAGTGGGGCAGGCACGCGAGGAGTCTCCCTGGATGTTGTTATTGGGGTTGGAACCGGATACACGAACACCAACGGAGGCGAGAGCAGCGACAACAGAGGCAAGGTCCATGCTGATTGTGGTCCGGCAGAAAATCCCAGTCTATGAAGAAAATTGAGGGGAATTATTCTAAATACATCTGAGTGTCCAAAACTGTCCGAATGAATTTAAATAATTCATTTATGTAAAATTGTCGGCCGATCTGGCCCGCGAGCGCGCGTCAGCGGCAAATGGCGATTCCAGCTAAAATAGCGGAATGCGGCGGATTTACGGGAAATGGACCGCGGAATCAAATCCGGCATATCAGAAATATATAGGAAATATCCTGTGACTGAGCTGCGAGGCGGCAATTCCGCCGAAGCAAAGAAAATGACCAAAATGTAGCCAATCTGGGCAGAATGTCTGAAAATCTGAGCAGATGGGGCTAGCCGCACTTACACTCCCCCTCCAAAAACACACTGGGGTGTGTCGCTACGTCAACGAAGAACGTAGTGCGGGTAAGTCCCAGAAAAACATAGAAATGTAGCCTCGATGAGGCGAAATCTGCTTGATCTGACCTGATTTGGGCTGAATTGGCACTGAATCAGGCTGGATGAACCTGAAATGAGACAGAATGAGAAGTGACGAACAGTCCTCCGTGCAGTAAAACATTAGGTCACGGGCTAAAAAGCATGTAAACGTATCGAGAATCGATACCAAACCATGCATTGGTTGAGAATGAGGTAGATTATTGGTGAATTGAGTGGGGGATCAAGAATTGGAGTGACATCTCAGCGCTCTGGCACAGTTTCGCTGTCGCGGGCACGCTACGGTGTCCTCGCCGAACTCTACATCGTGTTATCCCGCTTTTCTCGTTCTGAAAAGTACAGCATGTGGCTCAGATTTGGCGCATCTGGTGGATGATCACAAGATTCAGCAAAATGAGAATGAATTCGGGCAGAGATGAAGGGGATTGAGGAATCACCGAGAGGTTAAACAAATACTGACGCGTTCCCGTGGGGGGGCCGGCCACGGGACGCTGCGGTGACACGCACAGGTGAGCAGGCAGGCAAGGCACTACGCTCACAAGGGCATCAATACGCCTGTGTCATGTGACAAAGCGTTTCAGAATCCTTGCCACTCTGCAAAGAGGGAACGAAAGTATGTACAGCAACACATCAGGATATGTACACATGGGGTTAAGACTGGACTGGGGTAAGGGCATCAAGGGACAATAGACACTCAGTCCCGACTCATATCCCAATCCCAGGTCCGACCCTCTCAGTGGCTGATGGGGGCGGGGGCTCAAACACAACCCATGCCCTGCTCAGTCCGGACCCTGAAACCCTGCCAATGGGAGAGGTGTCCCGCACAGCCACAGTCGAGTTCCTGGGAACCAATGGGTTCCAAGGCCAACCGACAGTGGCTCCCTATGCTCCCTTAACGGCAGGTCCCAACTCCACTCTGAGCCAGAGATATGGCCCCGCCATTATCACCCAGGAGTTGGTAGCTGAAAATGGGCTGTTTCAGCCCAAACTGAGATTGGCTTGAAAAACTCCAAAATTGACCCCTCGTCCGGACCTGCCAGAGGTAGGGACGAGGCAACTGACCCTATGCCCTTCGAGTACGAACTCCCTGGAGCCCTCACCCAACCTGGTTCCCTCTGAGGTCCCGGCATCAGGGCAACACGGATGAGTCAAGTGGGGTCATGATGCCAAAATCACCAAAATTGGCGTCATTCCCACGCGCGGCTCGCTCGGCCAAGGTGAGGCCAATGGCTCACAGGGTAGGAGGCAGGACCTAGGACGTATATCTGAGTGTACAACTTGGATTTAGGTCCGGGCTCCCTATGGGCTTAGAGAAATGGGGCCGCCAATTGACCACACGGAAGGGGGAAATTGGGGTCCCAAAATTGGGTCATCTTGGCTGCTTGAAATGAGCCAAAATTCGGTGTGCTCCCAATAGTATATCTCCACGCCGGCTTGGAGATCGGATCCGCCATTCCATACGTGATCCACCGGGAGTCCAACGGAGACTCCCATGCCCTTGGCTCTCAAAGATCTCCATGCCACTCGGCGTGGTGACGATCCCAATTGGGTCCACAAATGCAAAAATGGCAAAATTGCCCATACTCAATTTGGCCTAGCGCCTTGACGAAGGCGGCTCCGCTTCGCCCACGTGGTGTGTGGACCATGGGGACCATTACCCATAACACCCATGTCATATATGGTCCATTGGTCCATGCGTCCGGCGTGCACGAAGGTTAGAACATGGGGCACGGCGGGCAGCAAAAGTGGAAAAATGCTCAAAGTGGCCAAAATTGCGCACGCTCATGGTTAGGGCAAATGAGGCACGTGCCCGACTTGGACCAGAGTGTGCCATAGGATTGATGTCAAGTCATATGTGTCCAACATATCTTTGGGGCGTCGCCCAACTCCTCCGGTATTGGGAATGGCAGGGTCGCCAAGTGAGCCCATGATTTGGGATAGTCCCAAATCGCCAACATGGCGGCCACGGTATGCCAAGCCTAAGAGGAGCTATTCGCCGGGTCCAAGATATGTTGGGCACCGAAGTATGTACCCTCATATCATACTTGGGTCATGATGTCAATTGAGCGCAACGTTGAGATATACGTTCGCCACTTGACATCATGACGAGC
Source organism: Eutreptiella sp. 'Long Island Sound 2002' (assembly GCA_964036045.1). NCBI lineage: Eukaryota > Euglenozoa > Euglenophyceae > Eutreptiales > Eutreptiaceae > Eutreptiella > Eutreptiella sp. 'Long Island Sound 2002'. The sequence goes on along the minus strand of OZ038380.1, from coordinate 181,117,910 downwards.
CAAAAATGGCAAAGTTGGCACAAAGACACACAAAAGTGCATTAAAAGGTGCACAATTATATTATAATATCTTTGGCTCGGTTCGTGCAATCAACTAATCCTTCTAAACACGATGACTTGACACCAATGACCTTCGATCCCACGTATGTGCTCCACTTGGGGCGCCTTGAAAGGTTACGAGCGCTGCTTCCCAAGTGGGCACACGAAAATATGGAAAAATGTAAAATACACACCTTGCTCCCAACGCATCGCTTCGGGATCACCACACAAGCTTCCCTTCACGAAGGTTAGGCTTGCAATTGACCGTAGGGAGTACGGAGAAGGGGCTTGCACAATATGAGGTCCATTGGCGGGCTTGTCTTGGAGCAATGGGCCCGCCAAATGGGCACGCAACACAACACATGGCACATACCAAATATTGCCCAAAAATGTAGCTCCCACCACGATATGTCATGCCCCTCCAAGGGCATAACTTTGTGTCAATCGCTCATAGGAACTCAAGGAGAGTTCCTATGCAACACCAACACTTGCGCGCTACACTCGAAAGTTATCTTAACGCACGCAATATCATGGTCATAGAGTTATAACGCAAACTCTACCCTCTTGACCATGATCCATTACACTAGCGCGCATGTGTAGAAACGCAAGGCATATGAAGCTTCCTAAATTACGTCGGGAGTATTGTGAATACATCCCACGTTTTCTTATCGTCAATACTCGCATGCGGCACGAGATATGACCTTCACAAGTGGCCTCACGAATCAACTTTGTTTTGCCCATATCTTTAAGACAAATGGAGGGCAGGATAAAAGGGAAGTTGATTCGTGCATACGGAAGCACGTAGGTCCACTCGAAAGAGGTCAAATCAAGTGCGGGGATGTCGAAGTCGAAAATCCGATTTCGACATCCTGAAAAATTCGGATTAAGGTTGCGAGTATTAATTATGAAAATTGCGGAAGCATCCGTGCAGTTCCTGGCGACTTTGGAGCCTTCGTGACGGATAACGTTAAAATTTCCATTATAAACAGTTAAACTGGCGGTTACGGTAAAGTCGCGAACCAACCGCCAGCAGTCAAAACAGTGAGTATCGGAACGGAAGCATAAAAATTGACGGAAACAATATGAAAATAAAACCCTGTTGATTCCTGATGTTCTGATACACAAATCTCCGCTGGCGGTGCATCGGATGCCGATGCGGGGCTTCACGGCACGGAACACGCCGTGCATGGGGTTAGTGGACCGGAGACCGGTTGTATGCCGTAACCTGGCCATGGGGTTCTGGGTACCGCTTCACCCCCCTCCTTAGAGCAAACCCTGGGGGGGCTCGATAACACCCACGCATGGCAGCGGGTACCCAGGACCACTTCCTGAAGGGGGGGGGTGTCACATCACACTTCAGTAAGTCACAGTAAAATAGGTATCCCACAGTGGGATAGGTATGCTGCTGCAACAGCTCGTAGCACATGTATAGTATCAAGTATCAAGTCCCGGGTCCTGGCGGCGATTGTTCGGCATGCAAAGGACCCGTTAACCCATACCAGGCGCACCGGGTGCCGGCTGCTACGGTCACCACCACAGTGGCAGTGGCATACACGGCCAACATAGGCGTCACACGACGGCCGAGGTGGCCCCACAAGTCGAGAGCGACCACAAAGATCCGTCAGGCTACCCCAAGCTTCCCAAGGCCCGCCGACTGGGGAGAGTCCCCACGGGTCCTTCCTCGGGCGCACCATGTCCATATCCATACGACGCGAGTCCAGAGTACCATAGTCGAACTCCTTACGAACCCCAAATCGTAAGGGAACTCCTCCTGAAGGGATCGGGCATCAAGGCCGTCTTTTCCCTCGCCCTACTACCACGAAGCGTGGCCATACATGAGGGAGTCCTCATGCAGTGTGGGCGGAGGCGTCGACTCCTCAAACCACCAGTTTCCCAGGCAGACTGACCGAGGTCAGGAGCACCGGAGGCCGCCATCCGAATGCAAGTGCGTCTGCAAATCGGTAGGCTCACACTGGGACTGACAGTGGCGGACCGCTGGGAGTGTAGTCAGGCAACTGGGCTTCCCGCCTGGCGCGATCAGGATCTCCACACATCACAGCGAATAGGGCAACACGGTATCACGGGCACTCAAACAGTAGAATCTGTAATCTAGTACTGGTCCAGGCTGGACCAGGTTGTAAGGATATGTACACGGCGACTCAAGGCGCCTCTGTATCCCGATTCGTGGTGAAAAACAGTCCATCCCTCAGCGATGGGCTGATGACACTTAACATACAGATGCACATATCCTGGAGGGCAGAAAAGCAAGCAACAATTTGAGTAAATAGGCGTGTAAACACACTCAGAACAGAGTGCCAAACCACGCCACGGTCAGGATAAGGCAAATGCAGGAGGATGGACAGGATAACGCCTGAGTTCAGGCATATATAGTCTCGAGACACACGTCGACTGGTCTGGATTCCGCAAATGCCATGGAACCAGACCACACACCAAAAAAATCGCAATGCCGATGACAGCGGCATCCGTTGCGCAACGTCGTATGGGCTTCAAGGCCCCAAGAGCTCAGAATCATGAAGGTCAGTCGCCCTACCTGGTTTCCCAAGGATTCAGCAGGGGGGGGGGGGGGAGTGACGAGTAGAAGAAGAGAGGGGCCATCCTCCTCTGGATACAGCAGGGGGGGGTATATGGCCACTCTGTCACCAAAAGATGGAAGAGAGCAAGCAAGTAAGGGACGATTCGTCGGCCTCACAAGTGCTCATAACACATCAGGGGAGAGCTCAGGGCGCTGATCAGGCACCCCTGGCTGCAATCGCCCGGGTGAGTGCTGCCAAGTCCGAAACGTGGATCTTGGTCTTGTGTCTGCGGATGTACTCCATGAAGGGAGTATTGACCCGCGGCACGAATGAGGAGACGGGTTCCCAGGTGTCGTGGGACGGCCCATAGCCTCGCCAACGAACCTTGAACTCCAGACCTCCGGGTGCCGAGGCCTTCGGACGCTGAGCCAGGATCTTCTCGACAGTATAGTCGTCCTGCTCAGCATAGTCGTCGTCCGAATCGGCCTCATGTTTGGCGTAGTCCAGGGACACATGTCGGCCACGGAGGTCGGGTTCACGCGCACGGAGTTGACTCTCGTGGCGCTCCCGGAACTGTCCGTGACCCACCTTGATGCGGTAGGTGTCCTCGCCAATCCTGCGGACCACCTCGCCGGGTGTGAACCAGGTCTTGGTGCGGTGGGTGCCGATGGGGCGGGGTCTGATCACCCACACCGGGTCTCCCACCCTGAACTTCTGCGCTGTCGAGCTCGGGGCGGACTTCTGACGCTCAGCATGCTCCTTCTCAAGCTGCTGGCGGATGTCCCGCGCCGTTTGCTCTTGCCGCGCGAAGAACTCCTTGGCATCCATAGCCATGCCATCACCAGACAAGGGAAGTCCCCTACCCAGGGGGTCCCTGCCAAACAGAATCTGGTGAGGGGACAAACCGCCCGGAGTGGGGGTGTCATGATGGGCCTTCAGAGCAGGCTACATTTCCTCGAACCAGTTCCGCCGTGGATTGGTGATGTGGATCTTGCGCAGCTTCTCGAACAGCTGCCGTCCAGCCACTTCAGCACGGCCGTTAGACCGGCTGAGATAGGCGACGCTCTTGGCATGACGTATTCCCATGAGGGAACACATAGCCTTGAACCAGCCACCAGTAAACTGGGGCCCTCGGTCACTGCAAATGGTGCGGGGGATGTCAAAGACGGTCAGCCAATGACGAATCATCATGACTGCCACTTCCTTGGCAAGCAACCCCTTTTTGCGTGCCGGAACGGCTACAACGTAGCCGCTGTGGCGGTCCACACAGAGAACCACACAGTCAAAGGTCTCCTTGCCAATGTGCACTTCGGGCATGGAGAAGACGTCCATGGCCACGCTCTCCATGGGCTGGTCAGGAACCGGGGTCCATTGGGGTTCCCCCTTGACGTTCCGGTTATCGGGATTGCAGGCCTGACAGACCGAACAACCCTTCCTGACCCTCTTGATGGCGGTGTAGAGAACGATATGGTCGATCTCGAACCGACGCTGCATGTCAAGAGCTTGCTTCTTGACCCCTGGGTGCAGCATGTGGTGGTGCCAAGCTTCACACAGCTCGAGCACTCGGGACTCTGGGACTAGCAGCTTACCATTCCGGTAGAGCTTGCCATCTTCCTCAGTCAGCCCCTTTGGCCACTTCTGCCCGTCGTCAGGGTCGGTCACAGCCCTATACTCGGCCGCAAAGGCCTCAGACTTGGCGTAATCGTCGGTCCAGTCGTCCTGGAGGCAAGACTCTGGGAAGAGGTGCTTGTCGGACTCTCCTCCCACAGGGGGTGCCGGACCGGGCCTTCCGCCCGCGGCACCCACAGGGGCGAGTACACTGACCGCTCTGCTCACCCTCGAAGCGAGGGGGGCATCTGCGGCCATGACGACGAAGCATTTGGCACCCTCCTCCTCCATCAGGCGCTCCATTTCAATGATCTTCTTGGCTTCAGCGGTCTCAGCCTCATCGCCATGGGCAGAGATATCCTGCATGCCCTTGCTGGCGGGATAGGCCCACCTACTGAGACAGTCCGCCACGGTGTTATCCTTTCCAGGAATATAAACAACCGTAAGGTCGAACTTGGCCAAGGTCTCGTGCCATCTTGCCCGTCGGGAGGCGGGACCTGAGGGGGTGTCCACGTGCTCCTTGTGCCACGACTGCAGACTCTGATGGTCGGTGCAGACGGTGACGGGATGGAGGGCTATGTACCCAGCCCATTTCCTGAGAGCCATGACGATGGCATACGCCTCCTTTTCACGGGGCGTCCACGTCCGTCTCTGGCCTTCCGCCAGGACTCGGCTCCAGAAGGCCACGGGCACGTGCCTCCCATCGTCAAGCACTTGCTCCAACACAGCCCCAATGGCGTAGTCGGAAGCGTCGGTGCGCAGGACGAACCCTCGGTCGGGATCCACGAGGTGCAGACCCACTGCGGATAGCAGCGCCTGCTTCATCCCCTCAAAGGCACGGTCGGACTCTTCAGTCCAGACCAGAGCCTTCTTGGACCCCTTCTTGGTCTCCTCTCGGTTGCCCTTGAGCATGGTCGTCATGGGGGCTGCATACTCGGCATACATCTTGATATACCCCGAGTAGTAGTTGCAGAACCCCAAGTACGCCCGTAGCTCAGAGACCGTCTTGGGCTTTTCCCAGTGCTCAATCGCAGCCACCTTGCCAGGTATGGGCTTTCGCTGCCCGTTCCCGACTACGTGGCCAGCGAAGACCACCTCGCTTACCGCAATGGTGGCCTTGTCACTGCTGCCCGTGAGTTTGTGCCGAACCAGAAGGTCCAGCACTCGAGTGACGTCCCTCTCGTGTGCCTCCAGGAGCTCCTCGTAGCTCATGCTGGGGTCCCCGGACGCGATGATCACGTCGTCCACGAAGGGGTCCGCACAGTCGCGCACCGGCTCAAGCAGGTTCTCCAGCATCCGCTGAAAAGCCGCATTGCCGTTGGTAACGCCCATGGGCATCACCTTCCACTGGAGAGGTCCAAGTGGGGTGCTCATGGCTGTGCAGGCACGGGACTCCTCGGCGAGAGGCATCTGATGATAACCATGTTTCAGGTCAATCACCGTGAAGATCCTCCGCCGGTGTTGTTTTTGCAGCATATCCTCAATGAGGGGCAGCGTATAGCTGTCGTGCTGCGTTTGGGCGTTCAGGCCGCGGTAGTCGACCACGAGCCGCCACTCACCGGCAACCTTCTTGGGGACGACGAAGCAGGGAGAGGCCCACTCGGAGTGGCACGGCTCAAGCCAGCCTCTCTGGATGAAGTCGCGGAGGATCTTCTCCATGGCCTCTTTCCTCTCGCCCCTCAGGGCAAACTCCCGGTGACGATACACACGGGGGTCCTGCTTCAGTCGTATCTTGGCCTCGCCATACGGTCCACGCACCGGTGGGGGGAACACAGGTTTTCCGCTGAAGAAGGTCTCGCCATACTTCTGCTTCAGCCTGGCCCTCAACGCCTGGATCTTGGGGCAGTCATCGGACTCCGCCTTGGCTTTTCCGGGCACTTGAACCACGGAGCTTACTTGAGGGGTAGCTACTCCGCTCGCTTTCGGCTCAGGTGGTCTTCCCAGGTGGCCCAAAGGGCCATCTCTGGTCTTGCCTCGGAACAGATCGCCGTAGGTGGGTGGGTTACCGCCAGGCGGCTCGTCCTGGCTGGACATGTGATCCAGCACCCTCTGTACGAAGGTATTCCCGTCATAGGAACCAGAGACGATGGAGTCCACTTCCCACCAGGCTTTGTCCTGGCCTTTGCCCTCACGCTCATTTCCCCAGTCGTGAAAGGGCTGATCCATATACCCCTGAACCAGATCCCACTCCTCTTCCGTGAGGGGGTCTTCGGAGTCCGATTCTTCGATGTCAACAGGGGGAACCGCAAAGCATTGCCGCCAGGGCTCTGCTATGATGCGGTTGACACACACGAAGTCCGTGGTGTCGGCCTGATCAAGGCCCCCATCCACATAGTGGAATTCTGTTGGCCATCTCTGGGGTGGCATGGGCTGTCCCTTAGCGTCCTGATAGACACTCTCTCCAGCCGGTAGGACGACCTTGTTCAAGGTCATGTTGGTCAATGAGGCTACCCAATGTCGGGTACTTTCCTCTTCGGTGCATCCCATAGGAACAACCAGCACTGCCTTGGAGCGGTCCTTGCGAATCTTCGCTATCGCTCTTGGAATGTCCCAACGGGGGCAGTGGATCCACATCAATCCCTGATGCGGACCCCAGTGCTTCTTCCACGCGGAGTCCTGGGCGCTCCAGTACTTCTCACATACCCGCAGATGGGCGGAGGTTCCTGAAGAGAACGCATCCAGGGCCAGATCCGACGCCCCTAGGTCCGCGACCACTCGGTACGCCACTTCCGGCCTTACGCCGTACTCCTGGTTTGCTGGCCCAGTGGGCTCAGTGTCCAGCGCGGCCACTTCGAGCTGATTGCGTTCGGGGTGGATCCATTGGCATTCCACATGGTGCTCAGGTGACGAAAGCCACGAGAGTTGGTCGTCCTGGTACAGGGTCATGGAAGCTTGGGCCGGGAGGACGCCGGAGTCCGTCTCCATCATGAAGTCGTACCCGACGATCATGTCCCAGTCCATCTCGGCCTCGTAGAAGCTACCATGCAGGAGGATTTCCTTGCCGAGGTCTGGGCGGCTCAGTTCACGATGGTTCACGAACTGCAGCCCAATGGCCGCTTCCTTCGTGCCTCCCACCATGTACTGGCCGTTCGCCACCTTCAGCCTGACAGGTTTCCGACTGTCGGTCAGACACTCTGGTGGAAGTAGGCCAGCCTTGACCAGGCTGACTTGAGCTCCCGTGTCGACCAACACGTCGAAAACCTTTTCCACTTCCCCGCATAAGGCACGGACCTTAAGATGCAACTGCCGCTCGCGACCGACACGGCGCACGGCGTGCAAACTCAGGATCTCCGGCCGTTCCAGAAGCTCCACAAGCGACTGGTGCAGGTCGTGGACAATGGGCTCAGGCTGCCCATCTGCAGCATCCAGCTGCGGTCCGGGTGATCCTCCGATACTCTCGGATAGATCCTGTAGTACATCAAACACGTTCTTGGTCGCGAAGGACGGACGGGTGCAAGGGTTCGTGCCTTCACTTGCCCTCACCCCGCCTCCGAGACTGGGCGCCAGACCGGGCCTTCCGCCCGCGGCAGTCCCCTTGTGTTTACCGACTCCCGACAGGGATGGTTCGGCGCTTCCCACGTCACCATCCTGCGACCGCCCTAGCTGGGGCCCTTGGCTGCAGGGGCTCCGCTAGGGGGCGTCGGTTGTGGAAGAGGGGGTGTTCTCCTCGGCCTCAACGTCGTTGATGCCCTTCTTTCTTCCCCCTTTACCTCCTCCTTTACCCTTCTTGTCCTTGTCCTTGTTCTGGTCATTCTGGTTGTTCTCCTTGTTCTTGTTGTCCGACCTGGGGACCCAGTTCCGCTTGATCTCCTGGATCTCCTTGGCCAACTCGGTTCCCACCGACGACATCAGCTTGGCCAGCTCTTCCTTGTCCACCTCCATCTTGGCTTCCCGGATACCCGCGGGCGCACGCTTCTTCGACCCGTGCGCCTTCTTGTAAGCCTCCGTGTCGGCCTTGTGGACGGGGCATGTTCGGTGGTCATGGTTGAAGCCTTTCTTCCTCCCATAACACACGAAACAGCCCTGCGGGTGAGCTCGTACGAACTCCCCAAAGGACAGCGGAGGGTCGCCAATACGGCGAGGGTCCCTCTTCTCCTGTTTCTTCCAACCTGGCTGCAGGGGCTTCCAGTTTGCTGGCTTGGTCCCCGCGCTCAGGTTCTTGGCCACGAAGGCACACACGGCCATTTCAGCGGGCTCATCGTCGTCGTCATCGTCGACAAGAGTCTCATCGCCGCCGGCTCCCGCTGGGTCCATGGCAGATTCCCCGCCAGGCCCCTCGCCAACGTAGTTGACGTCGCGGTCGCCGGGCCTCAACCCGCGGGTGTGGTGGAGGTTTCGGTACTCCTTGAGTACTTCCTCGCCAACCCACTCCAGGATCTCGTCGCAGCTCATCCGCGCCGGGATGGGCTGCAGACGGATGGTCTGGCCGCTCAACTCACAGTCGTCAAGGCGCCAAATCGCGGTCTTCTCGCGATCGCCCGAGACGGTGATGAGAAGAGCGTTCCGCAGGGAGTGCCGTTTGACATCCCGGGCCACGTTCTTCTTCGCCCAACTCACCACGTTCGTATGATACTCCTTGGGGAGCATCATCTTGACCGTGTGGTTGGACTTGGCCCTCTTGGATTCCTCCTTGGTGACCCTCTTGATCCATGCTTCCGGTAGCATGGAGAGCAGGCGAGCCTGCTCGTCACCCTCATTCCAATCCTCCACGTTGCGGCGGAAGAGGGTGTATTTCCCTCGGAAGTCACGCCATTCCCGTAGGCGGATCTCCCGTCCATCATGCTCAAGCTTGATGGACTTCCAGCGCTTGGCAGCCACCTGCGGAGCGTCCACCCGCTCCTGCTCGTTGAGCCACTTCTTGGCGTCCTTGAGGGTCTTGATTTTCCCCTCCTTGGTCGCCACGAAGTATAGCTCGCCGAGCACTTCCGGCAGGCGGTACCTGAACCGTTTGAAGACATATCTCTCCGCATCCGCGGGAGGTTGGTCTTCAGTGACGGCCAGCCCCCAATCGTCCAGCTTCTCCAAGAAGCGGTCGAGGTTGAGGGGGTTGCCGTCGTACATGGGGGGCTTGATGTCCTTCAAGTCTTCCCACACGGCGGCGTCCGCGGCCTTAGAGACCATGAACGCCGGCCGCGAGGTCGACCGAGGTTCCCATCGGCCTCGCCCACGGACTCCCACGGCCGCCACGTCCATCTCCTCCATGGAATCCCTGTGGCTACGCCGCGGTTCCTCCACGTACGCTGAACCGAAGTGTTCACGCCGTACTGCATCCATGTACGCATCCTCATCACGGCGCCGGCGGCTGCGTTCAGCGGCCTCCCGTCGTACACCACGCGGCGGGCTGATGTCGAACTCCTCCAGGTCCAGGTCCAGGTCCAGGTCCTCCCCTTCACCGACATCCCACTCCACGTCTCCTCTGGGGACCTCATCCCTGAGTCCACCATAACGTCCTCCAGCCCTGGGGATTGGCGCCGGGGCTGGTGGCGGGCGTCGGGGGCGTACAGGCGTCCGCGGTGGGGCACGGCGGTTGTGGTAGTCCGCGCTGAGCCACTCATCGCGCCATTCCTCACTGCCACTGCCGGGCGGCACGCGATCGTTGCGGCGGCCCGCGCTGTGGTGGGAGGGGGCGGTGAGAGAGGGGGCACTGGCGCTGGGGCGACTCCTGGGGGCTCCGCCGGGGGCGTGGGGTCTGCCTGGACCTGGTCCGGGTCCCCAGCCGTCGTCCGACGAGCCAGACTCCAGGGGTGGGTGGTCGCTGCCGACTCTCCCACGGGCTTCCAGCGCATCCAGCCTCTCCTGCAGGCCGCTGACGACGTTGGTCAGCGACTTGGTCTCGGCCCTGGCGATGTCCAGGTCCTTCTGCGCGCGCGCGGCGACCGTGGAGATGCGAGCCGTCTCGCTCTTGCCCGTGTCCACCTCCAGCTCGAGCAACTGGACTCTCCTGCGGAGGTAGACAATCCACCACCAGGTGGCATCCGGGTCGCCGTTCCCTGGTGGGTCGTCGGGGTCCCCAGGGGGTCCTCCAGGAGGGCCTCCGCCGGGTCCGCCCGGTCCAGGGGGTCCTCCCCCGCCAGGTGGTCCGCCTCCCGGGGGTCCACTGGGTGGGCGTCCTCCAGGGGGTCCTGAAGGTCCTCCGCCAGGGGGTCCCGGTGGGTCTCCGCCCGGTCGCCTCGGTGGGTCCGAGGATGGGCGCGTGATGCCGAACTCCATGTCGTCATCTTCGTCCATGTCGCCCCACCTGGGCGTCTCGGTCACGGAGGACTCGGAGCTCTGGTAGGGAGGAGGGGGATCCTCATCCTCACCTTCCATGGGGACGTCTCCGCCACCTCCGCCCGTCCAAGCCACCACTTGGCGATGTCGACGGCCTCGTTCATCCCCGTCACTGGCGGTGAAGAAGGGGTCACTGTCGTGGGGGTGCCCACCCGCTGGCCTCCGCGGCCTCTCGGGGGTCTTCCCCTTGCCCTTCCTCCGTCGACGGGCGGTGGTGCTACCGCTCCCACTGCTGCCCGTGTCCGCCTCATCCAGCTTCATCCTGGAGGAGGCGTCCCCTTCGAAAAGCCTTCGAAGGGTCTCCACTCGCGATCCTCCCGGGGGAGTCTCGTGGCGGAGTTTGGCCTCTGCCTCCTCCATTGCGGCGGCGGTGGCTGCGGCAGCTCGCGCCTCGGCCTCTTCCCGAGCACGAGCCGCCTCGGCTTCCCGGGCCTGCAGCAGCTGCGCCTTCTGCGCCTCCAACGCCGCCAGCTCCGCCTCCGTCTTGGCCTTCTCCTCAGCGACCTTCCGTCGCGCGGCTTCGATGGCTTCCTTCTTGGCGGCGTCCTCCTGGGCCTTAGCCGTCGCTGCGGCATGGGCCCTTTCCTCCGCCTCCTTCTTTGCCCTCTCTTGGGCAAGCGCCTCCCCCAGCGCCTTCACCTCGGCCTCCTTGCAGGCAATGGCCTCCTGCGTCAGGCGGGCTTCCTCGTCGGCTGCCGCCAACTCACCGTTGACCTGGGCAGTTGCTGCGCTGTGGGCGGCTACGGCCGTGAGACCAGCCGCGATGGCCGCCACGGTCTGGTTGTGGATGGCCATGCCATGTGCCCACTGCGCAGCTTCCTCCTGGGCGATGCCGGCGGCGCCCTCCACAGCAGCGCTGTACTGCTTGGCCCGTTGCCGGGCAACCCGACGGTTGCAGGGCACCCCACAGGCGCGCTCACAGGCGCGCGCCACGTCCCTTTCGGGAGCGACGCTGCTGCTGGAGCTGGCCTGGTCGGCCGGCGTCCTCCCGCGGTGGGCCGACTCGATGTCGCTGCTGGGGCCTGCTGAGGCCTGCCGGGCCTTCAGGAGCAGCGAACGGGGCTTGGCCTGGGTCTGCTTGGCGACTTGGATGTAGTCGCCAAGGGTGGTGGAGCCGGGGTGGCGTCCACCATTGGGCCGTTGGGGACTGGGGGCTGGGGTTCCGCCCTTGGCGCCTTGGGCGGCTTCGGCAGCCAGGGACTCCTGGTACTCCCGCCACCTCCGGTCCCTCTTCCTGTCCCCGGCGGACCGCTTCTCCGTCCCCGGAGACGCGCTGCTGCTGCCCTGCAGCCTGCGCTCGCTCCCCGGTTCCGGGAACTTCCTCTCGATCACGTCCCACAGGGAGACGTTGATCGAGGCGCCCGACGGGTAGGCGTTGGGGTCCTCGTCCTCCTCAATCCCGTCGGGGCGCAGCCCTTCCCCGGGCCTGTCCGGCCGGGTCCACGCCCTCCAGCGCCTCTGCTGGTGGCGGTACTCGTACCCCTCTGCCCGCAGCCAGTCCTCCACGGCCTGCAGGCGGTCGGGGGCGATGTCCGTGCGGAGCTCGAAGCTCCTGGGCATGCCCCCTTCGCACTGGGGGTTGCTGTGGCGGTAATGCTGGTCCCAAACCAACCCACGCAGCAGGCGTGCTGCATGGGGGTGGGGCCGCGGCCACGTCCTGCCCGCTTCCTGCCAATTCACCATGGCAGCGGGGGCGTAGATGGTCTTGAAGTCCTTGATGTGCACTCGTTCACCTCAACGAACTGGTTGTGGTTGTTGGGGAGGGTGCTGCAGCACTGGATTGGAAGTGCGGCTGGTGCTGGTCAGCCGGTGGTTGTGGAGGTGGTTGACGCGGCCTTGCTGGTCGGCCGATGGGACTCCGGGTCGGCCGATGGGGCTGATGCAGGAGTCCTGGTCTGTGCACCTCTTCCACGGGCGCTGCGCGGTCAGGACGATGTTCTGGACGGCGCTGCGGGCTCCGTGACGAACTCGGCGCTGTCGCTGAGTGGCGCTGCGAGCTGCTGCGCTGCGCTGCGAGACGCTGCGCTGCGCTGCGAGCTGCGAGCTGCGCCGCGCTGCTGCGACGCGCTGCTCGGGGTCTGTGGCCCCGAGTGGCACGCGAGGGTTGGGTAACCCCGCGGCGGTGAAACGCTTTTGACGCGTTCCCGTGGGGGGGCCGGCCACGGGACGCTGCGGTGACACGCACAGGTGAGCAGGCAGGCAAGGCACTACGCTCACAAGGGCATCAATACGCCTGTGTCATGTGACAAAGCGTTTCAGAATCCTTGCCACTCTGCAAAGAGGGAACGAAAGTATGTACAGCAACACATCAGGATATGTACACATGGGGTTAAGACTGGACTGGGGTAAGGGCATCAAGGGACAATAGACACTCAGTCCCGACTCATATCCCAATCCCAGGTCCGACCCTCTCAGTGGCTGATGGGGGCGGGGGCTCAAACACAACCCATGCCCTGCTCAGTCCGGACCCTGAAACCCTGCCAATGGGAGAGGTGTCCCGCACAGCCACAGGCGAGTTCCTGGGAACCAATGGGTTCCAAGGCCAACCGACAGTGGCTCCCTATGCTCCCTTAACGGCAGGTCCCAACTCCACTCTGAGCCAGAGATATGGCCCCGCCATTATCACCCAGGAGTTGGTAGCTGAAAATGGGCTGTTTCAGCCCAAACTGAGATTGGCTTGAAAAACTCCAAAATTGACCCCTCGTCCGGACCCGCCAGAGGTAGGGACGAGGCAACTGACCCTATGCCCTTCGAGTACGAACTCCCTGGAGCCCTCACCCAACCTGGTTCCCTCTGAGGTCCCGGCATCAGGGCAACACGGATGAGTCAAGTGGGGTCATGATGCCAAAATCACCAAAATTGGCGTCATTCCCACGCGCGGCTCGCTCGGCCAAGGTGAGGCCAATGGCTCACAGGGTAGGAGGCAGGACCTAGGACTTATATCTGAGTGTACAACTTAGATTTAGGTCCGGGCTCCCTATGGGCTTAGAGAAATGGGGCCGCCAATTGACCACATGGAAGGGGGAAATTGGGGTCCCAAAATTGGGTCATTTTGGCTGCTTGAAATGAGCCAAAATTCGGTGTGCTCCCAATAGTATATCTCCACGCCGGCTTGGAGATCGGATCCGCCATTCCATACGTGATCCACCGGGAGTCCAACGGAGACTCCCATGCCCTTGGCTCTCAGAGATCTCCATGCCACTCGGCGTGGTGACGATCCCAATTGGGTCCACAAATGCAAAAATGGCAAAATTGCCCATACTCAATTTGGCCTAGCGCCTTGACGAAGGCGGCTCCGCTTCGCCCACGTGGTGTGTGGACCATGGGGACCATTACCCATAACACCCATGTCATATATGGTCCATTGGTCCATGCGTCCGGCGTGCACGAAGGTTAGAACATGGGGCACGGCGGGCAGCAAAAGTGGAAAAATGCTCAAAGTGGCCAAAATTGCGCACGCTCATGGTTAGGGCAAATGAGGCACGTGCCCGACTTGGACCGGAGTGTGCCATAGGATTGATGTCAAGTCATATGTGTCCAACATATCTTTGGGGCGTCGCCCAACTCCTCCGGTATTGGGAATGGCAGGGTCGCCAAGTGAGCCCATGATTTGGGATAGTCCCAAATCGCCAACATGGCGGCCACGGTATGCCAAGCCTAAGAGGAGCTATTCGCCGGGTCCAAGATATGTTGGGCACCGAAGTATGTACCCTCATATCATACTTGGGTCATGATGTCAATTGAGCGCAACGTTGAGATATACGTTCGCCACTTGACATCATGACGAGCCAAAAATGGCAAAATTGGCACAAAGACACACAAAAGTGCATTAAAAGGTGCACAATTATATTATAATATCTTTGGCTCGGTTCGTGCAATCAACTAATCCTTCTAAACACGATGACTTGACACCAATGACCTTCGATCCCACGTATGTGCTCCACTTGGGGCGCCTTGAAAGGTTACGAGCGCTGCTTCCCAAGTGGGCACACGAAAATATGGAAAAATGTAAAATACACACCTTGCTCCCAACGCATCGCTTCGGGATCACCACACAAGCTTCCCTTCACGAAGGTTAGGCTTGCAATTGACCGTAGGGAGTACGGAGAAGGGGCTTGCACAATATGAGGTCCATTGGCGGGCTTGTCTTGGAGCAATGGGCCCGCCAAATGGGCACGCAACACAACACATGGCACATACCAAATATTGCCCAAAAATGTAGCTCCCACCACGATATGTCATGCCCCTCCAAGGGCATAACTTTGTGTCAATCGCTCATAGGAACTCAAGGAGAGTTCCTATGCAACACCAACACTTGCGCGCTACACTCGAAAGTTATCTTAACGCACGCAATATCATGGTCATAGAGTTATAACGCAAACTCTACCCTCTTGACCATGATCCATTACACTAGCGCGCATGTGTAGAAACGCAAGGCATATGAAGCTTCCTAAATTACGTCGGGAGTATTGTGAATACATCCCACGTTTCCTTATCGTCAATACTCGCATGCGGCACGAGATATGACCTTCACAAGTGGCCTCACGAATCAACTTTGTTTTGCCCATATCTTTAAGACAAATGGAGGGCAGGATAAAAGGGAAGTTGATTCGTGCATACGGAAGCACGTAGGTCCACTCGAAAGAGGTCAAATCAAGTGCGGGGATGTCGAAGTCGAAAATCCGATTTCGACATCCTGAAAAATTCGGATTAAGGTTGCGAGTATTAATTATGAAAATTGCGGAAGCATCCGTGCAGTTCCTGGCGACTTTGGAGCCTTCGTGACGGATAACGTTAAAATTTCCATTATAAACAGTTAAACTGGCGGTTACGGTAAAGTCGCGAACCAACCGCCAGCAGTCAAAACAGTGAGTATCGGAACGGAAGCATAAAAATTGACGGAAACAATATGAAAATAAAACCCTGTTGATTCCTGATGTTCTGATACACAAATCTCCGCTGGCGGTGCATCGGATGCCGATGCGGGGCTTCACGGCACGGAACACGCCGTGCATGGGGTTAGTGGACCGGAGACCGGTTGTATGCCGTAACCTGGCCATGGGGTTCTGGGTACCGCTTCAATACACATGTAGTCTACAGACCCTAAATGCACAGAAGATCATAAGCGTCAACGAAGTTAGGCAAAGCCGTCGACAGATCTTCGAGGAATGAGAGGAGATGACAAGGTAATCAATCTAAATTGTCCTAACATGAGTAAATTCCCTGAGATGAAGGTGAAATGAAGCGGAATGTATACAACTGAAACTACCAACACCTTCGTTTAGACTAAAGTTAATATATATTGTCGTTTATTCAGCTCAATTGTGCTTTCCGGCAGGTTGGTTCGCGAGCATCTAACAGATTCTATCAAAATGTGGATCATGTGATGATGCATCATGATGGGACATGCTGGCCCTGGATCCTTGGCATGTAACACGCCGAAGGTTCGCTGATGGCACTTTACTGACAGTATATAACTGAGAGACACCGAATTTACAGTGGCGGTGGTGTCAATCGACTTGGACAAGGCCAATCCTTCGATGGAGTCCCACAAGACACTTGGATTCACCATTCTCGACAGTTTCTGGTCGAATTGAGCTCACATTGGCGTGTGCCAAAAATACAACGAAGCTTACGGACTTCAGAGGTTGCTGTTAGAAGTCCCTAGAGCTCCTAGATGAAGATTGTCTGAACAATTGACGTCTGGGTTTCGTACAACAGTGGCAGAATGATGGACAAACCTGAGAAATTCAAGGCAAATTTGAGGATCCTGGATCTGAATCTGGACTTTGGCGTTAGCATCACAGCAAATGAAGGTACGATCTGAGTTCCTGGCGTCGCCTCTAGGGCAGCCAGTACTACAGGGGTTGCCTGTAGGGGTGAATGTCGCTGCGCAGCGTTTTGATTATGTACATTTGCTTCCATCTGCACGAGTAGCCAAATTCCAAAGATGCACAGACCAACAGAGACAAGATTACCCCGAATCTGCCTGAATTAAGCCTGAGTTTGGTTTTTTCTGAACACGGCAGCACACTCCGTCAGCGTATCTACGCCTTGTCTGCCGAACGGAGACCAAAGAAAAGTTGATTGACGTCAAATTATCAAACATTCGCAGTTCTCCACATCATGACATAAACAGAAAGAATGAACAGTGGATTGAGCAGAATGTGGTAGGATGGCTTCCTCAATTCGGCCAAGCACGAATACAGGTGACCACCAACCTGTCTGGTCGGGCCCTGGTACGGCTTGGGCGCTGCAAATCAGCGGCCGAACTTGAAGCTTGGTCCTCATTTGGCTCCTGGGCTGGCCTGACCGCAGGAGGGGGGATCGACGGATCAGCCCTGGAATGTGGCTGCTGAGGGCCGTAAAAGGCTGGATCTCGGTTCACCACAGGTCGTTTTCCGTCGCTCTCCACTTGTCTGTCTGGTTTCGACAAACAATCTGTCAGGAGTACACCAATTTCGGGGTGCTTCTTGAGGAAGTCGATGAACCCCTTGGTGTATCCATGGACAAAAGATTGGGCTGGTTCCCAGTTATTGTGACTGGAATCAAAGCCCCTCCACTCACACAGAAATTCCCATTCGCCCTTGGCGTCACGTCTTGCTTCAACAATCCTCTTGAGTTCGTACTTTCCCCCTTCGATTACCCGATCGGACAAGTGTTTCGCAGTCCAAAAAAGGGGTTTAACTCGATCCTTGGGGGAGGGGATCTCTCTCTTGAGGCGATCGCCCGAAACGTCAATTTCCCTGCTGACATCCACACGAATCCTCCACCTGTTCTCACCCAGACGCGCTGTAACAGCGAATGGCCCCTCCCACAAGGGAAGAAGCTTGTCATCTCCGTCCAGGGTGGTTTCGGATTTTCGAAGCCAAACTCGATCATCGACTTCAAAATTGTGGGGGTTTTTTCGACCTTGATTTTGAACCCAAAGCCAGTCAGCTTGATGCTTTTCGATTAATTTCGACACAGATTTATCTGCTCGTTGGACTTCGTCCAAAAACAGCGAAGCATCCTTACAGGGGCGAGGATTATTCAACGGCATGTTCCACCAACACTTCTTTCGTCCAAAGACAATTTCATTTGGAGAAAGGCCATGATACAAAGGCGTGTTGTGGTAACGGCGAAGCAATGCGAAGAGAACTTCAAGCCAGTGGAAATCCTTCTCACTCGCGAGCTCCTTACGAAGCATATTTATAACAGAGCGGCCGGCTCTTTCGCCAGGCAGCGCTCGATGCGAGTGGATTTCACACCTGAGGTGGTGGATTCCAAGGCGAGCACACAATTCTCTCCACCATTCGGAGGTGTACTCTTTGCCTGAGTCCGTGACCACCTCGGATGGGACGTCCCAGCCTCCCATCCAGGTCTGCGCGCACCATTTGGCGGCAGCCTTGCCAGTCATCGACTCAATGTTGCAAGGCAACACTTGAATGTAGCCGGAATGACGGCACTGAATAAGGAGCACACCATTGACTTTTTTGTTAGTCCAATGGCACTCTTCGTCATCGAGTTCACCGAGATAGAAGAAATCACTGGTGACTCTGTTAAAGAGGCGCTCCGGAATAGGATGAGGCCTCAGATGGCCGTGCTTCTTCGCGCTGGGAGGCGTCGAGACAGCACATTGGGCACATCCGGCAGCTACTTTCATGCAATGAGTGTAGAGCCTCGATCCAAACAACCTATGCTTAATCATCGACCACAGTCGACGGCCATGTGCGTGGGGGGACTCCCATTTGTGCCACCAGTTTAACACTCGGGGGGCTAGGGCGTCTGGCACACACAATTTACCCTCCATCCACAGCTTCCCCCCATCCAACGAGTACTCTGCAAAAATCCCATCCCTGTGAGCATCTTTGGATTTGAGATTTCCAAAGACCTCTTTAAACATGGGATCCTGCAGGTAATCGGACGTCCAGTCACGGATGATCAGGGAATCCTTAGGCAGGGGTGGAGTTTTGGCCGGATCTCGACGCTTAATGCCCTCGATCAACCGAAATCTACTTACTCGTCGGGTATAGTCAAACCGTTTCACATCCCCTGAGGACGGATCGGTGACTTTTTCCACGACTTTCAGCGTTTTGGTGCAGATCTCGTGAGCATGCGCCGGATCTGTGATGGCCGTGATGTCGTGACACGGCAATGCGTGCTGTTTAACAGCGCACTGCATGCATGCACGTCGAATGAGTTTCTTTTCTTCCTGATCCCATTCGATGATGACATGGCGGTCCTGCTCCGTACCATGGATGTTGGTACTTTGCAGCCCCTCTGAGGCGGGGTAAGCCCATCGGCTCAGAGCATCCGCTACCGTGTTATGTTTTCCAGGCAAATACGACACATGGAGGTCAAACAGAGAGAGAAATTCGTGCCATCTGGCCCGTCGACCAGCTGGGCTCGCGACAGTATCAATGTGTTCGGTGGCCCAATACTCCAGAGATCGATGATCCGTCAGGACCTCGACTCGATTGGTGCCAACCCACGATTGGTACTTTTTTAGAGCGCAAATTATGGCATACGTTTCCTGCTCACGCGGCGACCATTGCATTTGGCGTGGGGCCAGCTTCCGAGACCAAAATGCAAGAGGGTAATGATCGCCGGTGGCTTCATCAACCTGTTCAAGGACAGCTCCGATCGCGTACCTAGATGCGTCGGTTCTAATGTAGAAGGGTCGGTCAAATTGGGGCACATGCAACGTGGCGACTTCGCAGAGGGCTGCCTTCAAGTGATGGAAGGCCTCCTCGCACTCGTCAGTCCACTTGACACGAACCTTTGAACCTGCCTTGCCTGCATCTCTCCCTACCTTCAGTAATTCAGTGAGGGGGGCAGCAAATTTGGCATAATTCGGCACAAAAGTGTGGTAAAAATTGCAACAACCTAGGAATCCTCGCAACTCCGTGATCGTCTCAGGGCGCTTCCACTTCTGAATAGCGACGAGCTTCCCTGGACTGGGTCGTCGAGTGCCATTCTCTAGGAGAGAACCACAAAATTCGACTGATTTTAAAAATAATTTTCCCTTCTTTGGCCCACAAATTAGCTGATTGGCGTCAAGAATATCCAAAACTTGGTTCAGCTGCTTCTCATGTAGGGCCACCAGCTCGGCTTCGGTCAGTCCCTCCCCCTCTGTCGCGATGATTATGTCATCTATGTACACACTCACGAAGGCACGAAGCTCAGGATGGGTTGTGAACAGCACATCCTCCATCATTCTTTGAAAAAATGAGGGGGCGTTCTTCAATCCCATGGGCATGACGGTCCATTGAACTGGGCCACATGGCGTGCACATACAGGTAAGAGGTCTGCTGTCCTTCCTCAACGGCATTTGGTGAAAGCCGTGACGGAGATCCAGCACAGAGAACAAACGACCTCTTGCCCTCTTGGCGATTTCCTCCTCAATGAGGGGCAGGGGGTGTGAATCCGCCTTTGTTTCGGCGTTGAGATTGCGAAAATCAACCACCATTCGCCAACCATCAATGGTGTTCTGGTCTGCAGGCGGTGGCTTCGGGACTGTGAAGGGTGAACAGCACCATTCGCTGGTCATACAACCCTCAAGCCAACCAAATTCCCTGAGATTTCTCTCGATGATTTTTCTGAGAATCTCATGTTTGTGTCCATGATTTTCATACGGGCGCTGTTTTTTTGCCTTGTACCCTTCACGAAGCTCGATGAAGGCTTCACCGAACTGTCCACGGACAGGGGGGTCTTTGATCAACTTCCCTGAAAGGGTTGTGTCCTTCCGTTCCTCACAAATCTTTTCTCTTGACCTCGAACACAATTCAGTGTCCACCTGATCGCCAGGAATTACTGTCGAAAAAACTTTGGCGACTTCTTCGGCTTTGGCAGGAAGAATCTTCTTACGGATGTCCCTAAACAGGTCCGTATCCACTGCCTCTTGAAGATAGGTGGGTCGTGTGTCGAAATCCCAGAGATTTTCTTCGCGATCCAGCTCCTCGAAAGGATCCATGAAAGCTTCCACAGGGGGTTTTTCATAAAAAACTCTGAATTTGCGGCGCGATTGGAGATTTTTCCTCGCCCGTGCACTGAAGATTCTTTTCGATGTCGACCGTATGGGGGAAGAGGGAGCCGAGGCGGATCCATTGGTCGTTGAATCACCTTGGGTATCTGACGAACAAAAATCAGAAAAAATAGATTCATCATCAGTACCACGCTCAACCTCAGATTCAGACCCAACACAGGAATCTGTACTAGAATCAGCAGAATTAGAGTCAGAAAGCTTTCCATCCACCAGGAATGCAAGCGAACTCCAGGACCGCTGTGGCAGGGGACCTGTGTCGTCCCTGGCATACAGCTTAATCTTCCTGGGAAGTTCGATGTAATCAACACAAATGTCCTGTAATTCCTGAAACCAAGGCTTGTCGTCCCATAAGGGCACAACCAAAATTGCCTGGGTTTTATCTTGCTTGATTTTGTGGATGACCTGCTGGATTAAGTGAAACGGAGGATTAATCCACAACTTCTTGTCCCATCTGTGGGTCCAAGCGTCGCTGAAGTGCTTGTCAAAGCGCTTGTTCGTGCGGTTAGCAAATGCATCATACTGGGGCCAAAAAGAATGGTGTTCATGAAAGTATTCACAAATTGCATCGCGCCATTTGTCGACAACTCTGTAGGATGAAGAGTGCCAGCGCGAAGGGCGTCGTGGCTGGGAGTCCCTACGAAGACATTCTAACTCCTGGGAGTAATCGGCACTCCCATTCACCTCTGCAATGGTGACATCTTCACCAAATTTTGGTGTCACTTTTTGCTTCAAAAATTCTTCTGCACTTTTAAACCCTGCGTGCAAAAAACGAAATTCAGGACGCTCCAAAGGACCTGACTCCAGCAAAAAACAACGACGATGACCTACGGGCGCTACCCTGTTCTTGCGAAGCCAAGACTGCCCCAAATAAAGGTCATATTTTATGTCAGCACGGTAGAAGTAATCATCCTTAAGGACAACTTCTTCCACATTTTGCTCTTCCCAAAGGTCTTGAGCGACCAAATGGGTGGATATATAACAACCGCGTTGCCCACCTGCGAGAGAATGTCCAGAAACTCCCTCGAGGGTAACAGGATGAGGCGACTCAAACACGCAGTCGTCGGGTAAGAAGGCATTGGATTGGAGATTTACCTCTGATCCATTATCACATAAACAGGTGGCGAGGTGGAAATTTCCCTTGCAATCAGAGACCCACAGCTTTGTGACAAACTGACGAGCCCTGTGCTTGGACTGTACACCAACCTCGTCCACTACAACAGAAGGATCCGCTGCCGGATCCAGGGGAGAGGAGACAAGCGACCCTACATCAAGTAATGGTCGATCAGGAATTTGGGGATCATGCCTGAAATTGCCTGGGGAGGGACGATTTTCGTGGCTCCCCTAGGCGTTCTGACCTCCAGCGGCTGCGTTAACATTGTGGACACAGCCTGATTCATCGATCCACTCATCTTGGAACGGATCATCCGCTGGATTCAGAGCATTTTCGACATAATCTCGATCCGCATCTGACACCTGGTCTGCACCTGAGACCTGATCCACACGATGGTTTCCCTTTCCACGTCCACGGCCACGGCCGCCGGATGATGGGCCACCACCGTCGCCACGCCCTCTGCCCTTACCAGAGAAGGGGGTTCCCGAAGGATTTCCCTTACCTTTACCCTGTGATCCTAGAGCATTTCCTTTGTTTGTACCGGATTGAGGGGTTTGGCCTGGATTTCGATTTCCGCCTCCGGCGTTGAAATTGGGACTTGTCTGGCCGTTTGGCTGTCCACCGGAGCCGGATGGAGTCCGATTCCCTTTGCCTTGGGACCCGCCAGGGCCTCCGGTATTTTTGTTCCCACCGGAGGGAGTCGAATTACCCTTTCCCCCCTTGGCACCATGCACCTGTCTGTCATTCCTGTCTGAATTCTGAGGATTACTGACATTTTCACCAATCACCTTGTGATCGTAAGCAGACCATCGGTGATTAGCAGTGGAATGTGTCTTAGCTCGGTTCGTAGAACCTAGAAGAAGACAGATGCTACAATGATCCTGAACATTCCGGGTGTCATTCACCTTTTTGTTGCCCTTTTGGGCCCCATTTTGGGTGTTTTGCTGGGTGTTCCTGTTTCCCCCAAGACCCTCATGGAAATTTTGATTGGCGGCGTCAGCGAGCCTCTCAACCTCTTCCCACAGTTCCTGCGGAGTAAACGAAAACACCCAGTTCCTGGCCTTCAGGCGATTGCCATGGAAACTTACTCCCCTGTTGAGGACTTGGACAAACAAGTCCCGATCCTCGTGTTCATTGAACTTGATTTTCCACGTGTTTTCAGTGAATTTCACCTTGGTAAACGACGTGGGGGAGCACTTTTGAAGTGCCTCCCTGACTGTAAACCGGTTGGCCGAGGCGTCAAAGCCATCGATCTCCGCCCACCAGGTCTTGACCTTTTCTTCGGACTGTCGATTCCGAAGGGTGGCGGCGGTTTCTGAGGGGATCTTGTCAAAAATCAGATTTTTCAGCTCGGCACTAGAAAATTTTTCGCCTGAATGTTCAGATTCTTCTACGAGATTCCAGAAGCGCTGTCTCTTGTCCTGCACCTCATGCAAGATTAATCGAGAGAACGAAGGAAAATTCTTCAACATCTGGTGGTAATGGTCCTCTGGCAGTCGAGATCCACGTACCTCCAACTGTTCCCACACCTCATCAAAGGTAAGGGGGGAACTTGAATCTTCACGATCACCCCAGGTTCTGAGCCAAGTGTTGGCCGGCGCTCCCTCAAGGCAGTCCAGAAGGGCCATCAGGAACTGATCATCCTGGAGTTTTTGAGTCTTAACCCACAGTTTAAATTCCCGTTGGAACTGAGGCCAACGTCTGGGGTTCCCATTATACTTCGGTTGCTTGGCAACCTGACGAAGTCGCAATGAAGTAGGATTTAGGAGTGAATCCAGCCCAACACCGGCCGTAATGGCAGACACCTTGGCGGCATCATTAGCCACACCAGCTCCGGCGAGGGTCTGGGCGAGCAACATCTGGGCAATTGCACTGGAATCAACAGCAGGAAGGGTAGTACGGGAGGCAGTTCTTTTGGCATTCTGAACCTCAGTCCTAGCCTTCGCCGATCTACTCTGTGATCGAGAGATTGTAACCCTTTCCTTTAACTTAGTCCTGCTGATCCGTGCATCGGTGGTCTTAGAGTCCACCGAAGGAGCAATCGAAAAAATTTCTGTCGCCTCCTCCGACGGTTCTGTTGTCTGATCCACCGATGATGCGCCCTCAGACCTCATGTGGGTTTTGAAAAGATCTTTAATTCCCAGAGTCTGAATGATGAGTTGCATTTGATCCTTGAGCAATTGGAGCTCAGAATCTCGCTGAGATCTGCAAGAGCAGTCGGCAGGGCAGTACATACCGTGTCCTGAAGGACCTGAGCAGGCTGTCGGACCGCTAATCTCAGTGGTTCGCAGCCAGGAGTCCACTTGGGGAGCTCCTTCAGTCCTAATTTCCAGGCTTGCCTGCCTAGCTGCCTCTAAGATTCCTTCCTCAACCGCGGCGGCTAGATCGTCGCGGATGGAGACAGAGGGATGAGGGGCGGAGGGCCCGGCAACCGGTGCCTTGGTCTTCTCCTTCGGGAAGGGGCTTGCCTCCCAAATCTGCAAGAAAATGGCAAAAGATTCATCTTCTTGAGAACACCACCACATCCTGGTATTAATTTCTTCTTGAAGGAGGAAAAAATATTCGAATAAAAAATCAGAGGCGATTCTTTCTTGTCCTATCAGCTTAGACGTGGCTAATAGACACAGGGCCTCAAGCGCCTCAAGGTTACGGGTCACTTCCGGCGACAAATGGTTGTCCCATTGTGCCCATGAGGCTGGTCGATTATAGGTAGGTACCTCACCTGGACCACCCATCTCAATGTCGTCAATGTCGGCATCGATGGTCACGAAATGTGAACATTGGTGGGGCGTATTGTTACCTGCCAGGTCCGTAAGCTCCACCGGAGCGTTGCCATTAGCGTAAGCTGGGAGATTCCAGCTGCTTGATGGCCAATTTCGACTGGGGTCTTGATTGTAATCTGGGCCTCCACAGCTGCTGATTTGTGTCCTTCTTGGGCAATTTGGGCTTGCGCAAGGCATTCCTCTCAAGGCTTCGTTCGCACAGCACCACGGGAGCGTGATCGTTACGTCTCCGGAGGTTGCGGCGTCTACGGGGCCGTACTGAGGGGCTAGCTGTGGTTGGGACACCAAAGGAACAACATTCAGGTAGCCTCTGCTACCATGAAAGTGCTGCCCTGGGTCGTTGTGGATGCCGGAGGGCTCGGGGCCGGCAAGACCAGTGGGGCAGGCACGCGAGGAGTCTCCCTGGATGTTGTTATTGGGGTTGGAACCGGATACACGAACACCAACGGAGGCGAGAGCAGCGACAACAGAGGCAAGGTCCATGCTGATTGTGGTCCGGCGGAAAATCCCAGTCTATGAAGAAAATTGAGGGGAATTATTCTAAATACATCTGAGTGTCCAAAACTGTCCGAATGAATTTAAATAATTCATTTATGTAAAATTGTCGGCCGATCTGGCCCGCGAGCGCGCGTCAGCGGCAAATGGCGATTCCAGCTAAAATAGCGGAATGCGGCGGATTTACGGGAAATGGACCGCGGAATCAAATCCGGCATATCAGAAATATATAGGAAATATCCTGTGACTGAGCTGCGAGGCGGCAATTCCGCCGAAGCAAAGAAAATGACCAAAATGTAGCCAATCTGGGCAGAATGTCTGAAAATCTGAGCAGATGGGGCTAGCCGCACTTACACCCCTTAGGGGCCTTAGACTCCTTCGAAGGTTGTATGTGTGGTATCACTCACAAAATGAGTCGATCATGCATGACATGCATGACAATCCATGATGTCAAAAATGTGATCATCCAAATTCAAAGAGTTATGAAAAATGAATAGTA
Source organism: Eutreptiella sp. 'Long Island Sound 2002' (assembly GCA_964036045.1). Lineage (NCBI taxonomy): Eukaryota > Euglenozoa > Euglenophyceae > Eutreptiales > Eutreptiaceae > Eutreptiella > Eutreptiella sp. 'Long Island Sound 2002'. The sequence continues at coordinate 181,092,545 of OZ038380.1, read as the reverse complement.
TAACCTTCTTAGGAACCCATAAGAGTGGGGTTGTGGTTGTGTTAGTTCTGAGCGAAAGTGAAGTTTTGGGTTGGAATAGGGTTTCCCTAATACGACCGTATTCCTGTAATACGCGTATCCTGCCGTATCGTGCCGTATCCTGCCGTATCCTGTCGTATCCTGCCGTATCCTGCCGTATCCTGCCGTATCCTGCCGTATCCTGCCGTATCCTGCCGTATCCTGCCGTATCCGCCGGATACTGCCGTATCCTGCTTTCCCTGCCGTATCTTGCCGTATGCCAGTAACCGAAACCCTAACCCTAACCCTAACCTTAACCCTAACTGTAATCCTAACCTGGAGTTTCAGTTATTGGTAAAGGTCTCATAAACAGGCGGTGCATTGCAGGTGTGCGGACGTAATGTGACCCGACCTTGTATGAACCAATGCAAATTGACCTTTCTTCATGCCATATGATGTGATGCCTTATAAGTTGATAGGATGTGGTGTTCGCAACGTGATGTGATGTGATGTGATGCAATGTGACATGACGTGATTCCATGTGATGTAGTGTGATCTCGTGTGGTGTGGTTTGGTGTGGCGTGATGCGATGTGATGTGATGTGACGTGATGAGAGGCGATGTGATGTGACATGACGTGACGTGCCGTGACGTGACGTGACGTGACGTGACGTGACGTGATGTGATGTGATGTGGTATGATGTGATGGGATGTCATGTATTGCCATGCGATTTCATGTGATGTGATTTGGTGCAGTGATATTTGATTTGACTTGATGTGATGTGGTGTGATGTGGTGTGATGTGATGTCATGTGATTCAATGTGATGTGAAGTGTGTGACCATATTTGATTTGCCGTGATGTGGTGTGATGTGATGTGATGTGACTTGGTTTCTTTGCGAAAACGTCTTCAAACCCACTGCAGCTTTTATCCTAACAAACAAAAATGCATTACCAATTATTTTTTTTCCGAAACCGTTTTCCAACCCACTGCAGCTTTTATCCTAACAAACAAAAATCCATTTCCAATTGTTTTCTATCCAGAAACGTTTTCAAACCCACTGCAGCTTGTATCCTAACAAACATAAATGCTTTTTCAAAATATGGTGTTCTTTTTTTGGAAACTGTTCAACTGTCCGGTTTTTGAACCTCTGCATGCTTTTTTGTTGTTCCCTGCTATGCTGAAAGGTAACAAAATGACTTGACACATAACCCCAACTGCCAACTACTTTCCTCCGTCATTGACTGGCGCACTCACAAAGCTGGGAAGGCACAGCGACATTACACTGAGCAGAGAGACGAATGGCCATTCGATGCGTGTGTCTGAAGAAGCTGCACTGTGGTGTATTCCACTGTGCGATAATATAAATAATCAACAATAAAAGAAGTTATAGACATACAAAAATATATAGTTATACTGCTGCACTATGGTGCATGCCACTGTGCAAACAAAAAAACAGATAAACAAAAAAAATAATTAAATATATTACCGAAATAGTGTACTTAGCTGACCTTAGTGGTCGCTGGCTGCATGCCAGGTGCGGATGCGGCTCCAGGGAAATCTTGTTCCATCGCCGAATTCAACAGTACCGCCACCGGCCAGGCCCTCGTACCAGCCGTCGTTGAACATGACGTGCACCAATGTTCCAGCTGCTGCACGTGGCTGCTCAGACCGCTCCACACGACGCTGCACTGTTGTGCACTTCCATTCCCGCTGTCGCAACCGCTCAGAGTCCAACGAAGCCACCGTTCTGGAAATCACTGCTGGCGCTGGTATCTGGGAGCATGTTGAATCAGGACACGCTGCTGCTGCATCAGGAGGATCTGCTGCTAGTTCACCAGGAGGATCCCGTGGCAACAGGTGCATGAAGGCTCACAATCTGGCCTGTCGCATGGCATCCGGATTCGTCAGTGGTCTTGTTGTGGATCCCAGAGAGAATATTGCAGCTCCTGCTGCTGCCAGTATCGCGCCTGCAGTACGAGCCCCTTCCGACAGCAGAAATTCTTCCACAGCATCCTGAACAGCGCGGTTCCTGGGGGTGTTGGCAGCAACGAAAACAGTACGATCCAGTGGGCACCGGCTGATCCTCCCTGCACAGTCTGTGCAGATCGTGTGTCCACAAGGCAGAACTGCAGTGTTCAACAGAAAGCAATAGCACACAATGCAGTGATAGTTCTTCTTCGGGGCTTCCACAATGTACCGGCCGCTATCCGCCGAGGGCCTGCGCTCTGCTGGCGGCGGTTGCTGTAAGTCATCAAGCAAATTTGCGGTCTGCGCTTCTGCAAAATCAGCATCTTCAGATGGCGTGTCACCCGGGCATCTGGGCAAGGAATTGCGCCGCGGAGCTGAACCCAACAGCCTCTCTAGGTAGGCCTCAACGGTCTCCTCTTCCGCATGATCTGGTGGCAGGTCCTGTGTCCGCGGTGCTCGTGCTGAGAACGTCTGCGGCTGAGTCAATGGCTGCGGCTGAGTCAACGTCTCCGGCTGAGCAAGTGGGTTCTCATCAATCACAGAACTGGTGTCACTGTCCTGATTTTCATCCTCCTCATTCTGCGCGACGTGCCTCCAGCGAGGTTCATCCAAATGACCCTGCCAGTCCCCAATCCAAGGTGCGAGCTCCGTTGCATCAGTGGCACGTGGTGTGTGCCTGTGTCGAACTCCAGACTTTTTGTATTTGCATGGCGTACAAGTTGCAAACCGCTGTGCATAGGCAATTTGGAAGCTCAGGCAGTGCGGTGTGCACATTCCCTTGCTGCAGTTCTTTGGCACTGGCGCGTAGCATGTGCCACCCGGTGCCTTGCAGCGCCGCTGAGGTGCAGGACCACTGGTGGGGCGCCATGTCCCTGTGCTTGGCTGCCGGCCCACTGCATTCGGACCCATGAGGTAGCTGGCCAGTGTGTGCTTCCGCCTCTCCAATGAGCTGGGGCCAAGACAAAGAGCGTGCGCATCGGCAGACGCCTCCTTCTGGCTTGCACGCTCAGCCTTTTCCAATTTCTTTTGTTCTCGCCACACAGGCGCATCCTGCAAACTGGTGACAAAGACATCAAACTTTATTTGATCTGCAGTGGTGGGCGTCACCCCTCTCTCAGACAGCATGGCCAGCCACAGTGATCTGGCAGTTTGTTTCCAGGTGTCCGACGGCAGATCACTGTAGTCCCAATACACGGCGTACCAAACATCATCACCAAGCAAACTGCCATGTCCATGCGGCCCAATGCGCGCCGCTATCCATTGAGGCGTGTACTCGTTGGGCAGCACCTCGCAAATGCGCGTGAAGTTTCTGCCAGTGCGGCTGAAGATGCAAAGCAACAATCTTTTGAATGAATCCGTAGTTCTCTGCCCACGCACACGCCTCATGTTGGACGCCCTGCACAGAGGGGTGGAAGCGTGTACCACAGCGTGAACTCTTGTAGCGGCGTCGCCTCACGTTGGACGCCCTGCACACAGGAATGGAAGCGTGTACCACAGCGTGAACCCTTGTCGCGGCGTCGCCTCATATGATGGACGCCCTGCACAAAGGGGTGGAAGCGTGTACCACATCGTGAACCTTGTCGCATTGTTGGCGGTGCTGTCATCCGCCGCACTGAGACTCATTAAGAGTGGAGCACCATCAGCACCTTTCACGTCACTTGGCCCGGCTCGCAAGAATCATGGATGGCAGCGCTTCACTGACACTCCTTAAGAGTGGAGGACCATCAAACACTGTTCCCGCCAAGAGCCATAGATTGCTTCGTTGCCCTCACTGTTGATTTCATAGACAGCACATATCTGAGACAATGAAAGAAGAATGTTACTCATTAGTTACATTAGCACTATTAGAATGTTTTTTCCGCTGTTGTTATATCGTTTCTGCACTGCTCAATCATTTAAGTTCTTCAGTCCTTAAGTCTTGAAGTTTACGTGGATCTCTGTGGATCGTTCTGATAGCGGCGACTCCCCGCACTGCGCTCCACTTGCAGCAATGCCGCTCACGAATGCCACCGGGTACAGAATGGGATTTCTGCTGTTCCTGGTGGCAAATTCCATTTTCACATTAGAGGAGTTTGTAATTACAATCTCTTTCCTGCGATTGGGGTACAGCCAGATTGCATGTGCGAGGACATTGGGAATTGGTCGGGACTACTGTATCCAAGTACTACGTGACGTGTCACAACGGGCTCACCTGTGGGATACGTTCACGGATGCTTTTGAACGCCGATGGGAATTCCACCAACACAGTCATCCAATTCACCGCCATGTGTCTGCTATTGTCGATAGCACGCATGTGGCCATCCAGTCACCTTCGCACCCGGTAGACCGGGAGCTGTTCTGGTTCGACAAACCCACTTACCGCGGGCATGCGCTCGTGTTTAATGCCATGATAGACTGGGGGCGCGAGGTCATTGCCTGCTCGTGGTGGTATCCGCCCCGTGCCACCGATGCTGAGATGACGGCGGACATGGATGCATCCATTCCCTGGAACTTTAATGGTCCTCGGCCTGACTTCCGCCTCGGTGACTGTCACTACAGCACTGCGGACAACATGTTCTGCCGTGTGGCCGGGGGGGATGGCCGATTGACCTGGTTCATGGTGCATTACAACCAGATGATCAATGAAGGCCGTCATCTAGTGGAGAATGTTTTCAGCAATGTTAAGAAGTGGCGATTCTGGAACGGCCGTGATGAGGCTCCCGGGCGCCCGTATAACTACGACTTCCTTGCCGGCCTGTTCATTTTCTGCTGTAACCTACATAACATGGAGCAGAGGTACACCGAAAGTCTATAACCATAATAGTACAGGCAGCAATGATGTGATTGTCTTTTTTCTGCTCGTGCATCTTGTGTTTTGGGGCACAGGAAGTGTTTCGTACGCAATCACGTAGCAATCATTTTCTTTTTCAAAACCGAGAACTGGTGTGCAGCAAGGCGGGTTGTCAACCTAAACAGAAAACAGCACAATGGGCACGCAGGAACAGGATGAAAAACCACCAAGCTCAGGAAGCAGGTAGCAATCTTCTTCTTTTTTGAAACGAATAATTGGTGTACATGAAGCGGGTTGTCAGCCGGGAAAGTCACAATAGGCATGCAAGAACAGTATGAAATACCACCAAACGCTGAATGAACGCAAAATGGTTGTTTTCGTAGTGCAAACAAGCAGATATTTTGGACCCTGTCGTATCCTGCCGTATCCTGCCGTATCCTGCCGTATCCTGCCGTATCTGCCGTATCCTGCCGTATCCTGCCGTATCCTGCCGTATCCTGCCGTATCCTGCGTATCCTGACGTATCCTGCCGTATCCTGCCGTATCCTGCCGTATCCTGCCGTATCCTGCCGTATCCTGCCGTATCCTGCCGTATCCTGCCGTATCCTGCCGTATCCTGCCGTATCCTGCCGTATCCTGCCGTATCGAATACGCGTAACAGGGAAACCCAAATGTGAAAAACACATGCTAGGGCGCCAGCATGTCATGACACATGATGCATGACACATGACACATGATGCATGATGAATGATGATGATGATGAATGATGATGATTGATCTGAATCTGCTCCGAGTTCAAATAAAGTACACTCTGAGTTCAAAATATATACTCCATGGGGCTCAATCTCACTTTTTCCCAGTGCTTGATCGCAGCCACCTTGCCAGGTATGGGCTTCCGCTGCCCGTTCCCAACTACGTGGCCAGCGAAGACCACCTCGCTTACCGCAATGGTGGCCTTGTCACTGCTGCCCGTGAGTCTTTGCCGAACCAGAAGGTCCAGCACTCGGGTGACGTCCCTCTCGTGTGCCTCCAGGAGCTCCGCATAGCACATACTGGGGTCCCCGGACGCGATGATCACGCCGTCCACGAAGGGGTCCGCACAGTCACGCACCGGCTCAAGCAGGTTCTCCAGCATCCGCTGAAAAGCCGCATTGCCGTTGGTAACGCCCATGGGCATCACCTTCCACTGGAGAGGTCCAAGTGGGGTGCTCATGGCTGTGCAGGCACGGGACTCCTTGGCGAGAGGCATCTGATGATAACCATGTTTCAGGTCAATCACCGTGAAGATCCCCCGCCGGTGTTGTTTTTGCAGCATGTCCTCAATGAGGGGCAGCGTATAGCTGTCATGCTGCGTTTGGGCGTTTAGGCCGCGGTAGTCGACCACGAGCCGCCACTCACCGGCCACCTTCTTGGGGACGACGAAGCACGGGGAGGCCCACTCGAACTGGCACGGCTCAAGCCAGCCTCTCTCGATGAAGTCACGGAGGATCTTCTCCATGGCCTCCGTCCTCTCGCCCCTCAGGGCGAACTCCCGGTGTCGATACACACGGGGGTCTTGCTTCAGTCGTATCTTGGCCTCGCTATACGGTCCACGCACCGGTGGGGGAAACACAGGTTTTCCGCTGAAGAAGGTTTCACCATACTTCTGCTTCAGCCTGGCCCTCAATGCCTGGATCTTGGGGCACTCATCGGACTCCGCCTTGGCTTTTCCGGGCACCTGGACCACTGAGCTTACTTGAGGGGTAGCGACCACACTCGGTTTAGGCTCAGGTGGTCTTCCCAGGTGGCCCAAAGGGCCATCTCTGGTCTTGCCTCAGAACAGGTCGCCGTAGGTGGGTGGGTTACCCCCGATTGGCTGGTCCTGGCTGGACATGTGGTCCAGCACCCTCTTTACGAAAGTATTCCCATCATAGGAACCAGAGATGATCGAGTCCACCTCCCACCAGGCTTTGTCCTGGCCCTTGCTCTCACGCTGCCTTCCCCAGTCGTGAAAGGGCTGGTCCATATACCCCTGAACCAGATCCAACTCCTCTTCAGTGAGGGGGTCCTCCAATTCTCCGATGTCAACAGGGGAAACCGCAAAGCATTGCCGCCATGGCTCCGCTATGATGCGGTTGACACACACGAAGTGCGTGGTGTCGGCCTGTTCAAGGCCCCCATCCACATAGTGGAATTCCGTCGGCCATCTCTGGGGTGGCATGGGCTGTCCCTTGGCGTCCTGATAGACACTCTCTCCAGCCGGTAGGACGACCTTGTTTAAGGTCATGTTGGTCAATGAGACCACCCAATCTCGGGTGCTTTTCTCCTCGGTGCATCCCATAGGAACAACCAGCACTGCCTTGGAGCGGTCCTTGCGAATCTTCGCTACCGCCCTTGGAATGTCCCATCGGGGGCAATGGATCCACATCAAACCCTGATGCGGACCCCAGTGCTTCTTCCACGCGGAGTCCTCGGCGCTCCAGTACTTCTCACAAACCCGAAGATGGGCGGAGGTTCCTGAAGAGAACGCATCCAGGGCCAGATCCGAAGCTCCCAGGTCCGCAACCACTCGGCTCGCCACTTCCGGCATTACGCCGTACTCCTGGTTTGCTGGCCCAGTTGGCTCAGTGCCCAGCGCGGCTACTTCGAGCTGATTGCATTCCGGGTGGATCCATTGGCATTCCACATGGTGCTCAGGTGACGAAAGCCACGAGAGCTGGTCGTCCTGGTACAGGGTCATTCAGGCCTGGGCCGGGAGAACGCCGGAGTCCGTCTCCATCATGAAGTCGTACCCAACAATCGTGTCCCAGTCCATCTCGGCCTCCTAGAAGCGACCTTGCAGGAGGATTTCCTTGCCGAGGTCCGGGCGGCTCAGCTCACGGTGGTTCACGAACTGCAGCCCAATGGCCGCTTCCTTCGTGCCTCCCACCATGTACTGGCCGTTTGCCACCTTCAGCCTGACAGGCTTCCGACTGTCGGTCAAGCACTCTGGCGGAAGTAGGCCAGCCTTGACGAAGCTGACCTGAGCTCCCGTGTCGACCAACACGTCGAAGACGTTCTCCACTTCCCCGCATAAGGCACGGACCTTAAGGTGCAACTGCCGCTCACGTCCAACACGGCTCACGGCGTGCAAGCTCAGGATCTCCGGCCGTTCCAGAAGCTCAACAAGCGACTGGTGCAGGTCGTGGACAATGAGCTCAGGCTGCCCATCTGCAGCATCCAGCTGCGGTCCAGGTGATCCTCCGATACTCTCGGATAGGTCTTGAAGCACATCGAATACATTCTTCGTCGCGAAGGGTGGAAGGGTGCAAGGGTTCCTGCCTTCACTTGCCCTCACTTGCCCTCACGCGCGCTGGGCCCCTGTCCCAGAACGGAATAAAAAGATAGGTAAAATACGACGAAAAATCTTTCTGAATAGCTGAAAATAAAGCTAATTAGCATAAAAAACGCTTAGGCCAAAAAGCGCGCTGCCAAACGCGTAAAAACGCGACGAAAATGTTTTCGACGTGAAATAGGCGAATAGTTATCGCCGTAAGCACCGTAACGCTCGTAGGACCCCAACGCCGTCCTTGCCGTCGTCTAACTCGCTATAGGCGCCAAGAAAAACGCGTCGCGAGCAGCGCGTAAAACTCGAAAATTTTTCATAACTCGCCACGACCCCTCGCGTCGCGCCCTGCCGCCTTTTTCTTCTTCTTCCCCATGCACCTCCCTCCCCACCCTCGTGTTCATCACTCCCCTTGCCCTGCAGCTCAGGCGGCGGCCCTGGGGGAACGCGGTTAACCCTTAGCAATGGACACCAACACGCTCCACGACGCCACGCACAAGAACAAGGCCGAGAACATCAAGAACGCCGGGTAGCACGTAAGGCACAGCAGCGAACATGGTCTTGCTGCACGCGAGTGTGTTGGGTCGTGTATAATTTTATTTCATTTTCAAAAGCCAAAAAAAAAAGAGAAAAAAAAATACGGAAAAACGGCAGGGGTTTTTAGCAAAGGATAAGAGGACAAAAGGAAAAACAAACACCAGCAGCGCAGACAACCGCACAGCACAGCCAACCAGCACAGCACCGCAGGGCAGCACGGCACCGCAGGACACGGCACAGGGCGCAGGACACCACAGGACAACGCACAGCACAGCAAGACACCACGACACACCAGAGCAGCACCACCACACCGCAGAACGCCCAGGGAGACACCACAACGCACAGGGACACGCCACAGCACGAGGCACCAACAACAGCGTAGACGACACGGGCGCCGCACGACGAGCCGCAGGAGGGCAAAGCAAACACAAACAGCACCGCAAAACGACAGCAGAGCACGACAGCACAGCACCACACGACAGCACAGCGCCACAGCACACGACACAGGGAAGCAGGGCACCACAGCCAGCACAACAAGGCACCGCAACGCACAGAGCAGAGAAGACAGGGAACGCACAGCACGAGGAAAAGAGCACCACAGCACGCAGACACCACCACCGGGCAAAAAAAAACAGCACAGCCAACCAACAGCACAACACAGCACAGCACGACAGCCCACCGGAGGGTAAAGCAAGCCCCAACAGCACCGCAACACGACAGCAGAGCACAACAGCACAGCACCACGCGACAGCACAGCACCACAGAACACGACACAGGAAAGCAGGGCACCACAGCAAACCACGCCAACCACAGGGAAACAGACCACGCGGCCAGACAGGGACACCGACACCGAAACACGCCACCAGCAGAAAGCCACGGGCCACCAGACCCAGCACCGCACCACGGCACACCACAGCACCAGGCGCCAGCAACAGCACGCACCACACGAACAGCACAACGCGAGCGCACCAGCACAGCGAAGCACAGCACCGCACAGAGCGGAGAGGACAGGGAACGCACAGCACAGCATCCCGGGACACACACAGCACAAAGCAGAGCGGCGAACAACAGCACGCACCACCGCGCCACGACAAAACACACACAGCACGGGGGAACACCGCAAAACACAGCGCCGCAGAGCACAGGGCCCCAGGGCAACGGGCAGCGCCAGAGGGCACGGCGCAACAAGCAGCGGCACCCAACGAGCACAACACAGCACAGGACAGCACAACACCGGAGGAAACAACGCGCAGCAGCGCGGCGCAGCACCGCACCCAGGGACGCACAGCACAACACAGCACGCGGCACACAGCACCGGGCGGCAGCCACGAAAACCGCGAGACAAAAAGGGGGGGGGGCGGGGGCAGCAACCACCGGGGAGCAACCACCAGCCAGGCGGAAAGCACAAAAGAGGGACAAGCGCACGGACAGCCGAGAGGCGGAAGGCCAACAAAACAAACAACGCACAGCGCCGAGGCCCAGGGCACCCGGGGCCGGAAACCAGAGAAAGCCGGAGACAACGGGGGCGCACAGGGGAAGAAGGGGAAGAAAAAAAAAAAAAAACAAGGCACCAAGCAGGAGCGACGAAAACCGCGAGACACAGAAAGGGAAGGGGGGGGGGGAGAAACCACCAAAGAGCAGCCAACGGCCAAGCAGGAGACACAAACGAGGCGCGAGCGCACGAAGAGCCAGGCAGCGGGAGGCGGAGAAAAACAACTAAAGCAAAGCGCCAAGACAACGAGGAACGGCAAGGGCAGCGAGAGAGAGGGGGGCAACCCCAGCCCGGAGGGGGCCAAGCAAAGCAGAAAGACAAGGCGGCCAAAGGAAAAGGTGAGGCGCACCACAACGCGCCCGGGAGGCCGGCCCGCCCGACCCAGCCACAAAGAGCAAGCACACGCACGCCAGCCGCCGTCCGGATGGACGAGTGCGCGCCCGGAGGGTACCTAGCCCCTGCCGGCTACCAATAGCCGCCGTCCGGATGGACGAGTGCGCGCCCGGAGGGTACCCAGCCCCTGCCGGCTACGATAGCCGCCGTCCGGATGCACGAGTGAGCGCCCCGCAGCAACGCCCCGCACAGCAACACAACACACCGAGCGGGCACACCGGTGAACAGGAGCCGGGAGGCCCAGGACACCGCACACGCAACACAACACACCGAGCCGGCGCACCGGTGAACAGGAGCCAGGAGGCCCAGGACACCGCACACGCAAAACAACACACCGAGCGGGCACACCGGTGAACAGGAGCCGGGAGGCCCAGGACACCGCACACCCAACACAACACACCGAGCGGGCACACCGGTGAACAGGAGCCGGGAGGCCCAGGACACCGCACACGCAACACAACACACCGAGCGGGCACACCGGTGAACAGTAGCCGGGAGGCCCAGGACACCGCACACGCAACACAACACACCGAGCGGGCGCACCGGTGAACAGGAGCCAGGAGGCCCAGGACACCGCACACGCAACACAACACACCGAGCGGGCACACCGGTGAACAGGAGCCAGGAGGCCCAGGACACCGCACACCCAACACAACACACCGAGCGGGCACACCGGTGAACAGGAGCTGGGAGGCCCAGGACACCGCACACGCAACACAACACACCGAGCGGGCGCACCGGTGAACAGGAGTCGGGAGGCCCAGGACACCGCACACGCAACACAACACACCGAGCAGGCACACCGGTGAACAGGAGCCGGGAGGCCCAGGACACCGCACACGCAACACAACACACCGAGCGGGCACACCGGTGAACAGGAGCTGGGAGGCCCAGGACACCGCACACGCAACACAACACACCGAGCGGGCACACCGGTGAACAGGAGCCAGGAGGCCCAGGACACCGCACACGCAACACAACACACAGAGCGGGCACACCGGTGAACAGGAGCCGGGAGGCCCAGGACACCGCACAGGCAACACAACACACCGAGCGGGCACACCGGTGAACAGGAGCCGGGAGGCCCAGGACACCGCACACGCAACACAACACACCGAGCGGGCACACCGGTGAACAGGAGCCGGGAGGCCCAAGACACCGCACAGGCAACACAACACACTGAGCGGGCGCACCGATGAACAGGAGCCAGGAGGCCCAGGACACCGCACACGCAACACAACACACCGAGCGGGCACACCGGTGAACAGGAGCCGGCAGGCCCAGGACACCGCACACGCAACACAACACACCGAGCGGGCACACCGGTGAACAGGAGTCGGGAGGCCCAGGACACCGCACACGCAACACAACACACCGAGCGGGCACACCAGTGAACAGGAGCCGGGAGGCCCAGGACACCGCACACGCAACACAACACACCGAGCGGGCGCACCGGTGAACAGGAGCCGGGAGGCCCAGGACACCGCACACGCCACACAACACACCGAGCGGGCACACCGGTGAACAGGAGCCGGGAGGCCCAGGACACCGCACACCCAACACAACACACCGAGCGGGCACACCGGTGAACAGGAGCCGGGAGGCCCAGGACGCCGCACACCCAACACAACACACCGAGCGGGCACACCGGTGAACAGGAGCCGGGAGGCCCAGGACACCGCACACGCAACACAACACACCGAGCAGGCACACCGGTGAACAGGAGCCGGGAGGCCCAGGACACCGCACACGCAACACAACACACCGAGCGGGCACACCGGTGAACAGGAGCCGGGAGGCCCAGGACACCGCACACGCAACACAACACACCGAGCGGGCACACCGGTGAACAGGAGCCGGGAGGCCCGGGACACCGCACACGCAACACAACACACCGAGCGGGCACACCGGTGAACAGGAGCCGGAAGGCCCAGGACACCGCACACATGTAGGGCGGCCAGGGGACAGGAAAGAACCAACACCCCATGGGTCGGACACACTGGGGCGACCCAGCCGACCCACCGGGCCAGTAGCAGGAGCGGTACTCCAAGGCTGCTGGTCCGAGCCCGGCCAGGCTGCATCGGGGACCATGGCAAACGTAACCTGGAGCCATGGATGCAACCGGTGACAGGCGAGCCGGTACACAGTCCAGGAGGGGGTCACCTGCCAAGCAGAGTGGCCCCGCAACTCAAGCCACAAGGGTGAGGCGGTCGTACCGTAGACAAGCGGGAGCAATACCCCTTGTGGTGAGAGATACTCCACACGGCTGGGCAGCCCCCAGAGCTGCCGCCCGAAGGAGGGGGCATGTGGCCCTACTCATGGACACATGTGGGGACACCCTCCCACCTGGGACACATGGACCGGGTGGCCGCGACAATGCCTTCCCAAGCACATGCGGGAGCGGCTCAAGAGGCACCTAACATAGGGCAGTGGGAGGGACAGGACGTCCCCTTGGTAAGACCTTCTTCCTGCACCGTCAAAGGAGGCATCCCGAGCTCCCGAAGATACCTACCTACCTACCTTGCCCTCACGCCGCCACCGCGACTGTCTTTCGCTTTGGGTGCCGGACCGGGCCTTCCGCCCGCGGCAGTCCCTTTGTGCTTATCGTCTACCGACTGGGATGGTGTGGCGCTTCCCACGACACCATCCTGCGACCGCCATAGCTGGGGCCCTTGGCTGCAGGGGCTCCGCTAGGGGGCGTCGGTTGTGGTAGTAAGGGTACTCTCTTCCGCATCAACCTCGTTGACACCCTTCTTCTTTCCCCCTTTCTTACCCTTCTTGTCCTTGTCCTGGTTCTTGTCGTTCTCTTTGTTCTCCTTGTTCTTGTCGTCCGACCTGGGAAGCCAGGACCTCTTGATCTCCTGGATCTCCATGGCCAACTCGGTCCCCACCGACATCAGCTTGGAGAGCTCGTCCTTGGAGACCTCCACCTTGGTCTCCCGGGTACCCGCCGGTGCACGCTTCTTCAACCCGTGCACCTTCTTGTAGGCCTCCGTGTCGGCTTTGTGGATGGGGCATGTCCGGTGGTCATGGTTGAACCCTTTGTTCCTCCCATAACACACGAAACAGCCCTGAGGGTGAGCTCGTATGAACTCCCCAAAGGACAGCGCCGGGTCGCCAATGCGGCGGGGGTCCTTCTTCTCCTTCTTCTTCCAACCCTTCTGCAGGGGCTTCCAGCTTCCCCGGTTGCTCCCCGCGTTCAGGTTGTGGGCCACGAAGGCACAAATGGCCATCTCGGCGGGCTCATCGTCGTCGTCATCGTCGTCGAGAGCCTCATCGCCGTCCGCTCCCGCTGGGTCCATGGCAGCTTCCCCGCCAGGCCCTTCGCCAACGTAGTTGACGTCACGGTCGCCGGGCCTCAACCCGCGGTTGTGGTGGAGGTTCCGGTACTCCTTGAGTACCTCCTCTCCAACCCACTCCAGGATCTCGTCGCAACTCATCCGCGCCGGGATGGCCTGCAGACGGATGGTCTGGCCACTCACGTCACACTCATCAAGGTGCCACATCGCGGTCTTCTCGCGAACGCCCGTGACAGTGATGAGGAGGGCGTTCCGCAGGGAGTGCCGTTTGACATCCCGGGCCACGTTCTTCCTTGTCCAAGCCACCACGTTCGTATGATACTCCTTGGGGAGCATCATCTTGACCGTGTGGTTGGACTTGGCCCTCTTGGCTTCCTCCTTGGTGAGTCTCTTGATCCATGCTTCCGGCAGCATGGAGAGCAGGCGAGCCTGCTCGTCACCCTCATTCCAGTCCTCCACGTTGCGGCGGAAGAGGGTGTATTGCCCCCGGAAGTCCCGCCAGTCTCGTAGGCGGATCTCCCGACCATCATGCTGAAGCTTGATGGACTTCCACCGCTTCGCCGCCACCTGCGCAGCGTCTACCCGCTCTTGCTCGTTGAGCCACTTCTTGGCTTCCTTGAGGGTCTTGATTTTCCCGTCCTTGGTCGCCACGAAGTATAGCTCTTGGAGCACTTCCGGCAGGCGGTACCTGAACCGTTTGAAGACATATCTCTCCGCATCTGCGGGATCCATGTCTTCAGTAACGGTCACCCCCCAATCGTCCAGCTTCTCCAAGAAGCGGTCGAGGTTGAGGGGGTTGCCATCGTACATGGGGGGCTTGATGTCCTTCAGGTCTTCCCACACGGCGGCATCCGCGGCCTTAGAGACCATGAACGCCGGCCGCGAGGTCTACCGAGGTTCCCACCGGCGTCCCCCACGAACTCCCACGGCCGCCACTTCCATCTCCTCCACGGTATCTGTGTGGCTACGCCGTGGTTCCTCCATGTACGCTGAACCTAGATGTTCACGCCGTACTCCTTCCATGTATGCCTCCTCATCATGGCGCCGGCGGCTGCGTTCAGCGGCCTGCCGTCGTAGACCACGCAGCGGGGTAATGCCGAACTCCTCCAGGTCTTCCTCACCTCCGCAGACATCCCACTCCACGTCCCCTCCGGGGACCTCATCCCTGAGTCCACCATAACGCCCGCCAGCCTTTGGGATTGGCTCCTGGGCTGGTGCGGGGCGTCGGGGGCGTACCGGTGTCCGCGGTGGAGCACGGCGGTTGTGGTACTCCGCACTCAGCCACTTGTCACGCCACTCCTCACTGCCACTGCCGGGCGGCACGCGCTCGTTACGGCGGCCCGCGCTGTGGTGAGAAGGGGCGCTGAGAGAGGGGGCACTGGCGCTGGGGCGACTCCTTTGGGCTCCGCCGGGGACGTGGGCTCTGCCTGAACCTGGTCCAGGTCCCCAGCCGTCGTCCGACGAGCCAGACTCCAGGGGTGGGTGGTCGCTGCCGACGCTCCCACGGCCTTCCAGCCCATCCAACCGCTGCTGCAGGCCGTTGATGACCTTGTTCAGCAGCCTGGTCTCGCCCCTGGCGATGTCCAGCTCCCTCTGGGCGGCGGTGGCGACCTTGGCGATCTTGACCATCTCCGTCTTGGCGATGTCCAGCTCCTTCTGTGCGCCCGCGGCGACCCTGGCGATGCGGATCATCTCGCCCTTGCCCGTGTCTACCTCGCGCTCGAGGGACTGGACCCTCCTGCGGAGGTGGACAATCCACCGCCAGGTGGCATCCGGGTCACCATTCCCTGGTGGGTCGTCGGGGTCCCCAGGGGGTCCTCCATGAGCGCCTCCGCCGTGTCGGCCCGGTCCAGGGGGTCCTCCCCCTCCCGGAGGTCCGCCTCCAGGGGGTCCACTTGGTGGGCGTCCTCCAGGGGGTCCTGATGGTCCTCTGCCAGGGGGTCCCGGTGGGTCTCCGCCGGGTCGCCTCGGTGGGTCCGAGGATGGGGGCTTCTCTGTGTAACCAAAGTCCATGTCTTCCTCCTCGTCCAGGTCGCCCCACCTAGGCGTCTCGGTCTCGCACTCGGTGGATCACGAGCTCCGGTAGGGAGGAGGGAGATCCTCACTCTCACCCTCCGGCTCCATGGGGACGTCTCCGCCACCTCCGCCAGCCACTCCTCGGCGATGTTGGCGGCCTCGTCCATCCCCGTTGCTGGCGGTGAAGAACGGGTCGGAGTCGTGGGGGTGTCCGCCCGCTGGCCTCCGTGACCTCTCGGGGGTCTTTCCCTTACCCTTCCTTCGTCGGTAGGCGGTGGGGCCACTGTCCCCACTGCTGCCTGTGTCGACCTCCTCCAGATCCAGCGTCATCTTGGAGGAGGCGTCCCCTTCGAACAGCTTTCGAAGGGTCTCCACTCGGGATCCCCCGGGGAAGTCTCGCGCTGGAGCTTGGCCTCCGCCTGCTCCATTGCGGCGGCCGTGGCTGCGGCAGCTCGCCTTTCGGCCTCCTCCCGGGCACGGACAGCCTCGGCTTCCCGTGCCCGCTGCAGCCGAGCCTTTACCAGCCTCCAACGCCGCCAGCTCCGCCTCCGTCTTGGCCCTCTCCTCAGCGACCTTCCGTCGCACGGCCTCGATGGCGTCCTTCCTGGCGGCGTCCGCCTGGGCCTTGGCCGTTGCTTCGGCGTGGGCCCTTTCCTCCGCCTCCTTTTTTGCCCTCTCTTGGGCAAGCGCCTCTTCCAGCGCCTTCACCTCGGCTTCCTTGCGGGCAATGGCCTCCTGGGCCAGGTGGGCTTACTGGGCGGCTGCCGCCACCTCACCCCTGACCCGGGCAGTCGCTGCCTCCTGGGCGGCTGCAGCTGTGAGACCGGCCGCGATGGCCGCCACGGTCAAGGCGTGGAAGGCCATGCCTCTGCCCCAATCCGTGGCCTCCTCCTGGGCGATGCCCACGGCGCCCTCCACGGCAGCGTTCTGCTGCGTGGCCTGTTGCCGGGCAACCCGAAGGTTGCAGGGCACCCCACAGGCGCGCTCGCAGGCGCGGGCTACGTCCCTTTGGTCGGGAGCGACGCTGCTGCTGGAGCTGGCCTGGTCGGCCGGCATCCTCCCACGGTGGGCCGACTGCACGTCGCTGCTGGGGCCTGACTTCCTCAGGTGCAGCTGACGGGGCTTGGCCTTGGCCTGCTTGGCGACTTCGAGGAAGTTGCCAAGGGTGGTGTGGCCGGGGTGGTGACCGCCACTGGCCCGTTGGGGGCTGGGGGCTGGGGTTCCGCCCTTGGCGGCTCCGGCGGCTTCGGCGGCCAGGGATTCCTGGTACTCCCGCCACTTCTTGTCCCGCTTCCTGTCCCCGGCGGACTGCTTCTCCTTCCCAGGAGACGCGCTGCTGCTGCTGCCCTGCAGCGTGCGCTCGTTCCCCGGCTCCGGGAACTTCTTCTCGATCATGTCCCACATGGAGACGTTGATGGTGGCGCCCGACGGGTACTCGTTGGGGTTCTCGTCCTCCTCAATCCGGTCGGGGCGCAGCCCTCTGCCGGGCCTGTCTGGGCGGGTCCCGACCCTCCAGCGCTTCTGGCAGAAGCGATAGGCATATCCTTCCACCCGCAGCCAGTCTTCCACTCCCTGCAGGCGGTCGGGGCCTATGTCCTCGCGGAGCTCGAAGCTCCCGGGCATGCCGCCTTCGCACTGGGGATTGCTGTGGCGGTAGTGCTGCCCCCACACCAACCCGGGCGGTAGGCGCACCGCATGGGGATGGAGCTGCGGCCACGTCTTGCCCGCCTCCTCCCAGTTCACCATCGGTGGTTGTTGAGGCGGTTGCTGTAGCTGGGAGTGCAGCCGGTGCTGTTCGGCCGAAGGAGCTCGCTGATGTCGAAGTTCCGGTCACTACACCTCCTTCACGGACTCGGCGCTGTTACCGGGCGGCGCTGCGAAGCCCGTGGCGCTCAGGGTTCAGGTGGCCCCGACTGGCACGCGAGGGATGGGTAGCCCCGCGGCGGTGAAACGCTTTTGACGCATTCCCGTGGGGGGCCTGGCCACGGGACGCTGCGGTAGACACGCACAAGCAAGCAGGCAGGCAAAGCACTGCGCTCACAGGGGCATCATTACGCTCGTGTCATGTGACAAAGCGTTTCAGGATCCTTGCCAGTCTGAAACAAGGGAACAAAAGTATGTACAGCAACACATCAGGATATGTACACATGGGGTTAAGACTGGACTGGGGTAAGGGCATCACAGGACAATAGACACTCAGTCCCAACTCATATCCCAATCCCAGGTCCGACCCTCTCAGTGGCTGGCAGGGGCGGGGGCTCAGACACAACCCATGCCCTACTCAGTCCGGACCCTGAAACCCTGCCAATTGGGGAGGGTGTCCCGCCCAGCCACAGGCGAGTTCCTGGGAACCAAGGGGCTCCAAGGCCAACCGACGGTGGCTCCCCATGCTCCCTTCACGGCACGTCCCGACTTCCCCCCGAGCCAGAGATAAGGCCCCGCCATTATCCCCTAGGAGTTGGTAGCTGAAAATGGGCTGTTTCAGCCCAAACTGATATTAGTGAAGTCATTAGCTCCGAAAGCTCCAAAATTGACCCCTCGTTCGGACCCGCCAGAGGTAGGGACGAGGCAACTGACCCTATACCCTTCGAGTACGAACTCTCTGAAGCCCTCACCCAACCTGGTTCCCTCTGAGCTCCCGGCATCAGGGCACCACGGGTTCGTCAAGTGGGGTCATGATGCCAAAATCACCGAAATTGGCGTCATTCCCACGCGTGGCTCGCCCGGCCAGGGCATGGCCAATGGCTCACAGGATAGGACGCAGGACCTAGGACCTCTATCTGAGTGCAGAACTTGAAATTAAGTCCGGGCTCCTTGTGGGCAGAGAGATATGGGGCCGCCAACTGACCACACGGGGGGGTGAAATCGGGGTCCCAAAAGGGGGTCATTTTGGCTGCTCAGAATGAGCCAAAATTGGGGGTGCCCTCAATAGTATATCTCCACGCCGGCTTGGAGATCGGATCCGCCATTCCATACGCGATCCACCTGGAGTCCAACAGAGACTTCCATGCCCTTGGCTCCGAAACATCTCCATGCCACTCGGCGTGGTGACAATCCAAATTGGGTCCACAATTGCCAAAATGGCAAAATCGTCCACACTCACTTTGGGCTAGCACCTTGACGAAGGTTGCTCCGCTTCGCCCACGTGGTGTGCGAACCATGGTGAACAATATCCATAACACCCATGTCATATATGGTCGATTGGTCCATGCGTCCGATGTGCACGAGGGGGCTTAACATCGTGCACAGCGGGCAGAAAATGTGGAAAATTGCTCAAAATGGCCGAAAATGCGCACACTCATGGGTGGGGCAAGTGAGGCACATGCCCGACTTGGACTGGAGTGTGCCATAGGATTGGTATCAAGTCATATGCGTCCAACATCCCTTTTGGGCGTCGCCCAAACCCCTCCGGTTTTGGGAATGGCAGGGTCGCCAAGTGAGCCCATGATCTGGGATCGTCCCAAATCGCCAACATGGCGGCCACGGTATGCCAAGCCCAAGGGGAGTTGTTCGACGGGTCCAAGATATGTTGGGCATCGAAGTGTGTACCCCCATAACATACTTGGGTCATGATGTCAATTGAGCGCAATGTTGAGATACACGGTCGCCACTTGACATCATGACGGGCAAAAAACATGAAAATTGGCGAAAAAACACGCAAAAGGGCCCTAAAAACTGCACAAATATATTATAATATCTTCGGCTTGGATTGAGTAATCGACCAAACCTTCTAAACACAATGACTCGACACCAATGACCTTCGATTCCACATATGTGCCCGACTTGGGGCGCATTGGAAGGCCGCGCGTGCTGCCTCCCAAGTGGGCACATGCAAAATAGGAATATTGCAAGAAACACACCTTGCTCGCAACGCATCGCTTCGGGAGCGCTCCACAAGCGTCCCTTCACGAAGGTTAGGCTTGCGAGTGTTGGTTGGGAATACAATGAAAGGCTTCGTGCGATATGGGGTCCATTGGCGGGTTAGTCTTGGAATGGTGCACCCGCCAAATGGGCACGTGATATGACACCAAATATGGCATACAACCCTACCCTCGCCTTCTACACCCGACCTAGTGGCCTAGAATCAAAGTGTGCCTATATTCTAGAGTAATGTTGGTCCCTTAACACGCATGCAACGGCTTTGGTCCAAAAACGACCTCCCTTCGGAAAGCCGAATTTTAGCATGCACGCAAAATATATTGCCAATATATATATGGAGATCATATATGTACTATCCGGGGAAGATAAGTGATATGCCCCGGATGTAGAGGCAAGCAAACAGGGAGAAAACGCCAACTCAACATACTTCTACACGTACTTGGACGCCAAGTACGTGAAATTGCTCATTTCTTGGAGAACACTCAAAATAAATAACCCTTCGGGCCTTTGGAGTTGGGATCCCTTGGCCTCATCCTATGACTATGGGGGGCAAAACCTCATACACAGTGCCTATGAGGCACGTTAATTCGTCCTTGGGCGCTTGAACGCTCGTAACCCTTCCTATTTCACTTGGGGGTTCAAAGCGCCTTCGGCCGCCCAGATTTCCTGGAAAAATCCCGGACGCGATGCGTTTTATCAAGGGAAAAATTGCGGATCACTGGAAGATTGTTTCAGTCTTGAATTCCAAAAAGATCGTTTTACAGAATCATCGAATGCAGTGCACGGAACGGGCGACGTCAGGCGGCGATTTCACGACAATTAGAAATCGCGGTAGAAATCGGGTATTTCGACGCTTTCTAACCGCAAATCGACCAAGACAGTAAAATTATGGTAATTCCACATTCATTTAATTGTTAGAAATCAGATTCCAGATTTCGCGGGTTAGAGAACAGGGATATCCCGCTGACAGCCGGTGTCAACGGCTTCCGCACGGGTGTGACGGCTCACAGGCCTCCGAGCCATGGGCCATAACGGGTGTGACAGCTCACAGGCCTCCGGGCCATGGGCCATAGGTTCTGGGTACTGCTTCAGTGGTAAGGGCGGGGGTAACCTGCATGCCATGAATGAGGTTAAACCTGAAACACGTACACCCCCACTCTTCTACTGTAAGCCTGTCAATGACAAGGGAGGACCCTGTCATGCCCCTGACTGCGACCACCGCAGTGGTTGTATGCTGCAACTGAAACAACAGCACACTAAAGATGGGAAAACAATGACCCATCAGGACCATTTCAGGTGCACCATCACCTGTGGTTACTGTGGCAAACGTCGTCACTACGAGGACGAATGTCACACAAAAAAACGTGAGAGTGACAAACACAAACGGCAGGAGGCTGAGCGCCAGAAAGCCCAAACACCCTCCAGAACTCCCCACAATGGGGATAAGGGTGGTAAAGGAGGAGGCAAGGGAGGTGGCAAGGGTGGAAAACCTGACCCCCAGAGGCGCTCATAGGCGCCCGCCATTTCTCCCTCTCCTGCCGATGTTGACCCCAAGAAGCGCCCACAGGGGGATAGCGCTTCCCCTGAGGGGTCTAAGTCCAAGAAGAGGCAACTGGCCTGGATGGCCAAGTCACTCATGGCTGCAGGGGTTGATCTGAAATTCCCTGCTGAGAGTAGGGGGGCGGCTCTGAAGAGGAGGACTTGGTTTTCTGGATCCTCGTGAAAATCGGGGATCAGGTTTTTCGAGCAGTGCTTGACACCGGCGCAACACTCTCTATAGTGGCCCGGCGCCTGCTAAAGACTTTCAAGAAAACTAAGACAGTGGCGGTAAGAGTAGGGGATGGGCGTACCATCCATTCCTTTGGGGGTGTCGATGTGACTATTTGTCTTGGCGACGAAACTGTGACCGAACACTGCAGAGTGTTGGACACTGATGCCTTTGACATCGTCATTGGCACCGACTTCCTACGAAGAAACCCCCAGGTAAAAATGTTGTCTCTCCAAATGCACGCGCACACTTTCTGAGTGTCTATTTTTTTTTCGATTTTACAGATTCGTGTATGATATAGGGGACCCGGGCAAGTCGCATTCAAAAAACTGCGTCCCTGAACAAGTCCTTCAACAAAAGGCGCTTCATGATGCGCCAGCTGCCAGTACTGCAAAAATCGCCGCACGAGATCCTTCATGCCCAGCAAAGCCTCTGGCAACAGCTATTCACTGCAAGTATCACCGTGAACACTATAGTCTGCGAACTGTCGTACCAACAGACGCTTCTGAACTTGTTGCTTGAAGTGCCGCAATATCCGAAGACAGCGTCAAATACTGTTCCGCTCTCGTTCAACGCTACAGCTTCCTTGCAAGCCTCTTGCCACACGCCGTGCTCTGCAGCTGCAAGTGCTACAATGAAGGCCAGCCACAAGCTCGTCAAGGACATGAACCACCTTCGTCGATCTCTAACAGCAAACAAAGCTCACGCTCTCCGTCGTCACCTGTAATCAGAGTACCGTCAGGAGAACCTGAAGAAGAGTGCGAACGTGCCCGACCAACACAGTGCCAGCGCCGACCACTACATCGACGTTGCAACCATGGCTCACAACCAGAGCTGGAAAATTCAAGAACGCCAAACTTTGTTCCACTCGCATCTAGTGATCACATGAGCATCCAAAGTCTGCGCCAATTGCCTTGTTTTACAGCTGTCACCAACTCCAATGAAGCGCCACACCACCATGCATTCAACAATGGCCAACCACAAGTTCAAGGACACGAACAATCTCCGTTGATTCCTTCGCCGCACAACCATGCATTCAAGAATGGCCAATCACGAGTTCGTCAAGGACAAGAACGTTCTCCGTCGATTCCTGACAACAAAGTGAACCCACGCTCTCCTTCAGCAGCTGAGGTCAAAATGCAATCAGGAAAACGGGAAGACCGTGCCCAACCAGCTCACAGCTTCTCAGTGGTACAAGCACAACACCGTCAAAAGCCTCCGTTGATCACCAGTTTGTTTGCAACAGCCAACCCTTTTGCAGCTCTATCGCTTAATAAAAGAGACAAAGTCTCCAAACCACTGCATTCTGCGCACGAGGAAAATCCCATAGTCACTCGACAACTCCGCATCAAACTCGTGTTCACAAACACCCAAAAGTACTTGGGATGAAAAAGGAGCCCGCTTCTGCCGCTCAATCGGAGCCACAAGCCCAAGAGTACACCAGAAAAGTTTATAGTGATTTCAATACTGTGTTTGTGCCTCTCCTGCTGCTTGCTGCTGGTGTAGGGTTTCCTGCTGCTTGTTTTTGGAGATGAAAATGTTTTAGTTGCTGAAATACAAGCAATCCAGGATAGCCCAAGCCAGAGATAAGCAAGTAGAAGAGAATCAGAATCAAAGCATGAAGGGCTGCAGTGTAAACAGTGAAAGATGAAAGGATATTCACAGAAAAGGCAACTCAAGGCACATCTGATTGCATATTCACAAAGATAGCTGAAATGTTTTGGAAAAAGAGTTGGAAAACTGCCCCATGGTCACTCAATCTCCATAGTGCCATCTGAGGAGATGTGCACTCTTTGTTTTGGGTCCCATATGTGCTGAGGTGGCAGGGCATGTGGCGATGAGGTCACTGCCATGCCACATGGGATCTTCCTACTTAGCTAGGCTGACCGGGAATTGAACCCAGGACCTCTCAAAAAGAGGTGCCCAGCCCCCTAGGGTGCATACCACTAGGACAGCTAAGAATTCATGAGAAAACATAGATAAATTCATAGGCTCTGCCCTGGATATGTCAGTTCTCAGTCAACTCAGGAAAAGATGAATTGCCTCACAATGATAGGGGATTAAGGGGTCCACTTCATATCCTGATTGGGTGTTTGGTTCCATAGGTCAAAATGTGTTATCACCACTTTTGGTTGGGCCAATACTACGATAGAAATGCCTGTGTGCTCAGTGCATCTCTAATACAACTAGAGTATGCCTCAAAGCATTGGAAAAGCACTTTTTAATACTCCCCCCTTGTGCTGTTGTGGCCACCACTGTCGCATTTTCGGGAAAGACGGATTTTTTTCTTGGCCTTTCCTCCGTTTCCACATCTAGTTTAAAATACCTATAGTTTCCCTCAGACAGAAAAATGGGCGCTCACCATGGCTGCCGCCTTTTTGCTGCTTTGTTCGTAACATTTCCTACAGGAAGCTCAGCGCTCATGGCGCTGCCGGGGTTCCTGTGGCTTGGTTGGGTTAGTTTGGGAGCATGCCAAAACATGTGCATGTGCATCCCTCCCTCCAAGACGCGGCGCGACATGAACCCAACGCAAGACACAATATACACACTCGCATGGGTTCTCGTAAACCTGCTGGCGACCTGTGACCTGTCTTAGGGCGAAGGGAGTCGTTAAAAAAATTAAATTGCCCCTTGGTGGGGTCTTGGGTTCTGCTCAGTCTCCTGGCTGCTGCTTTTAGGCCCGAACACGGCCTACTCAGCGACGCTCTCGCGAGGATATCTGCAGAGGCAGGAATGGGAGAATTATGGACGATTCCACGCAAACGCGAAGCAACAACACCTAAATCCGTCAAATGACGGCCTAGAATTTTTCTAAGACAACACACCTGAGCAGAATCCAATTGTGCATCAGGAGCAGATTTTTATAAAAATTATAGTCATCTCTCGATTTTTCAAATCAAGAAATTCCTACGCATAAAAAGGCGGCGCGCAGGAGCGGCTCCTAGCAAAGCGCCGGAAAATGCAAAAATAATGAGATTATAAACGTATGTCTCACGTAGACTGGAAAATGACGAGACACACATTAATAAATAAA
This sequence comes from Eutreptiella sp. 'Long Island Sound 2002', assembly GCA_964036045.1. NCBI lineage: Eukaryota > Euglenozoa > Euglenophyceae > Eutreptiales > Eutreptiaceae > Eutreptiella > Eutreptiella sp. 'Long Island Sound 2002'. Next base: position 181,068,086 of record OZ038380.1, on the reverse strand, counting down.
CATACAGATTCCACCCACACTGATAGAAGAATCAACAATCCAAGAATTCGGAAATCAACGAAAAGACTTCAATGAATCAGGTATAAACTAGAGGTGTGCTCGTCTCGTATGCAGCATACACATTGCTCGTCTCATGTCTCCGTGAACCAGTCTTGTAGCAGCGCTAACAAACGATAGAGGGCTGGATTAGAAAGATCGCAGATGATTAGAGGTCAGATCAGGGTGATTAGACATACACACAAGTGCATAGCAACGTTTTTCACTTGCGCTTCGTTCTTCCCCTCACCTTGCTTCACTCTCCAGCGGTAGGTAAGGTGAGTAAGCCCAGGAGGGGCCATTCCCTGGTAGAGTTCGTGATTGTTGGTCAGATTGGTAGGTGTGCCAAACACACCTCGTCCACTCCTGCATGCTCGTGGATTCACACACGCATTAAAGGGTAGGCCACGCGGAATGCGCACGGTAAACCTTGTTTAGGTTACCCAGGGGCTCCTCGGTACGTTCTTTAAGAGAACCTGAGGAGTCTCTTAACGCTTGCTTGCTTGACAGGGCGTGCTTGCGGACAGTGTATTATAGGTCACACTGAGAAGCGTAGAATAAGTGGAGTGTGGCTTGGTTCCTCCGCCGCAAACACCCCTTCATTTGCCTTTGCTTTACAGGTGGGCAGGAGGGTGATCGGTGCAGCAGCATACCATTTTTTTCTTGCCCTGCTAAACAAGGGCGCGGATCACACAAACAATTGACTGCAGCTCCGCCAGGAGTGGCGAGGGCAGTTCAACTCCATCGACATCCACGCTGTGCACGCATCAAGAGCAGCTCTTCCCTCCAAGCCCTAGCAGGGGAAACGCGTTGTGGCGTCCCCGGTTAGGCCACAGTTGCTTAGCAGCGCTGTGTTCTCTTGTCTTCTTCACAGGAGGGTCATTAGGGCCCACGACATGATCTTCAACCACACCCAGTAGAGTGTGCGTGTAAGAGTGGTAGTCCTGAGTGGGGGCTTGAGCCAGTTGCACAAGTGCTCGCCCACCAGGATGGTGCCACTGTAGGTAGGGTGTGTAGTGTAGTGGTGTCTCCTGTCCCGCGTGCTTTTCCTCGTGGGCAGGGGAGTGCGTTAGCTTTTGGCCTTTAGCAAAAATGGGCGTTTTGTATGCCCTTAGCACACTTGGCCACCCCTCCCCTGTAGTAGGTAGGGCTTTTGCCGTCTTCCCCAAGGATAGGCGCCAGCACGGAAATTGGGGGCCATAGGAGTGGTAACAGTACCTGACTAGGACCTTCGGTCCGACATCAGCGACGCCCGGTCTCCGGGAGCCACGCCCGGGATAGAAGTGAGACACACAGAGACATACGTAGCACACTTAGGGGTAAGGTTCAGTCCCTAGCTTTAGTCTTGGAGGCAAGCGTCTCAGCGAGCCTCAGCAACTCACCAAGGTTGTTCTGGGACAAGTAGTCAACCAGAACTGAGTTTAGGCGTCCCTCAGATAGAACAAACGCAGAGAAGGGCTCCCAGGTGGCCTCTCCGACTCCAAACCCTTCCCAGAGGGTGAGGAAGCGCCAACCCTGGCGATAGCGGTGGCGTAGGACAGACTTCACCAGGTAGAAGCCCTCCTTAGCCATCTCCTCGGCGTTCATGTCGGGGAGTTCCCCTTCAACTTCCATAGGGCTGGCAGCCCCTTGCAGGTCTAGGGCGGCGATTTCCTCGTCGTTCAGCTCCCACTCCTCCCCACAGAGGTCTTCAGGATCATAGTAGCGCTTCAGGTGTTGAGCAGCGCACACCAGGGTCCCCCCTAGACGGGGAGAACCACCACACGGTGATACGGTGTCCATCCACTGATAGAATCTTGTACGGCCCGAAGTATGGGTCATCGCTGGTAGAGTGTGGCCAGGCGGGTAGTCGACTGTGGTGCACCAACACCCCGTTCCCCCCTTGGTAGGTGGCCGGTACTCGGTGCTTGTTCTTCTTGTTCCACTGACGCTCCCTCACTCTCTGGAGCATAGCCTTGGCCTTGTCCACCTTCGCTTGTTGCTCTTGGACCCATTCACCCACAGAAGAATGGGTGTCCTCTGGATAGGGGGCATGTAGGAACCATGCCGGGCGCCCTAGGAATAGCTCATGGGGCGAGTAGCCAGTAGGTGAACTCTCTTGGGAGTTCATCATCAAGGATATGACGGGGAGTAGTCTCACCCAGTCTCTGGTGCGTTCAGTTTTGCACCATATCCGTACATTCTCCTTCAGGACACGGATCTGTCGCTCATATAGGGGGTTGCTTGTGTGCGAGTAGGGAATCCCCGTAGACACCTGGACATTGAGGGATCTCAGGACCCTCCTGTACCAACCGGTATCTGAGCGTACTCGTACGTCCTCATCGGAATTGATCTCCTCTGACGCCCCATAGACACAAAACCACTCCTCTAGGAGTATCTTGATAGTCTCCTCCCCGGTAATGTGCTTGGTACATGGGAACACCCTGGTAAACCTGGTCAACCCACAGGTCACCACGAGGGCGAAGTCATAGCCCCCGAACTTCGGCATCTCCGTGTAGTCCACGTATAGAACACTGTTAGCACAGTGAGGGATGGGCAGGGTTGAGTAGAGACCTCTGTCCCTGATATCCCCTGGTTTGCGGGACCTGCACGGGCACTTGTCCACGATAGGCTGGAGGGCTTTCCGCAGTTGGTCGTCAGTCCACGTAGTGTGGAACCACTGCTTGAACAGCCTCAGGGTACGGTCAGCACCCACATGACCGCTGGACTCATGGGTACACTTCAGCAGCGCTGGGACTCTGTCACTAGGCACCACGATGCGGTCCTCGTGCCAGAGGTAGCTCTTGTCCCTCTTCCACTGATCTTGGTTGACAAGGAGGGGTTCAAGGCGTTTCTCCAGGCGCTTGTAGATATCCCCAAACTCCTTCAGGTACTCCGATTGTTGGAGTCCATCCAGGGGGCGAATCATGTTGAGGTCCAAGTGGACGTCCATACGGCTGAACGCCTCCTTAGCCAGCGCTTCAGACCGGGCACCAATCAGGGCGTCGAAGTTGTTGCGGCTGATGTAGTCTGCACACTCGTTCTTCACTCCCTGGATATGGTGTACCGTCAGGCGTAGTTGACTGAGGTAGGTCCACCAGTGCCGTAGCTTGGCCTTCTCAGGTGGGGGGCCCTTCTGGAAACTGCGGACCGGTTCTTGGTCGCACAGCCAGACCACAGGGTTACTCCCCAACAGTCGTGCTTGTGAGGATAGCACCAGCATACCCTCGAGCAGTTCCTGCTCATAGGTAGAGTAGTTCCCCCTGGCCTGGTTCCACTTCCAGTTCCAGTGGCCCAGAGGTACTAGGACCCACTTGTCGTCAGGGTAGCTGTGCTTGAGGGTTCCATCTCGGTTGAGACCTTCCGTCCCACATTGGGAAATGGCCGAGACGAACTCCTCCTTCTCTAGTGCTTGCCATTGGAACAACGTTCCACCACCGCCCACATTGCTGGCGTCGGTCACCAGGATAATCTCCCCCTGTGCCCTAGGCACGCCCAAGCACTTAGCGTTGGCCACCTTGTCTTTCAGCTCGTCAAACGCTTGTTGCCCTTGTGGGCCCCAGCGCCAAGTAGTACTCTTCTTGATCAAGTCCGTTAGAACGGCGCTGGTGTAGGTGAAGTTTTGGATGTGGCGGCGATAGAAGTTGCACGCCCCAATGAAACTGCGTACATCATGAAGTCCTTTATTGGGGTCTTTGTGTCGTACCTTGGCGTCCATCAGGGGTTTGGCCTTAGAGGCCGCTGGGGTCCACCACCCATAGCCAACGTCAGACCCCAGGTACTGCATGGTCTCCTGCATGAACTCACATTTCTCCAGCTTGAGTCGTGTGTGGTTCTCCTGCTAGACCGCAAAGAACTCACCCAAGAGGATGGGGTGGTCCTCCTGGGTATTGGTCCCGAGGCATACATCGTCGATGTGAGCTTCCATCTGGGCCCAACGGGATATGAGCTCCTGCACCTTGGGTCTCCTTCGTAGGATGGACAAGATCTTGTTCATCAGCTCTTGGAATAGAGCGGGTGCCTTAGCCACGCCAAACGGCATGACCTTCCACTTGAACACCCTCCCCTGAGGGGTGATGAACGCCAGTAGCTCCTGAGCGTTGGGCGTCAGGTCCACTTGCCAGAATCCGCTCCTCTTGTCCATCTTGGTCTTGTAGCGACAGGAGGCGATCTTTCCCAGGGTAGACTCCATATTGGGAATGGACGCTGAGTGGTTCAACGATTTCTTGTTCAGCTCTCCGTAGTCCACTACCAGCCGTTTGGCTGTAGACCCAGGTTTAGCCACCAGGAAACAGGGGCTGCAGTATAGGGGGTAGTCCCCATCCTTGTACTGCAGGACTAGGCCAGCGTCGATACATTCTTGTATCTGTCGCTCAATCTCATCGGCCTGCTCTTTAGGAGCTGGATAGGGTCTCCTCCGGATCTTGTGACCCACGAACTCGGGTTTCAGCTTGAGGTCCATCTGTACCAGCTTGTCGCATGAGGCTGGAGGGGGTAGTTCTCCAAACACCTCCAGATAGGTCCTTATAAGCTTCTGCACCCGCGGGTCCAATAGCTTGATCCCGTCCTCCATGTCCTCGTCAGAGTGTAATTTGCTGGCCCCCTGCGTAATAGACGTCGGGAGGTGATCCTCCACCGACTCTTCGCCCTTGGTGGTGTCCTTCAACCGTTGGTAGGCATATAGAAGTTCTTGTTCAACCATCTCCGGTGGACGATGGCAACATAGGCACGCTCGAGGGGGTTCACATACACATTCCTCCGAGAGGTCGTCCTCCTCTGGCGTCCTCACATGGGCGCCCCACACGCTCTTCATGAGCTTAAGATCTACCTCCCTTTGCCAGGTGGTGATCTTCTGTTCGAGGTCCTCCTTCAATTGGGATAGATCTCCCATATGTCCTTGCTTCAGTGGCCATGAGCTGCGGGTAGGCTTAGCGTAGCATAGCTCTTTCGCCACCAACTTCCTCTTGGAGTCCACATACTCCCTTAGCCTGGATCGAGGGTCCAGCTCTTCGTCCACGGGGTCTTCCACCCTCATGGAGAGTAGGGGTTCCAGTGGGGCGACGTACTCGGCGTTCTCCACTTCCTCCACACAGGTCTGCACGAAGAAGGCGTCGTGCTCAGTTTGGTCATCTGAGTGGATAGAGCTAGGTAGCTCAGATAGTCCACACTCAGAGACTCCATCAGGAACAGGTACATGACAGGGAGAGTTGGGGGCGTTGGTGTCAGTCACGACGTACTCATCTCCTCCGGGTATAGTCTCAATAACATCTTGAGGTCGTAGTCGATCCTTCAAGTCACCCAAGGCGAGTCCATCGCTTTCTCGTTGTATAGCCTGGACCAGAGTCGGGTCCAGATCTTCCCAGGGGATGGAGGTAAGACCTCCGTCCACCACGCTGAGCATACTTCCCCATCCGGGTTTCCCAATAGGCGTCTTACGCCCCAGAGGCACGTAGATGGCCTCATCAGGTAACCGAACAGAGCTGATAGTCAGCCTGTCCAGGAGGTTTCGCCAGTACTCGTTGCCCCCATGGGCTCCCCAATCGGGGGAACACAGGACCATACGGGAACGTTCCAAGGCCACCTTGGTCAGGACCTTCCCCAGTTTACTGAATCTGGGGCTCCCGTAGGCCATCCCGAGAGAGGGCCAGTAAAATTTGTAGCTGCAGTTCTTCCCCTTGCTGCAGTAAAGGTCCAGTACATGCTGCTTGTCGCTGGCGAACAACTCCACACTCAGGTCTTCTCTAGAGTAACCCAACTCCTTCAGACCTTGGTCTAGGACTTCCCCCAATAGTTGATAGTCCTCAGTTTTGGAGGCCGCCATCATGTTTGAGGGCTCCTCCTTCGATAGCCTCAGGTAACTCGAGGTATGTTCCGACTGCTCCAGTGGCACAGACTCTCTGCCACTGCCGTGGTCCACGTAGAGGAGGTAGGGCGCTTGCAGCGTCAGGGATTGTATCTGGGAGTGCTGCACGAAGAAGTCAGTCCCCAATACAAAGTCGAAGGCCTCAGTGTCCATCACATAGAACCGATGGGCGATAGTCCGGGAGCCCATAGGTACCTCCACTTCACAGTCCCCGCAGCTGTGCACCACATGTCCATCCCCCATTCGTATAGCCGCGGTGGTCATGGTGTTCTTCAGGCTCCCGCAAGGTAAATTTTCTTGGCCACTATAGATATGGTGGCGCCAGATTCCAATACCCCCAGGTATTCACGTCCCCCTAGTCGGATACGTACCCAAAACACCAGGTCTTGGGTGCCACCGGAGCGTCCCCGTCACAACTCTGCGGGACCGCTCACCTCGAACCCCTTGTTCCGCAATTTGCGGGCCATCCTCATGAGACGGCTCCTCTTTTTAGCATTGCCGTCATCACCACCTTCATGCTCACGCTTGGCTCCTTGTTCTTGCTGGGCCTGCGTTTGTGAGCGTGTGGTAGGACCAGACTGCCCTCCAGAGGGCTCGGAGTTCCCCCCCTCGATTAGGGTTGGGGTTGCCTCCGTTCTTGTCCTTGTTCTTGTTGTCCTTGTCTGGCTGGCGGTTAGCGCCTCCTCCTCGTCCACCTTGACTCTTGTCTTGCCCTTGTCCACGTCCTTTCGACTTGCCCTTGCCGGACTCGTTGCCTTTGCCTTTCCCTCCACCTTTGCTTGAGCCTTTGCCAGGATCTTCACCCTTAAGCTTCGCCGATAGGCGTTGCTTATGGTAGCACTCATCCTTGTAGTGCTCCCGCTTCCCACAGAAGGCACACGTGATGGTGCACCTGTAATGATGCGGCAGCTTCGCTTTGGCGCCGGTGTTCTTCTCCTGCTGCTTCCCCTGGACTACGAAGCAGTCTCGCTGCTTGCAGTCAGGGGCATGCTGCAGCTGGCCCTGCTCGTCTCTGGCATCACACCAGAACAGCTCCTTGACGTTCTCCATGATACGGGCGTGGGCGTGTTTGTGGGTAGTCCCCTGCCCAGGTCGGGACCCTTGGTACCCTTTGCCATTGCCTCCAGAACCTCCTCCTCCAGGACGGTAGTTGTTCAGGTGCTGGTCGCTCTCCTTCTCCAGCGCCAGCTCCAGGAGTAGCACGCATAGATCCTCGTAGCGGAGGGATCTAGCCTTGCGCTCCGCCGTCGAACGGCACTCGTCCCACAGCTCTCGAGGGAGCTTGGCAACCAACCAGAACAGCAGGTCGTCGCTGCTGTAGGAACCGGGCGTCAATCGTCCAGCCCAGTGGTCCAGGTCAGCCAACAGCTCAGAGACCCTGCCAGGTTTGGGGTTGTTGGGCAGCACGGGCAGGTTCTGGATCTTGGCCCTGATGGAGAGGTCGGTTTCGTAGGTCGGGTACTGCCTCTCAAAGGCAACCAACACATCTGCAAAGGTGGCGGAGTTAGTCACGATCTGCCTGACCTGCTTTTCCAGGTACTTGGTCTTGCAGCACTGCAGGAGCAGATGGCACTTGACCCGTCCACTAGCGTGGGTTTGGCCGGTCAATCGGAGAAACCGGCCAAAATTCTCAGCGAACTGGCACAGGTCCTTGCCTGTGAACTCAGGCAGGTTTACCACGATCTTGGAGGTGGCAATAGCTGCCGCCTCCTGAGACTTGCGTCCCTCAGGGCGTCGGGTCTTCCTCTTCTTCTTCTTCTTCTTCCCACTTGGGTTCTCGGGGTCCTCCGGGTCATCGTCCTCCGAAGGCGAAGCAGAAGTCATAGACGGCGGCTCATCACCGGAGGGGTCTCCGCCTAGATCACTAGAGCCATAAGGCTCCACGTCCACCATTGCCCTCAAGGCTGTCAGCCCCAGCCGGTCCAGCTCGGCTCTCGTAGAGTCCGTCACGTGGCTGTAGGGCGGCTTGGCCGTTCTCGGTACGAAAGGACTTCTCGGTATCGCTGCAGGGGTCGGCATCGGTCGGCTCCTCAGGCTCCCCAGGGTGTTTGTCAGCCCTGCCACCAGGTGGTTGGCCTGTACTCGATGGGGTGACACTCCCGCCGTGGTAGGTGACGCTTGGGGCGGTATCATCAGGGGCTCCGGTTTCTCTCGAATCTCTTGAGTGAGGTCGCCCACGATTTTAGAGGTGGCTCCTCGCAGCGCCTGGTTGATCTCCGACCGCGTCAGGGACCTGTTGGAGGATCTCCCCGATCCTCTACTCCTGCCTCCAAGAGACTCAGGTCCTCTCCTCAACCCACTCAAGGTTGCATACCCTGGAACGTCCACATAGGCTGTCGTAGCGGGTAGAGGATGGTGATAGTCAGCCGCATACCATCGCGGTGCAGAACTGGAAGCCACCGGCTCACTGGCAGTAGTTGCCTCAGGAAACGCAGTGGTAGGTGGGCCCAAACCATAGGCAGGGTAGGTAGGCGTACCAGTAAAGCCTGTGCCCTCAGCCATAGGTGGGTTGGCTATGGGTGTGGATGTTGCAGCGGCTGGGTCTGGAATTGGGAGTGTGGTGGTTATAGGAGAGGGTGATGCGTGGAGGCCAGAAGCGCTTGGTGCGCCTTCGAAGGTAGGCTCGTTCGTCAGGTCTTGCCCTTGGTCTTCTCCTTCATCTGCTATGCCTTCCCCAGCATCCTTCTCGCTCTCTCTCTTCCTCTTCACAGGATGAATGACCACCTCCTCGACTGAGAGGGCCCGGAGGGCCGACTGCAGTCCTTCCAACGAGTCCTCCGCCACGTCCACTGGCCCATGTAAGGGCTCCGAAGGTACAGCGCTGGGTCCAGGTCCAGGTTCACCAGGTGCTGGCCTTGCTGGTGCCTCAGGCGCTGTCTTCACGTCGGCGTCCTCTTTCCTTGTGTTCATCTTCGTTCGCCCTTCTGCTTATATGTGACTGATCTCGGCGCACTGGTTGTACGGCACGGGGTTGCTGCCGGTACGCAGAGACAGTCTGCCTCTGCTACCAGAAAAGTTTTTAGTGATTTCAACACTGTGTTTGTGCCTCTCCTGCTGCTTGCTGCTGGTGTAGGGTTTCCTGCTGCTTGTTTTTGGAGATGAAAATGTTTTAGTTGCTGAAATACAATCAATCCAGGATAGCCCAAGCCAGAGATAAGCAAGTAGAAGAGAATCAGGATCAAAGCATGAAGGGCTGCAGTGTAAACAGTGAAAGATGAAAGGATATTCACAGAAACTGCGACTCAAGGCACATCTGATTGCATATTCACAAAGATAGCTGAAATGTTTTGGAAAAAGAGTTGAAAAACTGCCCCATGGTCACTCAATCTCCATAGTGCCATCTCAGGAGATGTGCACTCTTTGTTTCGGGTCCCATATGTGCTGAGGTGGCCGGGCATGTGGCGATGAGGTCACTGTCATGTCACATGGGATCTTCCTACTTAGCTAGGCTGACCGGGAATTGAACCCAGGACCTCTCAAAAAGAGGTGCCCAGCCCCCTAGGTTGCATACCACTAGGACAGCTAAGAATTCATGAGAAAACATAGAGAAATTCATAGGCTCTGCCCTCGATATGTCAGTTCTCAGTCAACTCAGGAAGAGATGAATTGCCTCACAATGATAGGGGATTAAGGGGTCCACTCCATATCCTGATTGGGTGTTTGGTTCCATAGGTCAAAATGTGTTATCACCACTTTTGGTTGGGCCAATACTAAGATAGAAATGCCCGTGTGCTCAGTGCATCTCTAATACAACTAGAGTATGCCTCAAAGCATTGGAAAAGCACTTTTTCTTACTACACCAAAGGATCCCAGCTCCCCCGCCTTCCAATGTATGGAAACAAAAGGAAAGAATACCCCAGCAACGAGCAGGTCCAACTATCACTGATACGTCGAATCACTGCGGAAGCGACCAGGAGATACCGCCTCTCGAATCATCCTCTAGCAACGACTCTGTGTCAGCCTTGGATGGAGAGCTAGCAGCAAACGAGGACTCAGTGTGACTCAGAATTAAACACTAAGAGGCGTTTTGTAACTCCTTCTCTCATTGATGGTCAGAATATATATTCACAACAGCCTTGGGATGCTGGTACACCACACTACAATTCCAATGCCTCCTTACATAACCACACACAACTTTCAGCTAGGACTGACACACAGCCACCAACGCCAGGCATTTACACAGCTACAGCCACTTTGCACAACACTGACACTTATCACTTTGAAGTGATCACTAGTGACATATTTTTGAACGGCAGATTCCTGCCCTTGACTTACAGGCTCACACACAGTAACAGTTTGATGCTTTAAAAACTCCACTGCAGCAACGTCGCTGCAGGTGGACAGCAGAGAATGTACACTACATCCATTTAGATTTTTCAGGCTCAGCACGCTTTGTGTTGCTCAGCCACGCATTGAAACACTGGTTACACAATGAACTCTCAGTATTCATTTTATATCAATTGCTGTGCACTCTGTGCTTTACTTGGAAACCAGGTGTGGATTTTCCCCTAGGGGTGAAACTGCAGTCGGTTTTCCAAAACAGAGTAACAGTGGCTTTTCACAAAGTATAGTCTTTGCCATTTTCAAAACATTGCATTTCACTTTTCCATACATACTTTTGTCTCTATTAACTTCCTTTTTAGTCTACTAGAAATTGTGCCCTGTTTTTTCAGGGACTTTTCCTGGGCTGCCTCGGCGACCCAGTGGCCTAATGAAAGCCAGATAATCCCCTATATCTATTCCAACAACTATCACTTCTCCACATATATCCCCACGTGCACAACCAGGCCTCCAAAGCCCCTCACCTACTCCAGTACTATTGTACATACTATTGCAGTGTGTATCATACATTTAGTACTGTTCCGCACTGAGAACTTTTGTGACATCTTTAAAAAATGTTGTCTCTCCAATGCCCCTATTCTCTACACTGCGAGTTTGGCAGTGGGCTCTTCTCCGTACCTTTGGAGCTGTCACGACGAAAAGAGTCCGGGCTGCGCTACGCAGCCAAGACTAACTATCGTACTGAAAAATACCAATTGGCCCGTCACGTTCTTGAAAATGGACTGGCGGCCCTTCAGGTATCCTTGGATGAGATCCAGGTGGAATTGTTCGCAAGCCAACAACAGCACATCATGCAGTTGTATTACTCGAAACATTTGAATAACGCTTTCTGTTTCTTCTGGAAAGCAATGGGCCTGGCGTATGCTAACCCTCCCTTCTCCCTGCTCGCAAAGGTTCTAACCAAAATCGCTTATGAGAAAGCAAGGGGTGTCATGTGCACCCTTGACTGGGGTTGTTCAGGTGAACACACTTATTGGTGCCGACTGCTGGACCGAATGACTGTGGGAAGAGTGCAACTCCCCGACGGTCCCATTTATGTGCCTGAGGACTCAGACACAGCTATGCAGGCCCCTGAATGGGCCAGTTTCTTATCCATTGTCGATGGATCCCTCAACCCTGTACCTCTGTGTGATCTGGATCAGGTGGTACTGAGAGAGGTCATGGCCGAAAATCGTGGCTTGACCCTTTCTGATCTCAAAAAACGATCTCCTGAGCACCTATCTGCCACACTTACAGAGTGTGAATCCCCTGATGGCGATCTGGAACCTGCTGCTGTGAAGGAGGATGCTGGCGACCAACTGTCTGAAATCGCCAGCTCTATCCCTCCTGTTGATCCCAGCTGTGTTGACCTAAAACACAGTGCCTTCCTGGCCCAGCTGTTGCTCGAGGAAGTAGACCTAGGGTCAACCTCAGAACCAACTTCCTCTGTTGGGAAACCTGTGCTGCACATGCAGCATACTTGCTCAGGTGAACCCCTGACTCAGAGTCCTGATGCTCTAGCACGGCCTGCTTCTAATATCATGCCACTGTCGGAGTATGACACTTAGCAACTCCGATGGCTGTTGTACCTGAGGGCTGAAGGTATTGCGTGCCAAGAACGGCTGCAATACCTCAGACAGACCTGGAAATCCTCCATCTGGTCTGTGGAGGACGATGACTCCTACACGCTACCTGACCTTGAGAGACCCCTAGTGTATTCTCTGCACTATGGGCAACAACGTTCCCCTGAGTGGGATGACGGCTCAGTACCTGCCGAAACGGCTGATCGCCAGAGAAAGAAAGAGCATGGTAAGAGCAGTCTCCATGCTGAGGAGGATTTCCTGCAGAAAATCGAGAGTCTGAACCTTGACCCCCGACTGAAGAAACTGCTCCTAACGCATGAGGAGGTGTTCGGCGCCCTGCCGCCTCCCCTGTCCTGTAAAAAACTGGTCCAGCTGGACTCGAAGGTAGGTAGTAGGTAGGTCGTCTCGGGACTGGGGCTGCCCTGCTGGGGGGTCTTACCAAGGGGCTTTTGCTCACCCACCCACGGCCCTACTGCACGTGCCCCCACAAAGCGGCTCCCCCACATGGGGGAAGGGCGCGGTCGCCGCGAGATGGACCTGAAGCTGAAACCTGAATTTGAGAAGACGCGAGTGAGATGTCGTCCCTACCCCGCTCCTCAGGAGCAGGTTGAAGAAATCGAGCGCCAGATCCAAGAATGTATTGATGCTGGCCTCGTTGAGGAATATAAGAAGGGGGACTACCCCCACAGAGGTCCCTGCTTCCTAATTGCTAAACCAGGATCAACTGCCCTGCGACTGGTTTTTGACTATGGTGACGTCAACAAGAAAACCCAAAACCACTCAGGGAGTATTCCCAACATGGAAAACACCCTGGAGCGTATTGCTAAATGCCAGTACAAAACCAAAATGGACAAACGCAGTGGTTTCTGGCAGGTTGACCCGAAAGCCGCAGCTCAGGAACTGCTGGCCTTTATGACCCCTAAGGGTCGTGTGTTTAAGTAGAAGGTCATGGTGCCGGTGCAGCGACGCATTTGGAAACCCAATCAGCATATGCATGCAAAGCCCAACTGATGGGCTTTCATTTGGTGTGCTTACATTCAGGATCTGAGCAACCTGTGTTTTTATAAAAAATCACGAACATGACCTACTTGGGCCAAAAAAACTAGCACGGATCGGCACCGCGATAGTGCCGTAACATTCCCTTATGTCTAAAACTGATATAGAATTAATCTAAACAATAAAACTGATTGAAATATCTTAAAAATCGTCAGAAATCGACAATTTCTGGATCGGCGCGCGCGATCTCAGGACTGGCCGTCGCCGACCCAAACTCAGTTTTATTGTACAGAAAATGGTGAAAACACCATGAATGTAAAACTACAGAAATTCCTGATCCACTGATACCAACACTGTCCAAAACGGTGCTGGGATCGTGGTTTTCTGTGGGTGTACATATATCAGGATTTTGCACTGAAAAAAGCGAGAATATAGGTTGCACGAAAATCTTTTAAACCCCCTCCCAAGTCCTGAGACACATCTCAGGCTGAAAAGCACAAAGAAGGTGCAGTGCAACAACAAAATTGGGTGGGAAAAATGCAAAGCATTTGGGTCGGGTGTTAACCACGCAACTGAATTGCTCCACGGGTTAACACTCCCCTCCCAAGCTCAGAAACACCCACAGAAAATGGGTGCTTCTGTGGCTGAAGTTATGAAGATAAGCCAAGGAGCAATAAAAAAACACAGATTTTTACTTTGATCCCGGACCTGGGATTTTAGGAGGCACCGCTGGGTTCCGGTACCCGCATGTAATGTACATGTCTACACACACACCACTCATGGCACTCACAAGTGCCTCACACATAGGGTCCTCTGACCCCCAGGCTCAATCACAGTAAAATTTCTGCAATCCTGGACAGAAATTAATCATTAAAAAAGTGTAAGGTTTTCGTGCAACCTATATTCTCGCTTTTTTCAGTGCAAAATCCTGAAATATGTACACCCACAGAAAACCACGATCCCAGCACTGTTTTGGACAGTGTTGGTATCAGTGGATCAGGAATTTCTGTAGTTTTACATTCATGGTGTTTTCACCATTTTCTGTACAATAAAACTGAGTTTGGGTCGGCGACGGCCAGTCCTGAGATCGCGCGCGCCGATCCAGAAATTGTCGATTTCTGACTATTTTTAAGATATTTCAATCAGTTTTATTGTTTAGATTAATTCTATATCAGTTTTAGACATAAGCGAATGTTACGGCACTATCGCGGTGCCGATCCGTGCTAGTTTTTTTGGCCCAAGTAGGTCATGTTCGTGATTTTTTATAAAAACACAGGTTGCTCAGATCCTGAATGTAAGCACACCAAATGAAAGCCCATCAGTTGGGCTTTGCATGCATATGCTGATTGGGTTTCCAAATGCGTCGGTGCACCGGCACCACGCGTTGGGGGGAGACCCGTGATCATGTTGTAAATATGCATTGTTTTGCTCATATTGCATTGTTATATGTCCCCTTTTGTTCATATCTTCTTAGGACATGAAAGGGACCGTTTCGAAATCACTCCCGTGATTTCGTCGAACACGTAGTATGTCACATATGATTTTACGATGTCGCCAGATCCCAAAATTCAGTTGCCGGACTACCGCTGAAACCGCCGCGGTCGCGATTTTCCCGCCGCCGCAAGCATTTTTGGCTCATTTTGCGAAATTTGTGCCAATTCTGTGCGCAGTTAAGCAGATTTAAGAAGCGCAATCTGCCAATCGCAATCATATCCTGCTCCTGTGATCAAATGAGGGTCATCCCATCAATCTTTAGCGAGATATTTCCAAAATACCGCCTTTTCGGGCCTTTTTTGGCACTTTTCCACGAAGAAAGTGGCATAAGTGGATTTCGGGGAGGTCTCATGAGATTCCAAATGGGTCAAGGTTCTCCCTAAGGTTAGGTTGGCCTTAGCAAACCACAATATTTGACCCTAATTGGTGGTGCATCAAGATAATTGAGTGGCGGGTGCTAAAATTGCCCCAAAACAGCCATATTTGCCCTTTTTAACTTGTAAATCTCGCATAAGTAGATTTAGGGGAGGTATCATGAGATTTCAAATTGCTCGCCCTTGTTGCTAAGGTTAGTTTGGCCTTGGCAAAACACCATATGTGACCCTACATGCTCTTGAATCAAGATGTATCAACGGCGGGTGCCAAAATTGCCTCAAAACAGCCATATTTGCCTTGTTTGACGTCTAATTCTAGTATAAGTAGATTTAGGGGAGGTATCATGAGATTTCAAATTGCTCACCCTTGTTGCTAAGGTTAGCTTGGCCTTGGCAAAACACCATATGTGACCCTGCATGCTCTTGCATCAAGATATATCAACGGTGGGTGCCAAAATTGCCTCAAAACAGCCTTATTTGCCCTGTTTGACGTCTAATTCTAGTATAAGTAGATTTAGGGGAAGTGTCATGAGATTTGAAATTGCTCAACCTTGTTCCCTAGGTTAGTTGGGCCTTGGCAAACCACCATTTGTGACCCTAAATGCTCTTGGCTCAAGATGAATGAACGGCGGGAGCCAAAATTGCCTCAAAACAGCCATATTTGCCCTATTTAACATGTAATTCTCGTGTAAGTAGCTTTAGGGGAGGTATCATGAGATTTCAAATTGCTCAACCTTGTTCCTAAGGTTAGTTTGGGGTTGGCAAACCACCATATGTGACCCTAAATGCTCTTGGCTCATGATTAATGAACGGTGGGTGCCAAAATTGCCTCCAAACAGCCATATTTGCCCTTTTTAACGAGTAATTCTAGTATTGGTAGATTTAGGGGAGATGTCATGAGATTTCAAGTTGTTCAACCTCGTCCCTAAGCCAAGCAGTTGAAGACCCCCCCCCCCTATTTTGAGGGTGCTGGATGCGAAAAAGCAGGTTGTAGGCACACACAGATCAGGAAAACACAATTTACAGCATCCATATGCACCAAAATTTCCCATTTTTCATGAAAAAAACGGCAAAAAATGGCCGCTTTTTGGTCAAAAATTGAGTTTTTCGGCTTCAGACAGGCAATTGAAAACCCCCCGCCCTATTTTGAGGGTGCTGGATGCAAAAAAGCAGGTTCTAGAGAGAGACAGATCACGAAAACACAATTTACAGCATACATTTTTCATGAAAAAACGGCCAAGAATGGCCGTTTTGGGTCAAAAATTGAGTTTTTCGGCCTCAGACAAGCATTTGAAGACCCCCCCCCCCCCTATTTCGAGGGTGCTGGATGCGAAAAAGCAGATTGTAAGGGCACAAAGACGACGAAAACACAATTTGCAGCATCTGTATGTACCAAAACTTCCCATTTTTCATGAAAAATCGGCCAAAAATGGCCGCTTTCTGGTCAAAAATTGAAGGTTTTTGGCCCCAGACAAGCAGTTGAAGACCCCTCCCCCCCTATTTTGAGGGTGCTGGATGCGAAAAAGCAAGATGTAGGCAGACACAGAGCAGGAAAACACAATTTACAGCATCCGTATGTACCAAAATTTGCCGTTTTTCATGAAAAATCGCACAAAAATGACCGTTTTCCGGTCAAAAATTGAGTTCTTTTGGCCTCAGACAAGCAGTTGAAGACCCCCCTCTCCATTTGGAGGGTGCTGGATATGAAAAAGCAGGTTGTAGAGGCATATATATATATCACGAAAACACAATTTACAGCATGCGTATGCACCAAAATTTGCCATTTTTCATGAAAAAAACGGCCAAAAATGGGTATTTTTTGGCCAAAAATTGAGTTTTTTTAGCTTCAGATAAGCAGTTGAAGACCCCTCCCCCTATTTTGAGGGTGCTGGATGCTAACAAGCAGGTCGTAGGGGCACACAGATCACAAAAACGCAATTTACAGCATGCGTATGCACCAAAATTTGCCATTTTTCATGGAAAAAAACGGGAAAAAATGGCCGCTTTTTGGTGAAAAATTGTGTTTTTTGGCCTCAGCCAAGCAGTTGAAGACCTCCCCACCCCTATTTTGAGGGTGCTGGATGCAAAAAAGCATGTTGTATGGGGACACAGATCGCCCAAACACAATTTACAGCATGCTAACTACTTGAATGGGTGTTTTGTTTTATGTTGCAGGTTTTGGGATTTTTGGACGTCATAAAATCCTATGTGTTTCCGTCGCCTTTTGTGGTTGCATTTGGGGTGTATTTTTGGGTTATTTGAAGAAAAACTTGGATAAGTTTCAAGGAAAACAAGTTCAAGGTCATTCATTTCCAAAAATGGGGTGGCTAATGCCCCGGCACTCTTCCAAGAACTGATGAACAAAATTTTGTACATACTGAATCGCAGACCTCTAGTACCCGAGTTGATTTCCCGAGGGGCAGAAATGGATGCCCACATCGATGACGTGACTTTGGGTACCAATACCCAAGAGGACCATGTCCTTCTTCTCCGTGAGTTTTTCATTGTTTGTCAGGAAAACCATCTCGGAATCAAACTCGAAAAATGGGAGTTCATGAAAGAGGAGATGGAGTATTTGGGTTTCGGTGTGGGATATGGCTGGTGGAAACGAGCCGCGTCTAAGATGCAGCCCCTACAGGACATGCAGAGTCGCGATGAGCCTAAGAAGGGTTTACACGATGTGAGGAGTTTTGTGGGCGCCTGTAACTTCTATAGGCGACACATCCACAATTTTACCTACTCCTCTGCCCCTCTCACTGACCTAATGAAGAAAACCACTCCATGGAGATGGACCGCCAAAGAGAAGGAGTTTTTCCAGGAGTTGAAGAAGAAAATTGCCTCCTGCAACTGCCTGGGCGTATGCCGCCCTAAGGGCGAGATAGTCCTGATCACTGATGCCAGTGATGTAGGGGGGGGTGGAACGATATACCAATGGCAGGAGCTTAACCCAGCTGAACTAACCTACTGCCATTATCGTACCAGTGGACTGAACGGTGATGGTTCCCTGAAGCACGACTATCCTTCCAGTGAGTGGCGACTTGTACCACTGGGACACTGGAACTAGAAAATTGGACCAGGCACGTTCCAATTACAGCACCTACGACCAGGAGCTCCTGGCCGGTATGTTAGTGCTCTCATCAGTGTCCCGACTACTGGGAACTAACCCTATTGTCTGGCTCTGTGACCAAGAACCGGTGAAGTCCTTTCCCAAGGACCCACCACCGGAGAAAGCCAAACTAAAACGGTGGTGGACTTACCTGAGTCAGTTCAGGCTCACAGTCCATCACATCGCTGGTATAAAAAATGAACTGTCCGACTACATATCGCGCAACAACTTCGATGCACTTATTGGCGAGAGCTCTGAGGCACTCGCCAAAGAGGCTTTCCACCGTATGGATGTCCAGCTTGACCTGTCTATGCGGACTGCTGGAATCCTCGAGGGTTGGAGCCTAAGTGACTATCAGTCAGAATATAAAGAAATTCTCCAGAGCCTCAGCACTGGTCTCGAACCCCGTGTCGTTGACGGGCACCAGTGGTACAAAAACAACCAGTACCTCTTCTACAAGGACCGTATAGTTGTGCCTGAGGCACGACTTGATGGGTGTCTACAATGGTCCCATCTCAGTTCTGGTCACACTGGCGCTATTCGCTCAGTGGACTCCTTTCGCGAGTGTTTCTACTTTAGTCTAACCCTGACCGAATTGAGGTCCCGAATGCAGACCATTGTTGATGCTTGTGGCTGTCATGCCAGCAAGTAGAGCGATAGTAGGGGTAGGGGACGGATTTCCAGCCTACCCATACCCTATTGTACTAAGTCTCTTCTCTGCATGGATTTCATCCACGGCCTACCTTGCTTCGGCGGCTATGATGGTTGCCTAGTGGTCACCTGTGGTCTGTCCCGCTATACCCGTGTGTTCCCTTGCAATAAGAAAATCACAGGTGAGCAGACTGTGAAAATGTTGGTCGAACAATGGTTCGAACCATATGGAGCACCTAAGCAGGTGCACTCTGATGAGGATGTACGCATCCGCAGTGACACAAGATGGTACAAACGAGTGCTGAATGCCCTGAACGTTGAGGTAACCACAGGTGTGCCCTATACCCACACGTCTAATCCTCTTTGCGAGAGACAAAACCGTGTGGTGGAACAGAACCTGAGAATCTTGATGAAACAGGAACGTACCAAAGATTGGGTACGCCTAGTGCCCTGGGCAGTGCTGACCATGAACTCTCAGAGGAGCTCTTCTACGGGTTTCACCCCCCACGAGCTGTTTCATGGAGGACGACCTGCTTCGTTATTCAAAACCCCCTTTCCTGAGGACTTCAAGAGCCCTGTGGGGGATTGGCTGGAACACAAGCAGTCTATGTCTAACGAGGCTGGGACTAACCCGAGACATATCCGTCAACTTGAACTGAGCCGACGAAATCGCCTACGGCGACCCGCCAGTTTCAAGGTTGGTGACCTTGTTTTGGTTCACCACTCACGCCTACCCTCCTGGCCCCGTAACTGCCTACAGGACCCTTATTTTGGACCCTATCGTATCATCAGGATAGATGGACCCAGGATCCATGTCAGGTGCAGTCCACGTCTAGGTGGTGAACTGCTTTGTGCGCCTAAGGAGTTGAGGCACTATCACTCCCCTGACGATTTGTCCTGGGATGAGTGGCACCTCAGCGACAATGAGGGCAAGAGTATCGACATAGAGAACGCTGCCAGCCCAGAGGAGGCAGACAAACTGGAAGAGATGACTGCCGATGAGATGGCAGCCGATGGCTACTACGTGGTTGCAGGTATTGCCCGCCACGAGTAGAAACAGGGCTAGAAATTCCTAACCCTGTGGGATGGCTATGGGCTATCTGAGGCGACTTGGGAACCCATGTCCGCCTTTATACAGCCAGATGGGAGTATCAACCCCATCTTTCGCTCCTACCTCGTTGAGAACAGCAAGGAACAGCTACTAACCCGTGCTGAGACTGTATCCCAGGGTAAAAAGAAAAACTAATCTCCCGGTAACTGTTTTCTAGCCCTCTAGGTCTTCTAACCTCCCAGGGGCGGTGAGCACTCTTGTGCAGATATGTCTGCGTAGGTGTGTGAGAGCACGAGTCACAGTTGCCCCGCATTGCTCGCAGGACAGGACCGGTAGCCGCCCGTGACAACAACTCCCTGGCCGAAGGCCATCTGTTTTGCCAAGATCACTGCTTTCTGAGCGCTGCACCAGCCTTGGCTGTGCCCTGCAGTCCATTGCCTATGGTTACCAGCGTGAGCCAGGTGGCCGCTTATCAGGGTTGCAGCCACCCAGCGAGTGTGTGCCTTGTTGACCATGTGTTGCACGGAAATTGCCCTGATGTAATGACCTTGGGCAGCCAACAAAAAGCGGTGGCTTTCTACTCCAGGGGGGAATGACAAGCAAGGTGTTATGAGGCAAGGTGTGTCCACCCTCCTTGGGGACAAGCGTGCCCACAGTTAGGACCCCCGACTGGTCCAGAACCATGGGGTTCTACCCTTACTTACCAGGATACCATACCCCTAAGTGTGCTACATATGTCTGTATGTGTCTCACTTCACTCCCCGGCGTGGCTCCCGGAGACCGGGCTTCGCTGACGTCGGACCGAAGGTCCTAATCAGGTACTATTACCACTCCTATGGCGCCCAATTTCTGTGCTGCCACCTATATTTTGGGAAAGACGACAAAAGCCCTACCTACTAGAGGGGAGGGGTGGCCAAGTGTGCTAAGGGCATACAAAACGCCCATTTTTGCTAAGGGCCAAAAGCTAACACACTCCCCTGCCCACGAGGAAAAGCACGCGGGACAGGAGACACCACTACACTACATTCACTAATGCCAGCACAAGCCTTCGAAGGCAGGGTGAGCACAACCGCACTCAGTCCCTACCAGGCTTGCTGACCCTAACCCCTACACACACTACTGGGTGTTCATGAGGAAGGAGTCACGGGCCCTACTGGCCCCCCTGTGAAATTGCAAGAGAACACAACGCTACTAAGCGACTGTGGCCTAACAGGGACGTCACAGCACGTTTCCCTGTCACGGCTTGGGGGGAACGAGTGCTCATTGTGCGTGCACAGCGTGTATGTTGAAGCGGTCGGACTGTCCTCACCACTCACGGCTGAGGTACAGTTTCTTGATTGTGTGATCCGCGCCCTTTTTGGCATCGGCAGAAAAATTCAAAGTCGCCGAAGGCAGCTGAAGGTGCACCATTCACCCTGCCCTCTCCCACCTGTAAAGCAATGGCAGATGAGGCCTGGTTAGTGGCTGAGGAACCAAGCCAGCCTCCACGTATTATGCGCTTCTCAGGCTGACCTATAATACACTGTCCTCTAACCAGGCCGCAAGCAAGCAAGCTTAAGGACTCTGCCCGTTCTCTTATAGAACGTAGGGCTGAGCCCTGGGTAGCCTAAGCAAGAGTTATACCGTGTGCACTGCGCGTGGCCTATATCCCTTTAATGCATCGTGTGTATGCAGGGAAAGGAGAGGATTGACTAAACCTTTTACCACCATTTTCCATTAATAACCAATCAGCGCATTACTCAACCAGGAGGTGAGCTCCTCCTGGGCTTACCTACCTTACTCACCACGCATCATATGAATGCCCAAGGGAACACGAACGCAAAACAACCCGAAGCGTTTAAACAACCCTACGGCGAATTATAAGCAACCCTAATCGACTAATGCATGGTGTGTCATGCAGGCCCTTCTTACCTTGTTTCCTGCAGAAAAAGGTGAAGGAATGGCGCACTGCAAAGCGCAAGACAAGCCTAAGCATTTTAAGCAACCCTATTTTAACGCTACAGGAACACACACACGAGCAAGCACTTTCCTTTCTGACCTGTGAAGAGAAGAGAAGGGTGGATTGGGGCACAGAGAAAGCGACAGAACGTTTGAATGCCTGGATTAGGCACGTGCATCGCGAGCACGGCGCATACACTAACCCTACGTGCGCGCTGCGGGCTCCATTCGTTTCGCATACCTTTCATCTCCGTTTTGACCTGTGCAGAGCAAAGGAGGTGAACACCCGAACCCCCAACGAACACAACGGTGACAACCCTAGCGTCTTATTGAAGCAACCACCACGAACGCGATGCATGCGTGTGACATGACACTAACATACCTGAGAGGTGAGTTGTCCAACTGCTCTGTGGTGTGGGTTTCTGTTCAATACTTTTCCCTAAAGTTTATAAAATTTTTGATGCAACCGTGCAAAAATTTCTTTTAAAAACTTTAAAAACTACGGGTAATACCTTCTTTTTCTGGAGCCGTTTACGCTTGCGCAACTCTTTTTGGGAGTCCGCTTCTGTTGCGCTTGTCTGCGACTTTAGGTTTTAGTCTAAAAATGAAGATTTCTAACGTCGTTTCCTCAATTTTTAGCGATTTGACTTCTTCAATCACTACCCCTTTCGCTAAACCACAGGATTCACTCCATGTTGGTTCCATTTTCTTTTTTTTGCAGCTCCTGGAGTTTTGTGCCCTCCATTGGGAGTATTGCTCTGCCCTGGCCCTTGGTCAGGACGTTTACTAAAAACTGTTTATACAGCGATCGTCGTCCGCATTAGAGCGTTCGACTGTACCCTAGTGGGCAAGCATGTGTGCTCTAGGGAGGGAGTCCTGGGTTGAAATGCCACTACCCCCCAAATTTTGACCAAACGTTTTCGCCTCACGCTGGCGACTTTTGAGGAACGCCCCATCTAATGGACATCATTCACGGTACATTACACTGTTTTTCAAGGGTACCTACAGTGTGATAGGCTTCTATGAACTAATGGGAATGTCTTTGGCTGGTTTAATGCATTTTTTGAGGTATTTTTGGGGAAATGTGAGCCTTTTTCCTTGGTCCTACTAGCATGATCAACTAAGACTCCAGGGGGGGGTAAGAAAAAGTCACCGCCATGTTTCTCTTGGAGGTCTTGATCCAGGCCAAGCCCCCCCTAAAACCCTTTTGTTGATGCTGAGACTTACTTAAGCATTCTTATCTCTCTTCTAAAGCTTAAGGTACACTTTCTCAAAGTAACTAGGGTTATAACCCTGGCCCCCCCATGAAGTTCACCCCTACCACTCAACTGAGCGGAGGTATCTTCCTTCATGGAGGTTATACCGAAGTAAAGTAGGCATTTCATGCCTAAGGCCTTGTAGGTTAAGCCTAGTGGTCCCCCACCTCAAGACCCCTATACTCAACTGATTCTACCACTTGTTGTGGTTCTACTTTTTAACCGTTTCTGAATTCAGTTGCTTGGCCAAGTCATATTCCGTGTCTAGCCTAACTCCTTTGCCCCACATTCCTAACCAACTCCATTTCATCCAAAAGAGTGCACATGAAGTGCTTGATGCTAACTTGGAGGCTAGAGTCAGGCCAGTTTTCACATAAAATCATTTGTTTTATCCATTTGTGATTGAATCTTTGTACTTATGCCTGCTTTGTCAATCTGCAGCCCTTCTGCGATACACTGGATTTCAAAACTATTCATTGACTCGATCCACATCCTGTTCTTGCTCTACTTGCTGCTTTGGCTCTGTTTTCCAACATCAAAACCTGCAGGATTTCATCCAGACCATTAAGGCACTAATCAAGGACATCTTTCTAAAAGTAGCGCGCCGGGCGCGCGCCGGGCAAACATTCGTCCACTGTTATTATTTTTGGGCACTTCGGCCATGGTCCGAGGGCTCTATTTTTACTATTATTTGTTAATAATTTTTTTTTTGCTATTTTGGTTATTTTTTGGGGCACGGATTTTATTATTTTCAGCCCCTTGGACATTTTTAGACGGCGGTACTTTTATCATTTTCGGCCATTTTGGTTGTTTCTGGACGGCGGTATTTTTATTACTTTCGGTCATTTGGGCCATTTTCGGGTGGCCTTTTTTGTATATTTGCGGGCATTTGGGGCATTTTCACACCGCTGAATTTTTGTTATTTTGCGCCATTTAGGCCTCTTTCAAACTCCGGTTTTTTGTTATTTTCGGCCATTTTGGCCGTTTTCGGAGGGCGGTGTTTTTATTATTTTTGGCCATTTTATTACCAATCTTAGCCATTTCCAAAGGGCAACATTTTCGACCATTTTGCCTTTTCCCAGAGTGCTCTTCAGGAAAAGAGCATTGCATTGCATTGCATACAAATGACTGCCTCTAGAGAGTTCTAGAGGCATACACTCGCTAACTCCAACACCACGGACACACGGCACAATGGCAAACAAAGCATCTACTCCCTCAACACTGCTGGTAGGGCCAATTAGCAGGAGAGCAGAGGTAAGCTGATAGCGTAGTTCGGCGGCAGCTTCCATGGATCTTTCTTGAACAGAGTCAACTGGAGTCGTTGACGGGTCACCGGGAAAAGCCCTCGGTGCTTCAAAGGCATGTTCGAAAGATGTAGACAACGAAGGTAGTTCCGCAATAAACGCCACAAATCGCTCGGACGCAATGCCCATATTGTGGGCGGCCGTAACACCTCCATGTAAATGATCAATAGAGGTAAGGTCATGACATAGCTCAACGACAGCTTCCGTAGATCTTTCCTGAACAAAATCAACGGGAGGAAACAACGGGTCACCGGTAGCAACTGTCGGCGCTTCAAGGACGCATTCTACGGACGTAGACAAGGTATGTACCTCCACAGTAATCGCGGCAAATCGCTCAGACGCAACATCAGTTGTGTCGGCCGCCGTAACACCTTCACGTAAATGATCAGTATAGAGGTACTTACCAGAGATCGCTTTAATCTACGAGTATTCGCCGCCGTTCGCTGAGACTCAACATTGTCAACAATATCAGCGGCTGTAAATCTTTTTCTTGCCCATTCAGCAGAAGTAAACTCGGGAAAGAGTTCGACATCACTTGCGACGGATGTCACTCCACCGGGAGTGGTTCCTTTTTGTAGCATCGGCTCGCAACCAAGTCTCCCATTGCTGTGAGCCTTAAAAGATAAAGAATGATCAGCATTAAACAACTCAATATTACACCCATCGGACGGTACTATCTTGAACGGAGAAATGCGGAACCATTTCCCATCCAAATTATACAGTGACTTTTCTGCATCCAATCCATCTTTTAAACTCTACACGGCGTATCCCAACCTATGAACCTTTTTAATTAGCTGAACTTTCGAAACACACAACTAAAGCAAAATCAATCCAATAATGAAAAGAACTCAAACTCGGGTTAAACTGTGTACAAAATTTCAAGATTTGTCTCTGGCAAATTTCAAAATTCCAAGTCACAATTCGCGCGATTGTGCGTCCTGTTGTGGTAATTTTACCAAAGCAATTCAGCAACGCATCGGGAAGACAAACTCTTGTCATTTGTTTGCCCAGCCCCCCCCCCCCAATATTTGTCGGTCATGTACCGGGCAACGGGAAAAATGGTAAATAAAAAAAGGTGTATTCTGGGCAAACAACCTTACATGCTGAGAGGTACAAACTTGCCTAATATGAAGCATGGTGGTTGCTCCAAACGCATGCAACAGGCTATCAGCCAAGTTTTGTCCACCACGATGCTAGCGGGCCCAACAACGACGCTTTTGGTGCCAATAAACACCATTGTGAGGGCCTAGTTGGTGCTGCATGGCTCCCCACAGTTTCGGTCACATTCCCTTTTGTCAACAATCGCCCAATAATCTCCATGGGTCGTTGGGGGTCCCCCAAACGTCACCATTTTTCATAATAATGATAACACGGCAAAGAAAAAAGTCTACCCATTCTCCATCAAGGTACACAATCGAACACCAACGGTTTGGTTGGGAACATATTTCTCAAAACCCTGTGATAGTGTTGTTGGTCGTCAACACTGGCAACAAAAAAATCTAAAACTCCCCATCAAATCACATCACACAACACCAATAGCACAAATCACATAAAATGGCTAAGCTATCATATGCTTTGGGTACACTCCATTGACTCCTACTTCCACCACCAAAGTCGTTCTTGTACCCATGAGCAGATGCAAAATGCAATTTGGTTGTGTATGCAAAATGCAGGAAAATGATAGAAATCACTCTCCTTGCCAAATCAAAAAAGAGGCAACAAATATAGTAATGTACAACACTGAAGCAGTAAGTATTTGTGTGCAAAACATGGGTTTGCAAATGACAAGAAATGGCCCTCCAACTTTAAAAAGACGAAGAAGAAGAGGTGAGGCGAAGAAAGTCGAAGATAGAATGTCACGAACAACGGTTGGACTCCACTGTGTGCCGATGCAGACCCAGGTCCCACTCCACTTTTTTCTTCTACATGGACCTACTAACCAATCATGGGCATTCCAGTTTCTACCTTGAACTTTCCAATATCAGCCCCCTTATGGAGCCCCATTTGTGAGCACTCAGTCCTTTATAGGCTGGCATGGCTGAAAAATCGCGGTTTTGAGTTGACCCCCGGCAACCTAGGTGTCCGATCTGAGCATTATGCGCCAATCGTTCAGCTGATTTCAGCCTGAATGAGCCCCTCCACATTGGTATGGGGTAATGTAGCTATATGCAACTCTCTACACCAGGGAGAGCGAGAAAGCGCGTAGCCATATGGATTTTCCCCCACCTTGGAGTGTTTGTCCGATTGTTTGGTGAGATGCGCAATGCAGCCTTCACCATGCGTCAATTATCCTACAGAATCGTCCGAATAACACGCCTGGACCCCTAAAAGCAAATTGCAAGGTCGCCGTTGTGTCAAAATGATTTCTGTGAATGTTGCTTTCCATTGAAGTTCAAGGTTGGTGCCATGTCATTGAACCCCATCAAGAACGTTCTGTTGTAACGTCTCACGCTACGTGAGAAATTATGATTAGATGTGTTGATATCCACCTCTCGTCATTTATCACAATTAAAACTGTCCAACAAAATCTACTTTCAGAGGTCACTTACGTGCGCAATTGCAAAGGCAAGAAAAGTGTAATGGCAAAGTTCAGACTTGGCAGCGCAACATTGAAGTATGGAATTGAGGGCAAACAACCAAATTTTTCGATGAATGGTGCATGGACGCAAGATCAACAAAGTGCATCTTCGTCAGGCCTTCAGCCCCATTTCACCGCACTGGCAGACAGTCCAGTGCGGATGCACGGGCTTGGGGTGAATTTGCTTTGTGGCCCATGGCCTTGATAACTGTTGCATATGCAGTGCAGATATGATACACAGTGTTGTGACTCGGTAGGAAAACACCTGAAGATAAGCAGTAGCCAGAATCAGCAAAAAGCAGGGCCAGGGGTGTGGGACCCCACTTGGAAACCTGGTGGGCAGCAACTGCAAGGCAGTGTAGACTCTGCGCAACCGTGAGAACAATGGCATTGCAGAATATGACACACAACTCCTAGAAACGTGTGTCCTTACCGAATCACGAAGTGCCACCTCAGACGTGAGCACCAAACGCACTGCAAGAGCAGAAAATTGCTGCTGTACCTGGAGTTTCACCAGGCTGGAGTTTCACCAGGTACAGCAGAGGTGGCAGACCGGAGACCGGGTGAGGGCAGGTTTGAACTTGCACGCATGGAAGGTGAGGGGAAAGCTGCGATGAACAAGTTGCCACACCAATGCACATCTGCTGAGAAACATGCATCCCCCCCGTCGATTATTTTGAGAATTGACCCAATATTCTTCCTGCCTAAGGACAATGCCCAGTGCATGCCACCGCCAGATTGAGGGCTGCAAAGGAGGCGAACGAGAACACGGTAGCATGCCATAATCTAGCAGTGGTGCAGCTCCAGTGAAGATACTCTCGACACCAGAAAGAAAGGCAGAACGGCAGGATACTGGACGAACGATGCCGACTTCGGCCGCAGGTGGCCGATGGGACGCAATATTTGCCACCAGGCAACCACTGCAGAACAGGGAGACACTGGGGAACATACTGGGGGCACAAGGTGTGCTGGGAAACATGAGAATGTGCCGTTCACATGTGCTTACACACTAGAAAACCTGCAGCTATCATTCACATCATTGAGAGTTGTGCTGCGACTTTCGCATACACATTCCGCGGGAGCAGATTGCTGCTTGTGTTGCACAACGGGTGGCCGTCTTCATGGGCTCATGCAGCCTGGCCCTGCGTCTCCTGAATGTCCACTTCGTTCTGCGGGAGCTCCTCTGGGTCCAGCAGCTTGCAATACTCCTCGGACACGATGAACTTCCCAGTGAGCCAACGAAGGACTGGCAGTACTGCGATGAAGAGCGGGAATGAGATGCCAATGGCAGAGCTCTTCACAAAGAACAGCAACGCCAGGGCCACGGTCTGCACCATCGTAAACTTGAAGATGTCCCATTTGGGGACCTTCTTGATGTAGGCATCCGAAGGGAGGTTCGAACTCTCCCAGATCGCCATGAGCTCCAGGCGCTCAAAGAGCGTGTTACCCGACATACTCGCGACGCCCATGTACAAGAACAGCCCAAAGATCACAGGCAGAGGGATTTTCCGCAGGACGGCGGGCATGAACACGGCCGCCAGCATGAGGCCGTGGATGCAGAACGCCGTCACGCGGTTGTCGTTGACGCGGGCGATGCGGGACTTGCCGCCAATGTCCTCCGACGTGGCCAGCGACTTCACGAGCAGCAACGAGCGCACGGTGGCGGCGACGAGCCACGGGAGCCCGAAGAGGGACACCACGGCGATGAGGAGGCCGCTGACCAGGGTGTCCCAGTGGTACGCCGTGCCCTTGACGAGCTTGTGGTCGGGCGAGTTGACCAGTCGGAAGGTGATGTTGTTGTCCAGCCAGATCAGGACCATCCCCAGCATCGCGGGGACGATGGATAAGAAGATGGCCCAGGTGGGCAGCCCGTGCAGGCCCACCCAGAACCCCTCGCGCCCGTTGGTCGGCGACACGTTTGACGGCACCTTCAGCAGGTCCACTTCCGTCGTGAAGATGAACTCGTGCGCCAGCACCATGGCAAAGATGGAGATCGCCACACCGAAGTCTGCCAGGATGTTGCGGATGATGGACCTTGTGTAGATGGACTTGCGGATGGCCCGCAAGGCCATGGCAATCATGTAAGTGCCCACGGCGAGGACGATGGAGACGAGGGTCGTGGCCTCCAGTTCCAGAAGCGTGATGCAAGGGAGCTTGGCGGTGTCGTGGCCCTCGACATTCAAGATCTCGAGGAGGGTGGACTTGGTGAGGTTGCCCAAATTGTCGTGGAACACGCAGAGCTCCTTGGAGCCGTTTGTGTGGACCTGAAACAACCCATGTCAACAGCAACAGCAGCAGCAACAACCATCACATCAGAGTCGTCCGCGAAGTTAGGGCTGCGGGAACTTGTGCCAAAGTCCAAACAGACGTGTGCAAAATTGTGCCACGTTTCCCTGGCGAGCGTCAAGGCCCAAGGGTGGCTCTCATGCATTAGCACACAGGCGACCAGTCGGGAAATACGACCTCAGGAATGACACTCCTCCACAGGCCATAATAAAAATGAAGCCTGACAGTCAGCTTCAGTGCACCACAACGCCACATTTTGTCTGCGGAAACATTGGACCACAAATCCCTAAAACCCATGGGACACTTTGGCTGTGCACTGCACAGTGTGTAGTGATGAATTGGCTGCGGCCAGACCGTATGTGTCGTCAGTACAGCCAAGTGCTGTGATGATGAAGTGGAAACCATCACCTGGTTGGTTGACTGGGGGCAGTGTATTGACTGAAACTTGAATAGCTTGCTGCTGAGCGTCGAGGGTGCGTTTCCACTACGTTGGTGTACGAAAACATAAAACAGGTGAACTGATGGACGTTATCAAAACACATGGGCAGTAAGGCGCAAGTTCTGAGGTATGTGTGTATTATACATAGCCACACTCCACGCTCTTCTTTGCGGCCTGGGCATGATAGAGGATACACAGCCGCAATCCACGCTCTTGTTTGAGGGCGTGGTCCTGGTACGGCGGGGGATGCGCGGGCCACACAATGAAGGCTCCAGAAAAACTGCATGTCATGAAAAACAAATTTGGGTTACATTTTTGCTTGGAGGGTATGAACCATGCTTTGTATGAGACGTGGAACACTTCATGAACCTGATCTACACTTGTATTGTGGGGTAAATGCAAAATTTGGAATGTCGAAATCTGGTGCAGAGAAAATTTGGCACCAATTTTACTGAAAAATTTTGGTACAAAATATTACCAGACTATGGCACAACAAGCATAGACAGAGAATAGTGGTTGTTATTTCCTATGGGCCTTTGGTTGGTTGCTGTTATTTACTGGAGGCTTGTTGCCTGCCAAAGCGTCCCAGCAGAGCAAAGGGGAATCATTGTGCATGCCAAGAGCACCAACAACGACACCTAGAAAAAAGGGCTATGGACCGTAAAATACCATGACAAATTTGGCCGTTCCGAATACCCACCCACACCCCAGTAACTCAAACTGGCCTTCCACACAAGGAAGGCAGCCATGGCTCGTGCCCTGGCAGGAAAAGGGTCAAGTTGTGGAGCAAAGGGAGAGAAACGGTGGTGTACAGAGAGGGGCCGGGTGCACCTTGATCAAGTCCTGGATGGCAGAGATGGTGAAGATGAGGGAGATCAGCCCGGCGAAGATCTCGTCCGTCCAGCGCGTGACCTTGTTGACGAGGCACGCGGCATCGATGGAAGCCAGAATCACCGAGAACACCCCGATCCAGACGCCGGTCCACGCGTAGAACGGCAGGAACTCGACGCCGACGGAGTTCGCGAAGTTGTACAGGATACCGGTGAACACCAGCACGGGGCCAGTGCCGCCGAGGATGGTGAGCGGTGAGCCCCCCACGGCAGCGTAGACGACGCCGCATATGGAGCTGCTGACGAGCATCTCGATGACGCCGATGTCGCCGATGCACGGGCACTGGGGGCCTGTGCAGCCCGGCGGGGGCTTGCAGTTCGCCTTCGAGCCGCCGGTTGCGCGGTCGAGGAGACTCCCGAATGCGATCGCGGGCGCGACGCACGCGAAGAACATGAACAGGATGACTGCCACGCTCTGAGGCGTGATGCCGTCCACCCAGTCCCGCAGGTACTTCTTGCTGAAGATCCGCCGGAGCAGGTCCCGTTTCAGGCCCCCGAAGGGCAGCTGCTGGGGCTCCCACGAGAGCCCGATCTCGTTCTGGGTCTTCTGCCGCTTCGGGCGGTCCTCCTTGCCGCTCTCCCAGCCCTTGTGGGCGGACATGAGGCCCCGCAGCGCCTGCTGCACATCACGGGCATTGGAGGCCGTAACCACGTTGTCGTACGAGTCAATGTCGGCCATGATGAATGCCGCCGCCTCGGCCGTGGACACGTGCGCCTGCGCAGACTGGCAGCGCTGGCGCGGCGAGTCCCCCTCCGGGTTCTTGTGCTCCATGATCAGCAGGACGAACCGGATGCCCTGCCCGTCCGCCTCCCCAATGTGCACGCCAGAGTGCAGCCGTGCGAACGCGTACACCGCGTCGCGCCGCGCCTGGAGAGAGAAAGGGGGGTGGAGAGAGAGAAAGAGAGAGAAAGAGAGAGAAAGAGAGAGAAAGAGAGACAGAGGGAGAGAGAGCCGGAGGGGGGATGTGGGCGCTGCCGGCATGGAATAACCATGGCAAGGGAAAGGGTAAAGGATGGCACTAGTAAGAGATGGAATGCAAGCAGCACACAGCCGGCGCTGAGCACGGTTGGATCGGGATGCGTGCATGCATGAATGAGTGAATGCTACTGCTTGCTCCAGGGCATGTTGCCTGCACGGAGCGATGAGAAACAGACCAACATGCCATGTCAACTTGACAGACAGCACAAGACCTTGGGCAGAAGATGTAGCACACCGGAATAAGCGCTGTGCATCCATCCATCCCTCCCTCCCTCGCTCTCTCCCTCGCTTAACAAATAATATTATTCCCACACATATGGGTGTCAATACATTCAGAACAATAGTGCTCCTTACACTCACCGCAAACTGTGACAGTGGAGCGCTTGTGACAACAAAACGCACAATAAAATACGGTACGCGACATAAACACACCGCTATGCGCTAGTGGGGTGTGTTTCATCCAAAAAAAGAAGTGGCTACATCACCCTTGCCTTCTCGCGGGCCCATAGGTGGGCGGATTGGCTACCTAACCCCTGCCTTCTCGGGGGTCCCCATCAGAAGTGGCTACATTGCCCGTGCCTTCTTGGGGGCAGATTGTTTGGTGGGGGGGGGGGAGGCACAGCTGGGGAATGGTCAAAAAAAGATGCCTGGCACGCTCCCGGCGCGCTAACACTCCCCCATGTACTCTAATCGCCCTAGCCGTTTACCCACATAGTGATGCAACATTGGGCCTCTGCCCGTTCATACCACCACCATGGGTGGGGGGTGATCCTTCCATACGTTTCCGCTGTGTAGCACATTCCCACCCCAAATGGAGGGGCTTGCACTTGTTGCCGGCAGAAACAAGTGCAAGCCTACTGCAGGCAACATGATAATATGACAGAAGAAAACCTTTATCAAAAGACTTTTGCTTCTCACTTTTGGACAATTAGCCATTATTTTTCTTTGGACATCTGGAAATCTATTTGTTCGTGTTGCAAGCCCCCCGCAAGCTCCACACTCTCCTATAGGTAGCCCACACCCTGTGTTGCACACTGCATCGGCGCATATTGGTTTCCCCCTTTGCCGCAACCACGCTTGCAATCCCTAAACCGCTACCAACAATGCCCAAAGCAGCAGCACCAGTATAGTCATCTCGGCTGCCTGTGAGACCGCAACGGGGACCCAAGCTTGCGCAAGCTATGGGCCCAAAGTGTATTTAGACACCCGTGAACACCCGCGGGAGTAGGCGGGTGCCTTGCCGGCGGCATTCTATGAGGACACCCGCGATATGTACATGGACATAGAGGGACAAGCCACATGCGTTGCATGTAGGCAAACATATGACTGCAGCACATGCCCACTTGCGATGCCCTAACCTATGGCGCAATGTTCACCACGGCATGGCCACCATTTCCCACATCTACAACACACACAAACGCCAGGGGGTCACCGTGAGCTAGGTATGGGGGGGTCTGCACCTGCAAGGAATATGGATGCCGCCCAAGCACAACTCGTGGCGTGCAGCAAGCATAACCTTGTGGCCTACATACCTAGCATCCGTGATCAGCGAGGATGTGGCAGTAGCGCAACAGACCTCTCATTGTAAGGCCGGCACAACACCTAATCCGCATCGTGTATGCACAAGGACACTACATATGGCACACGGCGGCTGCCAGCCCGGAATTATGGGGGAACTACTGGTCCCTACCGGCCGCTGACCACTATGCGGCTCCTATATGGTCAATGGGCTCATGCACCTACTCTAAGTGTTCTGTGTTCCATGCTAGGGCATGCACCGCCACACTGTTTATCGGATCCCCATCATCCTGCACCCCCTGTAATACCATGCACTGCAAAGGTATGCCCTACCACCTAGGCCTGAGGCATGGTCCAACGCTAGCACCAGGTCGATGCTCTCCTTTTTGGTGCTCAGCGCCACTTGCAACACTCTGCACGCCTCCACCACTGCGCTGGCCTCGAAAATAGTGGTGTTGCCATGCACTAGGCCCATCCACGCAGCCCTTGCCTTCCCAAAACACCTCTCCCCGTATGTTTGTCGCCACTGCCCCACGCCCCATACCGCCCCCCCCCCCTTGTTTCCCACTAACATCCCCTACTACCACCAGCACCGGCACCAGGGAGGGAGGGAGGGAGGGGGAGGGGGAGAGAGAGAGGGAGAGAGAGAGAGAGAGAGACAGAGAGAGAGAGAGAGAGAGAGGGAAGGGGAGAGGGAGTGAGAGAGGGAGAGGGGGAGAGAGAGAGAGAGATAGGGAGGGAGGGTGGGTGGGTGGGTGGGTGGGAGGGAGGGGGCGCAATCATCATTCAACTGCATCTGTTTGATTGTCTTGTGAAACGTGCTATGTGCATGAAGAGTCCGTCGGTCACTAACAAATCACTTATCAACAAAAGACACCGAAAGGCGTAGGGATGTGGGCGCCACTGAGGTAAACAAACACATATACTAGGGCGCAAGAGCGGCACTCCTTTGGCCATACCCCAAGACGTGTACTTCTCCTACTATTCCGACATCCTAAAATAATATACTAGAAGAGGGTCGCAACAGAAATGAGTCCGTCCATACCAGGGTTTTTCTTAACCACGGGAGTGGGCGGGGGGTGATTTGAGGGACCCACCCAGCCCACCCACCCAGATTTTTGTCAAACCCACGTGCCCAGAAATGTCCCACTCCGACGGGGGGGGGGGGGGGCGCTATTGGACACCCACACACCCACCGATCCACCCACCTGCCCCCCCCCCCCCCGACAAAAGTACCGGTACTCTTAATTTTTTGCTCGTGGGAAATTTAGCCGTGTCGCAGAGATGGGGGCATTTCAACCGTGTCACTTGTGGGTTTAGGGTGTGTGCTCCATGTGTCCATGTGTGAGTCCTCGTGTCAACAAATCCCTTGTGTGTCCAGCTCTTACCCATGAGTGAAAATGGCAATGACAATGTCCGTTTGGAACAATTGGTTGATGCCATGCAACCAACAATGAGTGTGTCAAGTGCAGCCATCCATTGAGAAACGGCACTTATGAGCAGTGCAAGATATGCCATATCTATGTGCACCCTGGGTGCTTCTCTTTTAATAGCCAGGGCAAGTGTGCTTTCTGCCCTTGAGTGGCCAAACAAAAATTGTGCACACTTGAAGATGTTCACGCGTCTGTTTTTTCGTGGTGCAATTTGGGCTCATCCATGGGGACCCCCGCTGTGTGCATGTCTCTGTGTGTGAACCGTGTCGCTTATGCCAACCGTGTCTCTTGACAATTTTTGCAGCCCTCAAAGGTAAATCAACCGTGTCATTTCTAGAGAGGGAATTACTGGTACTTTTGTCGGGGGGGGGGGGTTACCATGGGCAAAATGAGAGAGAGAAGGGGGGGCAGAGAGAGGGAAGGAGCGGGGGAGAGGGGGGGGGGGGTTGAGGGAGAGAGAGAGAGAGAGAGAGAGAGAGAGAGAGAGAGAGAGAGACACCTCCGACTTTTCGCTGGTCAGGTCCGCGTAGATCAGCGGCAGCGCGAGGCGGTGGCCCATCGCGGGCCGCATGTATGCGCCGCTGTTGGAGATCTTGGCGGTCGTGATCTGCTGCTCGGCGTTGACCCGCTGCTGCGGCTCCAGCACCCTGTTCTCTTCCAGCTTCCGCAGCATCCGGATGGTGATGTCGTCGATTGTATCCGTCGAGTGGACGGGGAGGTCCAGCATGACGTGGTCGTCATCCAAAGAGTCGGCGAGCGTCTTCATTTGAGCAAAGATTCGCTTCCGCTGCTCCGTTTTCCGCAGGTCTTCTGCCAAGACGGATTCAACGTCCCCCTCGGTTTGCTCGTACCCGCCAACCGTGGCCGTTTGTGTCGGCTTGAACAGCTCCGCGACATGCTCAATCACATGTTCGATGATGTAATGTTCAGCGAAGTGCTGTGTGTCACCACCATCCAGGGCGACGCCGTGCACGGTCAGACTGGCTTCTTTCTCTGCCCGTGGTTCCTGCAAAGCATCACCCTTCCATACGTCCCCTGGATGTTGGAAACTCGCAGAGTGTTCTTTCGAGGTCCGCGGCTTCTCGTCCCGTGGCTCCTGCAGAGAGACTCCAGCAGCGAGTTCGATGGAATTCTTCCCGGATATTTCGACGGACATCGCGTTCTATGCTGCAGGTGCAGAACAAACACATAGATTCCCCACCGCGACCTTGGCCATTCGCACTCCCTCTTTTTACCTGGGGCATCCACAACCTTCCAGAAGCCTCTACAACCCTGCATGGCTGTCTCTTGACCATGAATTCTGTAGAGTTCATCAGCTTCCAATAGATGGTGTAAAATGGTGTTTACTGAGCTGGGTTTACCCTGTCGATGTTTTACAACCCTACTTGGGGTCTCAGGATGAGCAACACATTTTAGCAGCAAGCAAGCAAGCAAGCAGCAGCAAGCAGCAGCAAGCAGCAGCAAGCAGGCGGGCAAAAAGTCTTTTTGTGGACATGGTGTCTCAAAACCGGCATGCAAGTATGCAATAAGCTTTGTCCCATTTCCAGCCGTCTAGGCTGTTCTATGGCCGATTTAGTGTCCAAAAACAGGCATTTTTAGGCTGTTTTGAGGCAGTTTTCAGGACAATTGTCCTGAAAATTCAGAATGATCGCCAGCGTGCTAAGCTAGCGTCTCAAATGCAGCAATGCCATCTACTACCCAGCTCGGTCCTAGTCGTAAGTCTTGATGTAGCCAGTGCAGCCTCAAAGCAGATGCTTGCCTCTCGTAGGGGAGCATATGAAAGCAGAATAAGCAAGTCATCCACCCTGTAGCAAAGTATTGACTGTCCCATGGACCCAATCAGCCCGGAACACTCTGTGTGTATTCAATGGCATTGCAATGGAGGCCATAGAGCACCCTAGTGGGATTACTGATTATTTTCTATGTCCTTTTCCTTGTAGTGTTGCTGCATGTTGCACATTCTGAAATATTCAAGAATGCACGCAGAAGTGCACTGCCGATGAATTAGCAAATAAGGCCGTATTTCCAAAGCTAGAAATTGTGCAGCAGTAATTGCAGTGCAGTGAGCCATGTTGTGGGAACGGGACCTGTTGGATTTCTTGCACATCAGAGATGGAATGAAAGCCTCTGGGCTGATGCTTATTGAAAGGGTGTGGTGCTTGTTAGCGCTTTGTTCTACACTGTATTGATGTAGCATAAGACAGGATGTAGTGGTGCACCCCAACCAAGAACGGGACACATTGACTGTGAAAACTTGCGGCTCTCACAAGAACTAATGGCTGAAATTGCCTTGGTGGAGGGCATTCAATTGATTAGACCAACCATTGACCTCCCCCTTAGGCTGGGTTACAGTGCGTGTGATGAACCCCCCCCTCCCTTCGAAATCAACCAAATTGCACAACTCACTCAGCTGTCACGTCACCACCATCTCACAGTTGCGTTCGCAGCAGATGTTGGTAAGTACAACATTGCACTTGCTGCAGTGGGAATAGGCAAAAACGCGGTGCCACTGAAACATCTGCCAGGCCGGATGAAAAAGACTCAACTCGTCGTTTTTGGACAGTGGGGTGTGCAACGGGCTGTTGCTGGGGGGTGCCCTGGCTGGGTTCGACCTGAAGAGGGGGCCGGGGGGGTCACAGACTCGAACACTGTGGGTGGCATACGATTGGGACTGCACAGGAGTTGTGACCTCTTGACCTTCACAATAAGACATCACACCAGGAAAATATGCACAAACCCCGTCGTGTGTCTGCCTTCCTGCTATCTGGCATCCCGATGTGAGACAGGATGCAGTGGGATCAAAAGGGGCTCCAAATCCAAGCCCAGATCGTCCAAACCAAGAAGCGCGTACGCGTTACGTTGAACACAATGTGCAACCACCCAAGCTGGAGATACATACACTGGGGTCAGGTCATCGTTACTGTACTCTTCACTGTCAATTGTTGCAACACTTAGTGCTGCAAGAAGTGGCACTCCATGACGTACCATAGAGATCAGTCGACAGAATCTGATCACTGGAAGGATAGGAAAGGGCTCACGGAGTGCTATCTTGATAGCTCGCACTCTGCTTTTCCATTGAGCGTCTGAACGTGCCGCAGTGGTGTAGTCAAGGGTGTTCATGAATTGCACTGAACCAGTGGCACTCTGGTTTGGACGGTGACAGACTCCTCCCAGCTAAAAACAGTGGCCACATTGGGTAACTGGCCACATTGGGTAACGCTGAGTTTGTGTTACAAAATGGGAATATTACAAAATGAGAATACCTGTCCACCACATAGAATCAAACCCTAAGTTGGACTGAAAAGCGAATTGCCTAGACATTGTAGGTTTGTGCCTGCATGGTGGGCCCCAACAACCTATCATCCAAGCCTACATGCTCCAGAGGAAAGGAAACCAATCTTTCAAATAGCATAGCACCGTTCAAAAAAGATGCACTGTGCTTGGCGGTAGACTGAGGGAACAACACCACATCCGGCTGAGTGATCACGGTCAAATGCTTCAACAGCCTTACAAACGTGTTCAATGTGTTTGGGGTGTCCAATTGCTCCATGAGATACACAATCATACATTGGGAACTCAGACGTTCAACGTGTTTGGGGTGTCCAGTTGCTCCATGAGATACACATAGCCACCGTGGGTACACAATGGGAAAGTGTTAATCTCGTGTCTCAGCTAAGTCAAGCCCAAGCGTAGGGGAAAATGCGCCGGGATGTGCCGCTGTGCGCAAACTTGCGTTTAACCCTAGGGCATGCACGAAATCCAGGCTTACTCAAACCGAAAATGCTTGCCCCAGGCTCTCAGTTGCCACTCGCAGTGGCTAATAGTACTTCGATACTGCACATGTGTTCCGCCGCCTCCCCGCAGGGGACCCCACCTTACCCTACACGTTCATACACACTCTACACTCGCATGCGGCGGGTCTCATGTCATTCTCGAATCAAGCACGTAACATACAGGACCGCTTGTCTCATCCCTTGCACTGTCGCCGCAGGGGGGGGGTGGGTGGGGTACTGTCGTACGGGTGCCCACGACCCCCTCCCATGTGGTTGATGTGGGGGGCTGACATGGTCACTCAGCAAAACAACGCTGTGCCTCAGCCCCGGTCGTCGTGAAAAAGCGGCCGGGGGTGGGGGGGAGGGAGACAAACGGACAAATGCCTAATGTAGATGTATTAAGTTAAACTAGCGTTTTGAGCAAGCTCAAAACACGAGTTTAACCCTAGGGCATGCACGAAATCCAGGCTTACTCAAACCGAAAATGCTTGCCTCAGGCTCTCCGGTTAACTTTACCCTACAGACGTCATTCACCCGAAGCTCGATGACCCACAGACATCAAACATAGGCCAATCCCTGGACCCAACACAAATCCGGGTATCGCTGGATCACATACCACCTGTTCCACGCATCCTCTTCCGCCCGAAAAAGACTGCCCTCAAAATCAGCGTCTACCCGGCTCATGGGATCAGCCGGGTGCAGAATGGACGGCACCCATATCAGCTTAGCAATCAGGCCAGAATTATGCAAAACCCACGTAAGCGCGCGTAACACACGCAATTGGGTCTTCAAGTAAGACGCCGCACGCAACCGGACCGTCTGTGAAATACCGACCAAGCTGTCTGCAAAAATCGTGACTGTTTTCCAGCCCAGGCGCACCGCCAGCCGAATCGCCCAGGCAATTCCCATGAGCTCGGCTACTTGCTGATTGCACGGCCCCTCCGGACATAGCCAGGTTCGTACCGCATGCAAGAAAGGCAGCACACCCCCTACTCTATACCGGCGCACGTCCTTTGCCGCATCAACGAAAACCAGATTACCCAAAAAATCAGACGGCGTCGCCTGTCGCTCCTGCAAGCACCACCCTCCCAAATGCCTCACCCTCTCAACTCTGTAGCAGGAAATGGGCCTCCATCTGTGTCCTATACGCGTGATCGCTGTAACCAATCCCTCCAGCACCTTCAGGGGGGTGGCCCTGGCGCGCTCAGGTCCGAACCGAGACGTGGAGGGCTTGGTAGTGGGCGAGGGTGTCGGCTGAGGGGTCGGGGCGCGAGGCCAGGCTTGCGAGTTGAGACATAGTCTGCTGCGATATTGTTAAAAGAGAAGAACGCGAGGGCTTTGAGAGCTGTAACAAAGCGAAAGAGTGGAAAGGAGGGTAAATTCGTACGAAATTCGTACGAAATTCGTACGAAATTCGTGCGAATTTCACATTCTCGTGAATCTGTGAATCTAGCGTGAATTTCTGCGTGAATTTAGGTGCGTGAATTTCGCATTCACGCGAATCTCACCAAATGTGTTAAACCATGCGGGGACTTTAAACCTCTAAATTGCACCTATTTGTTGCATCTTACTTTGGGCGAAGGTAGCACGACAAAAGCACACGATAGCACCAAGTTACGAGCAAAACACAGCAAAATTGGGTGAAATTCACGGTACCGTGAATCTCGGATTCAAACGGCCGGTTCACGAAGGGTACAACCAGGCATACGCCCCAGATTAGATTCCCAGAAAAACCCTTGCGAGACCGAAGATGCCATTGCAAGGTTCCCAACAACTTATCCAAACGCTTTTTGGAATAACCACACGTGGCCAATCGAATCCAAGCCACCATAAGCTGCAGGAAGACAAACGGCTGCACCTGGATAAACCGCTCTCGCAAATTTACAACCTTTCCCAGCGCCTGCAGCACCTGCACAGGACTCAGGGTACTTTTAGAACTCACTAAAAAGCCTGCCTGCCGTATCCGCACCGCCACCGTCTCCGTCACACCCTCCAACAAATCACGATCGCAAGACAATAATATAAAATCATCTAAATAATGCACCAAATAAACACCCTCCGGCACGATGCCACGGACAACCCTGCCCAGCAACTCCTGGCAGATAAAAGGCGAAAAAGCCCAACCGAAAGGCAACCGGTCCAGTGACACCAGGCCCCCCCCCTGCCTGGCATAAAACCTAAAAATTCTGCTGGCCTTTCGTGGTAATTTGAATGACCAAAACGCATTCGATAGATCCACATGTGTCCGTACAACTCTCTGGAAGGGTCTTGCTCTGCCATCCACCGCCCTATCAACTCCCACGACGCCAAAGAGAACTTTGGGGGTTTCAGAGGCAAGCCTTCGTGTATACCCACACAACTCAGGATCAAAGAACACTTCACGGAATTTTTGGGTATCACAAAGGGGAAGCACGTTGGGGTCATCGAAGGGTCTTCGTCGTGTAACACACCCGTCCTGCGAATCGCATCGGTCATACCCAGGACTGGCTTCCTCACCCTACCGTTACCCTTGGGCATCTCACGCAGATCAAAAAATTCCATGAACCGCAGAAACCTCGGGGGCACAATCTCGTCCCACTCCCTCTCGGTCATCTGGTAACACCCGACCTCCCCTATGCCTGCCGCCAAGATCTCAGGTGTAACCCTATCCAGTTTGGGCTTGGGGGAGGTAGAAAGATGATTCAAGGATTCCCAAGCCTCCGGTGAAAGACAACGCACAGCCATGAGACATACAGCCATCGGCTCATCAAGCCTAAAATCCTCACATACACTGGTCAATCTAAGCAAAAAAATCCGGAGCCTGTGCACTAGAAGGGCCTCTGCACAAGCCAGCTTAATAGCCATCCAAACAAAATGCCGAGTTAGCTCGGCCATTATAGTGACAAAAACGCCTCCCTTATAATGTAGCCCCGGACCGAGGCCAACAACACTCTCCAGAACACCCGAAACCTACATCTCGGACCCCGCTCCCTCATCGCCCAAAACAACGCGTACTCCGCTGTCACTTGATGGGGCCACGGGGTAGAGTCCTGGATCGTTTTCGTTGGGGTACCGATTCGCCATCACTCGTCCGGTCTCGCCGTTGAGGTCTCTCCACCCTTCGGGCACCGGCTCCCCGCGCAGAACTTTGCGCCAACTCCAACGCCTCGCCACGCGTCCTCCTTGGTGGCACTGATAAGGCTCGGCCAGCCAGCGGTCTCTTCCTGGCTCCTGGGACTCCCTGAACAGCGTGCGCAGAACGCCATGGATCCCGGATTTCCCCGGCCCTGGGCTTGGCCGAGGGCGGCGCTGTGAACTTGAACTCCGCACCATCTCTTGTCGGCTGTTTGCTTGACCCCGCACCTGACCGTTCCGCTTGTTGTCCTGCACGCCGGGGGTCTGGATCGGCACCCCGCTGGGCACCGTCACCCACACTTCTGGCCCCTGCGCCGCCGCCTCGCCCGGAGCCTCTCTTTCCCGCTGCCGCTTGAAAAACTCCCGGAGGTTGTCGGACACCTGGACGCTGCACAACACCTTCGTCCGCCGAAACCCCGGAGTCGGAATCGTCCGACGAGCTGCCCAGATCCGCTGCATCAGACCGCGGTTCACCGGCATACCTCTTGCCCTTGAACATGCTTGGTGCTGCCCTCCTTCGTTCGCCACGTCCCCAAACCGGCTTGTTTTTGTCGCGACGTTGACCCTCGTACATGATATCACCCCACACTTTTTGGGGCTCCACAAACAGGGATCTCGGCTCCGTACTCCAAACCTGCGGCAAGCAAAGCGGGGCGACAACATCCTCATCCCTATATCCCAGGGCGTAGGCCATTGCCGTGGCCGTGGCTGCCCACCGGCCCCACCACTTGAAATGCGGTAGTTCCGGACTTCTCTTCCAGCAAGCCGCTGCACCGCCTCTGCGGAAGCAGTGCCACCTGTGATGAGTCCAAATCGTTCCGCGCACCAGGTCCGCCAACGACCTTTCCAATTGAGCTGCCCCTGCAGGGAACAAGAGATCATCCCGGGCCAGCCCTCTGTCCTCGGCCCATTCGAGAAGCCACTCCACATGAGGCCGCAGCCACTCCGGCACAGGTCTCCGCTGCCATCCTTCATCCCCGGTCTTGCTATTCCAGAAAACCACGTAGCAACTATCACGAACATCCCCAGCACGAACACTAGCTGCCTCCGCCACTCGCAAAAAGCACACATACAAAACCAATGCCATAGCCACCACAGCCCTATCATCTGCTGACTTCGCTGCCTCAACCAAATGCCGTAGCATAACAGGACTAGCATACTCTTGGGCCCAGGCTGCGCTCCAGTTTTGGCCGATCTCCAATGGAGCGGTTGCACCACTCCTGCAATCCACTGTAAATCCTCGCACGCACGGACCGCTGATATAATGCCTCTGGCCGCACTCGCACTGCCTCCGTGTTGCACATGCCTCGCAAGCCGGCGCGACAAAATTTCGGGCAACCACCCTTCTTCTCCCAATTCATCCTCGACATCCGCCAATCCCCGAAGATGAGTTGCATACCCTGCCGTTGTGTGGATGCCTTCCAGCTCCGAATTGCAATACCCACCGGTGTAGTGGGTTCTTCCTCGCGTCGGAGCGAGTCAAACTCCATCGCCAACCACCGGAACGTCGGCCTCTCTTCTCCTGGCGCTGGTATTCCCGTGACGGCGTCCCGGTACCGCCACGGGTTGTTCGTTCATGACCAAAGTGGGCACCTGAAACACCAATGGCGCAAGTTTTCCGTTTTCCCGGCAGCAGCACACCTCCGGCAATCCTCACTCGGCGACGCGTCTACGGGAATCCAATCTCCAGCCTTCGATAACCAATAGGCCACGCCATCCTTGCGCTTGAATGGAATGCTCTTGTAACGCCACGCATCTCCGCCCGCCGCCATAGCCTGCTCAAAGGTCTCCGATGCCCCTTTCGGTCCTGACTTCTCACCATGAGAATACCTTTTGACATAAGCAGAATGCGCAACGTTCAAAACCTTCCAAACCCTGTAAGCCAACGCATCGCCCAAACTCAATTGTTGTCCCTGTCTGCCACCCGCGTCTGTAACTGCTAAGATCTGCCCCATTTTGTTCACATGTATGCGTACGCGTTAGCGTACGCACTGATTTTGTAACGCGCATGAACCAGCGAACCAGCGCGTACGCTTTGCGATCTGAGTGCGTACGCGTTGCGTTCTGAGTGCGTGCGCGCTGGTATTTTGGCGCGTACGCATTGGTATTTTGGCGCGTACGCACTCAGATCGCAACGCGTGCGTGCTGCCTATGGTGCCCGTACGCTGTCTGCAGTACTGGCGGTTGAATTGTGCTCCTTTTGACGTGACAAAGAAAAACTTTTACTTTGCTTCATGTCGGTTTTCCTTTTCTTAGTGCTTTTCTGCACGACATGCCCGGCAAGAAAAAACCGGCGAAGAAGAAGGTGGCGAGGAAGGTCTCCGTGCCTCCCACCGACGCCGGGGCCGTGGCAAGGAGGGCGCCAAGGACAAGTGTGGGTCAAAACGTGGTGGAGGGAGACGTGGATTTGGAGGAGGAGGTGGAGGAGGAGGATGAGGTGGTGGCCGAAGGCAATAGGCCCGCCGAGATTGTGAAGCGGGCCTTGGAGGTTGGGTTGTTGGAGGAGGATGAATCGGTGGAGCGTTGGTTCACGGATACTCGTGAGGCAGGAGATCTTGCTCACGGTGTTCATGGTGTTGTTGTTGTTCGTTTAGCGTTGGGTGAGGAACACATTAAGGGTCTCCCGGAATTGCCAAGTTCATGGCAAGATCTTTTGCTTTTGGATGTGAATGCGCAAGCACTAGGTGTTATTGCTGTTGTTGATAGTCGTTCCGTTCTTGCATGGCCCAATGCCGATGCAATGCCCCACACCATTCTCCCTGCTGCTTTGTATGAGTTTGTGGGTGAGCGTTTGCTCATGGTTTCCATTAGTTTGAGTGTTGGTGAGCGTGATGCACTTTTCACAACTATGAATGCGTCCTTGCGTAAGAGAGTTGCCAAGACCCTTACCCACAAATATGCGGTGCTCAATGATGGTACCCTTTTCCCCAATCCCGTTGCCAGTGAGGTGGATAGCATTTGTCGCACGGACTCCTTTGTGCGGTACATGGGTTGTGCATCGGATGAATGGAATGAGCATGGCCCCATTCAATGCGTGCCCCCACCCCTTTCGGTAAATTACCACCCCGATTGCTCAACGCCGTATGTGTATGCAACCGCAGCAGAGTTTTTTGCATTGGGTTACGGTGCACCCACACCATTTTTTTGTGATATGCCCTTGCCCTCAAACCAATTGCTTCCGGACGCACCCGTTGAAAATGTGCATGGGTTTGCACATGCCGGTTATTTCATTGAACGGCATTCGTTTGATGCTGTTATTGGCGAAGCCATTTTAAACGTTGACATTGCCCCCCGTGATTGGGAGGTGATTACGTTGGAAGATGACACTTATGCAAGTGCCAACGTGATTCGGAAGCAAACAAAACGGTCGTCGAAATGGTTGCCCGAGGAGTTGCGCACGCAAGTGTTGGGTGCGGTGACGCGCATTGAGGGT
The DNA here is from genome assembly GCA_964036045.1 of Eutreptiella sp. 'Long Island Sound 2002'. Taxonomy (NCBI): domain Eukaryota; phylum Euglenozoa; class Euglenophyceae; order Eutreptiales; family Eutreptiaceae; genus Eutreptiella; species Eutreptiella sp. 'Long Island Sound 2002'. Next base: position 181,023,692 of record OZ038380.1, on the reverse strand, counting down.
GTTGAGTGGAGTGCGTTGAAACCCGTGGATCTGAAATTGCTACATTGTACCCCATGCGCCCCATGGGATGGGTATCAGTTGGTCCATTCGGATCACAACCTTATGGGTCCACCTTGGATGAAGGATTGCATCCAAGTCTTTATTCCCTTGGACAATGTTCCTCCCGAGTGTGCTTTGCAAGTCGGAGTGGGTTCACATCAGGTTGGGCAACATGAGTCCAATCGTTGGGATGTGTGTTCCATGGAATTGGGTGACATCCTTCTTTTAAAAGGTTGCACCTTTCATCGCGGGGCAGGTGGTGGGGAGAAGGGGCGCTACACTTTGTTCATCCCGTTTGTCCCTTTGGAGCATGCTGCCACCATGTCAAAGGTGCATCTTGCTCGCCAATTGTATGCCCTTCCTCCTATGGTTCAATTTCTGAAAGATGCCAAAGGTGTTCCTATCCCTTGGGAATCTTTTACCCATTTTTCGGCTCCGTTGCTTGTTCGGCGACGGCAAGCTATCCCCTATTGTGGTGACGTTGTGATTTTGGGCCATGGTGTGCAAGGTGCAACTTTCTTTTTTAAGTGCCCCCCCGGCCCCGAGGAGCCACCATGTCCCTTGGCCCGGTTTCACCGTTGGTACCTCCCAAAGGCAAGTTTTGACGGCGGGACACGGTTTACGGTTGAGAAAGGTTCGTTGGTGTTCACGTTTGCCACGTGCGGTTACGTGTTGAGGCGGGACGAGGATGGGCCGGAATGGATGGAGTGGGCAGCCATGGGGCATGCCCTGCATGTGGCGCCCGCTAGTGTTGCGGAGGCGGTGGAGCAGAACTGGGTGGTGCAGCGGCCGACGGCGACGGGCGGAATGGCGTACTCATGTGGGTGCATGGACCATTGTGATAATTATGGGGAGGTATGCATTTCTTGCGCATGTGGCACGTACGCACCGCGTGCGTGTTGCGCAAGTGCCTCGTACGCGTTACAGTTTTGGTGCGTACGTGTTGACCTGCCAACACGTACGCGTAGGCCACACAGATCGTACGTGTTGGGGTAGCAACACGTACGCGTTGCCCGAGCGCCTCGTACGCATTGACGTACCAGCACGTACGTGTTGCCCCAGTAGATCGTACGCGCTAATGCACCAACTCGTACGTGTTGCGTGCGCTGCCCACACGTGTTGTTTCATAATTAACGTGTCTCTACGCTTTCCTCTTGCAGTTGAACGTCACCCCCTTCAAGTACAAGGAGCGGCGCCCTTGGCCCTCTGAAGCACAAGTGCACCCGACGCCTCCGGATTCGGGCCGGAAGGCGCTGTAGCCGAAGGCGCTTCTTCAGAGCCCCCCAGGCGCTCCCTTGGTTGCCCCGGACCCTGAGTCGATAGGGACAATTGCAGGGCAGTTGGTGCAGGTGAGTAAGGAGGATGTGGTGGACAACGTCCATGTTGGGGATGTTGCCAAATATAGTTTTTTTGATCAGGTTACGTTGCAGGCAAAGGTAAAGGAAGACAGTGGTGCGGTCTCATGGCTTGAGCCCATGATGGTCCGCTTTCCCATGTGGATGAAGGGCCATGCCGTTGGCAGGGACCCTGCAGCAGTTTTTATTGGGGGGACTTTGTACCAGATCAAAGGTGACAGCCACAGTTACGTGCAGACATGGCGTGTGCATGGAGGGCAGCTCAAGCAGGCCAAGCGTGCTCAGTGGTCAGGGGTGGCGGGTTACCTCCCAATCACCGACGCTGCTGTTGTTGCAGAGGTGGAGGGTGCAATGGAGAGGTGGAAGCTTCTCCTTGCGGGGAAGGTTGGGGGGAAGAGGGACACGGGGACAGGGGGGGATGAGGAGGGCTACAACACCGACCAATCGCGGCACGGTTCTCGTATGTCCCGTGCCAAGAAACCAAAGCTTGGTGCCAAGGGGGGGCCCGTAGTCACCCAACAGCCCCCCATCTCCCCCTCAGGACCACTGCGTGAGCACCTCAAAGACACACAGGCGCAGCTAAAGGCGCGAATTGTGGAACTTGAGAAGGTGCGCAAGGAGAGTGCGACGGCACAGAAAGCTGCAGAGGACATGCTGAGGGAAGAGCGTGTAAAGTGGGAGGATGAGCGAAGAGAAAAAGACAATGAGATTAGGGAGTTAAGAGTGAAGCTGCAGGATGCCTCTGTGAGGGCAAGCAAGAAAGGCCCATCCAGCCCTGGCCCTGGGGAGGGGGGGAAAGATGTGCAAGATCAGAAGAATTTTTTGCAGCTGGCAGCAATGGAAATCAGGGATGGCCTTGTCCAAGCCACCACATCCAGTGAGGACCTGAGGGATTCACTGCAGGATGCAAGAGGCAGGGAGACATCACAGGGACAGAAGACTCTCACAGCCCTTATAGCATTGACGGACAAGTACAATGTCCGGAGTCTACAGTCCGGCAAGCCGGCGGAGCAGCCCGGCGGTGGCAATGGTGGTGGGAGTTGACTCCCAGGGGCTGCTGCTCTCCCCTCCTCTCACATATGTTTTTTGTTGGAGGGGTTGGATGGGGGGGTGTGGCAGTCCAAGGACAGGTGGGGAGTACGATTGCGTTCCGCGATGTTTGGGGTGGTGCAGCGTGGCAATGTCCGGGTGGCGGTTGCAACACGCAACTTCCCGAAGGTGTGCCGGGCCATCAACGCCTACGGGCGCGCACGGTTGCCATCGTGGTTCACTTGGACTGCCGTCCAAGTGAACCATGGTATTTCCCCTTCAAGCACTATGCCAGGGCACAAGCACCGGGACCACTTGCCCTTGAGTGCCATTGTGACTGTTGGTGATTTTTCAGGTGGGGAGTTTTGTGTGGAAGAGGCGGGGCTCGTGTTCCCCACAAAGGGAACCCGTCCCTACACAATGGCATGTGTTGCAGGGCCAGAGGGCCAAGACAGAGTGGATGAGGATGGGGTGGCATTGGATGCCCGGAATGGGGTTGTTTTTTGCAGTGGTGCTTTGCACATGCCAGCCCCGTGGCGTGGTGAGCGCTACGCACTGGTGTTTTTTACCCAGGTCGGTCTTGGCAAGGTGTCCTGGGAGGACCTCGCGCTGCTGCGCAGTCTTGGGTTCCGGCTGTGTGCCGGGTAGCATGTGCATGCATTGTGCATTAATGATTGATGGGTGAAGTGTGCGTCAACACGCGCGCGTTGTGGCAGGGGCGCGTACACAAGGGTTAGCAAAATGGATGAGCATGTGCAAGAGGCCCTAAACACAAGGTATGAGGTACAAGGGGGTTACATGGAAAAACCCCATATTTTCCTGGTTGCAGATGTCGTTGCACAACAGGCAATGGCAGGCATCAAAAGATGGAACTGCACCAGTGAGGACCCAGTGTGCTGGGTATGCGGCAAATGCAGGGCACATTGCGATCGCGACTTTGGAAAGGGACTTTCACCCATTCTGTCAGACTGGACCTGGTACAGGCAGGTGCTACGTAGCATTGTGCCCAAGTACAGGCCTCCTGACTATGCATTGCATGGGGTCACACGTGTAACCCACAGTGGCCTTGATGGATGCTGGAGGGCTCTTGTACAGCACCATCGCTTCACGAAGAGACGCGCTATTACATGGGTGCAGACCCATGTAAATCCTTGCAGGGTTGCCTCACACAGTGTTGCACCGCAAGACATCCCTGTGTGCGCGCTACAGGGTATTGCCGCGCGATGGCTCAGTGCGCACTACAAAACTATAGCGCGCAGCATAGCGCGCGCTATGGCTCGGGGTCTTGGGTTTGTAACCCCATGTCCTAATAAGCAGGGCAAAAACGCCTATTTTTCTAAAGTTTCAGATTCTTCCGGCACCGCATCTGACGCTGTTGATGTAAGGGAAGATTGCAAACATTTTGGGCCCCCACTATGGGTGGTCCCTGTGGAAGAACGAGGACCTTTTGGCGGACCTAGTTGAGTTTTTTTGCTCAGGGTCTGCCGTCCAACGGTCTTTGTGGGCCAGGTTGGAAAAAAGGGTCCCCGTGTCTGAAGCAGAGAAGAAGCGTCGCAGGACCGAGGCTGCCAACGCCGTCGGACCCCTGTCGGTGGTGGACTTGGTCCTGCTCCTGAAGATTCCAAGAAGAAATTATTATTGCGCGCGCTTTGCATGTGACATTGCGCGCACTTCCGCTCATAGCACGCGCTTCGTTGACTTCTGCGCGCGCTACGTCCCCATGTTGCGCGCGCTATTTTCCTCAGGTACAAAGATTTGATTACTTGGACGAGAAGTAAGGTCCCCACACACCTTTTTTCTCTCCCCTCCTATGCTAGTTTCGCCACAGAATGGAACCAGCTTGCAAGTAGGCAGCATTTAGAGGTTGCCGTGCACACAGATGGGGTCACAGTCTTTTCGCAGTGGCCCCTGCAGCACTTTTTTGACTGTATATTTTCCTTTGATTCCATTGTTTCTAACCTCCAATACCCCAGGGAGTGCCAAGGAGAGCTGTGCATCATTGTGAGGGGGGATGGGTTGCCTTGTGGGGGGGAATCGTGGTGCCAGATGTCCATTTCCTTTGCCAACCATGGTCACTTGGCAAGGACGTTGTCCTACCACTGGACTGTTAACGTCGCCCTTTGTGGTGAGAAGTCCACCTCTGTGTTGTCCCAGGTCTGGGCTAACAATCTTGCTTTTCTGGAGAGTGCCATTGACACTGGTGTGCTTCCCATCCGGGGTGCATCCAGACGCTGTAGGATTTTCTGCGGTGGGGATAGCCCTTGGCTGCGTCGGTTGTCGGGTGTCACTACACATTGGATGGCAGGTAGTCTGTTCACTTACATGACGTGGTGCAAGTCCAGTGCAACGTGGTTGCAACAGGATGTGGATAGAACCACCGAGCGAGATGAGCAGTTGCTAGGGCTTATTGCACCTGGGGCCAAGTGCAGGCCCATGGATATATTTGGTGTTGTCCAGAGCAGGTTGTTGAAGGTGCCTCTGAGGCGGCGTCAGCTTATACCATGTGTTCTGCACTTTCTGATTTTTGTAGGGAGGCAGGTCACTCACTGCCTTGGTACGCAGATTGGCCAAGTCTGTGCGTCCCAGTACTAGGGTCTCTGTTCAGGCTATTCTTCACAGGTCTGGTTGTCACATAGCACTACAGGGGACGGCAGAGCCAGATGGGGAAGAGACTTGGTGCCTTCCAAAGGTTTGGGAGGACCTGGCCCCCCTCCTTGGGGGTGACATGAGAATGCACACAGCAGTGGTTGCCATGTACATGCTACTGGGGGACATGTATGGCACAATGTTTGAAGAGGGTGCATTGCAGGCTCCAGAGGTTGCCCGGGCTTTCCAGAGGTGGGTTTGTCCAGCAATAAGATCACCTTATATAAACTGGATGTTGCACGATGCAACAGTCACTATTCAGGCCATAAGGCCCTATGGCCTAGGAATGTTTTCGGGTGATCTTTTGGAAGGGAGCAACAGGGTGCTGAAGGACATTTGGTCCTCCTTTTGTGATAGAGGTGGGGGGGCAGGAACCCTGGTGTCGCGCCGCATTAAGATGCTCAGGCAGGTTAATAAGCGTCTGTTCCTGTACTTTGAAGTACCAAGGTGGAATGGCAACTCCAGAAGCAACCTGTGCAATGCACAAAAATTGGCTGACGAGGTTCGGGCATATTTTGCGGATGAGGAACTGTGGTAGCCCGCGCTATTTGTTTTATAGCGCGCGCTACATGTTATCTAGTGCGCGCAATGATCAGTATCGCGCGCGCTATGCTGTTTTCAAGCGCCGGAACCCTTGAAATCGCGATATATAGTCGGAAGTAGCGTGCTATGACTACGCACTTAAAGCGTTTGAAATGCATTGATTGGAATTTGGAATGCATTGATTTGTTCCTTTTCGTCCGTTTGTTTTGGTGCTTTCGATTTTTTTGTTACTGCACTTTCCTTTTTGTATTACTGCTGGAACATGGGTACTTTAATGTAACCCTCTTGCCCATGCAGCCCGTGGGCTGGGGGTATCCGCCTCCTGCAGCACCGCCAACAACTGCTGCACGGGCCACAGGAGCAGGTGCGACACCGCAACCACCGCCACATGCAGCTGTACAACCGGGACTGCAGCAGCCGTCGACGACGCCATGGAGCATGCAGCCACAGGTACTTGCCGTGCGCACTACTGTTTCCGTTGCGCGCACTACTGTTTCCGTTGCGCGTGCTACGCTCTTATTGTGCGTGCTAGCTGTCTCGTTGTGCGCACTACGCACGTCCTGGTTGCGCGTGCTTTGTCCTGTTTTCCGCAGACGCTGTCCCAGCAGCTGACCCAGTTCTCACCAACTCAGCCTCTGTGGCCCGCGCCGCAGTCCCCGTTACGAGGTGCCTCACAGCAGCTGTCTCCCATGCTGTTCCCCGGTGGGTCGCCCACCTTGGGCTCCCCAGTGCGCGGCAGTCTTCCAGTGGGCCAAGTGCAACAAGTGCTCTTCGGCCCACTGCCAGTGCAGCAGCAGCAGCAAATGCAGCAGCAGCAAGTGCAAGCTGCGGCCCAGCAAGTCGGCAGCCAAGAACAGCAGCAGCAGCAGCAGCAGCAGCAGGTCCAACCAAGACAGCAGCAACCCCAAGTGCAAGCACAGTTTCAGTCTCCCCCACCCGGGCCACGTCAGGGCTTCGCCTTCAGCAGCGACTTCAAGAACCGAATCTGGCCCAACCAAAACAGCACCATCTGCGCCCAAGGGCCCAACTGGGCATGGCTGAAGGACGTGACACCGGCCTACCTCTTCGAGGTGGCCTTCTACAAGTTCTGGCGCCAAAGGGCCACGGCCATTGCCAAGATCCCAGACAGAGCCGTGAAACCCTGCTGGTATGACGAGAGCATTACTGGCACCTGGTGCAGTCTCCACAACCTGTTGAACCCCTCCGTGCCAACCCAAGAAGGACAAGCTGCCTGTAGACACTGCAAGGTGGAGGAGTACGAGCTGCTGTTCTCGTGCTGGGCAAGTTATGGGTGGGGTCACGTTCGGACCCACACGCCTCCGGGTGCCACCGCAAAGACCGTCCACCACTTCTACTTCAACAAGGACCCACCGAGCTTCATCAACGCGACCGACGCGGGGGCAATGGCCTTCAATAACGAGTGCGCCTCGGTGAGAAGTGCGGGTGCCAGTTTGATGCGGGGGTCAGCCAAAAGAGGAGCCAGTGCCGCAAGGGCAATTGCAACCGGCGCCAAAGTCAAAACCACGGCGGTCAAGGACGAGAAGCAGCCGCAGCAGCAGCAAGTGCAGCAGCAGCAGCTCCAACAGCAGGCAGCCGTGCAGCAAGCAACACTGCAGCTGCTCCAGCAGCAGCAGCGGGTGCAGATGGCCCAGCAACAGCAGCAACGACAACAACAACTGGCACAGCCACAGGTACGCGCTATGTTTGCCATTGCGCGCGCTTTCCACATTGTTGCGCGCGCTTCATTTGTTGTAGCACGCGCGATTTGATTGTTTGCGCGCGCTACGGCCCTACCTTCTGTCCCATTGTCACGTAGGTGGGCAGCTTCGAGCAGCTTCTGTGCCTGGGATCCCGCAGAGGGCCGTTGATGATCAGCGTGCCCGCGGACATTGCCGGGCAGTCCAAGCATGCGGCCGACTGGCTTGACGGACGGAAGGAGCAAGGCCCCTCCCCGGTGCTGGCCCGGGCTAAGCGGCAGCTGGAGGAGCTGGAGGTGGACTGAGCCGACGCCTTTGCCGTGCCGGAGACGGAATCCGTGACAGTCCCAAGGCCCAAGAAGAAGCGTACCGAGGAGGCAGCAGCCACCAGCCACCTACCACTAGCCATCTCCGCCTCCCACACCGCTAAGCCCCCCCACCCGCCTGGAAAGGTCCTTGCCCAGAAGACTGCCGACCAGCAGCTGATGGCACAGGCGGCACACAAAGTCCAACGTTAGGCGGAACAGGCCAAAAAGAAAGAGGACGAAGCAAAGAAGAAGAAGAAGGAAGAGGACGAAAAGAGGAAGAAGAAGGAGAAGGATGAGGAGGAAAAGAGGAAGAAGAAGGAGAGGGAGAAGAAGGAGAAGGAAGAGGAGGAGAAGAGACGGAAGAAAGCAGAGGAGGAGAAAGCAGAAAAGGTAATGCAGCGCGCGCTATCGTTGTCATTGCACGTGCTATGCATCTCGTCGCGCGTGCTATGTTCCGTATTGCGCGTGCTATGCCTGTGCTATGCCTCCGCGCTACTCTTTCCAAGCAAGCAAGACGGCACCGCAGCAGGCACCCCAGCCGCAGCTCGCATCAAAGCCAGCACCGAAGCAGCCTGTCCCAGTCCCAGACCAGCCACAAGAACAAGGAGGTCCGTGCGGTTCCACCCCACCCAGTACGGCTCCCAAGGCCAAGCAGCAGAGCAGAGCCGACGCGGACAAGGAGGCAAGGAATGAGCTCATGCAGCGCCGAGATTGGTCATACAAAGAAGGCTACAAGCCTCGGTGGATCATCTACTGCACCACTGCGATCGCGCCGATGATTGTGGAGGGAGCCGAAATCAAGCCAGCAGGCGCCAGGAGGGCCCCTCAGGACCACGTGGCCGTCATCATCCCCAACGATCAGTGGAGCCCCAGCCAACAAGGGGAGGAGGAGGAGGAAGAGGACGACTGGTCGGAGTTCATGCCCAGCTGCCAGGTGTTCTCCGCCAAAAGCAAAGCGTATGAGGAGTTGGGCAAGTGGCAGTCGTGGTGGGAGACGTACGAGGCCGATGAGATTGAGGACCTCTGCCCCGACCGTAAGACCATGAGGATGTCCCCGTCCAAGCCACCAACCCCAAAGAAGAAGAAGCCCCAAGGAGACCCACCAGCCCAGCCACCAGCCCCCCCACAAGGAGACAAGGGACCTGCCGAAGTTGCAGCACCAGCAGAAGCACCAGCAGCAGCTGCACAAGAAGAAGAGGCACCAGCCCCAGCAGCAGCAGCAGCACAAGAAGACGACGCACCAGCCCCACCACAAGAAGAAGAGGCACCAGCGGCCACGCCACAAGAAGGAGAAGGAGCAGCCCCGAAAGAAGAAGAGGCACCAGAAGGAGCAACCCCAGAAGGCGACCCAAGCCCACAAGAAGAAGGGGATGCAGCCCCAGCTGCCACTGGGGCAGAAGACCACAAAGAAGGGGATGCAGCCCCAGCTGCCACTGGGGCAGAAGACCACAGACCCGAATGGGAGAAGGAGTGGGAGGCCGAAGTGGTGGTCCAAACCATTAAGGATATCACTGTGGGATGCAGCGTTCTAGGGCGTGGTGCGGAACCCCTAGTTAGAACGCAATTTCTGGAACACCCACCTACCCTCAATTTTGGGGCAAACCACCTAAAAAAATGGATTCAGCACCCTCAAAAACCCCCCATCCCCTTTCTTTCCCCACATAACCCTCATCGTAGGGGTGGTTTTTTGGGGGGGGTCAAACAGTTAGAGCACAGTTAGAACAGAGTTAGAACGCAGTTAGAGCACCTTGCTCTAACTAGTTATCGCGCTACTTATCGCGCGATAACTCAGTTATCGCGCAGTTATCGCGGGTAGTTATCGCGCACCCCTCCTCCCTCCCTCCCTAGGACAAACAACACAAAACACTTGGCACAAAGCATGTGTGGTCGTTTTTCATACAAAGTCATCAATGTCTGAGGCCTTGGCTGCCTCCAGTCCCAAAAGCCCTTGCTCCAGGGCGTTCATGGACATGCAATGGTGCATGTGGCGGAGGGACATACTTGGCCTCACCAAGGACCAACCCTTAAAACAATTTTTGAGCCTCCTCTTGTAAGGCCCATGCCGATACTCCGTTGGGATGGAGGAAAACTGAAAAATGTTCCTCCATTTCTCGGCAAAAAAGGTGGAATGTGCCAAGCACCAATGGATCCACCTGGTGGGGGACCAACCTGAGTCTCCCCACGCTTTTTAAAATTTTGTGGTCAACGCACGGTGGCGTTCCACTTGGGTTAGAGTGTACAACTCCCTCACCCTCCAAAGCTCATACAAACCCTCAATGCATTTCACCATGACATGCACAACAACCCATAACATAGGTCCCCCAGGGGTCCTCACTGTGGGGACATGCTCTTTGAGGCAATCCACAAACTGCCTTTGGAAGGGGGGGGGGGTTAGGAAAACTTTGGTGCTTGTTAGATCGAAATCTTTTTCTGTGGCCCTCGAGGCCGAAGAGAGGCGTTCCCTCAGAGGGATGCCTGAGGTCTCATCCTTGAGGGCTTGCTTGAAGGCCTGCAAAGCTGCAAGAGCTTGGGCCTTACCAGGGGTACCAGGGGGGAGGGCCTGAAGGGTGGTCTCAATGCGCTTTGCAATGCCGTTTAGGATGCGGCATGCTGCATGTTGGTAGTCCCCCGGCCGCCTATCAGGGGTCACACTTCTCAAGAATGCCCCCCATCTTGAGGTGGACTCCACCCCCATTTGCTCAACAATCCCATTGGGGTCTTTGCACAACCAACACTTAGACCCAGCCCCCCCCATTGCTTGCATCCCCTTCCCATCCCCTGTCAAAATGACAGTGCAAGTCAAAAATTGGTTTTGAAAGAGGACAACGTCCTCTTCCACATCCCTCACCTCTTGGTTGAGGTTGGCGGAGATGTCCAGGCTTCTCAAAAAAGCCTGTTCATCCCCGCCATCCATGCAAAACCATGAGGCCCATAGCTTCACCTTCGAAGCATATTTTGCCCCCCCCCCATACATTAACCCATACATCCGCACGGGTAGAGGATGCCTTCCACAAAGAAGTCGCATCAACTGAAATAACAATAATGGCAACGCCACTAGGGGGGGGTTTCCCAATAACTCGGGCCATAGATATTGCATTTTGCACAATTGATTGCAAAGGCACATGGGCAGCTGCCCTATTGCGGCCTGTGGTAGACTTTACAATGGTGGTTTGGGGAAAGTAGGGCATGATCCGTTGCCGAACGGTCCTTAGGTCCCGTTGTGTGCAACGGCGGGGCATTCGCAAAAGGGCCCGTTGGGAGAGATGCATGCTGCATGCCATGCGTAGCATGCTCGGGGCCTCATGCTCCTGAGCTGTTAATGCAAGATGGCCGCCAAGTGGGCCAGACAGGGCAGTGCACGCCCCACCACTTAAACAAACTTCGCCTTTGGTGTTGGTGCCACACACGACGTCTGGGTCACCCAATAGAACTCGCACCAGCCGCTGAACCGCCTTCAAACGCCGCCGCCGGGCCTTGGGGCACTGCAGATCGGTGTACCGCCGGAGGTTAGCTGTGTTGAGAGCCCGCAGGGCCTCATTGACAGCACTATCCATGAAGAATAAGAGGACCTGGACACGAAATGAGGGAGGGTTTTGAAGCAAGGGCCCAAAAAACACACGCGATAACCCACGCGATAACCCCCGCGATAACTAGGTTATCGCGCGATAACCCCCGCGATAACCCCCCGCGATAACTAGTTAGAGCGCGATAACCCCCCGCGATAACTAGTTGGAGCACCCAGTTAGAGCGCGATAACCCCCGCGATAACTAGTTAGAGCAGGGGTTAGTGCGCACTAACTAGTGGTGTTAGAGCAAGCGTTGGGCACCCTAAAACCTTCACAAACGTTGATTTTGCACCCAGGAAACCTTGGAGATGTCAACAATGTGCAGGCACGGGGTACATGGCGCCACAATCACAAATTCAAATCAGTCAAATGGACATGTTCCGGGCTAGTTGCCCCTCCTCAGAGTCCACAGAGTACAGTAATAGAAATAGTGAACAATAATCGAATCACAAATAACACTAGCTGGAGGGGTTAGAGGAAGCATTGGGCACCCTAAAACCCATGGACAGCAGCTGCTGCCGCCACACAGGCGTGCAGTGCAGAACCCCCCCCGCACTATAAAAAATCACGCTCCATCGCTCGCCCTCCCATGGCAATGGAGCGTGTAGTGCCCTGGTGTTAGACAACACCGGGGCTTGGGGGGTGGCGGTGCATGCCCAACCCTCCACCGCCCTACCCTTGCACACACGGGTGTGCCGCTTTTTTTCCCTCAAGGAGGGATTCATCAGGCCACCACTCTCCACCCAAAACTCACCCCCCGTGAAAGACCCCACACACACAATAAGCGCCATGGGCGCCCCATCCCGCAAATGGGAGTGGAGGCCCATGGTGTCCGTCCCTTGGGGGCAAACAATTTGGATGCTACACCATGTGAACCATGGTGGAGCATTGGAGGTGCAATACCCATTGAGGTCTGCAACCAAGGGGGTGAGGGCAGGCCTGACGGTAGCAGCGGCCATGTGGGTCGCCCTAAAATTAGAGGGGTTGGGGTTTCCACTTCCCACAAGGCCAAAGTGGCACATGTCCACTTGGGCCCCATATCGCTCCTCCCCACGAAAAATGCCCTTGGGCAACCCCTTGAGCAAATCCACTAGTCATTGGCTCCCACTCCTACTCCCGCTACCCTGACTCTGCAACCCTTGCGGCGCCAGCCCCTGCTGGGCCTGCTGCGCCCCGAAGGAGGCACAGAGGGTGGAGGTGAGGCTGCGCACCTGCGCCTCAGCCACCCCCAAGCGCTGCCCAAGGTCATCCCCCCTCCTCCGCTGCCCCTCCACCTCCACCCTAAGCTGGGCCACCTCCACCTCCGCCTTCCGCCTCCCCTCCTGGGCCTCCCTCAGGGCCTCCCTCATCGCCTCCACCTCCTCCCCCCTCTTGGCGGCCAAGTTGAGGGCCTGGTCCAGGGCACGCTGGGTGTTGCCCTGGGCCTTTTCGGCCTTCGCCAAGGCCGACTTGTGGTCGGCCGACCGACCCTTGGCCAGTGTGGCCTCGACCCCCGTGGCGGCCGCCTGCTCCACCAAAACCTGGCAAGCGTCCGTCACGTGGGTGGCCACACTGGCCCCCAAGGCCTCCACGTCCAGGGCCTCATGGGGGGGCTGGGCTGCCGCCACCTTTGCCACCTTCGATGGCTTGGGGGAGGGCTTGGGGGCGGGGGTTTGGCCCTTACCCCTAAGGGGGGGGGGGGGCATCCGGCTCAACCACCACCACGTCTGGTCCCCGCTTCGTCTGGCCTTTTCCCGGCCTTCCCCCCTTGGGTGCATACTGCCGAACCCAATCGGCAGTGGCGTCCACCACAGAAGGGGGGGGGTCATACCCACCAACCTGGTGGATGCCCCCCCCCCTGTGCAGCTTCTGCCACACTTCCCTCCCCGTATACTCCCCCTCCCACAAAAAACACACCCTCAAAAGGAAATAAGATTTCCTTTGGGGGGGGTCGCTCATCCCAAACAAACACAAAAAAGCCGCAACCGTTTCCCCCTCTGCGGCTTGCGGCCACTTGGCCGTTTCCCCCCCAACCCACACATAGGAGGGGAGGGTGAGGTTGGTCTTCCTCTCCACCCCCCCCTCCTTCTCTGTGATGGTGACCTGCCGGTACCATCCCGTCCCCCCCATCCTGCAGGCCTCATCCCCAGGCTCCCCAAACTGCCACGACGCCCCCTCCGGCAGCCTCTTCTCCCCCTCCAGCTCCAACCGGGCCGCCACCGGCTTGGCGGGCCGTGCCCCCGCTGCTTCTGCCGCTCCGCCTGCTGCGTCGGCTGCCTGGGCGTCGTCCTTGACGAAGATGCGGGGCAGCTGCAAGATGGTAGCCTGAAAAAAACAAAAGAAACAAAAAAAAAACACGCGATAACCCGCGCGATAACCCCCGCGATAACTAGGTTATCGCGCGATAACCCCCGCGATAACCCCCCGCGATAACCCCGCGATAACTAGTTAGAACGCGATAACCTAGCGCGATAACTAGTTAGAGCACCTAGTTAGAACGCGATAACCTAGCGCGATAACTAGTTAGAGCAGGGGTTAGAGCAGGGTGTTGTGGGAAGTTTTCACACCTGGTGACATGGACACATGCCTTGGCCCTCCTTCTTGGCGTCGTCCAGCACCAGGCCCAGCCTCCGCAGCCACACGAAGTCCGTGACGGCCGCATACTCCCCCACCTGCCGCCACTCCACCACCTGGGCCACCCCCTCCACCTCAGGGGCCACCCTTTCCACTCCCCCATACAACCCCCTCCTCACCACCAAAATGGTGCCCGCCGGCACCTTCATCCCAACATGCCCTTGCAAGGTGGGCCAGGGCAGTGCCTCCCCATGGCACACCTTGGCCAAGGGGCACTGATCGGGGTGGCCTGCGACCGCCCCCGCCTCCTCATTAGTGAGGGGGGCAATCACCTCCCTCCCAATCCCCCAGCCCGACAACAAAAAATGCCCGGTGGTTGTTCCCACCGGGAGCAAGCACTGAGCAGATTGCTCAATGCTGACCCCATTGGGGTCCACCACCACCTCCTCCTCCTCCCCCCCCTCCACCTCCTCCCCCTCCTGGCATGGCACACAAAGGCCATCTTTGTGGGCGGTGCACAAAATCAGCCGATTGCATCCGTAGCAATTGGCTACCACCTTCCCCCTACACCTAACCGCCCCATCACACTGGACTGTCCTGGCCACCCGGCCAGCAGGTGCCCCCAGCTGGGGCCTCTTAATGGACTGCGTCACGTGCAGGTTGGGGAATCGAAGATTCCCCCCTTGGGTAAGCTCAATGGCAAAAAATGCCATGAGGCGGGGGTGGGACACCCCCGTGGGGGAGGCCTTGGGAATCCCCGACCCCCGGTGTACATCAAGGGCATTAAAAAAAAAGGCAGTGCCCCTCTTGAATGGCACAGCCCTCTCCACCCAAGGGTCAGGGAACCCCGAACTGCTGGAGGGCACAAAAAGAAAATGTGACCCATCCTCCTCCTCATGATTATGGGTTAGCATAATAAGGCAATTGACAATCAATGTGCCTTCAGGAATGGTGTAGGGGGGGGCGTCGCGATGGAGGTGCTGGGGGGTGTGGTCATAGCTCGAAATTTCGGCCATGTCAAGGATGGTGCAGCTCCATCCAACCCCCCCCACCACAGTCTTCTTCGCCGTCTCAAGCACACGATCTGCCACCCTTTTGAGGACTGGCAGATCATGGAGCTTGTGGGGGTTGTGCCTGTGGTGGTTGGCACCCCCATAGTTGCCATACAATGTACGGCGGGTCCCAGAATCTTGGGGCCTGCCGACAATGGGGGGGTTCTCATTGAAAATGGGTGCCTTCTCTGAGAGAGGCACCCTATCCAAATCATCCAAAAGACTTTGCAGCTGCACATCACTCAAAAAATCGTGCTCCAGGAGGTGGTTGACCACCAGCTTTCCCCCCACCGTGAGCACAAGGTCATTGGGGTCCCTATTAAAGGCCCCCAAGGGCTCGGCGGCAACCACCTCCTCCGCCTCCCCAATAAGGGGGGGTGTTGCCCCAAATGGAAAAAGAATCACCCCCTGCCCCGAAACAATGTTGGGAGTGGTGACCCCATACCACTCACGCTCCCACTCCCTTGTGGGGCAAAGGGAGTGCATGGGGAGCTTGTTTTCGGGGTCGTCAGTGCAGACCCGGCGGGTGTTGTGGGTGAGGGGTTGGGGGAACCAACCATCCGACTGCCCCTTCCCCTTACCCGGTCGGATCCTTACCTTCTGGACACTAATCATGAGGGGGTTGTGGGGCTTCTCCTTCCTCCCCCCAGCCCCCACCCCCCCCGCATCCTCCTCCTCCTCCTCCACTTCCTCCTCCTCCTCCTCCTGACCCACATAGAGGGTCGTCTTCGTCCCCGCACCCTTCTCGGCATGGGCGGTGACGGACTCCACCACGGCGTCCACATCGTCCGGATGAAGCTGGATCAAAAATCCAGCAACCCCTGGATTTACCTCTAGCAACTCGAAGATGTAGTTGCTGAGAACCAGGGGGTCTCGCTTGTCCGCCATGAAGGGGGACTTATGGACAAGGAGTCCAAAGTCCACACCATGTTCAAAGCGGGTCGCCACAGGGCGCCTCACATTGGCATCACCCATCGTAAACCCCTCAGGACCGCCAAGGCGACGGACCCCAAGGAGCTTTTGATGGTGCTCGCACCAAGCGTGGGCAGCAGCAAGGGCCATTATCAAAGAATATGAAAGCTTTGAGAGCTAAAGCGAAAAGGGGAAACATAAAATGAAGCGCGATAACCCACGCGATAACCCACGCGATAACTAGGTTATCGCGCGATAACCCCCGCGATAACCCCCGCGATAACTAGGTTATCGCGCGATAACCCACGCGATAACTAGTGCTCTAACCCCGTTCTAACCCCGCGATAACTAGTTAGAGCACACAAAGATCAAATCGCAAAAAGTGCAAAACGGGCAATATCGAGCAAACGAAACATGGAAGGCACATTGTTGCATCATAGTGCACCCATGTAACATGTGAAATTCCGGGTTCCAACCATATTAACAACACCCAAAATTGGGGGGGTTCCGCACCACGCCCTAGAACGCTGCATCCCATGAATGACAGCGCGCGCTATACCTGGTATAGCGCGCGCCATAAGGCTCCTAGCGCGCGCTGTAAATATGTTGCGCGCGCTACACTGTTTTCGTCCGTGAGGACCTGTACTGTTGCACACTTTTGAGACCTTTCAGACAGTGTTTTTGCATGTGTCTTGGGTTGAATGAGCAACAAGGAATGTTTTTGAAAAGCAAGGGGTTTTTGAGAAACGCAGGACACTGGAAGAAGCATGGTTTTGAAACATTTTCCGGTTTTGAAAAATTTGAAAAACGGGACTATATAGCGCGGTAGAGCGCGCGCAATAGGCGCGCTATAAAGGTCGTATTTTTGAAAATTTGCGCGCACTATGGAAAAAATGCAACATTGCGCGCACGCAGGGATCGCAGGGCAGGCGGGTGACAAACCGTCACTCCGTTGTGAACAGAGCGCAGCAATTCTATTTGTTTCGACAAAGGCGTGGGGTCCCCTCATTGTAGGGCTGAACAATGAAGGTCTCTTGCAACATGTCGTGGAAGGGGGTCACACTTGGGCGCAAAATTTTGATTCGTGGTGGGACTGTCTGCACAAAAGTGCAACCATTGCCAAAAAGGAGGGGCTGTTAGGAGCCCAAGAGATTGACGCCCTAAAAAATGTGCTACCCCAAATGGCAGTGCATCACAAAAGGTGCCAACTGGGGCAAACCCTGTGGGTGCACCTTTGGGTTGACCACATGCTTGGGTATGCTAAGCAGTGGCATGCCCTTGGCGCCTTTGCTGCCTTCAAGGCAGAAGAAAGGCACAAGACTCTGAAAACAGAGATTCGGTTTAGGAGCTTCAAGGGGGGGGCAAGGAAAGTAAAAGGGGGGGTACGGGGACGGAGAGGTAGACTGGTGAGGCGAGTTTTCGTGAAAGGGTGGAGGGAAGTTGTAAAAAATGATAATCTGGATTGGGGTTTGTTAAAGAGGGGGTGGGATGTATGGGTGCGTGCATGGACACAGCAAGCACACGTGAAGGAACACAAAACGTAGTGGAAGGCCAACGCGCCTTAGGAGTCTGTATGGTGTTTCAGCTCTTGTGTACGATATTTGATTTGGGATTCCATTGAATTGCTTTGGGCAAGTATACTACGTCTTCAATGCACATTGCATTCAACATGGTGTTCTGGTGCAGTGATGTGCTTTGCAAGGGAGGGAGCTAAAAAAACCAAGGGCAGCTGGTGGTCTCATTTCAATGCCTGTCTTCAGCGCCTGTGTTTGTTGGTTGCCCCACTAGGTAGGTCATTGGCAAGCATCTCCTCGTCGCGTCTTCAGCCGGATCCACCTCCTTTGTGGGCCCCTGGTCATGCGGTTGGGGTCGCCTCACGCCCTCTCCTGCTCTTGTGTGTCCTCATCCTAAGGTGCAGACACAGTGCGTGTGCAAGGGTTCGAACCCAGGGTTCCGAAACGTAGGGAACATGCACATACCTCTAGACCAACCAGCTGCCATAGCACATAACACGTAGGCGGTGCGTACGAACTGCGTACGCACCAGCAGATCAACGCGTACGCGTCCGTAATCTAACACGTACGCGTTGCTGTTTCGACGCGTACGTGTTAAGTTACCAACGCGTACGCGTCGAAACACCAACACGTACGCGCCACGCACCCAACGCGTACGCGTTGCACTTCCAACACGCACGCGTCAGAGGACAATCTGAAAGCAAGGTTTTGGGAAATTCAGTATGGTTTTCGGGACACTCTGCAGAGGGAGAAGGCGACCTACGGTCGGCAATGTTTGCAGTGGCACCCAGTGGTGTAGGGGAAGTGCAAAGAGGGGTTGGGTTGGGTAAGGTGATACCCCACACATGAATTTTGCATGAAAAATGACAAATTTCCAACAAAGAAAAAACCAACGCGTACGTGTTGAGATTTCAACACGTACGCGTCTATGTGAACAGATCTTAGCAGTTACATCGGTAGGTCTACATGGATTCGGCACCGCAGCAACATAATTTTTTAACACCTCAGACATATCTTTCATCCAAACCGTCACGCGCTCCTTTTTCAGAAATCGCTCAATTTCTTCCAAACTCAAATCCGGGATCATTTCCTCTTTGCGCTTCTCAATTTCCGTCCCCGCCAATTGTGATCGCAATTTCTCCATCTCGGCATCTTGCTTGCGCAACATCATTTTCACTTCGGCTAACTCCTTTGCCGTGTCGAAACCCACCGCCGAATCATCCCAAACCACAACGATATCCTCTTGCATACCACTGCTTCCATTGAGACCGGACATGGCAAATGAGAAACAAACGGACAAATGCCTAATGTAGATGTATTAATTTAAACTAGCGTTTTGAGCAAGCTCAAAACACGAGCTGTAGGCTGGACCTAAAATATACTATGCGGCTTACTCACAGCCTACTGACTAAAAGGGGGCTGGTTTTTTATTTGCCTTGCCATGCCGTGCTTGCCATGCCGTATACACGTGCCCAAGAAGGGCAAAGCACGGTTTGGTTTCATACCCACGTGATTACTGTTTTCTGGTCGCTAAAATTTTTCTATTGTTGTTCTCGGGAGACACTGGGCAGTGGGTAGCTTACACTTTGCAGGAAATCACGCCCTTAGTTCTACAGCAGCCTTTTTCACGCCAGCCTATTACCTCTGCTTTGGCGTTGACTCCTGCGAGCACGCTGCCGAACCTGTCCGTTTGCGGGCCCTACGCAGCGAACCCGGGATGTGTCTCGGTTGGCGTCTGGCAATGCTCCAAACAAGGCACCGTCCGGTCGAAATCCTTGTCGCAACCTACTCGTGTGTCTAGCAGGTCCCATCTGACAAAACAAGATGTGTTGTCACACCTGGGAGAGGTGCAGATCAGAGTGTAATTGCTGCCTTCGCAGTCTGAGTTTGCACTGACCTATGCAAAAATTTTCTTTTCAGCGGGTCACTCTTTTTGGAGCCCTCCAAACCATCGCAGCAGCACTACCTCCTGTACCACCGGAGTTCCCATCAATTGGAGCGTTCCTAATTATTGGAGTGGGCCACCCTTGGCTCCCACGGCCCTCCGCAGGCTTGCTTGACCCCACCTACAGGTGTACTTGCACTTGCCACCACCAACGGGGACCCCAGGCCTTGGAAAGCACGCAGGGGGGGGAGGAGCCTGACCGTTTTAGGGCCCCCAGGGGGGTCCACCAGGTTCTGAAGAGTCTAAAAAAAATCACAAAGCAGACAGCTACACCACGGACATGTTTGGACATGTTTGCTTGTCCGACCGGTTTCCGAGCCATCCGTTGGTCGCCGACATGTCGGCTGTGTGTTCGTAATGTTTGTAGTGGTGCTGGCTTCGGCCGGCAGCCCTTTTTTTTTAAAATTTTCGTTCCGATTGGACAGATCTACATTGCATGATCCCGCCGATTGCAACAGGCGCCACCAGTACAGTTGGGTAGCGCATCCCCCCCCACGGGCAGTACCGCGGCCAGAATGTTGGTTCGATGCTCTGTGCATTCGATTTTGCACCTGGGGGGAGCTGGCGCAGCCAAATCGCAGCGTGCGCCGCCGCATTTTTTCCGCGCGCCAGTCTCACTAGTGAGGTAGTCTCACGGGCGAGGTTTTCCCTTAACAGCCCACCTTCCCGTGCGAGGACCGGAGTCTAACTTCGGTTTCTCAAGCCGTACCCCAGCGCGCTTGCCGCTAGGCTACTCGCTCCTGTCAGCTCGCGCGAAAACAACAGCTCATAAATTTATTTGGGACATTAGAAGACTTGTCCCAAGACTTCAGAATCATAAGTCTTGGGACATTATCCGGACCATTTGGGACTGTGAAAGGGACACTATGAGACTTTTTTCTGGGACATTATTGGACATTTTACCGTACCATTTCCTGTACCATTGACCTGTGTATCTGTGTAAGGGAAATTCACTTATGTGGATCATCTATTTCCAGAATTTTCAAACGTTTGATTCAAGCTGGCATTGCTTTTCTTTTGTCCTTCTTGTTCGAACCTGTCCCGTTGTCCGTCTACCGTTTCACTCCAAGCGAGGGACACGAAACTACACGGACAAGGGACATCTAAACAAATGAAAGGCATCGTGAATGTGCGGCTAGTCCTCATGCGCACAAACGCACAGCACCGCCTCAGAGGCATCAACATGTAGTCTCCGCCACCTAGGCTGCTTGTTGCCCAGATGATACGTGCAGTTAATTTTACATACGGTCGGAGTAAGAAAAAGTCACTACCATGTCTTTCTTGGGTACTTGATCCAGGCTGCAGCCCCCCTTTTTGCCTAAGGAAGTGCTGAGACTAACACTTAAACATTTTTGTTTCTCTAATGAAGCTTTAAGTACACTTTCTCAGCAACTAGGGTTATAACCCTAGCACCCCCATGAAGTTCACCCCTACCACTCAAGGGAGCGGAGGTATCATCCCTCATGGAGGTTATACCCAAATAAAGTAGGCACTTCATGCCTTGGGCCTTGTAGTTTAAGCCTAGTGGTCTCCCACCTCAGGACCCCTATACTCAAAAGTTGCTACTACTTATTGTGGTTCCAGATTGTAACTGTTTCTGAATGCAGTTGCTTGGCCAAGTCATTTCCTGTGTCTGGCCTAACTCCTATGCCCCAGATTCCTAACCAACTCCATTTCATCCAAAAGAGTGCACATGAAGTGCTTGGTGCTATCTTGGAGGCCTAAGTCATGCCAGTTTTCACATAAAATCATTTGTTTTGTTTATAAAACCATTTGAGTTGCATATTTGATTCCTCATTTGTCTATATGTAGCCCCTCTTTGCTTACAATGCTTTGATTTGGAGGAATACTATCACAATTCTGACTTTGATCCTGTTTGTGGTGTTCCTTGTTCGTGGACCTTACCTTTTTGCAGTTTTGGGGAAACATCTTTTGAAAAGCAATCAAGGTTTTCAATATCAACAACAAGCAAGGGACATCAGAAACTCTTTTTGGTAGCAGACGCTTACACCCTCGCCAAGCTAAAGCACAAGAAATCCACAGCGTGTTGAGCAATGTCACCTCCATCAGTTACACCGAGCGCCAAGACCCTGTCAATCAGGTCCCAGCCAACGGCGGGGCCTGTAGCAGGACCTTCCAGGGCTATGTCCCTGAGCGGAAGAGATGATACAGTCGTTGTGGACACTACTGGCTGGCGCGGGGAGCACCAAGCAAGAGGGGCGGAAGAAAAATATATGAGAGGAGCCCCTGAAGCGCCTGTGTTAACCCAGGAACGCCTCAGAGGCCTCGAAGGGAGGGATCCGATGGCGGCTGCCCTCCTGTCTGTCGTATCTTCCTTACCTCCTTCTGAGGATGCCCCTGATCCTGATTCCTTGGCCGCTAAGGAAGCCCAGGCCGCGATGGAGAAGGTCGCCACCGCCAAAGTGAAAGCCTGGAGGAAAGCGGGAAAGAAGGAGAAGGAGAAAGAACCGATGAAGGCGTATCCCATGTGCAGCACCACGTGGGGTGAGGGGTTCGAAGCATCTTATGGGGAAATATTCGCCACGACGTCCAATGACTCTTCGGAATGGGAGGAGGACTGGATATCTAGGGAGCTTACCCCGTCACTACCTTCCAGGCCAAGACCACCTTCGCCTCGTGGGGTGTGCCCCGAGCCCGTGCGCGTGGAAAGAGGTTTACCTTCACGTATGGCTGCCCCTAAACTCGGTATGGATGAGACCACGGAACTCCTTTCCCGGGTTCTGGGGGCTGGGGATGAAGATCGTGATTTGAGTGCACTGTCTGCAGCACTCAAGGCTAAGCTGGGGCTGTCTCAACTGAAGAAGCCCCCCTCGACCATGTCCCCGGGTGTTGAACTCCTGACATGGGGCGTGAAAAGCTGCAGAGGGATCCGCAGCACCCCCTTGGACACTTGTCCAAGCCCTTTCCATCCTCGTGTGAGGACTGTTCCTGTATGCACCTTTGGAAATTCTACTGAGGCTGAGATGGAGGGCTATGGGCTAGCTGCACTTGCGCCACTTGCCACTGTCTACCCCTCACCCCCCTCAGGTGGAAAAGGTGACACTGGTGTACCAGGTCGGGGAACGAAGGGCATCGCCACAGCGAACCTTCAGATCGAGCTCCCTGAGTTCGATCCTAAAAACTTGCCCGAATGGGCCGAAGAGTTTTCGGATTTTCTACTCCTCACCGGACAGCAACATGCTGATGTCCGGACCAAGTGCACGCTCATCAAGAAGTCGTGCAAGAAAAAGTTCCTTCAGCGGCAGGTGAAAACTGCCATCAGGAAGAGCTCCAGTTGGGGAGACTTCCTTAAAAGACTGGAACAAATGTACCCCGTCTACGAAACGGACCTGACTGTCCGTACGGAGATAGAGGAACTACCCCCACTTCCTGAGTTCCCCACAGCTGCCCGTATTTCTGAGTTCGTGGCGTAGCTGGAGGAGCTACTGGGGAGGATGAACCCCTCCTTATACGGGCCTAAAGAGCCTCATCTGTGGCTCGTGGGTAAAATTCCTCCCAGGAGTTGGGAGAATTGTAAGGAGATGTCCGAGAGGAAATCCCGGAATCATTCCTACGATGAGTTGGTCGATCTTCTGATCGAACTCGCCATGGAGAGAGAAAACGACTGTCACATGGATAAATACCTGCGCAAACATCTGCAGAGGAAGGCCCCTGCTGAAAAGCCTCAGGGAGGGAGGTCCCCACAACCCCACTCTAACCCTTGGAAGGGTAAGGGAGGGCAACTGAAGCGTATGAAGGAGACCCCCCCCGCTAAAGGCAAGGGAGCCCCCAATCTTTTTTTTTGCCAGCCTACGGACGACAAGGGGGGACCATGTCACGCCCCTGACTGCGACGGACGCAGCTCGTGTATGCTCCAGTTGCAGCGGAAGCAGAAGACCAAGGATGGTCAGGAGGTCAAACACCAGGACCACTTCCGCTGCACTATGACGTGTGGCTACTGCGGCAAGAGGAGGCACTACGAGGCTGAGTGTCACATAAAACGCCGCGAGTCCGAGAAGCTAAAGAAGGCCGAGGAAGAACGGCGTAAGAACGCCGGTAAGGGGGGGGGAGGCAGTACCCCTGGGGGAACTCCCGGTGGAGGTAACCCTGGAGGAGGGCGAAGTAACTCCGCACCCCCCACAGGTGGAAAACTAGGCCCCAACCCCAAGGGTGAGCAGCCTGGGGAGAAGCGAACCGTACCCTCTACCCCCAGCGCCGGTGGCGGTGACAAGGGAAACGAGAACGCCAAGAAGCGCCGCCTCAACTGGCACTCTAAGTGCCTGCAGGCGGCGGGCTTTGAAGTGAAATTCCCTGAAGGGGAATAGGGGGGCGGCTCCGAGGAAGAAGATTTGGTTCTCTAGATCACCGTCAAAATAGGTGATCAGGTTTACAAAGCGGTCTTGGACACGGGCGCCACGCTCTCAATCGTGGCCCGCAGATTGCTAAAACAAGCCAAGATCCGGAAAACCAAAACAGTGGCCATAAGGGTAGGGGATGGTCGGACCATCCATTCCCTGGGGGGGGGTTGATGTGACTGTATGTCTAGGCGATGAGGAGGTGACGTACCACTGCAAAGTGCTTGACACCGACGCCTTTGACATTGTCATTGGCACTGATTTTCTGCGCTTCAACCCCCAGGTGAAGTTGCTGTCCTTGCAACATCCCTACGCCCTTCACTGCGATTTTGGCAGTGGCCTATACTCTGTCCCTCTGGAGCTATCAGGTCTAAAAGAATCTGGTATACGTTACGTGAACCGGTCTTACAGAACTGAGAACTATCAGTTGGTGCGACCAGTGTTGGAAAATGGACTGGCCGCCCTGCAGCTGGACCTGAATGAAATTCAGGTAGAACTGTTCCCGAGTAAAGAGCAGCATCTGATGCAGCTCTACTGTTCGCGGAACCTAAACAATGCGTACCGCTTTTACTGGAAATCAATGGGGTTGTGCTACGCAAAACCCCCTTTCTCCCAGCTCGCCAAGGTGATTACCAAAATCGCCCTCGAAGGAGCGAGAGTGGTCCTCTGCACCCCCGACTACCACAGGTGAACACGCCTATTGGAGGCGCCTCTTGGACCGTATGACCGTGGGAAGGACTGAACTGCCCAACGGTCCCATCTACGTCCCTGAGGACTCTCAGGGGACCATGCCCGCCCCTGAATGGGGCAGTTTCCTATCCATCGTAGATGGTGCTCTGAACCCCGTGCCCGTGAGTGACCTTGATCAGGTTGTACTCAAGGAGTTGATGGCCGAAAACAAGGGCCTTACCCTCCATGATCTCAAGAAGAGATCTGAGTACTCTTCGGTTACCACTACGAGTGGTGAGTGCCCCGATGAGCCAGAGACACAAGCAGTCTCTACTCCGCTGGCTGATGCTGACGACCGCCTGAGCGATATCGCCAGTGTAATACCCCCGGTCGACCCGGAGGTTCTGACACTGAAGCATAGCACTTTCCTAGCACAGTTGCTCATGGAAGAGGTGGATCTCGGCGAGTCCGCCCCTGGTGGGTCTAATGATCACGCCGTGTTCTCTATGAGGGCCACTGATGGCCCCTCAGGTCAGGCACCTGGCGCTAAACCCTCACCCTATAACATGCCCGTCTCTTGGTATGACGTGCGGGAACTACAGCAGGTCCTGTGGGCTAAGGCTGAGGTTATCGAGCGACGGACCCGCCTGGACCTCCTCAAGAGGACCTGGAAAACCTCTATTTGGTCCAAGGAGGATGATGAAGAGATGACTCTCCCCGATCCTGAGACCCCTCTGGAATACTCCCTCCACTATGCCCAGGAACGCCAGGACTGGGAGGATGAGTTACCCCCCGAAACGGTGGGGCGTATAAAAAAGCAGGATAAAGGGAAGAGTAACCTCCGCGCTGAGGAGGATTTTTCCGAGAAAGTGGAGAGCATGAATCTCGACCCCCGTCTCACTAAGCTCATCCACAAGTATCAGCTGGTTTTTGGAGCGTTGCTCCCACCCCTGTCTTGTAAGAAACTGGTCCAGATGGACCTCAAACTCAAACCACAGTTTGAAGGGTCGGTAGTGAGGCGGCGTCCATACCCCGCCCCACAAGACAAAATCGACGAGATGGAACGCCAGATCCAAGAGTGTATAGATGCTGGCCTCGTCGAGGAGTATAAGCACGGGGACTACCCTCGCCATTGTAGCTCTTGTTTTCTGGTTGCTAAACCTGGGTCCACTGCTATGCGCTTGATCGTTGACTATGGGGAGGTCAATAAAAAGACCCAGAACCACTCAGGGAGTATCCCCAACATGGAGAACACCCTGAAGAGAATCGCTAAGTGTCGATTCAAGACCAAGATGGATAAGCGCAGTGGCTTCTGGCAAGTAGACCTAACCCGAGCAGCCCAGGAACTGCTCGCCTTCGTAACCCCTAAGGGCCGTGTCTTCCGCTGGAAGGTCATGCCCTTTGGTGTCGCAAATGCCCCTGCTCTCTTTCAGGAGCTGATGAACAAAATCCTATATATCCTGAGACGCAGACCCCTTGTGCAGGAACTGGTTTTCCGCGGGGCTGACATGGAGGCCCACATCCAGGACGTGAGCCTGGGTACTAATACCCAAGAGGATCATATCCTCCTCCTGCAAGAGTTTTTCACCGTCTGTCAGGAAAACCATCTCCGCATCAAACTCGAGAAGTGTGAGTTTATGCGAGAGGAGATGGAGTACCTAGGGTTTGACGTGGGGTATGGCTGGTGGAAACCAGCCGCGTCTAAGATGCAGCCCCTACAGGACATGCAGATACGTGACGACCCTAAGAAGGGTCTACACGATGTGCGGAGTTTTATTGGCGCCTGCATTTTTTACCGACGCCATATCCACAATTTTACGTATTCACCAGCCCCCCTGACTGACCTTATAAAGAAGACCAACCCTTGGTGGTGGACCGACAAGGAGGGGGCCTGTTTCCAGGAGTTGAAGAGGAAAATATCTTCCACCAACTGCCTGGGGGTGCCCCTCCCTAAGGGCGAGATAATACTGGTCACGGATGCGTGTGACGTAGTGGGGGGTGGTACCCTATACCAGTGGCAGGAGCTTAACCCCAATGAGTTGTCGCACTGCCAGTTTCACACTTCAGGTCTGAACCGCGATGGAACCCTGAAGCATGACTATCCCGCCAATGAATGGCGTCTGGTGCCTCTGGGGCACTGGAACTGGAAGTGGAATCAAGCACGATCCAACTACAGTACCTACGACCAGGAACTCCTGGCTGGGATGCTCGTGCTCTCTTCCGTCTTCTAGGTACTAACCCTGTTGTATGCCTCTGTGACCAAGAGCCCGTGAAGACATTTCGCCTCCTGAAAAGGCGAAACTAAAACGATGTTGGACATACCTGAGTCAGTTCAGGTTGACCGTCCATCATATACCAGGTATAAAGAACGAGATGGCTGACTACATCTCGCGTAATAACTTCGACGCCCTCCTAGGCGAGAGCTCTGAAGCGTTGGCCAAAGAGGCGTTCCAGCGGATGGATGCCCAGCTGGAGCTATCCATGCGTACAGCTGGTGTACTGGGAGGGCTGGAGCCTGAGAGACTACCAGGCTGAGTACCAATGTGTACTCAGTACCCTCAGTGATGGCCTAGAGGCACGCCTAATAGATGGCGACCGCTGGTATAAAGATAACCAGTACCTATACTATGAGGACCGCATAGTTGTGCCTGAGGCACGACTGGACGGCTGTCTGCAGTAGGCACACCACAGCTCCGGGCACACAGGGTGCAGCTGGTCTGCTGCTTTCTTCAGTGAGCGTTTCTACTGCCGACTAACCCAGTCTGAACTACGTGCCCGTATGCAGTCCATAGTGGACTCCTGTGACTGTCACACCAGCAAACAGAGGGACTCACGTGACAGAGGACTGGTCTCCAGTCTCCCCATACCGTACCGTGCTAACTCCCTGTTGTACGCGGATTTCATCCACGGTGTGCCTAAGTTTGGTGGCTATGATAGTTGTTTGGTGGTCACCTGTGGTCTAACCCGCTTCACACGTGCTTTCCCCTGCAACAAGAAAATCACAGGAGAGCAAAATGTGAAGATCCTGGTGGAGGGGTGGTTTGAGCCCTAGGTAGGTAGGTAGGTGCACTCGGTCGTGGAGAGGCGCCCCATGGTTCCCCCTGGCGTCGCCCCTGTGACGAACAGGAAGAGGCTTCGCGCGTGAAGAGGGGAGGCGGCTTACTTCCCGCTAGACCTGACTGTTGGCCCCCAACAAAGCGGCCCCGGGCTACGCCGGGAGGGCTGATCGCCGCCAGCGTGACATGCTTGTCTCGCCGGGAGGGTGTGCCCCCGTGCTTGCGCACGTCCCCTCCTTTGGGCGGAACCCTAGGGGTTCACCGGACTTCCTGGCGTATCCCGTTCCCAAGGCGTGCATGCATGTTCTTGGTACTAGGGTTCCGAGGCGCTTGGGTGTCGCACGCTCCGCCTCGAGTCCCAAAGCAGCGCAGGCCTTAGGATGCAGCCTTACCCCTGGTCTCCGGATCTCGTTTGGCCGGGTCACCTGCATGGCACGGGCTGCCTCAGTGCCCGGGCTGTGGGCACTGGGTTTCCTACTGTTGTGTGGCGTTTGTGTTTAGGTCCGGTTGGCGGTTGGGTGCGGGTTTTGTTAACCCCGCCAGTCCTGGCTGGGGTCTTGGGTGGGTGTGTTTGGGCACGGTTTGTGGTGTTGTCCCTCTAGTGTCGGCTGTTTCTGGTCTTCGTGGTTGGGCTTCGGTTTCGGCCTGCTTTTGGGACGTGTGTGGTTTCGTGGGCGCCCCGCTTGCCCCCCGCCGTTTCCGGTTCCGGCGCGCGGTGTGGGCGTGTGTGCTGGGCCCGGGTCTCGCCTGTGCCCAGCCCTTCTTGGCTGGGTTGTCGGTGTGTGTTTTTTTTTTTTTGTGCTTTGGTTTTTTCTTTTCTTTTTTTTTTTTTTTTTTTGGGCTTTGTGGTCCCTGTCCCTCCATCCCCTTTCTTTCGGGCTGGGCTGGTGGCTCTCTTTTTTTTTTTTTCCGTGTCCTTTTCCCCGTGGTCCGCTGTTACTGGCTTGGTGTTGCCGGTTTTGGGTGGGTGGTCCCCCTGTGCCTCTGTGGGGGTCCTTTTTTTTTTTTCGTTGCCTTCTTGGGGGGGGGCCTGGCCGCCTGCGGTGGTGTTGGCGGGCGGTTTGGCGGCTGTGGGCTGTTTTCGTGCCTTTTCCCCTTCCCGCCTCCTTTTTTTTTGGGGGGGGGGGGGGCTTGCCTGTTCCTCCCTCTGCCTTCCCTGGGCTGGCGCACGCACTGGCCTGCATTCAGTGTTGTCTTCCGCGCTGCTGTCTTCAGTTGCGTTCTGTGTGGCCTCGTTCCGGCCCCATGGGTCGGGTGGGCTTTGTACACGGTGGGCTCGGCGCCCCTTCTTGCTGGGTTAGGTCCTGGCTCTGCCTGCTGGGCGGCTGCGCCAGGCGGCTGCTTGTGGTTTTGGGTTAGGGGGCTGGGGTTGTTCGTGTCCTTACCCCTCTGCGGTGCCGGCTGTAATCTTCTGGGTGGTCCGTCACCGTTGTCGCCTGGCGCGCTGTGGCCCCGTGTGTGGCCTGCGGTGCTGGTGTGTGGCGTGGTGGCGCGGCGCCTTCCAGGGTGTGCGGTGGCTGGCTTCGGTTAGTCCCTCAGGTTAGGGTCAGTTGTGTCGTGCTGTGCCGCTCTGTGCCGCGTCGCGTCGCGTCGTGCTGTGGTGCGTTGCTCTGTGGCGCGCTGTGGTGCGGTGTGCCGTGGTCTCGCGTGGTGCCGCGGTGGGTCAGTGGAGGTCAGCCTGGCCTGTGTGGGTCGGGTAGGTCTTCGGGAAATTCTGCTGTATGATCACGGTGTCCTTGGGGCGTGCACGCTGACTCTCACCCATGGACTCAATCTTCACCGGGCCTCGCAGACAGGCAGGCGTACTCGGGGTGTAGGAAAGGCGTTCCTTCTCCAAGGCAGACAAACAGAATTCAGGAGTCGGACGGTGGAGGTGGCTTCCGAACGCTGTTTGAGTGGCGAAAGGCTTGCACTGCAGCTCGGCTGCGCTGGCAGGGACATGAGGGTCCGGGTCGGTGCCGCCGGCAGGGATGAGGTCATACTTCAGGGTCAGGGGGATGTCCATATCTCCGGTGCTGAACTGCAGGGGTCCGGGGCACCGGTAGTAATCTTGGCACTTCCAGTCTTCACGGCGCTCGGAGATGGCCTTGAAGGGGGCACCGTCCAGCAGCACCGAGGCCTTCGCGATCGATCACAGCCTTTCACTTCCCCTTGCGGCGCTCGAAATTCATCATGGACGGGATCGGCGTGCCGCCGCAGTGCCATTCCTCCACTGGACGCAACAGGTTGGTGACGGACGCCCTCACGGACGTGAGACCAGCTGAGATCAAGCCCCCGGCCGTCAATCCAAGTGCATAGCAATACTCTGCGTCAAACCGCGACGGTAACGCAGCCCGGCCCTTATAGCCCATGGTGTGGTCGCGTGACGGTCCGTGGGGTTGCCCTCCCTGGGGGCCTGTGCCGTGGTCCCGTGTCCTCTGGGGGTTTCGGTCCGTAGTCGTGGGTGCCGCGGCCGTGCTTTCGTCCTCTTCCGGTGCCTGTGAGGTGGCCTTTGTGGTGGTCGGGGTCGTCGCCTGGCGGTGTGGGCGTGGTGGTGCGCCGTGGGGCGGCGTTCCCTGCGGCTTCCTCTGTGGGTGTGGCCCGTACTCCCCGTGTAGGTGTGCCCTCCGTTCTCCGTGTGGTTTCCGGTGGCCGGTGGGCGTGCGCTGGTGTGATCCGTGTGGCGTCCGATGTTTGCTTCCGTGGTGTGTGTTGGGGTGTTTGGTGGGGCTGGGGCGGCGCTGGTCTCCCCGTCGTGGTGTGCCCTTCCTGGGTGTGGGTCGTGGTGCCTGCCGTGGTGCCCACTTCCTCCGTGTCTTGGTCCCCGTTACCGCCCCGTCCTGGTTCTTGGGTGGTTTCCTGCCCCCATGTGGTGTCGCTTCCGGCGCCCTGTCCCTGCGTGTGCCTGCCCTCACTTGGGGCCCTTCCGTGCCCTCTTGCCTGTGTGCTCCTTGGTGCTCCTTGCCCTTCCCTTGCCCTTGTCCTGCCCCTTCCTGGTGTGGTGGTGGCGGGAGGGGCGGGGTGGGGAGGGGGCGCCGGTGGCCCAGGCTTGGGGGTGGGTGGCCTGGAGCCACTGGCGGAGGGCTTGGGGGGTGTAGGGGGGGCGGAGGCCCTGGAACGCATCGCGGAGGAGGGCCTCCCATGCCGCTTGCGGCATGATGGCCTCCGGGGCGGCCTCGTTGGGGTTTGCGGGGGTGCGGGTGCGCACCTCCTCGAAGGTATGCACCATGTGCACCCCTTCGTGCCTTCCCGCTCCCCCGGCCCATTTCACCCAGCGGCGGAGCTCCTGCAGAGCGGGGGGAGACCACCAGGCGAGGTAGGCGGGGGCCCGGGGGGGGGAGGGGTCCGTGCCCGGGGTCCTGGAGCGGCGGGGGGAAGACGTGGACCTGCGGTGGTGGCGGGGGTGGTGGATGGGTACGGGTGGTGAAGTGGTATGGGGTGCTTCACCCATACCCGCTGCCCAGCCTGTGGCGCTCTTCGCCAGGCCAGATCAGGAATTTTCCTGTTGATGCTACGGCATCCTGATTTCTGTGGGATTTCTGTAAAATACCCCAGAAATCGACATTTTACGTCTTTTTTGGGCTGGCGACGACAGTCGTCGCCTGCGCGACGCAGCTCGAGAACGAGGATTTATTCCTCGATTTCTAAAGATTTTAGGCAATTTTATTATTGTTTTATCGTTTTTAGAACTAAAAGATTATAGCGTGACCTTTTTCGCGGCGTTCCGCGAAGGTCCATTTTTGCGAAAAGTGGCGCGTTCACGCATTTTTCAAAAAATGCTGAGGCGATTCCAGGAATCGCCCAGACGCCCATGGCGTAGCCCAACAGTGGGTCTTTTCACATGTAGGTTGAATTGGTACAGAGACGCGTCGTGTCGGCTACGCGACGCGTTGGGGGGAGACGCGTGAAATGAGCGTTTTTGGCTCAAAAATCACTTTATTTCATTGTTTTTCGCCCAAAAACCACTGCTTGGCCCAGTTTGGGCAGGATCTCAGTGGAGATCCTGATGGCGACGCCTCGTAGCCGTGAGATTTTCTGATGGCGGCGACGCCGTCGCCTTCATTTCGTCTTCTTTTTTATGCTATTTTATAGTATAGAATTGTTACTTGTACATATTACTTGTCTACATATTTTCTTTGTCTACATATACCTTCATCTCCTTGCCCAGGACGCCAGATTGTGTCATGGCCGAGGCAAGGATCACAGAATCCTTTGGACAATCGTGAATAAGAGTGGAAGACTTGGACTTCACGGGTTTGGGGGTTTGAGGGTGTGCATGCCGAAGGGAAGCTTCGAGGTCGCCCCCTCCCCCCAAATATCCTTCAAAAGGATTCTGCCGACGCCAAGGCCACCAAGGGCGCGTGACGGCCTGCGGACGGCGACGACGCCCAGACTGCAGGAGTACGCGGATCGCTGATCGCTGTTCGCTGGGAAACTGCAGGAGCTAAGGTCAAGGGCATCAACGCGATGAAGGAGGAATTCCTTGACTCCGACGATGGATGAGACCATGGCTTCCCCATGGACCCTATGGAGCCCCCAAGTCCAGCCCGCCGCCACTGGGCGACGACCACAGCGACGACGACGACGTCTGCGAAGTGCACAAGAAGGCGCGTTAATTCGTTGCCTTGGGTTGGTTGACTTTTGCAGGAGGTCCCACCCTAAATTGGCGTGGGGCGCCTTGGGTAGGAAATGACCCTAAATCCCCCAAATCAGGTGCGTTCATTCGTCACCTTGGGTTGGGAATCGACCCTAAAAGGCACGAGGAATTCGTCGCCTTGGGCAGGAAATGGCCCTAAATTCAGGCGCGAGGAAGTCGTTGCCTTGGGTTTGACCCTAAATAATTTTTTCTGAATTTATTGAATTATTGATTTCCATGCCCATGGAGAAAAAGGGCCCATATGTGAGCCTAAGCGCCATCAGTCAGGGCGGAAGGCCCTGCAGTGCCTCTGTTCATGTAACTACAGGCCACAAGGAGTGCCAGGGACCAGTGTGGACGCCTGGGGGGCAACTGCCCTATGAATATATCAAGATCAAAAAAAAAAATAATAATAATCATAATTTACATGTGTGGTGGCATGTAAATTACTTACGAAGCCCCCCCCCCCCCACTGTTCTGCTGAATCAGTTGTGAAACCAGGGCACTGCAGGGGTCAGAGCGCCTCCTTGGCCTTGCCTTCCTTTGGATATAGGCAAGGCTTCTAAGGAGGGGGGTGAAGCGGTATGGGGTGCTTCACCCATACCCGCTGCCCAGCCTGTGGCGCTCTTCGCCAGGCCAGATCAGGAATTTTCCTGTTGATGCTACGGCATCCTGATTTCTGTGGGATTTCTGTAAAATACCCCAGAAATCGACATTTTACGTCTTTTTTGGGCTGGCGACGACAGTCGTCGCCTGCGCGACGCAGCTCCAGAACGAGGATTTATTCCTCGATTTCTAAAGATTTTAGGCAATTTTATTATTGTTTTATCGTTTTTAGAACTAAAAGATTATAGCGTGACCTTTTTCGCGGCGTTCCGCGAAGGTCCATTTTTGCGAAAAGTGGCGCGTTCACGCATTTTTCAAAAAATGCTGAGGCGATTCCAGGAATCGCCCAGACGCCCATGGCGTAGCCCAACAGTGGGCCTTTTCATATGTAGGTTGAATTGGTACAGAAACGCGTCGTGTCGGCTACGCGACGCGTTGGGGGGAGACGCGTGAAATGAGCGTTTTTGGCTCAAAAATCACTTTATTTCATTGTTTTTCGCCCAAAAACCACTGCTTGGCCCAGTTTGGGCAGGATCTCAGTGGAGATTTTGATGGCGACGCCTCGTAGCCGTCAGATTTTCTGATGGCGGCGACG
The DNA here is from genome assembly GCA_964036045.1 of Eutreptiella sp. 'Long Island Sound 2002'. Classification (NCBI taxonomy): domain Eukaryota; phylum Euglenozoa; class Euglenophyceae; order Eutreptiales; family Eutreptiaceae; genus Eutreptiella; species Eutreptiella sp. 'Long Island Sound 2002'. The sequence goes on along the minus strand of OZ038380.1, from coordinate 180,990,637 downwards.
CCGTCGCCTTCATTTCGTCTTCTTTTTTATGCTATTTGATAGTATAGAATTGTTACTTGTACATATTACTTGTCTACATATTTTCTTTGTCTACATATACCTTCATCTCCTTGCCCAGGACGCCAGATTGTGTCATGGCCGAGGCAAGGATCACAGAATCCTTTGGACAATCGTGAATAAGAGTGGAAGACTTGGACTTCACGGGTTTGGGGGTTTGAGGGTGTGCATGCCGAAGGGAAGCTTCGAGGTCGCCCCCTCCCCCCAAATATCCTTCAGTGGCGGGGGGAACGGGGAGCCCGGCGGGGCGTGTGGGGTGAGGGGGAGGTGGATGTGGGGCGGCAGTGGCGTGCCTGGCTGCGTCGGGGGGAGCGGGAGTGGTGGTGGCGGGGGCTGGGTGGCCGGTGGGGGGAGGGGGAGGGGGACATGGGGCGGCGGTGGCGCTCGTGGTGGTGCCCGGGGGAGCGGGAGCGACGGGAGCGGGGTCCCTGGGGGTCGTGGTGGTACCTGGGGGAGTGGGAGCGGCGCGAGTGGGTGGTTGAGGCGCGGTGGGAGTGTGGGCGCAGACCCCTTGTGCAGGAACTGGTTTTCCGCGATGCTGACATGGAGGCCCACATCCAGGACGTGAGCCTGGGTACTAATACCCAAGAGGATCATATCCTCCTCCTGCAAGAGTTTTTCACCGTCTGTCAGGAAAACCATCTCCGCATCAAACTCGAGAAGTGTGAGTTTATGCGAGAGGAGATGGAGTACCTAGGGTTTGACGTGGGGTATGGCTGGTGGAAACCAGCCGCGTCTAAGATGCAGCCCCTACAGGACATGCAGATACGTGACGACCCTAAGAAGGGTCTACACGATGTGCGGAGTTTTATTGGCGCCTGCATTTTTTACCGACGCCATATCCACAATTTTACGTATTCACCAGCCCCCCTGACTGACCTTATGAAGAAGACCAACCCTTGGTGGTGGACCGACAAGGAGGGGGCCTGTTTCCAGGAGTTGAAGAGGAAAATATCCTTCACCAACTGCCTGGGGGTGCCCCGCCCTAAGGGCGAGATAATACTGGTCACGGATGCGTGTGACGTAGTGGGGGGTGGTACCCTATACCAGTGGCAGGAGCTTAACCCCAATGAGTTGTCGCACTGCCAGTTTCACACTTCAGGTCTGAACCGCGATGGAACCCTGAAGCATGACTGTCCCGCCAATGAATGGCGTCTGGTGCCTCTGGGGCACTGGAACTGGAAGTGGAACCAAGCACGATCCAACTACAGTACCTACGACCAGGAACTCCTGGCTGGGATGCTCGTGCTCTCTTCCGAATCCCGTCTTCTAGGTACTAACCCTGTTGTATGCCTCTGTGACCAAGAGCCCGTGAAGACATTTCAGAAGGGCCCGCCTCCTGAAAAGGCGAACCTAAAACGATGTTGGACATACCTGAGTCAGTTCAGGTTGACCGTCCATCATATACCAGGTATAAAGAACGAGATGGCTGACTACATCTCGCGTAATAACTTCGACGCCCTCCTAGGCGAGAGCTCTGAAGCGTTGGCCAAAGAGGCGTTCCAGCGGATGGATGCCCAGCTGGAGCTATCCATGCGTACAGCTGGTGTACTGGGAGGGCTGGAGCCTGAGAGACTACCAGGCTGAGTACCAATGTGTACTCAGTACCCTCAGTGATGACCTAGAGGCACGCCTAATAGATGGCGACCGCTGGTATAAAGATAACCAGTACCTATACTATGAGGACCGCATAGTTGTGCCTGAGGCACGACTGGACGGCTGTCTGCAGTAGGCACACCACAGCTCCGGGCACACAGGGTGCAACTGGTCTGCTGCTTTCTTCAGTGAGCGTTTCTACTGCCGACTAACCCAGTCTGAACTACGTGCCCGTATGCAGTCCATAGTGGACTCCTGTGACTGTCACACCAGCAAACAGAGCGACTCACGTGACAGAGGACTGGTCTCCAGTCTCCCCATACCGTACTGTGCTAACTCCCTGTTGTACGCGGATTTCATCCACGGTGTGCCTAAGTTTGGTGGCTATGATAGTTGTTTGGTGGTCACCTGTGGTCTAACCCGCTTCACACGTGCTTTCCCCTGCAACAAGAAAATCACAGGAGAGCAAAATGTGAAGATCTTGGTGGAGGGGTGGTTTGAGCCCTATCGGGCGCCTAAGGAGATCCACTCCGATGAAGATGTACGCATCCGGAGTGATACCGATTGGTACAAGCGAGTGCTGGACGCTCTGAACGTCCAGGTAACCGCAGGTGTACCTTACACGCACACGTCTAACCCTCTTTGTGAGAGACAGAATCGTGTGGTGGAGCAGAATCTGAGGATTCTGATGAAACGGGAGCGCACCAAAGATTGGGTACGCCTTTTGTCCTGGGCCGTTCTGGCCATGAACTCTCAAGAGAGTTCTTCAACCGGCTATACCCGCCACGAACTGTTCCATGGGGGGCGTCCTGCGTGGTTTTTCAAAACCCCTTTCCCCGAGGACTATGAGAGCCCAGTTGGGGACTGGCTGGAGCACCGGCAGAACCTGGCTAACAGGGCCAGAGCTAACCTGAAACGCGTTCGAGAACGCGAACTAACCCGGCGTAACCGCACGGGACGTCCTGCCAGTTTCAAGGTAGGAGACCTGGTGCTTGTACACCACTCACGATTGCCCAGATGGCCCCGCAACTGTTTGCAGGACCCCTACTTTTGGCCCTATCGTATTATCAGGATAGATGGATCCAGGATCCATGTGAGGTGCAGCCCCCGTCTAGGTGGGGACCTGCTGTGTGCTCCTAAGCAACTCAGACACTACCACTCCCCTGATGAACTATCGTGGGATGAGTGGCGCTTGCCTGACTGTGAGGTCGAGCGTATCGACCTGGAGAACGCTGCCACCCCTGAGGAGGCAGAAGAACTCAAAAGATGACTGCCGAGGAAATGGCAGTCGATGGCTACTACGTGGTTGCAGGTATTGCACGCCACAAGTATAAACAGGGCTGGAAATTCCTGACCCTGTGGGTCGGCCATGGGCTATCAGAGGCTACCTGGGAGCCTATGTCAGCCTTCATACAGCCAGATGGGAGTATCAACCCCATCTTTCGTTCCTACCTCGTTGAGAACAACGAGCGGCAGTTGCTAACCCGTGCTGAGACCCTGTCCCAGCGTAAGAAGAGGAACTAACCTCCCAGGTTCGGTGAGCACTCTGAGCACTGCACCAACGGTGGCTGTGCCCTGCAGTCCCATACCTATGGTTACCAGCGTGAGCCAGATGGCCGCTTATCAGGTTTGCAGCCAACCAGCGAGTGTTTGCTTTGTTGACCATGTGTGCCATGGGACCTGCCCTGATGTTATGACCTTGGGGAGCCAACGATGAACGGTGGCTAGCTATTCTAATGACCAGGGGGGAATGACAAGCAAGGTGTGTTCACCCTCCTTGGGGACAAGCGTGCCCACAGTTAGGACCCCTAACTGGTCCAGACCCATGGGTTTCTACCCTTCCTAACCTGGTCGCTATACATGTCTGCCTAGGTATGTGTGAGTGTGCTATGCCTGAGGTCCTAAGAGCAAGTTGCAGAAGTGGTGTCCTAATTATACCCAAGTCTGCACGCTTGCTAAACCTGGAGAGTTGTCTTATTGATGCCACGGGGTACGCCCCGGGTCTCCCCTCCCCTATGCACCCAATTTCTGTGCCGGCGCAAAACCTTGGGGGAAGACCCAGCGTACTAAGCCAGGTATTGTTTTTCCTACCTACCTGACTACTAAAAGGAGGGGTGGCCAAAAGCTATGAAGGCATGAAAACGCCATTTTGCTAAGTGGCCAAGACGCTGACCTAACCACTGCCACAGCCCACCAACCCTGCTAAAATTGCAGGAAACGGGTGGGACAGTGACACACGCACTACAGGTCCTACACACCCTACAGTGGCACCATCCTGGTGGGCGAGCGCTACTGCAAATGGCTCAAGCCCCCACGCAGGACTACCACTCCTACACCCACACTCTACTGGGCGTTGCAATGGCAAAGGCCTCATGACCCCTAGTGGCCCCCCTGTAAAACGACAAGCGAACACAGTGCCACTAGGCGACTGTGGCCTGACAGAGACGCCCTCGTGCGTTTCTCTGCCAGGGCTTAGAGGGAAGGAGTGCCGTGTGCAAGGCGTGTAGTAAGTGTTGATCTCGGCCATGACGTTCAATATTCCCATTTGTTTGTTTGTGATCAGCGCCCCTGTTTAGCTGGGGCAGAAAAATGGGATAGCCGCCGAAGGCAGCTGCTGCGTGCACCAATCACCCTGTACCTCTCCCACCTGTACAACAGAGGCCAATGGACTGGGTTCAAGACGGAGGAACCAAGACAGACTCCACGTATTATAAGCTTCTTAGTGTGCCCTATAATACACTGTTCCTGAGACCCAGTTGCAAGCAAGCAAGCTTAAGGACTTCGCCCGTTCCCTTATGGAACGTAGGGCGAAGCCCTGGGTAACCTGGCAAGGGTTCATACCGCGTGCACAGCGCGTGGCCTACTGTCAATTCCGTTTAATGCATCGTCTGCACGCATGCAGGGAAGGGAGGCGAGACCAAAACCACTGTAACCACACTGACTCAACCAGAAGGTGAGCTCCTCCTGGGCTTACCTACCTTACTCACCATGCATCGTGTGAATGCGGAAGTGAAGCGAACGCAAAACAAACCTAAGCGTTTAAACAACCCTATTGCGAGTTATAAACAACCCTAAGCGTTTAATTGCATCGTGTGGCTTGCACGGTTCTTCCTGTTGTGCCTGTTTTGTCATCAGCAAAAAGGAGAACAGGGAATGGCGAATGAGAGACGACGGCACAACGCAAAACAAGCATAAGCGTCTTAGACAACCCTACTTTAAAGCACAAACGACGCAAACACGAGCACACACTTCTCCTTTGAACCTGTGAAGAGAAGGGAAGGTGGGTGCATGCACAAGGAAGCGTGGCAACGTGTGTATGTCGGAATCCGGCACATGCATCGCGAGCACTTCATCATCTCTAACCCTACGTGCGCTGTAAGTGTTTCGGGGCGTTGATGAAGTTCCCTTTCTCATTATTATCTTCTGATTTCTGAAAATATGTCCTCATTATTGATATTGTCCACTGGAAAACCATCGAAGTTGAGCTGGTATGGCAAGGCAACAAGAACAGACACGAGAACTCAACACATACATGGCGTACTTGGAGTCTCGCACCGGTCCAGAGTCGCAGAGCCAACTCAGGCTCTTACATGCCCCCACATAACATGCAAGCATAACATGTACAATTGCACATACACTGGACCTATATTTACATATTCATTGAGCGCAAATTTTATTGTTCTGGAGCGTGATTTTTCTGCTGCGCGTGCGCGTGCTCTTTTCTCTGTGCTCTTTTTCCTCGCTCGCTCTCTCACTCACTCGGGCTCACACTACGCCTCGCCCATCGTTCACTCGCTCGCTCCCTCCGACCCTCGCTCACTGGTTCCCTTACATGCGCACTACGTGCACCATTCGTCGAGCATACCTTTCAACCTTCTTTCTACCTGTGCAGGGGGAATGCAGGAGTCACCCAACCCCCCGGGGACACGACGGAGACAACCCTAACGTTTTAACGAAACAACCACGACGAAAACAATGCATACGTGTGTCAGGACACTGGCATACCTGAGAGGCGAATTTTTCGCCTGCTCTTCCTTTTGTTTGTTTTTTTGAGGTTTGTCCCTATGTTTTATAAGAAATTTTGATGCAACCATGCTAAAATTTTTGGTTTCTCTCTGTCAAGGCACGGCACAGACCTCTCTACTCGAGTGCCTTGTAGTGCCGTTAACCCCTTTTCTGGGCGCGGCTCTGTTGCGCTTGTCTGCCACTTTCAATTTGGGCCTATAAATGACGATTTCTAACGTCTTATCGTCACTTTTTAGCGATTTGACTTGTTAGGTCGCCCAACCTTTCGCTAAACCACAGGATTCACTCCCTGTTGGTCTTCATTTCTATTTTTTTCAGCTTCTGGAGTTTTTTGGGCTCCATCAGGAGTATTGCTCCGCCCTGGCCGTTGGTCAGGACGATCACTGAAATACGTTGTTTATACAGCGATGACCGTCCGCAGTAGAGCGTTCGATCATACCCTAGCGGGTAGCAATGCAGACTCTAGGGAGGAGGTCATGGGTTCAAACCCCACTGCCCCCAAACTGTTTTTCCAAAGGTTTACGCTCACGCCAGCCACTTTTGAGGAATGCCCCTTCGAAAGGACATCATTCACGGTACATCACGCTGTTTCGAAAGGGTACCAGCAGTGTGAACAGCTTCTATGAACTGATGAGGAGGTTTTGTGAAGGTTTACACCATTTTCTGAGGTAATTTCAGGGTAATTTGAGCCTTTTTCCTTGGTCCTACTAGCTTAGCTAACTAGTACTCCAGGGGGGAGTAAGAAAAAGTCACTACCATGTCTTTCTTGGTGTACTTGGTCCAGGCTACAGCCCCCCTTTTTGCCTAAGGAAGTGCTGAGACTAACACTTAAACATTTTTGTTTCTCTTATGAAGCTTTAAGTACACTTTCTCAGCAACTAGGGTTATAACCCTAGCACCCCCATGAAGTTCACCCCTACCACTCAAGGGAGCGGAGGTATCATCCCTCATGGAGGTTATACCGAAATAAAGTAGGCACTTCATGCCTTGGGCCTTGTAGGTTAAGCCTAGTGGTCTCCCACCTCAGGACCCCTATATTCAAAAGTTTCTACTACTTATTGTGGTTCGAGATTGTAAATGTTTCTGAATGCAGTTGCTTGGCCAAGTCATTTCCTGTGTCTGGCCTAACTCCTATGCCCCAGATTCCTAACCAACTCCATTTCATCCAAAAGAGTGCACATGAAGTGCTTGGTGCTATCTTGGAGGCCTGAGTCATGCCAGCTTTCACATAAAATCATTTGTTTTGTTTATAAAACCATTTGAGTTGCATGTTTGATTCCTCATTTGTCTATATGCAGCCCCTCTTTGCGTACAATGCTTTGATTTGGAAGAATACTATCACAACTCTGACTTTGATCCTGTTTGTGGTGTTCCTTGTTCGTGGACCTTACCTTTTTGCAGTTTGGGGGAAACATCTTTTGAAAAGCAATCAAGGTTTTCAATATCCACAACAAGCAAGGGACATCAGAAACTCTTTCTGTTGGTGAGGAACCTCCGCTTGGTGCCGTTTTTACTCGGAGGTAGCCCGCCATTGTGGGGACATTTTCCGACATAATCTGACTTGTTGCATCATCCACCAAGGAGACCAATAGCACAAATCCTTGGGCAACCTTTTAACCTTTTGCCCTCCTTCAGTTTGCATGGCCAACTAGATTTGACTCTGGTAGCTTTAAGAAAATTTCCCATGGTTGAATGTGAACGGCGCCATCCCATGCAGCCATCAGTGGTGTATGGAGTTTGGCAATGCCCCTGCCCCCCCTTATTCTGATCCCGTATTCTGTATCAATATTTTACATTCGCACGATACCATGAGCCTTTAAACAAAGAAACATACTTCCAAGTATAAACAAAGGTACCATCCTTTATTTTTTGCCTCACTGGCTATAAATCTAAATACATAAATGTGAGCGTCGTTGTGATAAAATGGCATTCTGTGTCGGATATAGATATTTCACTTAATTAGACCGAAAACCGGGAAATGTCCGCCCCAAAAAGAAACGCAACATTTAGTTCAAAAGGCAACTCAGCATAAAACTAGATTAAGAATGAGGCTCAGGCGAGAACTATCAGGTCAAACAGTGTCATTTGGCCCATCTCCACCTTCCCCACCACGAGACTGCCTTTGACGGCCACAACCAAAAGCCGCGCGGCCCTGCAGCACCTTTAATCCTGGACCACGTTGCCGTCTTGGGGTGGCTTGCATACTGTTTGCCCAGTTTGGCTAGTCACACACAGTTGCTCACTTTTCGAGTGACTCAAGGGGTAGTTGGGAGTTGAGATATGGGAATCGCAGCTGAAACACAGTTAGAATGCATCACAATAGGTTTAGAGATGGACGATCTGCTCGTCCTTGTGAGTCTTTGTACAGTCAGTTTCTGGCAAGCATTCTTTGTAAAATTGTGACCAACTTGTTTTACCCTTGCTGTTACCCTAACAGCTAACATGGCCGCTGCTATTTTTTGGGTCTTGGGTTCGAACCCTACTTTTGTAACTTTGGTACCACAAGCTCGGGTGGCACTAAAAGTAGCATTTTGGTTGCGTTTTAAAACGGGAAAAATATTAGGAGAATGGGTCCAAATTGATCCAAGCGCTCATCCGAGCCTCGATGTCGACATTGTAAAAAGGGTTAAGTGATGAGGTGATAGTTTTAAGGCGGCACTCACAAAGGCCCAGTAGGGTTCGAACCGGGGACCCAAAAAATTTGTAGCGCTCTCTCTTACCGATAGAGTACCCATATGTGCGCTCATTGGCATATAGCCTACACAAATTTACATAACTCGCCAGCTGACAGGGTGGCATCCATGAATCTGAAGATTGGAATCTACTTTGTTTCAGATTCTAAAGAGGTCCATGAGAAGAAAATTTAAGAATTGCTGTCTGCTCGGGATTTATGGGCCACATCGACAACCAACAGTTGAAATATTGCAAACGGACATTGTTGGAGATTCCGATATTGTCAATATAATCACTAAAGCATCCCCAATCGGATAATACAAAAAATATGCCTTTCTAAAACATCGAAAATTGCAAAATCCGGATTCCGACAACTTTGTACTTAGAAAATGTATATTGATGCATTCAATATCAAAAGCTAATCTCAAATTTGTTTGTATTATGCCGCCATACCGAAATCCACATAATGTTCAGCTAGCGATGTAGTGCGCACTGAAGCAAGGCAACATGCATTGCAGATGCAGTCGCAAACGACCAGAGCGGCACTCGGTATTGTGTACCGCTGCTATCTTAGATCGCATGTTCTCAAAACGCCTTGTGTACTGTGCCCCTAGTGGTATACGTGATCGGGTCAACTTTTTTTGAGATTGCCTAGGGTATCGGATGAGGCCCTCAAACGTTTTAGAACCCCACCGAACAGTGGGTAATCGGATAAGAAATCAGAAAAAGGTGCTAGAGCAGTGTGCCGTGGTAATAGCGGACCCATTTCTATCTCCAACACCAAAACCATTTTTTTCACAAGTTTCCTTGCACTGCCGATTCGACACGGGCTGAAGAAGATCTATCTCCCATCAGAGGATTCTTCGGGGGTGACAGTCTGTGCTCGCTGATGGCAGATCCCGACACTGCTGCCTTGCTCCCGTTGGCTGACACTTTGTACTTTGATGATGATGATGATGATGACGACGATGATGATGATGATGATGATGATGAGCCAAAAAGTCACCTCCGCAGTCCCCCGCACAGGTAAAAAGACTGTTGGCGTTGTTTGTGCGTTGGTTGACTGAAAACAACTTACAATTAGGAATGGATGACGGCTTCGCGGGTTCAACATCATGAGCACGGTGCATTGTGTTTCACTTTGGCGGCCCCAGCACCCGGACACGCCGAAACCGAGCGAGGGTTGTGGTTTGCCCATGAAACAGCTTTTATTTTTTGGCCTCACACACTGTGTCCTACAGAGTCCGACAAACCTAGGCCCGCAAGATCAACACAAGCTTGGCAACAACGTGTTCACAACCCCGGGAACAGGCAACGTCTGTGCCATGTTTCCTAGGTTTCTCTCCGAGCTCTCCGAGTTGTCCAACGCCCCATCTCCAAGGTCCATCTCTAAGACCTCACAGTTTTCACACGACAAAAAGTCTAGACGTGTCAACAAAGCCTTGGACGGTGCCTGTTGCCCTTACAGCAAGTGGTGGAAAAGATTGAGAGCCAAGATGGTGCATTCAGTATCAGTACACTCTCATGCACGGGATCCATCCACCTACAATAGTTTATCTCAGGGTTAAAAGATAAATACTCCGTTCGCAGTGGCGGTGGGGGCACATGCTGCCTTTTATCTTTTTTTATCTCTCCATTTTGTTTGCCTGCTGTTTTGACACCTTTCCTTCCGCTTGTCTGTATTTTTTCCGACAGGTAATGTAGTTGATACTTGGGTTTTTATCTCTGTGACACGGGTTCCCTTTTGTGGCCCACAATGCTCCATACCACGCACGGACTGAGGTGCTGTTGGCAGGTTCATTGCCCAAGTTCCTTGGTGGCATTGGTAGTTTGCTACATAGGGCAGTGACCCCAAAGAGCATTTAATCTTGATGGTGGGCTACCCGCATCTTGAATCCCTCCTGTGCGTTGCTTCTTATTACCGACAATGGATACGCTTTGGAAATAGCACCGCTCTGCGATTGTGGACTGTGGGCATGTTGCACAACCGGCATGGCAAGCATGAAATTAAAACAATCAAATCACGGACGTTGTTGTTCCAATTCCACCGAACATTGTAATCAATTAAAAGTGCATTAAAAGGTACTTGAAAGTCCCCATTTAATGAACCACGGCAACTGCTTTCATGCTAAATGCTGCCTTCAGCACCCTCATACTGTTCAAGGATGATGAATGCCAACTCCTTTTCTCCAAAAAATGATCTGAGACAACCTGAGACCTGAAAACAGTAATTTCAAACTGTGGCCCCACAGAGCTCTGTGTTCTGAATGCTCACTGTGCAATTTGTAGTGCACAATGATTTGCAGTGTCCAATATGCAGAACCCACCAGCTTAGGCCAAACAGTGCACATTATCATTATGCTGAGGCAGTGATTCAACTGTTCTGAGGGTGTTGAGATGGCTGGAATCCACTGCCTGATGTGAAGACAAGGAAGCGCCCTGACTGTACTGCAGCTGTGAGTCCAACAGTAGCTGCTGCATTGCAAAGCAAAATACATGACAGCCCTGTTGCAGCACACTTGCTGCACCAAACGACACACACGGAGTTGGTTGGGTTAGGGTTGGGGTCCCAATGGAACATCAACACTTGCGCAGAATCTAGACAAAATTTGCTAACGAAAATGACAAAAAGCACGACAAAAGAACGAAAATAAATGAAACCACCAGTTGCTACTCAAGACTTCATGATAGGGCTCCACACTGCTTTTATCAATCTGAAAGGGAAAGAAACAGCTGAAGTCAAGGAATGGCCTGGTGTTAGTGCTGCTGCGGATGCTGGTGCTGGTGCTGCTTGCGGCGGCGCAGCTTGTGCTGCAGCTTCTGGTGCTGGTGCTGGTGCTGCAGGTGCTCCTGGTTCAGGTGCTGGTGCTGGTTCTGCTGGTGTGTGGTGCTGCTAGTGAAGGGTGCGGGATCATACGTATCTTATCAAGGCAAAGGTTTGAGAAGTGTCCCCACCTGCAGTTCAACTTTCAACATCTCCCTTTCATCAGCATCCTGCCTGCTGTGCTGTGCGCAAAAAAAATGTGATGTGAATGTGTCACTGAAGCAAGGTTTGTACACGTATGCACTTGCTCCCCGCCAGAGGGTTTCTTGAAGCATGGGCATAATGTTGCTGTCCTATCATGCACTTGGGCTCACCATGCACGCTCAGTAAGCCTGTGGTCAGGCTGCCTTCAGTGTTTCTGTCAGCAAACCACCATGCATTGAAAAATGTGATATGGATGTGGATGCAGATATGGAAGCGATGTGATGGGATGTGATGTGATGTGATGTGATGTGATGTGATGTGCAGTGCCGTGATGTGATGTGATGTGATGTGATGTGATGTGATGTGATGTGATGTGATGTGATGTGATGTGATGTGATGTGATGTGATGTGATGTGATGTGATGTGATGTGATGTGATGTGATGTGATGTGATGTGATGTGATGTGATGTGATGTGATGTGATGTGATGTGATGTGATGTGATGTGATGTGATGTGATGTGATGTGATGTGATGTGATGTGATGTGATGTGATGTGATGTGATGTGATGTGATGTGATGTGATGTGATGTGATGTGATGTGATTTGATGCGATGCAAACTTGAAAGGGTTGCAGGAATGCAGTGAGCAGTGGGCCATGTGGTAGCGGCCCAATGATATAACGGAACACTGGTACTGTGTCCCCAACATCCGTACTATGGCAAGCGTGAAGGGGCCAACAGCTTTGTCCTGCGTCCGGACCTGTCACTCGGCGCTCGCCCCTTTCATTTTCCCCCTTTTCGACACCGCGATGCCACAACAGCAGAATCGGCCTAAATCAGAGGTTCGTACGCTAGATGGCGGTTGGGGCCGCTCCATTGCCCCCTCCCCCTCTCTCGCCCAAGCCGCCAGAAAAGCCCCACAAGGCTCAAAAGCCCACGAGATATCTGGCCCGAATGAGATGCAATCACTGTGCAAAGAAGACATTGGAAGTGAGGTAGAGAGGTAGAGGTAGAATACCCCGGCGAGCTACAGGCACCAGCGGGCCCCCTTCAGGGTTGGTTAGGGTTGGGGTCCAAATGGAATATCAACACTTGCACAGAATCTCGACAAAAATTGGTGACGAACATGACAAAAAGCATGACAAAGGAACGAAAATAAATAAAACCATCAGTTGCTATTCAAGACTTCATGATAGGGCTCCACGCTTCTTTTATCAATCGGAAAGGGCAGAAAGGCCGCAGCTTAAGTCAAGGAATGGCCGGGTGCTAATGCGGGTCTTTGAGAACACCGTGGCGCCAAGGACAGGTCAGCGTTAGCGCTGGCCACTGAGCCTCCCTCTACCCCCTTGGAGATGCCGGTCCATGCTGACACACTCTCGTGCTCCTCCAGAATTTGATTTCTGAGCCAAGGCACTCGTATCTCTTGGGGTCGGTCAGAACCCACGGACAGTGTGCAAAATGTTAGGGAACCTATTAGGGGACAACATCGGGAACCTATTAGGGAATGTATCCGGGAACCTATTAGGGAGCATATCAGGGAACCTATTAGAAAACCTATCAGGGAATCTATTAGGGAACCTATTGGGGAACCTATTGGAGAACCAATTAGGGAACCTATTAGGGAACCTATTGGGGAACCTATTAGCGAACCCATTAGGGAACCTATTAGGGAACCTATTAGGGAACCTATTAAGGAACCTATTCGAGAAGCTATTAGGGAACCTATTAGGGAACCTATTGGGGACCCTATTGGGAAACCGATTAGGGAGCCTATTACGGAACCTATTGGAGAAGCTATTGGGGAACCTATTAGGGAACCATTTAGGGAACCTATTAGGGAACCTATTAGGGAACCTATTAGGGAACCTACTAGGGAACCTATTAAAGAACCTATTAGGGAAGCTATTAGGGAACCTATTAGGCAACCCATTAGGGAACCCATTAGGCAACCCATTAGGGAAGCTATTAGGGAACCTTTCAGGGAAGCTATTGGAGAACGAAATAGGGAACCCATTGGGGAACCTATTAGGGAACCTATTAGGGAACCTGTTGAGGAACCTATTAGGGAACCTATTAGGCAACCTATTCGGGAATCTATTAGGGAACCACTTAGGGAACCTATTAGGGAACCTATTAGGGAACCAATTAGGGAAACAATTAGAGAACCTAATAGGGAACCTATTAGGGAAGCTATTAGGGAACCTATTAGGGAACCTATTCGGGAAACATAAAAACCCGCAGGCGGATCGCCTGCGCAGCGCCTGCAACATCGCAAACAATACTCCACATCGTCCTTCACTGGGGTTTTCCGGGTTTTACCCACGTGAAATCGCCCTGAACGACTAATTATCTCCGGTTCAATTATGGCGCGCCTACGCGCGGCTGCAGCGACGCAGGGACAATTTCTGGAGTTATTAATGCAGATTGTGGCGCTGCAGTATGCACAAATCAACGCACTGATTACTTGGGAGCTGTCCTCTATTTACACGTCCGCGCTAGCTCGGCGTGTTTCCCTTTTTCCTCGTCCTCCACAGGAGTCTTGGGCATCACGCCATGATGCTACAGCACCTAGCGGACACTGGTTCATCCCGCGATGGGACGAAGACATTCAACTCGCAACGTACGGGGACGAAGGCCTGTGCCAGAATGCCTACGTGAGCCAAGGGTTCGAATACTTCCCACATGTTTATATGCCCGCTACCAACGATTGGACTACGGACGGGACGGACCAGTCGCATGCCTATGCTCCTGCAGCAAGTTCTGATGAGGCCATAGGGCATGAGCTACCACTACAAGGACCGGTAAACGAGCAGGAGAGCCCTACCGGTGAGTCTGCCTTGACATTACCATGGTGCCACAATCCCTACGCGCCGGGCTCTGCAGTGGCCCACGGGGACTCCGCGGAGCAACATTTTGACTACGATAACACTCCCGTAAAGATTCGGGTGCACCCAGCTTCTATTGCCGAGACCCACAATACGCCGGCCGTCTCCACCTGTGAGCCCCCGCCGGGCTCATCTGTGTGCGGCGGTGTCACAATTGCCCCGGACGCTGGCCATCAGCAACTCAGTACCAGTGCCGCCGCTGCCACCCAATTACCCAAGTGCTGTTCCCAGGACAAGGAGTCTGAGACCGAATCTATCTTTGGATCAGCCTTTGCGTCTGCAAATTACTGGTCGTCGCTGGACGCTACAAACGCCCTTGCTGCAGCTCGACAAGATACGACCGTCTTCGAAGCTGGTGAATTTGAGCACGAGATTGACCGTGAGTCCCTTCCGGCACGCGTAACCTGTGGGGCGACGTTCGACGGCGATACAACCGCCCAGGGACATTGGTACCCAGCGCGGACTAAGCGTTGCAGACGGTTCACGCCCACGTGTACGAGGGAACACTTCGGCACTCAAATTCCTAGAGATGTTCCTACACACGCCCGGTTTCATCGGCGGCACTATTGCGCTGCGAAGAAAGTGCGAGCTCAACGTGTACGCGTAACGGTGTATGGCACGGTCCCTCCGCCGAATCGAGACGTATGGGGACAAGCCTCCACGCTTCTCCCTGACGACAGTACGCTTGAACCTACGCGGTGCCCTCATTCTGCAGAATCCGGCGATACCCCTCCTCTTTCCGACAACAATTCTGCAACGAGCTCAGGAGTACATGGCCGTTTCTGGGATACCGATTCTTTGGCCTCATCCATGAGCAGCGCTCACTCCCTCGCTAAGGGGGGGTCGGCTAATGGCTATTCATTTTTTGAGCAATCGTGTGCAACATCGGTGTTGGAGGACTTGGACTGGCTTGATGATGCCTGTTTTTCTGCCCACCGCCACTTATGTAACGACACCATTGTGAAGGGGCACGGCTATCAAACTACCTGCAGCTATCCAAAGTGCGACTGCAACTTTCTTTGGCGCCGTGTGCAAGGCATTGAGCGCAGCGCTATCTGCTGCCCTCGTTGGCATGACCGGCAGGGAGACAAACGTTCTACCATGCTCTCCTCTTCGTGATTCATCTCTTTTGCCAGCGCAAGGTTTCGGAAACCACTCGACTTTCTGCTACTTGGTGCTACTCTGCTGGTATTTCTCAGCTTCTCTGCACATTGATGTGCCTTGATGTCTTATCTTGCTCTAGTCTACCGTGCTGCAATCTGCCTGTGTCCTTTTCCCCTAGGGGTGAAAGCAAGGCTTTTTGCAAACTGCAGAGTGGGCAGGAAAACCAACCCACCTTTGGTGCAGAGACTCTGTGCCTACATCTATCTTTTTTTGTAAAGTCCTTTTAATTTTCCACAGGTCCTCACTCCTTTCACTTCATCGACAGACCACATGCTACACCACCAACACAACAGACAACACACACCAGCACACTTCTTCACTGAATTCCCACGTACAGAGCAAGTACACACATAACCAACACCGCACACACACCAGTGCACACAGCAGACCACACGACATCTAGGCGAGTTCAACTTTGGGTCTCTGACCCTGAATTCTGCTCCGGGGTCCTCAACCCTTTACTTCTCTGACCTGTGTCCATTTCACAGCTACAACTATCGTCTGTAAATTTCTGGATGTCTTCCTTAAGGGGACGTCAGCCCCTGAACAAGTTGATGCGGTTAAGAACATTAAAAAAACCTATTCGGGAAACTATTGGAGAACCTATTAGGGAACCTATTCGGGAACCTATTAGGGAACCTATTAGGGAACCTATTCGGGAACCTATTGGAGAACCTATTAGGGAACCTATTCGGGAAGCTATTAGGGAACCTATTAGGGAACCTATTAGGGAACCTATTTGGGAACCTATTAGGGAACCTATTAGGGAACCTATTAGGAAACCTATTAGGGAACCTATTGGAGAACCTATTAGGGAACCTATTAGGAAACCTCCTAGGGAACCTATTAGGGAACCCATTAGGGAACCTATTGGGGAAACTATTGGGGAACCAATTACGGAACACATTAGGGAACCTATTAGGGAACCTATTAGGGAACACATTAGGGAACCTATTAGGGTACCCTTTAGGGACCCTATTAGGGAACCTATTAGGGAACCTTATGGGGAACCTGTTAGAGAACCTATTAGGGGACCTCATGGGGAACCTGTTAGGGAACCTATTAGGGAACCATATGTGGAAGCTGTTAGGGAACCTATTAGGGAACCTATTAGGGAACCTATTAGGGAGCCTATTAGGGAACACATTAGGGAACCAATTGGGGAACCTTATGGGTAACCTGTCAGAGAACCTATTAGGAAACCTTATGGGGAACCTGTTAGGGAACCTATTAGGGAACCTTATGTGGAAGCTGTTAGGGAACCTGTTAGGGAACCTATTAGGGAACCTATTAGGGAACCTATAAGGGAACCTTATGCGGAACCTATTAGGGAACCTTATGGGGAACCTGTTAGGGAACCTATTAGGGAACCTATTAGGGAACCTATTGGGG
Source organism: Eutreptiella sp. 'Long Island Sound 2002' (assembly GCA_964036045.1). NCBI lineage: Eukaryota > Euglenozoa > Euglenophyceae > Eutreptiales > Eutreptiaceae > Eutreptiella > Eutreptiella sp. 'Long Island Sound 2002'. Next base: position 180,973,877 of record OZ038380.1, on the reverse strand, counting down.
AACCATTTGGGGAACCTATTAGGGAACCTATTAGGGAACCTATTAGGGAACCTATGGGGGAACCCATTGGGGAATCTATTAGGGAACCTATTAGGGAACCTATTAGGGAACCAATTAGGGAACCTATTAGGGAACCAATTAGGGAACCAATTAGGGAATCTATTAGGGAACCAATTAGGGAACCTATTAGGGAACCAATTAGGGAACCTATTAGGCAACCTATTAGGGAACCAATTAGGGAACCTATTAGGGAACCAATTAGGGAACCAATCAGGGAACCAATTAGGGAACCAATTAGGGAACCAATTGGGGAACCTATTAGGGAACCAATTAGGGAACCAATTAGGGAACCTATTAGGGAACCTATTAGGGAACCAATCGGGGAACCAATTAGGGAACCTAGTAGGGAACAAATTAGGGAACCTCTTAGGGAACCAATTAGGGAACCAATTAGGGAACCAATTAGGGAACCAATTAGGGAACCAATTGGGGAACCTAATAGGGAACCAATTAGGGAACCAATTAGGGAACCAATTAGGGAACCAATTAGGGAACCAATTAGGGAACCAATTAGGAAACCTATTAGGGAACCAGTTAGGGAACCAATTGGGGAAGCAATTAGGGAACCTATTAGGGAACCTATTAGGGAACCGATTAGGGAACCAATTAGGGAACCTATTAGGGAACCTATTAGGGAACCAATTAGGGAACCAATTAGGGAACCTAGTAGGGAACCAATTAGGGAACCTATTAGGGAACCAATTAGGGAACCTATTAGGGAACCAATTAGGGAACCAATTAGGGAACCAATTGGGGAAGCAATTAGGGAACCAATTAGGGAACCAATTAGGAAACCTATTAGGGAACCAGTTAGAGAACCAATTGGGGAAGCAATTAGGGAACCTATTAGGGAACCTATTAGGGAACCAATTAGGGAACCAATTAGGGAACCAATTAGGGAACCAATTAGGGAACCAATTGGGGAACCTATTAGGGAACCAATCAGGGAACCAATTAGGGGACCTATTAGGGAACCAATTAGGGAACCTATTAGGGAACCTATTAGGGAACCAATTAGGGAACCAATTAGGGAACCTAGTAGGGAACCAATTAGGGAACCTATTAGGGAACCAATTAGGGAACCTATTAGGGAACCAATTAGGGAACCAATTAGGGAACCAATTGGGGAAGCAATTAGGGAACCTATTAGGGAACCTATTAGGGAACCAATTAGGAAACCAATTAGGGAACCTATTAGGGAACCAATTAGGGAACCGATTAGGGAACCAATTGGGGAACCTATTAGGGAACCTATTAGGGAACCTATTAGGGAACCTATTAGGGAACCTATTAGGGAACCAATTAGGGAACCTATTAGGGAACCAATTAGGGAACCAATTAGGGAACCTATTAGGGAACCTATTAGGGAGCCTATTAGGGAACCAATTAGGGAACCTATTAGGGAACCTATTAGTGAACCTATTAGGGAACCTATTAGGGAACCAATTAGGGAACCAATTAGGGAACCTATTAGGGAACCTATTAGGGAACCTATTAGGGAACCAATTAGGGAACCTATTAGGGAACCTATTAGGGAACCTATTAGGGAACCTATTAGGGAACCTATTAGGGAACCAATTAGGGAACCAATTAGTGAACCAATTAGGGAACCAATTAGGGAACCTATTAGGGAACCAATTAGGGAACCAATTAGGGAACCAATTAAGGAACCTATTAGGGAACCAATTAGGGAACCCATTAGGGAAGCAATTAGGGAACCAATTAGGGAACCTATTAGGGAACCTATTAGGGAACCAATTAGGGAACCTATTAGGGAACCTATTAGGGAACCAATTAGGGAACCAATTAGGGAACCAATTAGGGAACCAATTAGGGGACCTATTAGGGAACCAATTAGGGAACCAATTAGGGAACCAATTAGGGAACCTATTAGGGAAACTATTAGGGAACCAATTAGGGAACCAATTAGGGAACCTATTAGGGAACCAATTAGGGAACCTATCAGGGAACCAATTAGGGAACCTATTAGGGAACCAATTAGGGAACCTATTAGGGAACCTATTAGGGAACCTATTAGGGAGCCTATTAGGGAACCTATTAGGGAACCTATTGGGGAATCTTTTAGGGAACCTATTAGGGAACCTATTAGGGAACCAATTAGGGAACCTATTAGGGAACCTATTAGGGAACCTATTAGGGAACCTATTAGGGAACCAATTAGGGAACCAATTAGGGAACCTATTAGGGAACCAATTAGTGAACCTATTAGGGAACCAAGTAGGGAACCTATTAGAGAACCAATTAGGGAACCTATTAGGGAACCTATTAGGGAACCAATTAGGGAATCAATTAGGGAACCAATTGAGGAACCAATTAGGGAACCAATTAGGGAACCAATTAGGGAACCAATTGAGGAACCTATTAGGGAACCAATTAGGGAACCTATTTGGGAACCAATTAGGGAACCAATTAGGGAACCAATTAGGGAACCTATTAGGGAACCAATTAGGAAACCAATTAGGGAACCTATTAGGGAACCAATTAGGGAACCAATTAGGGAACCAATTGGGGAACCTATTAGGGAACCTATTAGGGAACCTGTTAGGGAACCTATTAGGGAACCTATTAGGGAACCAATTAGGGAACCTATTAGGGAACCAATTAGGGAACCAATTAGGGAACCTATTAGGGAACGTATTAGGGAGCCTATTAGGGAACCTATTAGGGAACCTATTAGGGAACCTATTAGTGAACCTATTAGGGAACCTATTAGGGAACCAATTAGGGAACCAATTAGGGAACCTATTAGGGAACCTATTAGGGAACCTATTAGGGAACCAATTAGGGAACCTATTAGGGAACCTATTAGGGAACCTATTAGGGAACCTATTAGGGAACCTATTAGGGAACCTATTAGGGAACCAATTAGGGAACCAATTAGTGAACCAATTAGGGAACCAATTAGGGAACCTATTAGGGAACCTATTAGGGAACCAATTAGGGAATCTATTAAGGAACCTATTAGGGAACCAATTAGGGAACCCATTAGGGAAGCAATTAGGGAACCAATTAGGGAACCTATTAGGGAACCAATTAGGGAACCTATTAGGGAACCAATTAGGGAACCTATTAGGGAACCAATTAGGGAACCAATTAGGGAACCAATTAGGGAACCAATTAGGGGACCTATTAGGGAGCCAATTAGGGAACCAATTAGGGAACCAATTAGGGAACCTATTAGGGAAACTATTAGGGAACCAAGTAGGGAACCAATTAGGGAACCTATTAGGGAACCTATTAGGGAACCAATTAGGGAACCTATCAGGGAACCAATTAGGGAACCTATTAGGGAACCAATTAGGGAACCAATTAGGGAACCTATTAGGGAACCAATTAGGGAACCTATTAGGGAACCAATTAGGGAACCTATTAGGGAACCAATTAGGGAACCAATTAGGGAACCAATTAGGGAACCAATTAGGGGACCTATTAGGGAACCAATTAGGGAACCAATTAGGGAACCAATTAGGGAACCTATTAGGGAACCTATTAGGGAACCAATTAGGGAACCAATTAGGGAACCTATTAGGGAACCTATTAGGGAACCAATTAGGGAACCTATCAGGGAACCAATTAGGGAACCTATTAGGGAACCAATTAGGGAACCTATTAGGGAACCAATTAGGGAACCTATTGGGGAACCCATTAGGGAACCTATTAGGGAACCAATTAGGGAACCAATTAAGGAACCTATTAGGGAACCAATTAGGGAACCCATTAGGGAAGCAATTAGGGAACCAATTAGGGAACCTATTAGGGAACCAATTAGGGAACCTATTAGGGAACCAATTAGGGAACCTATTAGGGAACCCATTAGGGAACCAATTAGGGAACCAATTAGGGAACCAATTAGGGGACCTATTAGGGAACCAATTAGGGAACCAATTAGGGAACCAATTAGGGAACCTATTAGGGAACCTATTAGGGAACCAATTAGGGAACCAATTAGGGAACCTATTAGGGAACCTATTAGGGAACCAATTAGGGAACCTATCAGGGAACCTATTAGGGAACCTATTAGGGAACCAATTAGGGAACCTATTAGGGAACCAATTAGGGAACCTATTAGGGAACCAATTAGGGAACCAATTAGGGAACCAATTAGGGAACCAATTAGGGGACCTATTAGGGAACCAATTAGGGAACCAATTAGGGAACCTATTAGGGAACCTATTAGGGAACCAATTAGGGAACCAATTAGGGAACCTATTAGGGAACCTATTAGGGAACCAATTAGGGAACCTATCAGGGAACCTATTAGGGAACCTATTAGGGAACCTATTAGGGAACCTATTAGGGAACCAATTAGGGAACCTATTAGGGGACCTATTAGGGAACCTATTAGGGAACCTATTAGGGAACAAATTAGGGAACCAATTAGGGAACCTATTAGGGAACCAATTAGTGAACCTATTAGGGAACCAATTAGGGAACCTATTAGAGAACCAATTAGGGAACCTATTAGGGAACCTATTAGGGAACCAATTAGGGAATCAATTAGGGAACCAATTAGGGAACCAATTAGGGAACCAATTAGGGAACCAATTAAGGAACCTATTAGGGAACCAATTAGGGAACCTATTAGGGAACCAATTAGGGAGCCAATTAGGGAACCAATTAGGGAACCAATTAGGGGACCTATTAGGGAACCTATTAGGGAACCTATTAGGGAACCAATTAGGGAACCAATTAGGGAACCAATTAGGGAACCAATTAGGGAACCTATTAGGGAACCAATTAGGGAACCTATCAGGGAACCTATTAGGGAACCTATTAGGGAACCTATTAGGGAACAAATTAGGGAGGCTATTAGGGAACCTATTAGGGAACCAATTAGGGAACCTATTAGGGAACCAATTAGGGAACCTATTGGGGAACCAATTAGGGAACCAATTAGGGAACCATTCTCCACTAGGTTTCCTAATAGGTTCCCTAATAGGTTCCCTAATAGGTTCCCTAATAGGTTCCCTAATGGGTTCCTTAATAGGTTCCCTAATGGTTTCCCTAATAGGTTCCCTAATAGGTTCCCTAATAGGTTCCCTCAAAGGTTCCCTAATTGGTTCGCTAATAGGTCCCCTAATAGGTTCCCTAATAGGTTCCCCTAATAGGTTCCCTAATGGGTTCCCCAACGGGTTCCCTAATAGGGTCCCCCCTAATGGGTTCCCTAATAGGTTCCCTAATAGGTTCCCCAATAGGTTGGTTCCCTGATGGCTTAGCTAATAGGTTCCCGAATAGGTTCCCTAACAGGTTCCTCAATGGGTTCCCTAATACGTTCCCTAATAGGTTCCCTTCCCTAATTGGTTGCCTAATAGGTTCCCTAATGGTTACCCTAATAGGTTCCCTAATTGGTTCCCTAATAGGTTCCCCAATAGGTTCCCTAGCACGTTCCCTAATAGGTTCCCTGATAAGATTCCTAATATGTTCCCTAATAGGTTCCCTAATACGTTGCCTAATAGGTTCCCTAATCAGTTCCCTAATAGGTTCCCCAATAGGTTCTCTAATAGGTTCCCCAATAGGTTCCCTAATGGATTCCCTAATAGGTCGCCTAGGTTGCCTAATAGGTTCCCTAATTGGTTTCCTAATAGGCCTCCTAATAGGTTCCCTAATAGGTCCCCTAATAGGTTCCCCAATGGGTTCCCTAATAGGTTCCCTTATGGCTTCTCTAATAGGTTCCCTAATAGGTTGCCTAATAGGTTCCCTAATAGGTTCCCTAATGGCTTTCCGAATAGGTTCCCGAATAGGTTCCCTAATAGGTTCCGCAATAGGTTTCCCAATAGGTTCCCTAATTGGTTCCCTAATTGGTTCCCTGATTGGTTCCCTAATAGGTTCTCTAATAGGTTCACTATTTCGTTCCCTAATTCGTTCCCTAATAGGTTACTCAACAGGTTCCCTAATAGGTTCCCTAATAGGTTCCCTAATAGGTTCCCTAATAGGTTCCCCAATAGGTTCCCCAATGGGTTCCCTAATTCGTTCGCCAATAGCTTCCCTAATAGGTTCCCTAATAGGTTGCCTAATAGTTTCCCTATAAGGTTCCCTACTAGGTTCCCTAATAGGTTCCCTGATAGGTTCCCTAATAGGTTCCGTAATAGGTTCCCTAATAGGTTCCCTAATAGGTTCCCTAATAGGTTCCCTGATGGGTTCCCTAATGGGTTGCCTAATAGGTTCCCTAATAGGTTCCCTAATAGGCTCCCTAATAGGTTCCCTAATAGGTTCCCTAATAGGTTCCCTAATGGGTTCCCTAATAGTTTCTCCAATAGGTTTCCTAATAGGTTCCCTAATTGCTTGCCTAATAGGTTCCCTAATGGTTTCTCCTAATAGGTTCCCTAATTGGTTCCCTAATAGGTCCCCTACTTGGTTGCCTAATAGGTTCCCTAATGGGTTCCCTAATTGGTTCTCTAATAGGTTCCCTAATAGGTTCCCGAAGAGGTTCCCAAATAGGTTCCCTAATAGGTTCCCTAATTGGTTGCCTAATAGGTTCCCTAATAGGTTCCCTAATAGGTTCCCTAAGAGGTTCCCAAATAGGTTCCCTAATAGGTTCCCTAATTGGTTTCCTAATAGGTTCCCTAATTGGTTCCCTAATTGGTTCCCTAATTGGTTCCCGAATAGGTTCCCTAATTGGTTCCCTAATGGGTCCCCTAATACGTTCCCTAATAGGTTCCCTAATAGGTTCGCTAATAGGTTCCCCCTAATACATCCCTAATAGGTTCCCTAATAGTTTCGCTAATAGGTTCCCTAATTGGTTCCCTAATTGGTTCCCTAATAGCTTCCCTAATTGGTTCCCCAATAGGTTCCCTAATAGGTTCCCTAATTGGTTCCCTAATAGCTTCCCTAATAGGTTCTCTAATACGTTCCCTAATAGGTTCCCTAATAGGTTCCCTAATAGGTTCCCTAATAGGTTCCCTAATAGGTTCCCTAATAGGTTTCCTAATAGGTTCCCTAATAGGTTGCCTAATTGGTTGCCTAATTGGTTCCCTAATAGGTTTTCCTAATAGGTCCCCTAATAGGTTCCCTAATACGTTCCCTAATAGGTTCCCTAATAGGTTCCCTAATAGGTTCCCTAATAGGTTCCCTAATAGGTTGCCTAATTGGTTCCCTAATAGGTTCCCTAATAGGTTCCCTAATGGGTTCCCTAATAGGTTCCCTAATACGTTCCCTAATAGGTTCCCTAATAGGTTCCCTAATTGGTTCCTTAATTGCTCCCCTAATTGGCTCCCTAAAAGGTTCCCTAGAAGGTTCCCTAATAGCTTCCCTAATAGGTTACCTAATAGGTTCCCTAATAGGTTCCCTAATAGGTTCCCTAATACGTTCCCTAATAGGTCCCCTAATAAATTCCCCAGGAGGTTCCTAATAGGTTTCCAATAGGTTCCCTAATTGGTTCCCTAATAGGTTCCCTAATAGGTTCCCTAATACGTTCCCTAATAGGTTCCCTAATTGGTTCCCTAATAGGTTCCCTAATAGGTTCCCTAATAGGTTCCCTAATAGGTTCCCTAATGGGTTGCCTAACAGGTTCCCTAATGGGTTCCCCAATAGGTTCCCTAATAGGTTCGCTAATAAGTTCCCTGGTAGGTTTTCTAATAGGTTCCCTAATAGGCTCCCTAATAGGTTCCCGAATAGGTTCCCTAATACGTTCCCGAATATGTTCCCTAATTGGTTGCCTAATAGGTTCCCTAATAGGTTCCCTAACTGGTTCCGTAATAGGTTCCCTAATGGGTTGCCTAATAGGTTCCCTAATTCGTTCTGCAATAAGTGCCCTAATAGGTTCCCTAATAGGTTCCCTAATGGGTTGCCTAATAGGTTCCCTAATGGGTTGCCTAATAGGTTCCCTAACAGGTTCTCTAATAGGTTCCCTATAAGGTTCATTAATAGGTTCCCTAATAGGTTTCCTAATAGGTTCCCTACCAGGTTCCCTAATAGGCCCCCTAATAGACCCCCTAATGGCTTCCCTAATGGGTTCCCTAATGGGTTCCGTAATTGGTTCCCCAATAGGTTCCCTAATAGGTTCCCTAATAGGTTCCCTAATAGGTTCCCTAATGGGTTCCCTAATAGGTTCCCTAATAGGTTCCCTAATAGGTTCCGTAATGGGTTCCCTAATAGGTTCCCTAATGGGTTCCCTAATTGGTTCCCCAACGGGTTCCCCAATAGGTTCCCTAATAGGTTCCCTAATAGGTTCCCTAATGGGTTCCCTAATGGGTTCCCTAATAGGTTCCCTAATGGGTTCCCTAATAGGTTCCCTAAAAGGTTCTCTAATAGGTTCGCTATAAGGTTCATTAATAGGTTCCCTAATAGGTTTCCTAATAGGTTCCCTACTAGGTTCCCTAATAGGCCCCCTAATAGGCCCCCTAATGGCTTCCCTAATGGGTTCCCTAATGGGTTCCGTAATTGGTTCCCCAATAGGTTCCCTAATAGGTTCCCTAATAGGTTCCCGAATAGGTTCCCTAATGGGTTCTCCACTAGGTTTCCTAATAGGTTCCCTAATAGGTTCCCAAATAGGTTCCCTAATAGGGCCCCTAATAGGTTGCCTAATAGGTTCCCTAATGGGTTCCCCAATAGGTTCCCCAATACGTTCCTCACTAGGTTCCCTAATAGGTTCTCTAATAGGTTCACTAATAGGTTCCCAAATAGGTTCCCTGATGGGTTCCCTAATTGGTTCCCTAATACTTTCCCTAATAGGTTCCCTAATAGGTTCCCTAATAGGTTCACTAATAGGCTCACTAATAGGTTCCCTAACCGGTTCCCAAATCCCTTGATCACCGAGCTGGTGGAACCAGTCTTGGTTTTATAACCCTTTTTAGGGTCTAGGGTGGACTTACCAGGTTTAGCAAGCAAGCAGCAAGCAGCAAGCAGCAAGCAAGCAGCACGCGCGAAATGGGCCAAAATCAGAACTCCGTCGTGGTGCTTCGGATTCGGCTGAAATTTTGGTGGATGATACCTATGGGTGTGAAGTACAATCACACAAAGTTTGAGCGAGAAACTCGACGGTGGCGGCCGGGAACAGGATTTGCAAGTGGCGAACCTCAGTTTCAAAAACTGCAGTTTGGGGCCAAAAACAGCCATTTTTGGGCCAAAACAGCCCTAAAACCCATTCAAAACGGCCAAACGAAGGGAAACGGTGGGTACACTCCACGTGCAGCTTGACTTCTCCCTGTCAACGAGCTCTTTGCAGCCCACTAACTCCATGATATGTCCCAAAAACGGCCCAAAAAGGCCCCCATAAGCTCCAAATTGGCTGCCGACAGCCACAAACCAAGAATAGGCCATATCTCGGGCTACATGGCTCAAAATGCGATTCCGAGGGCACCTACTCCACCCGCAACCCCCCACTTTTTGTGGTTTCCACCCCTCAAAATTGCCCAAACGGACGCCTAGACCCCCATACCTAGGCCCAGTAGGCCGTGGCAAGCTGCAAGCTCAAGCCCACACAGGTGGGTGCCCAAATGGGTCAACAGGGTCCAGTAGGGGCAAAAACATGACTTTTCTCAAAAATGATCCTAGACCATGTGCGACGCTAAAACAAGTGTTTTTGGACCGTTTTGAGCTTGTGGTGGCCCATTTTGGTCCTCCGAAAATCCCAAAATGCCTTGAAAATGGGCTTTTTTGCGACCAAAAATGGGTCCAAAAATGGGTCAAAAACGCATTTTTCCAAACCTCATCCTAGACCATTTGGGGTGCACAAACGGGTGACATGAGCCCATTTTGAGCCTATTTGGGGGCATTTTGGGCCTCAGAAGTCCAAAAAGCCTTGAAAGTGGGCTTTGTGGTGAAGGGGATCACTTGCAAGCTGATTTCACTTTGTCAAGAGCCATCAATGTGTGAATCATTCTTGATGTCCCTCACCAGTAGTCGTAGCTGATGTTCCCTCCCCCACCAGCTCGGTCCCAATATTCAGTCTTGATAGTTCCCCTAATAGGTTCCTTAATTGGTACCCTATTAGGTTCCCTAATAGGTTCCCTGCTGGGTTCCCTAATAGGTTGCCTAATAGGTTCCCGAATTGGGTCCCTAATAGGTTCCCTAATCGGTTTCCGAATTGTTTCCCTAATAGTTTCCCCAATAGGTTCCCTATGTGGTTACCTAATTGGTTCCCTAATAGTTTCCCTAATTGGTTGCCTAATAGGTTCCCTAATTGGTTCCCTAATAGGTTCCCTAATTGGTTCCCTAATAGGTTCCCTAAGAGGTTCCCTAATAGGTTCCCTAATAGGTTCCCTAAGAGGTTTCATAATAGGTTTCCTAATAGGTGCCCTAATAGGTTCCCCAATGGTTTCCCTAATAGGTTCCCTAATGGTTTCCCTAATAGGATCCCAAATTGGTTCCGTAATGGGTTCCCTAATGGATTCCCTAAGAGGTGATCAAATAGGTTCCCCAATAGCTTCCCTAATAGATTTCCTAATTGGTTCCCTAATAGGTTCCCCAATAGGTTCCCTAATAGGTTCCCTAATTGGTTCTCTGATAGGTTACCTAATGGGTTCCCTGATAGGTTCCCTAATAGGTTCCCGAATGGGGTCCCCAATAGGTTCCCTAATGGGTTCCCTAATAGGGTCCCTAATACGCTCCCTCATTGGTTCCCCAATAGGATCCCTAATAGGTTGCCTAATAGGTTTGAACCGGACCCCAACCGGACCCCAATGGGTTCTCTAATAGGTTCACTAATAGGTTCCCAAATAGGTTCCCTGATGGGTTCCCTAATTGGTTCCCGAATAGTTTCCCTAATAGGTTCCCTAATAGGTTCCCTAACAGGTTCACTAATAGGCTCACTAATAGGTTCCCTAACCGGTTCCCGAATTGGTTACCTAATAGGTCCCTCAATAGTTCCCCTAATAGGTTCCTTAATTGGTACCCTATTAGGTTCCCTAATAGGTTCCCTAATGGGTTCCCTAATAGGTTGCCTAATAGGCTCCCGACTTGGGTCCCTAATAGGTTCCCTGATCTGTTCCCGAATTGTTTCCCTAATAGTTTCCCCAATAGGTTCCCTATGTGGTTACCTAATTGGTTCCCTAATAGTTTCCCTAATTGGTTCCCTAATAGGTTCCCTAATAGGTTCACTAATAGGTTCCCTAATAGGTTCCCTAATACGCTCCCTCATTGGTACCCTAATAGGTTGCCTAATAGGTTCGCTAATGGGTTGCCTAATAGGTTCCCTAATGGGTTCGCTAATAGGTTCCCTAATTGGTACCCCAATAGGTCCCCTACTTGGTTGACTAATAGGTTCCCTAATAGGTTCCCTAATGGGTTCCCTAATAGGTTTCCTAATTCGTTCCCTAATAGGTTCCCCAATAGGTTCCCTAATTGGTTCCCTAATAGGTTCCCTAATAGGTTCCCTAATCGGTTCCCTAATACATTCCCTAATAGGTCCCCTAATTGGTTCCCCAATAGGTTCCCTAATAGGTTGCCTAATGGGTTCCCTAATAGGTTCCCTAATTGGTTCCCTAATAGGTCCCCTACTTGGTTGCCTAATAGGTTCCCTAATAGGTTCCCTAATTGGTCCCCTAATAGGTTCCCTAGTAGGTTCCCTAATAGGTTCCCTAAGAGGTTCCCAAATAGGTTCCCTAATAGGTTCCCTAATTGGTTGCCTAATAGGTTCCCTAATAGGTTCCCTAATTGGTTGCCTAATAGGTTCCCTAATGGGTCCCTTACTTGGTTCCCTAATAGGTTCCCTAATGGCTTCCCTAATAGGTTCCCTAAGAGGTTCCCAAATAGGTTCCCTGATAGGTTCCCTAATTGGTTGCCTAATTGGTTCCCTAATGGTTTCCCTACTAGGTTCCCTAATGGGTTCCCTAATTGGTTCCCTACTTGGTTCCCTAATAGGTTCCCTAATTGGTTTCCTAATAGGTTCCCTATTTGGTTCCCTAATAGGTTCCCTGAGAGGTTCCCAAATAGGTTCCCTAATTGGTTGCCTAATAGGTTCCCTAATGGTTTCCCTAATAGGTTCCCTAATGCGTTCCCTAATAGGTTCCCTAATTGGTTCTCTCATAGGTTCCCTAATGGGTTCCCTAATAGGTTCCGTAATGGGTTCCCTAATGGGTTCCCCAATAGGTTCCCTAATAGGTTCCCCAATAGGTTCCCTAATACGCTCCCTCATTGGTTCCCTAATAGGTTCCCTAATTGGTTCCCTAATAGGTTCCCCAATAGGTTCCCTAATTGGTTCCCTAATAGGTTCCCTAATAGGTTCCCTAATAGGTTCCCTAATACGTTCCCTAATCGATTCCCTAATACGCTCCCTACTAGGTCCCCTAATTGGTTGCCTAAAAGGTTCCCTAATTGGTTCCCTAATAGGTTCCGTAATTGGTCCCCTAATAGGTTCCCTAAGAGGTTCCCTCATAGGTTCCCTAATAGGTTCCCTAAGAGGTTTCGTAATAGGTTTCCTAATAGGTTCCCTAATAGGTTCCCCAATGGTTTCGCTAATAGGTTCCCTAATGGTTTCCCTAATAGGATCCCTAATTGGTTCCCTGATCGGTTCCCTAATGGGTTCCCTAAGAGGTGCCCACATAGGTTCCCCGATAGGCTCCCTAATACGTTCCCTAATTGGTTGCCTAATAGGTTCCCTAATGGCTTCCCTAATAGGTTCCCAAAGAGGTTCCCAAATAGGTTCCCTAATAGGTTCCCTAAGGGGTTCCCTAATAGGTTGCCTAATTGGTTCTCTCATAGGTTCCCTAATGCGTTCCCTAATAGGTTCCCTAATGGGTTCCCTAATGGGTTCCCCAATAGGTTCCCTAATAGGTTCCCCGATAGGTTCCCTAATACGCTCCCTCATTGGTTCCCTAATAGGTTCCCAAATTGGTTCCCTAATAGGTTCCCTAATAGGTTCCCTAATGCGTTCCCTAATCGATTCCCTAATACGTTCCCTACTAGGTCCCCTAATTGGTGGCCTAATAGGTTCCCTAATTGGTTCCCTAATAGGTTCCCTAATTGGTCCCCTAATAGGTTCCCTAAGAGGTTCCCTCATAGGTTCCCTAATAGGTTCCCTAAGAGGTTTCGTAATAGGTTTCCTAATAGGTTCCCTAATAGGTTCCCCAATGGTTTCCCTAATAGGTTCCCTAATGGTTTCCCTAATAGGATCCCTAATTGGTTCCCTAATGGGTTCCCTAATGGGTTCCCTAAGAGGTGCCCACATAGGTTCCCCAATAGGTTCCCTAATACGTTCCCTAATTGGTTGCCTAATAGGTTCCCTAATGGCTTCCCTAATAGGTTCCCTAAGAGGTTCCCTAATAGGTTCCCTACTAGGTTGCCTAATTGGTTCCCTAATGGTTTCCCTACTAGGTTCCCTAATGGGTTCCCTAATTGGTTCCCTAATTGGTTCCCTAATAGGTTCCCTAATTGGTTTCCTAATAGGTTCCCTATTTGGTTCCCTAATAGGTTCCCTAAAAGGTTCCCAAATAGGTTCCCTAATTGGTTGCTCGATGGGTTCCCTACTGGGTTCCCTAATAGGTTCCCTAATGGGTTCCCTAATGGGTTCCCCAATAGGTTTCCTAATAGGTTCCCCAATAGGTTCCCTAATACGCTCCCTCATTGGTTCCCTAATAGGTTCCCTAATTGGTTCCCTAATAGGTTCCCCAATAGGTTCCCTAATAGGTTCCCTAATAGGTTCCCTAATAGGTCCCCTAATTGGTTGCCTAATAGGTTCCCTAATTGGTTCCCTAATTGGTCCCCTAATAGGTTCCCTAAGAGGTTCCCTAATAGGTTCCCTAATAGGTTCCCTAGGAGGTTTCGTAATAGGTTTCCTAATAGGTTCCCTAATAGGTTCCCCAATGGTTTCCCTAATAGGTTCCCTAATGGTTTCCCTAATACGATCCCTAATTGGTTCCCTAATGGGTTCCCTAATGGGTTCCCTAATTGGTTCCCTAATAGGTTCCCCAATAGGTTCCCTAATACGTTTTCTAATTGGTTGCCTAATAGGTTCCCTAATGGGTTACCTAATAGGATCCCTAATTGGTTCCCTAATGGGTTGCCTAATAGGTTCACTAATAGGTTCCCTAAAAGGTTCCCCAATAAGTTCCCTAATAGGTTCCCGAATAGGTTCCCTAATAGGTTCCCTAATGGGTTCCCTGATAGGTTCCCTAATAGGTTCCCGAATGGGGTCCCCAATAGGTTGCCTAATAGGTTCCCTAATAGGTTCCCTAATGGGTTCCCTAATGGGTTGCCTAATAGGTTTCCTAATAGGTTCCCTAATAGGTTCCCTAATAGTTCCCTATAAAGTTCCCTAATAGGTTCCCTAATAGGTGGCCTAATAGGTTCCCTAATAGGTTCCCTAATAGGTTCCCTAATTGGTTCCCTAATTGGTTCCCTAATAGGTTCCCCAATGGGTTCCCTCATAGCTTCCCTAATAGGTTCCTTAATAGGTTCCCTAATACGTTCGCTAATAGGTTTTCTAATAGGTTCCCTAATTGGTTCAAGAATATGTTCCCTAATAGGTTCCCTAATGGGTTGCCTAATAGGTTCCCTAATCCGTTGCCTAATAGGTTCACTAATAGGTTCCCTAATAGGTTCTCTAATAGGTTCCCTAATAGGTTCCCTAATAGGTTCCCTAATAGGTTCCCTAATGGCTTCCCTAATAGGTTCCCTAATAGGTTCTCCAATAGGTTTCCCAATAGGTTCCCTAATAGGTTCCCTAATAGGTTCCCGAATAGGTTCGCTATTTCGTTCCTCAACAGGTTCCCTAATAGGTTCCCTGATAGGTTCCCTAATAGGTTCCCTAATAGGTTCCCTAATAGGTTCCCCAATGGGCTCCCTTATTCGTTCTCCAATAGCTTCCCTAATAGGTTCCCTAATAGGTTCCCTAATAGGTTCCCTAATAGGTTCCCTAATGGATTGCCTAATAGGTTCCCTAATGGGGTCCCTAATAGGTTCCCTATTGAGTTCGCTAATAGGTTCCCCAATAGGTTCCCCAATAGGATCCCTAATAGCGTCCCTAATGGGTTCCCTAATAGGTTCCCTAATAGGTTCCCTAATAGGTTCCCTAATTCGTTCTGCAATAGCTTCCCTAATATGTTCCCTAATAGGTTCCCTAATTGGTTCCCTAATAGATTCCCTAATGGGTTCCCTAATGGGTTCCCTCATAGCGTCCCTAATAGGTTCCTTAGTAGGTTCCCTAATAGGTTCCCTAATAGGTTTTCTAATAGGTTCCATAATAGGTTCCCTAACTAAGAGGGTTCCTAATACGTTCCCTAATAGGTTCTCCAATAGATTCCCTAATAGGTTCCCTAATGGGTTCCCTAATACGTTCCCTAATACGGTCCCTAATAGGTTCCCTAATAGGTTCCCTAATAGGTTCCCTAATCGGTTGCCTAATAGGTTCCCTAATAGGTTGCCTAATAGGTTCCCTAACGGCTTCCCCAATAGGTTCCCTAATAGGTTCCCCAACAGGTTCCCTAATAGGTTCCCTAATTGGTTCCCTAATAGGTTCGCTAATAGGTTCCCTAATAGGTTCCCTAATAGGTTCCCTATTTGGTTCCCTAATTGGTTCCCTAATAGGTTCCTCAACAAGTTCCCTAATGGGTTCCCTAATAGGTTCTCTAATAGGTTCCCTAATAGGTTCCCTAATAGGTTCCCCAATGGTTTCCCTAATTCGTTCTGCAATACCCTCCCTAATAGATTCCCTAATAGGTTGCCCATTACGTTCCCCAATAACTTCCCCACTAGGTTCCCTAATAGGTTCTCCAATAGATTACCTAATTCGTTCTCCAATAGGTTCCCTAATAGGTTCCCTATAAGGTTCCCTACTAGGTTCCCTAATAGGTTCCTGAATAGGTTCCCTAATAGGTTCCCTAATGGGTTCCCTAATAGGTTCCCTAATAGGTTCCCTAATAGGTTCCCTAATAGGTTCTTTAATAGGTCCTCTAATGGGGTCCCTAATGCGTTCCCTAATAGGTTCCCTAATAGGTTCCCTAATAGCTTCCCTAAAAGCTTCCCCAATAGGTCCCCTAATAGGTTCCCTAATTGTTTCCCTAGTAGGTTCCCTAATAGGTTCCTTAATAGGTTCCCTAATAGGTTCGCTAATAGGTTTTCTAATAGGTTCCCTAATTGGTTCCCGAATAGCTTCCCTAATAGGTTCCCTAATGGGTTGCCTAATAGGTTCCCTAATCGGTTGCCTAATAGGTTCACTAATAGGTTCCCTAATAGGTTCTCTAATAGGTTCCCTAATAGGTTCCCTAATAGGTTCCCTAATAGGTTCCCTACTGGCTTCCCTAATAGGTTCCCTAATAGGTTGTCTAATAGGTTCCCTAATCAGTTGCCTAATAGGTTCACTAATAGGTTCCCTAATAGGTTCTCTAATAGGTTCCCTAATAGGTTCCCTAGAAGGTTCCCTAATAGGTTCCCTAATGGCTTCCCTAATAGGTTCCCTAATAGGTTCCCTAATTGGTTGGAGAATATGTTCCCTAATAGGTTGCCTAAAGGGTTGCCTAATAGGTTCCCTAATCCGTTGCCTAATAGGTTCACTAATAGGTTCCTCAACAGGTTCCCTAATAGGTTCCCTGATAGGTTTCCTAATAGGTTCCCTAATAGGTTCCCTAATAGGTTCCCCAACGGGCTCCCTTATTCGTTCTCCAGAAGCGTCCCTAATAGGTTCCCTAATAGGCTCCCTAATAGGTTCCCTAATAGGTTCCCTAATGGATTGCCTAATAGGTTCCCTAATAGGTTCCCTAAAAGGTTCCCTAATAGGTTCCCTAATGGGTTCCCTAATACGTTCGCTAATAGGTTCCCCAATAGGTTCCCCAATAGGTTCCCTAATAGCGTCCCTAATGGGTTCCTAATAGGTTCCCTAATAGGTTCCCTAATAGGTTCCCTAATAGGTTCCCGCATAGGTTTCCTAAAAGGTTTCCCAATAGGTTCCCTAATACCTTCCCTAATGGGTCCCCCAATAGGTTTCCTAATGGGTTCCCTAATAGGTTCCCTAATTCGTTCTGCAATAGCTTCCCTAATATGTTCCCTAATAGGTTCCCTAATTGGTTCCCTAATAGATTCCCTAATGGGTTCCCTAATGGGTCCCCTCATAGCGTCCCTAATAGGTTCCTTGATAGGTTCCCTAATAGGTTCCCTAATAGGTTTTCTAATAGGTTCCCTAATCAGTTCCCTAATAGGTTCCATAATAGGTTCCCTAATGGTTTTCTAATAGCTTCCGTAATAGGTTCCCCAATGGGTTCCCTAATTAGTTCTCCAATAGGATCCCTAATAGGTTCCCCAGTTGGTTCCCTAATAGGTTCCCTCATAGGTTCCCTAATAGGTTCCCTAATGGTTTTCTAATAGCTTCCGCAATAGGTTCCCCAATGGGTTCCCTAATTAGTTCTCCAATAGGAACCCTAATAGGTTCCCCAGTTGGCTCCCTAATAGGTTCCCTAATAGGTTCCCCAATAGGTTCCCTAACTAAGAGGGTTCCTAATACATTCCCTAATAGGTTCTCCAATAGATTCCCTAATAGGTTCCCTAATGGGTTCCCTAATACGTTCCCTAATACGTTCCCTAATAGGTTCCCTAATCGGTTGCCTAATAGGTTCCCTAATCGGTTGCCTAAAAGGTTCCCTACTAGGTTGCCTAATAGGTTCCCTAACGGCTTCCCCAATAGGTTCCCTAATAGGTTCCCCAATAGGTTCCCTAATAGGTTCCCTAATTGGTTCCCTAATAGGTTCGCTAATAGGTTCCCTAATAGGCTCCCTAATAGATTCCCTAATTGGTTCCCTAATTGGTTCCCTAATAGGTTCCTCAACAAATTCCCTAATGGGTTCCCTAATAGGTTCCCTAATAGATTCCCTATTTGGTTCCCTAATTGGTTCCCTAATAGGTTCCTCAACAAGTTCCCTAATGGGTTCCCTAATAGGTTCTCTAATAGGTTCCCTAATAGGTTCCCTAATAGGTTCCCCAATGGTTTCCCTAATTCGTTCTGCAATACCTTCCCTAATAGATTCCCTAATAGGTTGCCCATTACGTTCCCCAATAACTTCCCCACTAGGTTCCCTAATAGGTTCTCCAATAGATTACCTAATTCGTTCTCCAATAGATTCCCTAATAGGTTCCCTATAAGGTTCCCTACTAGGTTCCCTAATAGGTTCCTTAATAGGTTCCCTAATAGGTTCCCTAATGGGTTCCCTAATAGGTTCCCTAATAGGTTCCCTAATAGGTTCCCTAATAGGTTCCTCAATAGGTCCTCTAATAGGGTCCCTAATGCGTTCCCTAATTGGTTCCCTAATAGGTTCCCTAATAGGTTCCCTAATAGCTTCCCTAATAGCTTCCCCAATAGGCCCCCTAATAGGTTCCCTAATTGGTTCCCTAATAGGTTCCCTAATAGGTTCCCTAATGGGTTCCCCAATGGGTTCCCTCATAGCTTCCCTAATAGGTTCCTTAATAGGTTCCCTAATAGGTTCGCTAATAGGTTTTCTAATAGGTTCCCTAATTGGTTCCCTGATAGGTTCCCTAATAGGTTCGCTAATAGGTTCCCTATAAGGTTCCCTACTAGGTTCCCTAATGGGTTCCCTAATACGTTCCCTGATAGGTTCCCCAATAGGTTCCCCAATAGGTTCCCTAATAGCGTCCCTGATGGGTTCCCTAATAGGTTCCCTAATGGGTTCCCTAATAGATTCCCTAATAGGTTCCCGAATAGGTTTCCTAAAAGGTTTCCCAATAGGTTCCCTAATACCTTCCCTAATGGGTTCCCCAATAGGTTCCCTAATAGGTTCCCCAATAGGTTCCCTAATAGGTTCCCTAATTGGTTCCCTAATAGGTTCGCTAATAGGTTCCCTAATAGGTTCCCCAATAGGTTCCCTATTTGGTTCCCTAATTGGTTCCCTAATAGGTTCCTCAACAAGTTCCCTAATGGGTTCCCTAATATATTCTCTAATAGGTTCCCTAATAGGTTCCCTAAAAGGTTACCCAATGGTTTCCCTAATTCGTTCTGCAATAGCTTCCCTAATAGATTCCCTAATAGGTTGCCCATTACGTTCCCCAATAACTTCCCAACTAGGTTCCCTAATAGGTTCTCCAATAGATTACCTAATTCGTTCTCCAATAGGTTCCCTAATAGTTTCCCTAATGGGTTCCCTAATGGGTTCCCTAATAGGTTCCCGAATAGGTTCCCTAATAGGTTCCCTAATAGGTTCCTTAATAGGTCCTCTAATAGGGTCCCTAATGCGTTCCCTAATAGGTTCCCTAATAGGTTCCCTAATAGCTTCCCTAATAGCTTCCCCAATAGGTTCCCTAATAGATTCCCTAATGGGTTCCCCAATGGGTTCCCTCATAGCTTCCCTAATAGGTTCCTTAATAGGTTCCCTAATAGGTTCGCTAATAGGTTTTCTAATAGGTTCCCTAATTGGTTCCCGAATAGGTTCCCTAATAGGTTCCCTAATGGGTTGCCTAATAGGTTCCCTAATCGGTTGCCTAATAGGTTCCCTAATAGGTTCTCTAATAGGTTCCCTAATAGGTTCCCTAATAGGTTCCCTAATAGGTTCCCTAATGGCTTCCCTAATAGGTTCCCTAATAGGTTCTCCAATAGGTTTCCCAATAGGTTCCCTAATAGGTTCCCTAATAGGTTTCCGAATAGGTTCCCTAATAGGTTCCCTGATAGGTTCCCTAATAGGTTCCCTAATAGGTTCCCCAATGGGCTCCCTTATTCGTTCTCCAATGGTTTCCCTAATAGGTTCCCTAATAGGTTCCCTAATAGGTTCCCTAATACGTTCCCTAATAGGTTCCCCAATAGGTTCCCCAATAGGTTCCCTAATAGCGTCCCTAATGGGTTCCCTAATAGGTTCCCTAATAGGTTCCCTAATAAATTCCCTAATAGGTTCCCGAATAGGTTTCCTAAACGTTTCCCAATAGGTTCCCTAATACCTTCCCTAATGGGTTCCCTAATAGGTTCCCTAATTCGCTCTGCAATAGCTTCCCTAATAGGTTCCCTAATACGTTCCCTAATAGGTTCCCTAATACGTTTTCTAATAGGTTCCCTAATTGGTTCCCTAATAGGTTCCATAATAGGTTCCCTAATGGTTTTCTAATAGCTTCCGTAATTGGTTCCCTAATAGGTTCCCTAATACGTTCCCTAATAGGTTCCCCAATTGGTTCCCTAATGGGTTCCCCAATAGGTTCCCTAATAGGTTCCCTAATAGGTTCCCTAATAGGTTCCCGAATAGGTTCCCTAATAGGTTCCCTAGTAGGTTGCCTAATAGGTTCCCTAATTGGTTTCCTAATAGGTTCCCGAATAGGTTCCCTAATAGGTTCCCGAACATGTTCCCTAATAGGTTCCCTAATTGATTCCCTAATAGGTTCCCTAATAGGTTCCCCAATGGGTTCCCCAATAGGTTCCCTAATAGGTTCCCCAATAGGTTCCCTAATAGGTTCCCCAATAGGTTCCCTAATAGGTTCCCTAATAGGTTCCCTGATAGGTTTCCTAATAGGTTCCCTAATAGGTTCCCTAATAGGTTCCCCAACGGGCTCCCTTATTCGTTCTCCAGAAGCGTCCCTAATAGGTTCCCTAATAGGTTCCCTAATAGGTTCCCTAATAGGTTCCCTAATGGATTGCCTAATAGGTTCCCTAATAGGTTCCCTAAAAGGTTCCCTAATAGGTTCCCTAATGGGTTCCCTAATACGTTCGCTAATAGGTTCCCCAATAGGTTCCCCAATAGGTTCCCTAATAGCGTCCCTAATGGGTTCCTAATAGGTTCCCTAATAGGTTCCCTAATAGGTTCCCTAATAGGTTCCCGCATAGGTTTCCTAAAAGGTTTCCCAATAGGTTCCCTAATACCTTCCCTAATGGGTCCCCCAATAGGTTTCCTAATGGGTTCCCTAATAGGTTCCCTAATTCGTTCTGCAATAGCTTCCCTAATATGTTCCCTAATAGGTTCCCTAATTGGTTCCCTAATAGATTCCCTAATGGGTTCCCTAATGGGTCCCCTCATAGCGTCCCTAATAGGTTCCTTGATAGGTTCCCTAATAGGTTCCCTAATAGGTTTTCTAATAGGTTCCCTAATTAGTTCCCTAATAGGTTCCATAATAGGTTCCCTAATGGTTTTCTAATAGCTTCCGTAATAGGTTCCCCAATGGGTTCCCTAATTAGTTCTCCAATAGGATCCCTAATAGGTTCCCCAGTTGGTTCCCTAATAGGTTCCCTCATAGGTTCCCTAATAGGTTCCCTAATGGTTTTCTAATAGCTTCCGCAATAGGTTCCCCAATGGGTTCCCTAATTAGTTCTCCAATAGGAACCCTAATAGGTTCCCCAGTTGGTTCCCTAATAGGTTCCCTAATAGGTTCCCCAATAGGTTCCCTAACTAAGAGGGTTCCTAATACATTCCCTAATAGGTTCTCCAATAGATTCCCTAATAGGTTCCCTAATGGGTTCCCTAATACGTTCCCTAATACGTTCCCTAATAGGTTCCCTAATCGGTTGCCTAATAGGTTCCCTAATCGGTTGCCTAAAAGGTTCCCTAATAGGTTGCCTAATAGGTTCCCTAACGGCTTCCCCAATAGGTTCCCTAATAGGTTCCCCAATAGGTTCCCTAATAGGTTCCCTAATTGGTTCCCTAAAAGGTTCGCTAATAGGTTCCCTAATAGGCTCCCTAATAGGTTCCCTATTTGGTTCCCTAATTGGTTCCCTAATAGGTTCCTCAACAAATTCCCTAATGGGTTCCCTAATAGGTTCCCTAATAGGTTCCCTATTTGGTTCCCTAATTGGTTCCCTAATAGGTTCCTCAACAAGTTCCCTAATGGGTTCCCTAATAGGTTCTCTAATAGGTTCCCTAATAGGTTCCCTAATAGGTTCCCCAATGGTTTCCCTAATTCGTTCTGCAATACCTTCCCTAATAGATTCCCTAATAGGTTGCCCATTACGTTCCCCAATAACTTCCCCACTAGGTTCCCTAATAGGTTCTCCAATAGATTACCTAATTCGTTCTCCAATAGATTCCCTAATAGGTTCCCTATAAGGTTCCCTACTAGGTTCCCTAATAGGTTCCTTAATAGGTTCCCTAATAGGTTCCCTAATGGGTTCCCTAATAGGTTCCCTAATAGGTTCCCTAATAGGTTCCCTAATAGGTTCCTCAATAGGTCCTCTAATAGGGTCCCTAATGCGTTCCCTAATTGGTTCCCTAATAGGTTCCCTAATAGGTTCCCTAATAGCTTCCCTAATAGCTTCCCCAATAGGCCCCCTAATAGGTTCCCTAATTGGTTCCCTAATAGGTTCCCTAATAGGTTCCCTAATGGGTTCCCCAATGGGTTCCCTCATAGCTTCCCTAATAGGTTCCTTAATAGGTTCCCTAATAGGTTCGCTAATAGGTTTTCTAATAGGTTCCCTAATTGGTTCCCTGATAGGTTCCCTAATAGGTTCGCTAATAGGTTCCCTATAAGGTTCCCTACTAGGTTCCCTAATGGGTTCCCTAATACGTTCCCTGATAGGTTCCCCAATAGGTTCCCCAATAGGTTCCCTAATAGCGTCCCTGATGGGTTCCCTAATAGGTTCCCTAATGGGTTCCCTAATAGATTCCCTAATAGGTTCCCGAATAGGTTTCCTAAAAGGTTTCCCAATAGGTTCCCTAATACCTTCCCTAATGGGTTCCCCAATAGGTTCCCTAATAGGTTCCCCAATAGGTTCCCTAATAGGTTCCCTAATTGGTTCCCTAATAGGTTCGCTAATAGGTTCCCTAATAGGTTCCCCAATAGGTTCCCTATTTGGTTCCCTAATTGGTTCCCTAATAGGTTCCTCAACAAGTTCCCTAATGGGTTCCCTAATATATTCTCTAATAGGTTCCCTAATAGGTTCCCTAAAAGGTTACCCAATGGTTTCCCTAATTCGTTCTGCAATAGCTTCCCTAATAGATTCCCTAATAGGTTGCCCATTACGTTCCCCAATAACTTCCCAACTAGGTTCCCTAATAGGTTCTCCAATAGATTACCTAATTCGTTCTCCAATAGGTTCCCTAATAGTTTCCCTAATGGGTTCCCTAATGGGTTCCCTAATAGGTTCCCTAATAGGTTCCCTAATAGGTTCCCTAATAGGTTCCTTAATAGGTCCTCTAATAGGGTCCCTAATGCGTTCCCTAATAGGTTCCCTAATAGGTTCCCTAATAGCTTCCCTAATAGCTTCCCCAATAGGTTCCCTAATAGATTCCCTAATGGGTTCCCCAATGGGTTCCCTCATAGCTTCCCTAATAGGTTCCTTAATAGGTTCCCTAATAGGTTCGCTAATAGGTTTTCTAATAGGTTCCCTAATTGGTTCCCGAATAGGTTCCCTAATAGGTTCCCTAATGGGTTGCCTAATAGGTTCCCTAATCGGTTGCCTAATAGGTTCCCTAATAGGTTCTCTAATAGGTTCCCTAATAGGTTCCCTAATAGGTTCCCTAATAGGTTCCCTAATGGCTTCCCTAATAGGTTCCCTAATAGGTTCTCCAATAGGTTTCCCAATAGGTTCCCTAATAGGTTCCCTAATAGGTTTCCGAATAGGTTCGCTATTTCGTTCCCTAATTTGTTCCCTAAAAGGTTCCTCAACAGGTTCCCTAACAGGTTCCCTAAAAGGTTCCCTAATAGGTTCCCTAATAGGTTCCCTGATAGGTTCCCTAATAGGTTCCCTAATAGGTTCCCCAATGGGCTCCCTTATTCGTTCTCCAATAGTTTCCCTAATAGGTTCCCTAATGGGTTCCCTAATAGGTTCCCTAATACGTTCCCTAATAGGTTCCCCAATAGGTTCCCCAATAGGTTCCCTAATAGCGTCCCTAATGGGTTCCCTAATAGGTTCCCTAATAGGTTCCCTAATAAATTCCCTAATAGGTTCCCGAATAGGTTTCCTAAACGTTTCCCAATAGGTTCCCTAATACCTTCCCTAATGGGTTCCCCAATAGGTTTCCTAATGGGTTCCCTAATAGGTTCCCTAATTCGCTCTGCAATAGCTTCCCTAATAGGTTCCCTAATACGTTCCCTAATAGGTTCCCTAATAGGTTTTCTAATAGGTTCCCTAATTGGTTCCCTAATAGGTTCCATAATAGGTTCCCTAATGGTTTTCTAATAGCTTCCGTAATTGGTTCCCTAATAGGTTCCCTAATACGTTCCCTAATAGGTTCCCCAATTGGTTCCCTAATGGGTTCCCCAATAGGTTCCCTAATAGGTTCCCTAATAGGTTCCCTAATAGGTTCCCGAATAGGTTCCCTAATAGGTTCCCTAGTAGGTTGCCTAATAGGTTCCCTAATTGGTTTCCTAATAGGTTCCCGAATAGGTTCCCTAATAGGTTCCCGAACATGTTCCCTAATAGGTTCCCTAATTGATTCCCTAATAGGTTCCCTAATAGGTTCCCCAATGGGTTCCCCAATAGGTTCCCTAATAGGTTCCCCAATAGGTTCCCTAATAGGTTCCCCAATAGGTTCCCTAATAGGTTCCCTAATTGGTTCCCTAACAGGTTCCCCATAAGGTTCCCTAATAGGTTCCCTAATAGGTTCCCTAATTGGTTCCCTAATAGGTTCCGTAATAGGGTCCCTAAAGGGTTCCCTAATAGGTTCCCTAATAGGTTCCCTAATAGGTCCCTAATAGGTTCCCTAATAGGTTCCCTAATAGGTTCCCCAATAGGTTCCCCAATAGGTTCCCTAATAGGTTCCCTAACAGTTTCCACATAAGGTTCCTTAATAGGTTCCCTAACAGGTTCCCCATAAGGTCCCCTAATAGGTTCCCTAATAGGGTCCCTAAAGGGTTCCCGAATAGGTTCCCTAATGCGTTCCCTAATAGGTTCCGTAATAGGTTCCCTAATGCGTTCCGTAATTGGTTCCCCAAAAGTTTCCCCAATAGGTTCCCTAATAGGTTCCCCAATAGGTTCCCTAATAGGTTCCCTAATAGGTTCCCTAATAGGTTCCCTAACAGGTTCCCCATAAGGTTCCCTAATAGGTTCCCTAATAGGTTCCCCATAAGGTTCCCTAATAGGTTCCCTAATAGGGTCCCTAAAGGGTTACCTAATCGGTTCCCTAATAGGTTCCCTAATAGGTTCCCTAATAGGTTCCCTAATAGGTTCCCTAATAGGTTCCCTAATAGGTTCCCTAATAGGTTCCCTAATAGGTTCCCCAATAGGTTCCCTAATAGGTTCCCTAATAGGTTCCCTAACAGTTTCCACATAAGGTTCCCTAATAGGTTATAGAAATAATGATGGAAATAAAAAGCCCAAGAAAATGTTTTCCACTCTCGTTGATTGTGGTTGACGCCAAAGCTGACCTCCGAACCAAAGCAAGCAACAGGCACGGCCAAGGTCTCTCTCAGAAATTGATTGGGTTTGAACCGGTTTCGCCTCTACGGGCCTCCTCAGCAAACAAACATGGCAAAAAAAAATAGACACTCAGAAATTGTTCCCCAAAGGTTAGGGTTCCCCAAAGGTTTCCCGAATAGGTGCCCTAATGGGTTCCCTAATATGTCCCCTAATTGTTCCGTAACAGGTTCCCTGATAGGTTTTCTAATAGGTTCCCTAATATGCTCCCTAATAGGTTCCCGAATAGGTTCCATAATAGGTTCCCTAATAGGTTCTCTACTTGATTCCCCAATAGGTTCCCCAATACGTTCCTCACTAGGTTGCCTAATAGGTTGCCTAATAGGTTCCCTAATAGGTCCCCTAATAGGTTTCCTAATAGGTTCCCTATAAGGTTCCCTAATGGGTTCCCTAATATGTCCCCTGATTGGTTCCCTAATTGGTTCACTAATAGGTTCCCTAATACGTTCCTCAACAGGTTCCCTGATAGGTTCCCTAATGGGTTCCCTATTTTGTTCTCCAAAGGTTTCCCTAATAGTTTCCCTAGTGGGTTCCCTGATATGTCCCCTAATTGGTTCCCTAATTGGTTCACTAATAGGGTCTCTCATAGGTTCCCTAATAGGTTCCCTAATAGGTTGAGTAATAGGTTCCCTAATAGGTTCCCCAATAGATTCCCTAATAGGGTCCCTAATAGGTCCCCTAATAGGTTCCCCAATAGGTTTCCTAATAGGTTCCCTAATAGGTTCCCTAATAGGTTCCCTAATTTGTTCCCTAATTGGTTCCCTGATAGGTTCCTCAATAGGTTCCCTAATAGGTTCCCTAATAGGTTCCCTACTAGGTTCCCTAATTGGTTCCCTAATAGGTTCCCTAATATGTTCCCTAAGAGGTTCCCTATAGGTTCCCCAATTGGTTCCCTAATTGGTTCCCTAATAGGTTCCCTAATAGGTTCCCTAATTGGTTCCCTAATGGGTTCCCTAATGGGTTCCCTAATAGGTTCCCTAATGTGTTCCCTAATAGGTTCCCTAATAGGTTCCCTAATGCGTTCCGTAATTGGTTCCCTAATAGGTTCCCTAATAGGTTCCCTAATGGGTTCCCTAATAGGTTCCCTAATAGGTTCCCTAATAGGTTCCCAAATAGGTTCCCTAATAGGTTCCCTAATTGGTTCCCTAATAGGTTCCCTAATAGGTTCCCGAATAGGTTCCCTAATAGGTTCTCCAATAGGGTCCCGAATAGGCTCCCTAAGAGGTTCCCTAATAGGTTCCCTAATAGCTTCCCTAATAGGTTCCCTATTAGGTTCCCTAATTGGTTCCCTAATTGGTTCCCTAATAGGTTCCCTAATAGGTTCCCTGAGTGGTTCCCTAATAGATTCCCTAATAGGTTGCCTAATAGGTTCCCTAATAGGTTCCTCAACAGGTTCCCTAATAGGTTCCCTAATAGGTTCCCCAATGGGTTCCCTAATTCGTTCTCCAATAGCTTCCCTAATAGGTTCCCTAATAGCTTCCCTAATGAGTTGCCTAATAGGTTCCCTAATGTCTTCCCTAATAGGTTCTTTAATAGGTTCCCTATAAGGTTCATGAATAGGTTCCCTAGTAAGTTCCCTAATAGGTTCCCTAATAGGTTCCCTAATAGGTTCCCTAATAGGTTCCCTAAATGGTTCCCTAATAGGTTCCCTAATGGATTCCCTAATAGATTCCCTAATGGGTTCCCTAATAGCTTCTCCAATAGGTTCCGTAATAGGCTCCCTAATCGGTTCCCTAATAGGTTCTCTAATACGTTCCCTAATAGGTTTCCTAATAGCTTCTCCAATAGGTTCCTTAATAGGTTCCCTAATAGGTTCCCTAATAGGTTCCCTAATAGGGTCCCTAACTGGTTCCCTAATAGGTTCCCTAATAGGTTCCCTAATGGGTTCCCTAATAGGTTCCGTAATGGGTTCCGTAATAGGTTCCCTAATGGGTTCCCTAATTGGTTCTCCAATAGGTTCCCCAATAGGTTCCCTAATAGGTTCCCTGATAGGTTTTCTAATAGGTTCCCTAATATGCTCCCTAAGAGGTTCCCGAATACATTCCCTAATAGGTTCCCGATGTTGTCCCCTAATAGGTTCCCTAATAGGTTACCTAATAGGTTCCCTAATGGGTTCCCTAATGGGTTTCCTATTAGGTCCCGTAATAGGTTTCCTAATAGGTTCCCTATAAGGTTCCCTAAAAGGTTCCCTAATAGGTTCCCTAATAGGTTCCCTAATAGGTTCCCTAATAGGTTCTCTAATAGGTTCCCCAATAGGTTCCCTAACAGGTTCCCTGATAGGTTCCCTAATATGCTCCCTAATAGGTTCCCGAATAGGTTCCCTAATAGGTTTTCCGACTTTGTCCCCTAATAGGTTCCCTAATAGGTCCCC
Organism: Eutreptiella sp. 'Long Island Sound 2002'; assembly: GCA_964036045.1. Taxonomy (NCBI): domain Eukaryota; phylum Euglenozoa; class Euglenophyceae; order Eutreptiales; family Eutreptiaceae; genus Eutreptiella; species Eutreptiella sp. 'Long Island Sound 2002'. Next base: position 180,946,224 of record OZ038380.1, on the reverse strand, counting down.
TAATAGGTTCCCTAATTGGTTCCCTAATACGTTCCTCACTAGAAAATGGGCATTGATGCATTCAATATCAAAAGCTAATCTCACATATGTAAATATCATGCTGCCATACCGAAATCCACATAATGTTCAGCTAGCGATGTAGTGCGCACTGAAGCAAGGCAACATGCATTGTAGATGCGGTCGCAAACCACCAGAGCGGCACGCAAACTCGGTATTGTGTACCGCTGCTATTTTAGATCGCATGTTCTCAAAACGCCTTCTGTACTGCGCCCCTAGTGGTATACGTGATCGGGTCAACTTTTTTTGAGATTGCCTAGGGTATTGGATGAGGCCCTCAAACGTTTTAGAACCCCACCGAACAGTGGGTAATCGGATAAGAAATCAGAAAAAGGTGCTAGAGCAGTGTGCCGCGGTAATAGCCGACCCATTTCTATCTCCAACACCAAAACCATTTTTTTCACAAGTTTCCTTGCACTGCCGATTCGACACGGGCTGAAGAAGATCTATCGCCGATCAGAGGATTCTTCGGGGGTGACAGTCTGTGCTCGCTGATGGCAGATCCCGACACTGCTGCCTTGCTCCCGTTGGCTGACACTTTGTACTTTGATGATGATGATGATGATGATGATGATGATGATGATGAGCCAAAAAGTCACCTCCGCAGTCCCCCGCACAGGTAAAAAGGCGTTTGGCGTTGTTTGTGCGTTGGTTGACTGAAAAACAACTTACAATTAGGAATGGATGACGGCTTCGCGGGTTCAACATCATGAGCACGGTGCATTGTGTTTCACTTTGGCGGCCCCAGCACCCGGACACGCCGAAACCAGACGAGGGTTGTGGTTTGCCCATGAAACAGCTTTTATTTTTTGGCCTCACACATTGTGTCCTACAGAGTCCGACAAACCTAGGCCCGCAAGATCAACACAAGCTTGGCAACAACGCGTTCACAACCCCGGGAACAGGCAACGTCTCTGCCATGTTTCCTAGGTCTCTCTCCGAGCTCTCCGAGTTGTCCAACGCTCCATCTCCAAGGTCCATCTCTGAGACCTCACAGTTTTCACACGATAAAGGGTCTAGACGTGTCAACAAAGCCTTGGACGGTGCCTGTTGCCCTTACAGCAAGTGGTGGAAAAGATTGAGAGCCAAGATGGTGCATTCAGTATCAGTACACTCTCAAGCACGGGATCCATCCACCTACAATAGTTTATCTCAGGGTTAAAAGATAAATACTCAGTTCGCAGTGGCGGTGGGGGCACATGCTGCCTTTCATCTTTTTTTTATCTCTCCATTTTGTTTGTCTGCTGTTTTTGACACCTTTCCTTCCGCTTGTCTGTATTTTTTCCGACAGGTAATGTACTTGATACTTGGGTTTTTATCTCTGTGACACGGGTTCCCTTTTGTGGCCCACAATGCTCCATACCACGCAGGGACTGAGGTGCTGTTGGCAGGTTCATTGCCCCAGTTCCTTGGTGGCATTGGTAGTTTGCTACATAGGGCAGTGACCCCAAAGAGCATTTAATCTTGATGGTGGGCTACCCGCATCTTGAATCCCTCCTGTGCGTTGCTTCTTATTACCGACAATGGATACGCTTTGGAAATAGCACCGCTCTGCGATTGTGGACCATGGGCATGTTGCACAACAGGCATGGCAAGCATGAAATTAAAGCAATCAAATCACGGACGTTGTTGTTCCAATTCCACCCAACATTGTAATCAATTAAAAGTGCATTAAAAGTTACTTGAAAGTCCCCATTTAATGAACCACGGCAACTGCTTTCATGCTAAATGATGCCTTCAGCACCCTCATACTGTTCAAGGATGATGAATGCGAACTCTTTTTCTCCAAAAAATGATCTGAGACAACCTGAGACCTGAAAACAGTAATTTCAAACTGTGGCCCCACAGAGCTCTGTGTTCTGAATGCTCACTGTGCAATTTGTAGTGCACAATAATTTGCAGTGTCCAATATGCAGAACCCACCAGCTTAGGCCAAACAGTGCACATTATCATTATGCTGAGGCAGTGATTCAACTGTTCTGAGGGTGTTGAGATGGCTGGAATCCACTGCCTGATGTGAAGACAGGGAAGCGCCCTGACTGTACTGCAGCTGTGAGTCCAACAGTAGCTGCTGCATTGCAAAGCAAAATACATGACAGCCCTGTTGCAGCACACTTGCTGCACCAAACGACACACACGGAGTGGGTTGGGTTAGGGTTGGGGTCCCAATGGAATATCAACACTTGCGCAGAATCTCGACAAAATTTGCTAACGAACATGACAAAAAGCACAACAAAAGATCGAAAATAAATGAAACCACCAGTTGCTACTCAAGACTTCATGATAGGGCTCCACACTGCTTTTATCAATCTGAAAGGGAAAGAAACAGCTGAAGTCAAGGAATGGCCTGGTGTTAGTGCTGCTGCGGATGCTGGTGCTGGTGCTGCTGGCGGCGGCGCAGCTTGTGCTGCAGCTTCTGGTGCTGGTGCTGGTGCTGCAGGTGCTCCTGGTTCAGGTGCTGGTGCTGGTTCTGCTGGTGTGTGGTGCTGCTAGTGAAGGGTGCGGGATCATACGTATCTTATCAAGGCAAAGGTTTGAGAAGTGTCCCCACCTGCAGTTCAACTTTCAACATCTCCCTCTCATCAGCATCCTGCCTGCTGTGCTGTGCGCAAAAAAAATGTGATGTGAATGTGTCACTGAAGCAAGGTTTGTACACGTATGCACTTGCTCCCCGCCAGAGGGTTTCCTGAAGCATGGGCATAATGCTGCTGTCCTTTCATGCACTTGGGCTCACCATGCACGCTCAGTAAGCCTGTGGTCAGGCTGCCTTCAGTGTTTCTGTCAGGAAACCACCATGCATTGAAAAATGTGATATGGATGTGGATGCAGATATGGATGTGATGTGATGTGATGTGATGTGATGTGATGTGACGTGCAGTGCCGTGATGTGATGTGATGTGATGTGATGTGATGTGATGTGATGTGATGTGATGTGATGTGATGTGATGTGATGTGATGTGATGTGATGTGATGTGATGTGATGTGATGTGATGTGATGTGATGTGATGTGATGTGATGTGATGTGATGTGATGTGATGTGATGTGATGTGATGTGATGTGATGTGATGTGATGTGATGTGATGTGATGTGATGTGATGTGATGTGATGTGATGTGATGTGATGTGATGTGATGTGATGTGATGTGATGTGATGTGATGTGATGTGATGTGATGTGATGTGATGTGATGTGATGTGATGTGATGTGATGTGATTTGATGCGATGCAAACTTGAAAGGGTTGCAGGAATGCAGTGAGCAGTGGGCCATGTGGTGGCGGCCCAATGATATAACGGAACACTGGTACTGTGTCCCCAACATCCGTACTATGGCAAGCCTGAAAAGGCCAACAGCTTTGTCCTGCGTCCGGACCTGTCACTCGGCGCTCGCCCCTTTCATTTTCCCCCTTTTCGACACCGCGATGCCACAATAGCAGAATCGGCCCAAATCAGAGGTTCGTACGCTGGATGGCGGTTGGGGCCGCTCCATTGCCCCCTCCCCCTCTCTCGCCCAAGCCGCTAGAAAAGCCCCACAAGGCTCAAAAGCCCACGAGATTTCTGGCCCGAATGAGATGCAACCACTGTGCAAAGAAGACATTGGACGTGAGGTAGAGAGGTAGAGGTAGAATACCCCGGCGAGCTACAGGCACCAGCGGGCCCCCTCCGGGGTTGGTTAGGGTTGGGGTCCAAATGGAATATCAACACTTGCACAGAATCTCGACAAAAATTGCTGACGAACATGACAAAAAGCATGACAAAGGAACGAAAATAAATAAAACCATCAGTTGCTATTCAAGACTTCATGATAGGGCTCCACGCTTCTTTTATCAATCGGAAAGGGCAGAAAGGCCGCAGCTTAAGTCAAGGAATGGCCGGGTGCTAGGCCGGGTCTTTGAGAACACCGTGGCGCCGAGGACAGGTCAGCGTTAGCGCTGGCCACTGTGCCTCCCTCTACCCCCTTAGAGATGCCTGTCCCTGCTGACCCACTCTCGTGCTCCTCCAGAATTTGATTTCTGAGCCAAGGCACTCGTATCTCTTGGGGTCGGTCAGAACCTTCCGACGGTGTGCAAAATGCGTATTTGTTTGAACTTTTGTGCGATTTCTGTGGTGACAAAAAGACCAGGTCGCGCCCACTGATCAGCTCCACATTTGAACACAACGACCGAATGTGGGCCTGTCGTGCAGGGGTCTGCGACGTTCTCAACAGCAATTGTGGACGGGGGCTGCAATCAGGCCGGAGCAAAATGTCCGCATTAGACTCCGGCTGCGGCTGCCACACCACGGTCATCATGGCTGACTGTCCCAGCGCCAGATGTTCATGGGTCGTTACGGCAATCAGCGTGTCCGAGTGAGCCCGGCCCTTTTGCTCCACGGGTCATGCTGTCCCGCCATCGGGGTTGCCCAGGCGCAGCCCCCGACACCGACACCTGCTAAACATTTTGGCCCCTTGAAGGGGGGCGGCAGCCGGGCTGGGGTCCCGGGTACCCCAACATACGTACCTCAAAATGATCCCCTCGCCGCACTAATCATTTTGAACACACATATGTGGGGGGTTTGAAAAAAAAATTGACTCCCTGGGGGGTCCGGTCCCAGCAGCCAGGTTTGGGGGGCTGGATGGTAGAGGTCAGGGGTCAGAAAAATGTTTCATGTTTTGCCCACACATTTGGATTCCCCATGAAATTCTGAGGATATTGAGACGACACACATGGAGTAGAAACGAAATTCTACCCCCCACCATGTGCTAAAAAGTTTCGGCGCCTTCGCCGGCAAATTGGGACCAAATGTAGTCCGGACCTTCTGAACATTTTGGCCATCTCTTTTTTTGGGGGGGGGGGGGTCAAGGGCTGCAGCTGGGCACCCCCCATGGTCCCGACTGCAGTCTTTTGGGGTTTGGGCTCCACCCGGTCGGACGTATGCACCGGTCAAGGGTCAACCCCTGGCGGTGCTGGCAAGCAGCGGGTCCCTCTTGACCAGGCGGGAGGGGGGTAGAACGCGCAGTTGAGGCTTTGGGAGGCCACACGCCACACACGGGACGCCGAATTGCAGCGTTCCCATGAAAGTATTACCCGAAGCCCACGGTCCGGAGGCACAATGGTTCCACTTCTGCCATGTCAGAAATTCACCGAACGCGACTTTTCTATGGATTCGGAACTGTTGGACTTGACCCCCTTCGGCAGCAGTGGTGAGGCCTCACTGGCCTGATGGGCTCGGGCCTCCGACCAGGAGAACGTCCGGCCCTTACGCTTCGGTGTGCCTTCTATGAGGCTTTTTGGGGTCGTGGGGAAAGATTTCGGCAGAGGAATGCCTGGAAAACAAGAAAGGGAGGGGATGGTGCAGATGGGATAGAGAGCTGCTGGTGTGGATCGGTAGTGACTGGTGTGGATGGAGCGAGTGTGAATGGAGCGAGATGATGGAAGCCTGTGGCATGTAGATAGCGGAGGGGCTGGGAGAGGGGGTGATGCAAACATGAAAGAGATTGTGTGGACGTAACTGGTTTGAGCTGACCCAGAACCAGTACGACAAGGGTGTTCATTCACCACCGGTCCGGAATCCGCTGTCAGCTAGGCCCTCACCCCCTCCCCCCCGCATTTTGGGAAACAGCGCCTTTTGTCACACACACTAGGCGGACACGCCAACACCCGACAAACGTCACACACACACACACACACACACACACACACACACACACTTGTGGTATACCATACGGTACCCACACACACACGCACACACACGCACACACACAGTGCCAATGGGAAACCACCTGCGACTGCCACCACCCCCTTCAAGGACTCCGTCCAAAGGCAGGTCCTGATACCACCATTTCCAAGGACAGAGGGGTGCATCGGACCACCATTTTACCGAGGGTAGGGCTGCAAAGGTGCGCAAAATGCTCCTTCTACTCAGTGGGCGGCGTTATTGGACCCATGAGGAGGGCAAAAACACTAGAGAGAGCAGGGCATGGGCGGGGCAGAACACGATGGGCAAGTCAGTGCACGGGCAAGGGCGGGAGGGGGCACGACACACAAGACAGGAAACAGGCATAAGGGCAACAGACAACGGTGCAACAACAAGCGGGCAAAGCAAAGGCAAGGGAAGGGCGCATGCGATGCGCCCATCCACAGGGAGGCCACCGGGTGGTGCCCTGTCTCCTTTGCGGCCCGTGCCATCGGCTGCTAATCGGTGGGTGCACTGCGCAGAGTGAACGGAAAGGCTGCTGGTTGGAGGGGGATCCAGAATATAACCATGAGGGTGGCCCGACATAGACAGGGTGACAGGGTGAAATGGGGTGAGGGGGCAGGGAGGATGGGCAGGGCCTATCTCCGTGCGTGTCTGCACGGTGGGGAAAACCTTTGCCCAGACCCCAAGGCAAGTCTGGTTGGGGCTATTCTGGGCCACTGCGTGGCTGTGCTCTCCCGTGAGCGTTCCTCCACAGGCTCTGACCTCACCAGGTGGGTAGGAGGGGAGGTGGCCCCCAGAGCCCGTGAAGTCCTGGAGCCAATCCATGCCTAGAGATCCTACAAGAGGAGGAGGGAGAAAACCCCTCTTCCTTGCAATCCCTGGCAGTCAAGGCGACAGGGCAGGGGGGGGGGATAGGGAAGCACATGGAAAAAATGTACACATCTAGAACACTGAGAATAGGACTGGAGCGTCAATTCATACCACACAATGGCTTTGGCAACTGCTAAGACTGGTGGTGTGCTGGGCTCCTGTGCCGGCCAGGCCATACCATGGCAATAATTTGGTTCTGGCGCCGCCGGAAACAGGGGCTAGGCTTCTGTTCCGCCACCTTGAGGGCGATGAACGGCTACAAGCCCGGCCCCCTCCCCCGTTCCCCAGTACAATGGATCTCAAGGGTTTTTATTCGTGTTTATTGGTGTTTATTGAGTGTTTATTGGTGTTTATTGGTGTTTAGGGGAGGGAGGGGGGCAAGCTGTTACCTCCTTATGGACGCCCCAACCAATGGTCGGGTCTGAGGCCCTATCACCACGGACCCCAAAGCGGCCCCAGCTATGGGCAGTAGCCGTTTTCAGGCCATTGGGCAAGAACAGGTAAAACCAGGTTTGCCAATTGCAGCCACTACATGTTGATGAAACCTCTTCTCTTGAGTGTTTGATCCCTGATGAAAATGCTGATTCTTGCAACAAAGGTATTCTCGACTAAATTTTGGATGTGGAAACCCTTTGCATCCCCCCCCCCCCCAACACACACACCCTAACACAGCATGTGGTTTCATATTTTTTCAGTAGGGGTCCAGGACCCAAAACTAACGGCAGGTACTTCTGTCTTATCAAATCAGGGTCACCAACAAAGAGTCACCCAAATCACCCAAACCTACCCCTTGGGCCATGGTGTGGACTTTGGCCCAAAAGGAGGCCTTTTGTTTACCAAAATCAGAATTGTTTTTGCGTTTCTGGGTGAGCATGCACATTGACGCCCTGGCAATGAATTGTGTGAACCCGTGCTAGGGTGACGAATACTTCTGTCTTTCCCTATTTTTGGCACTATTTATGTGGACGTGACCTGCAGGGAACACCCGGAACCCACGAGGGAAGCACGAAGGAGGTATGACCAGGGCTCACAAGGGGAACCATACATGAAAGAAATCTGACTGGGACTCTCGGGGGAAACCATACACGAAGGAAAGATGACTGGAACTTACAAAGAAAAACATACACGTAGGAAATATGACCGGACCTCATTCAGGAAAGCACAAAAGTGGTACAACGGGAACTCACACGGGGCACACACACACACACATATGCCACGTCGGAAGGATGAGCCTAACACTCAGTGGAATGCCCGTAGAAAATGTGGCCAGTGCTCACTGAACACAAAGGTAAACACACACGAAAGACAATAGACCGAAAGGTAAACAAACACGAAGGAAGATTGACTGGAACACACAAAGGCAAATATACACGAAAGAAAATGGATCGAATGGCCGGAAGTCACAAAGATAAACAAACACGAAGGAAAATTGACCGAAATTCACAAAGGTACACACACAAGAAGTTGACCGAAGCTCACAAAGGTAATCACATATGAAAGAAAATGGACCGAAATTCACAAGATTAAACACACACAAAAGAAAATTGACCGGGACTCACAAAAGTAAACAAACGCGAAGGAAAATGGAGCCGAACTCACAAAGGTCACGGGCAGTAATGTGGGTGCTTCTGGGGGTATGCGAAATGTACAATATCAAGTTTTCATGAGAAGAAGAATTCTGCAGCTTGTTTCTGCTGGGCTTCTTCCAAATTTTGCAGAAAAAACTCATATTGTCCGAGTAACGAGTAACGAGCCTTTTTCTCGTCCGGGGGTTACATTTTTTACCGTGTGCACGGAGGCATCCTGATACGCTGCTGCAAGAGCACGGCCGGGTGTGCGCCCCGACGGCAGAATGCCTGAGGGGGCACCCCTGACCGAGGCATTGGCGGGGGACTTGCCGACGGGGCCAGGGGAGGCATCAATTGGAAGGCCCTGCCCAGCAGCAACACCGGCAACATACGTTCATGGAGGAGCCCCGTAGGCCTGTGGACTACGGACGCTGAGTCGTTCTTGGATGAATGTCGGTAGGACAAATAGAAGGTCTTCTGGTCGTTGTCGGTCTCATCTAGGATAGGCTCCTGGATCAGCTGCTCAATGACATCCTCCAAAGAGATTACTCCTACCAACCGAAAAAGAGGTTTTGGCAGCCGAGCAATAGCAAACCCCCTGTGGGGAGTTTCCCCTTCTAGGATTGAAGTAGCAGTGCAATGCCGGAGGGCAGGGGAGGGAGGGGGGTAAGAGGGAGGCAACCCACAAACATGCGCTAACCATCCCTCGTCCTCAGAATCCTGCAGAAACCCTTAAATTCTGGACGATACAATTATTTGGGGGGCCAAAAGCACTTCCCGTGTCAAAACTGTTCACAGCGACACCGAAAAGCCCTGAAAATTCGTCCATTTTTTAGCTTCATTTCCGGCACATACAAGCAAACCAACCCCAGTCAGCCGGGTAGTACATGTTGGCATGGTTCTTTATCACCTCTGCACAATAGGGACTTGTATACATGCAACACCAACAAACAAAGAAGTCAGCCGAATGTGAAACACGGTTTCGGGATTGGGACAGGCTGCTACCCTGGGCAGTTTGGCTGCCGGTGCTTGGGCTGCCACTTCACATCTTGCAAAAGCATGTTTGCATTGCCCGGAAGACCAGGGACCACTGTCAGCCTTGGGATTACTGTCATTTCTGGCACACGCGTCAGCCTTCCTTGGCTTCATATCCCAAGTCCCCGAGAACCACTCTCAACTCATCACTGCAGCCCGGGTTTGGAAGGTGCAACAAAGATACATTTGTACGGTCCAACGGCCTGCTTGTCCATGGGACCGTGGGTGAGGGGTTGGATTGCAAACCACTCACCCAACCCAAACCACCCACCCAGCCGTCCGGGAAAAAAAGTCTTTAATCCTGTGAGGAAATGAATCCTACTGAGGAAATGAATCCTACTGAGTTGCTGGAACTACTTGCTTCTCGCGGCAAGGTGCCCGGGTCCACCAAAAAGGAACGCAGAACCAGAAAATTGGAACGACATCGACAAAAAGGCGCATGTTGAGGGGCGAGAGAGCAGCAAAAATGTCTGCCAAGAGGCGCACATCGCAGCACCACATGATTAGCAGACCGCCGCGCCCATTATGGGCCATACGTGTGCACAGCACATGTCCTTCCCAACAACGTGGTTGGCGCGCGGCCCAGGGGATGGATGGGTGGTGTGGCGCAGGCCAAAGTCTGTGTACCTACAATGGGCTTCCAATGTTAGGGCCACGGGGCTGAGGAAAAGGACCATTTGAGGGTGGTGGGAGTCACTCGAGCCCCTCTTCCCAACCTCCCCCCCCTTCCCCATGACTCAGCCTACGTTCCGGCCCCAACTTTCTGAGGAGGATGGACATCGCGGTTCCTGAGTGAGGAAAACCTGGCGGAGGCGCCCTGAGTGTCCCCTGTCATCATTCCCCAGCCCCCCCCCCTCCCCTCATGGATCTGCGAAAAAGGAGGCTACAAAAGCCCTTGAGACCACTCAAACAATGCAAAAGACAGGAGGTCTGACCCTCGGGGGCACTGCCACCCTTACACACCCTGAAAGATGCTGAATGAGCCGCTACCCGCCGGCCAGTACCCTCAAATAGCAAAAGGCTGGCACAAAAAGTCGCTCTGTTTCACCACCAGCACTGCCCCTCTTGCTGAAGGGGACGGGTCGGAGACCCCCTTCCCGTCCCCGCCCTGTCCCTCACCTCTGTACGTTATGTGATCCTTGACGTCCACGACCACCGCGACGTGGCTCTTGCCCTCCTGGAACAGGTTCAGCATCTCGTACAGCGGCTTGTTCGACGGCACGAACGGGACCTTGTGCACCTGGCAGTCCTTGACCGGGGTCGAGTCGCTCGGGCTGCACGTGATGAGGGTCTTGACGAGGACCATTCCCAAGATCTGCGTCATCGGAATGCGAAACGGTCCCAAGGGCAGAGACAGGGCGCTCCCTGACTGAAACGGGAAAAATCTGCGTCACAAACACGCATGTCACAAAACGGCCCCCCTGACAGGGCTCCTTTTAAGAGAAAAGGGGGGGGGTTCGGGGATGGTCAGGGGGGGGTCCAGCCCCCCCCCCCCCCCGGTGGTGCTGAGTTGTTAGAGGCACCAGAGAAAAATTTTGATCGGCCGAAGAAAATTGGGCCCAATCTTTTAAGAGAGGGGGGGGGGGGGCAGGGGGGTCCACGGGAGGTGGGTGGGTGGTGTGAGACCCCCCCCACCCCCCACCCCCCTTCCCAGTAGTGCCGAGTTGTTAAAAGCAGCCCGGCATTCTACGCCGCAACCGACCGAAAGCGACGGACCGTCCGTCAACGGCGCACAGCCATTCACGGTCAACGACTGGTGGCGGTCGGCAGTGGGCTGCCCGCGCTTGGTGGTCGGCCCAGGAATTTTGGCCGGTGGTTGCCGGCGTTTGGGAGTTGACCATCGGCGGTTGGCCGGCGACTGCCGCCGCTGGGCCGTCGGGTGGCCGAATGGTCGCGGCCTTCGGGTGAATATCCGCTTCGCCTGAAAGGCCAGACGCCGGTGCCATACCCCTGTTGTCGCACAGCAATGAATCATGATACAAGCCCCCCACCCCCCCCCAAGGGATGTATAAGAGGAGAGGAGGAGAGGGCAGGGCTTCTTTTGAGCAGGGGGGGGGGAGGGGGGGAGGGGGTTTTGGTGTACCAAAAATGACCTGACCAGATTTTCGCACTTGTAAATTTCGTTTTTTCCCACTATGGTCACTTTGGTCTGGGGAGGGGGGGAGGGGGTTTTGGGGGAGGGGTCCCCCCCCCTTGGTTTTTAATTGTTCTAAAGAAGCCCTGGGGGAGGGGTCTGGGACCCAAAAGTGTGTGTACCGAAAAAGGGCCCGATCAGATTTTCCCGATTGTAAATTTCGTTTTTTTCCGCGATGGTCACTTTGGTCTGGGGAGGGGGGGTCCTCCTACGGTTATCAGCCGTTCTGATACACCCCCCCCCCCTCCTCGCGGGAGGCATCCCCCCCCCCCTCCTCGCGGGAGGCAGGGGGCGGGGGGCGGCGGCTGAGCATGTCGAGGACTTCCGAGTCCATTGCGAGGCCGCCTGGATCCTGCGGTCACCCGCAGGCCATCCCCCGTCGACGAAAGTTGGGCCCATTGCAGGGCAGTTGACGGGAGGCGGAGGGGGAGGGTCCGGTCTTGCGCCCGGAGGAACGGCCACAGGGACCCCGGGAGGCCTCGGGGGCACCCAGTCAGGGCCACAGCGACCTCTACAGCCACACGCACACGCGTTGAGAACCGCGAAACAAGAATGAATCCAGAAAAGCGGTTGTAGAGAAGTCCCCAGGAGCTGCGGAGCAGCCCTGGGCGTCTTTCATTCTGTTGAACAGCGTGCGACGTTCCAAAGGGAATTTGCATGCAGATTGTCCCACATCCCTTCCCCAGACCCGAATGAACCCTCGGAGGAGTCCGCGTTCGAGTCGATGTTCACACACACGATGCAAAAAGCCCCCCACCCACCCACACACACACACACACGTTTCCGTGTCCTGACCCCGCTGCAGCCCCTGCCCCTCATGCCGCCGCCACCGCGACCACCGCCGCCCCAAACGCTTGCCACCGCCCACTGGCCACCGGCAACCACTGCCCCTCTACATCTCGGACTGGGTATGGCAGCGCACCCATACCCAGGATGTGTTAGAAGAGAGGAGGAGGGGTCTGGGACCCAAAAGTCTGTGTACCAAAAATGGCCCGAAAAGATTTTCCCAACGGTAAATCTCGTTTTTTCCCACGATGGTCACTTTGGTCTGGGGGTGGGGGGGGTACCCCCCTCTCCTCCTACGGTGTACGGCCATTCTGATACTTCCTTGAGCGCACCTGATAATGCTGGTCGGTGGCATTGCTTAACGAATGGGACCCAACGTAAACTGGAATTCGCGAGTGGCCACTGGCCAACAGCATTTTCATCGTCTCCATGTCCAGCACCTGAGGGACGTGCCGATGCGGTGCGCATGGGTCAGTCCGTGTGGGTCTTTGGGAGGCATCACAGGGGCGCCGCACGCGCATTTCACCGCACCTGGTCCTCAGCGCACGTGCCATGCAACCCCCGCCCTGCGGTTCGCACTCGCACGCGGCGGCTTCGTCGTGGAGGCTGCGTCAATGGGTGCGCGGGCCGTGCCAATCCGGCAGCAACCCACCCCCGACTGTCGGTCGCAAGGGTTTGGGGTGGGGTGGGTATTCGGTGCGCATTTTCACTGTGCACACAATGGGCACGGTCTGTGGCTGAACACCCCCCCTCCGCAGCAGGTTCTCGAAAGCTAGTGTCGCCGTGCAGCCAGTTTTCGGGACGGGGCTGCCGATAATTTATTCCCCGTGATCCACAGCTCATCGCAATTGGGGGTGCTAATCCTGCGGCGTGCAATTTGGGGAATTGTCGTGGAACAGGGGAAATTGCACCCTTTTGCACCTGCCGCTCACTCATGGCTCAGTGGACATGTGCATTTGGGGCTCATTTGGGGCTCAGTCCTGCAATGTGGTGTCTTCCTTCCAACGTCCTTCACCCAAAATTGAGGAAAGGTGATGCGGTCCTAACTACCCTGAAGCTAATTGCCTTTCCCCTGCGGCGCCGCGTTGCGCCTGCGGCGTGCAGTAAGCGCTCCCATTAGTGTGACGAGGCAATCATTTTGGGCCAAATGTGTTGTGGTTCCTCTGGACACTGCAACCTCCAGCGGGGATGGGTGGCCCAGGAGCAGGGGTGCAGCTGCATATGGGGGATCCCAAAGAGATGCGTACGAAATGGAATGTGCATGCACTAGCATGGGGGCTATGTGGCTAGGCTAAACACACGTACAGGTCAGGGGGGGCAGTGCAAACAAATGCCATAAACATAGGGGGGTTGGGGGCGGGGCGGTAGACACTTGCACACAAGGTATGCTATGAGCCAAAACGGCAAAGGGACGTCAGTACTATGCCAACCACACGCGAAACACCTTTCTTTTTCTGTTCGCATTTTTCCATATACGGCATGAAATTGCCCACCCACCCCCTGCACCTCGGAGGTGCGGGAACGCGTGGGAGGTGCAGGGGGGCGGTTTTGGCAAGAAGCCATGGTATTGTGTTCTCGTCTGCAGCTGGTGGCGCCCACTGGCAGATCGCCATTCGCTGCCCTTCCCTTCCCTTTCCTTCAGTGAAGGTCCACCAATAGGCTTAACTCAAACTGAGTACTTCAGGAGTACTTCTTGCAGGTGCTGCAGCAGCTGTCAAACTGGCAGAACTAGCGTATACCGAAAAAAAGTAGACACTCAGAAAGTGTGAGGGTGCCAGGGGGGGGGCGGGGGGGGGTGCAGCTGCGTTTACCCTGGCACCAGAGGAATTGCGGTCTGTAGTTTGTCGACACTGTCTGCCCCACAGATGCGGCCTGCTAATTGCAGACACTGTCGGCAAGTTGTAGACGCGAAGTGACAATATTGCGGGGGGGGGGGGGGGGGACTTCTTGCCGACTATCTGTTTTTCCAATTCTCAAATGAGAGAAGTGTAAAATAGCGTTCCAGCACCGACCATCTGCTCCTCAATGAAGCCACCAAAACACATGCCTGCCCACTGGCCCTCATTGAAAAACCCTTAGGGAACCAGCCTAGACACGAAATTTTCCCCGCAGTAGACTTCTCCCATCATTTACCCAATATGCCTGCTTGGGGAAACACCCCAAGACACATCTATGACTCTGGCAGCCGAGTTATACCGGTGGAATGTCATGCTACCCCTGCTCCAATTCAGGGCCAGTCCCCTGCTTACATTGTTACAGATCTTCTGCAGGACTTCTGGGTTGGCTTGTGCAATCTTCTTGGGCGCAAATGTGACTGGTTCTGTGACCCTTAGAAATATTCGAATCCAAGGAGTGCGGACAGAACTTTGTTCTGGGACATATTTTACACTGCCCCTTGGATGGGGCATGCGCAGTTGCGAGAGACAACTGCGGCAATACCGCTAGCACCAACAGCACCACGAGCACCAGAAGCAGAGGCAGCTCCAACAGCACCAGCAGCCTTGGTGACACAAGCATCATCAGCACCAGCAGCACCACCAGTACCACCAGTACTGACAGCATCACCAGTACTGACAGCATCCCCAGTACTGACAGCACCAGCAGCACGCGAAGCGCAAGTAGCACCAGCACCAGCAGCACCCGCACCGACAGCACCCACAGCATCCGCAGCAACAGCACCACCGGCACCACCAGCGCCCAGCCCCACCAACATCAGAGCAGAGGGCAGACCCCGTCGTAATTCAACATCGTCACGTCTTCCATTCTCGTGAGACAGTCGTTCACCGTTTTGTGCTTCAAATCCAAAGCCCCGCGAATAATCATACACTCATCTGGGAATGAGCGAATGCTGTCGCAACCCTTCTCTGGTCACTTGACCAGCCAGGGGGCATACCACGACCAGACCAAATACCATACAAACCGTGATGTTTGGGGCAACCCTAAATTTTTCGTTGGGCATTTTGTGTATACGGAATGTTTGTGAAGACACACAAAACCATAAAAATGAATGAATGAATGATTGATTGATTGATTGATTGATTGATTGCCTGAATGGATTAATTGTGCGAATTTTTTTTTTGCAAAAAAGTACTTTTCAGGTGGCATTCTTATTTTTTTCGAGTTTCTTTGCGGTTTTTGCGAAATTTGGGCCCCTGCATGGATGTTGGCTCCGCAGGGCTGGCAACAAAATTAATGATACCAATTATACCAATGACGATGCCTCTGCAGAAATCAATGACAGAACAAACAAATGCGAAAAGGATGAATCCCTATCCCTTGACGCATTCTCTCATCAGCGAAGCAAGCGGCAGTAAGCAGCCAGGCAAAACATGCAGAATTTGAGGTTCGGAAAATAACTTTTTTGCAATTGGGGAAGAGTCATAAAAACAAAGGGGGGGGGGGGTTGCGCGATGCGTTTTTTTTCTTTTTGAGACACCTCTCGTGCTGAGAATTGATCTTTTTCGCAAATAATCAAAATTCACACCGTATACCCTTTGGTACCAATGGCGCAGCATCGCGGGACCTTGTGGCACAGTGGCTCGTAGACATCATACTCCAATACACAGCACCACAGGAGAGTACTGCCTGCAATCGCCGTGGATTGCATTCGATTCCCAAGCATCGCCGCCCACACCTTCGGTCGCCCTCGGTGCCGCTGAGACGACCCCGAACGGCAACCTGCACAAGACATCCATATAATGCGTACCTCCCTGGCCGCATTCAGCGGCGTCCGAAGTGGGGACCGCAACCCCCTCCAACCGCCTGCCTAACCGCCCCTGGGGCCGCCCCTGAGGTGCCTTCCCTTCCAATGCGTCCCTAGCAACAGGTGACAGCAAGCGATTCACGGAGCAGTACACCGGGGCATACCCACAGACAAGGCTTCCTCAAGGGCCCCCTCATTGGCAACAGAATGCAGGTCCACAAGCTCCTGAAAACAGGAGAAGATGCCAGTCCACGGGACCACGGGGCGCGTTGCAGAAGCGATTTTGGAGCACAAGGCAGCAACAGTGGCAAGTGTGTGTGTGTTGGGGGGGGGAGCTCCTTTCAGGGGGGGGGGGGTGCCCCCCCCCCCCAAGTGGTGCCGGATTTTTAGAGGCGCCAAAGGCGCCAGAGAAAATTTTTCGTCGGCCAAAGCCTGGAAGAAAAATTTTGGCCCAATCTTCTGGGCCAAATTTTGACGAGTTGTTAAAAGGAGCCCCTGTGCCACAATGAAACCCTCACATGCACACTTACATTTGCACTTGACCCTTCGAGTGGGAGGGGTTTCAAGGTGCCTTCCATGCAGTGGGGTGCTGCCCCTTCGCACGTGCATGATGAGTATGGGTGCGTCGTAGTGTTTGTTTTGAGGTCTACACGTTGGGGTAGCTCTTGAGTTAGCACCATCCGCAAACCAAACTAAATGCCAAACCAACGCCTATTTGTAGGCAGGCAGAAGCCAAGCTGAATTGGCGTTAGGGCAACAAGTGGAGGCGAGCCTGCTTGCGTTTGGTGGCCATTCAATAACGAATTGAAGAACTACAGTGGTTGGTGTTGAACTGATCCCGATTTGTTGCCAGTCAACAACGCACAGAGGCTGGATGGCAGTGAGGAGGATGACCAACAGCGGTTGGAGGATCATCGAATAATGGGAGGTCCAGCAAGGGTGGAGAAAGGCAGATGAATGCCTCATCCTCTCCCTCATCTTGCATGGCGGCCGAGCTGCTTTTATAGGGGGGTGACGGACCTGCCTCTGAATGCAAAATTGCGTGAAATGCAACAACACACACACGGACTGGTGCAACTCATTAGGGCCGCCACGCCATATGTTCCTAACCAAACCTCAATGCCACAACTGTCCAAATGGTCAATGCGTGCCCGGAACCAACCATGCACATCATTGTACGACTGTTGCCGGGCCGTCAAAGTTCCATTTTTCTTCCAATGAATGGTACAATAACATGAATGTGGCCCAAAAAGATGCCCGGCGTGCGCCCAGTACGCGCCCGGCAAGCTGACACTCCCCCTTAGGCATGGGGCCTGCTAGGGAACACAGTCTCCTTGCAGACTACTCAAGTTATGCGGACCATGGCCTTTTGGCAGTGGTCGCAGGGGGCGGGGGCACCCCAGGTATGCAGTGGCTGAAGGGGTTGGCATGCTCTTCTCGTGTGGCAGCTCTCCCCAAAACCACACCCTCACACCTCCACTGCACCGCACCCTCACCCAATACCGCACCCCCACACCACCACTGCCCCGCACCCTCACCCAAGACCACACCATCACACCTACAAGTGGCACAAAGTGTGGAGGGGGCAGGTTCCGTCACAGAGCGCCCTTCAAATAGAAGAGAAAAAAATACCTTCAACTGAGCACGTCTGTATAATGCAGTGGTGCCGTGCCCAATACAACAGTCGAGGAGCTTGGCAATGGGATATGAGATGGCCCATGTGACAGTGATCATGATCCTGCACCAGTGACAGGGGTATGGTGTTGCAGGGCGGCAGAGAGGGCAGAGCGAGAAGACCCGAGGAGATGCAATCGTGTCAGATGAAAAGAGCGAGTTGTGGGGTAGCTTGCGGGTCACCAGTCCACCAGAAGGGCAAGCCAGCGCCCGAACAGTGTTTTTGAAAGGGTGCAGGATGGATGGCCATCAGGCAGGATGGAGGACAGTAAGCAGGCCTGAATTAGTGGGGGGGGGGGGGGGGCGGGGTCTGGGACCCAAAAATCTGTGTAAAAAAATGGCCCAACCAGATTTTCGTTTTTTCCAATGATGGTCACTTTGTTCTGGGAGGGGGGGTCCAGAGGGGGAGCACTGCCAAAAAACTATTCTGATTTGGCACCAACGTACATGCTCCCGAAAAGGAAAAAAAATGCATCTCGCCCCCGTACTTTGCAGGCCAAAATTGGCAACACCCCCTTTAAATAGGCCTGAAGGAGCTAAGGGGAAACTTGCAATGCAAAGCACCGGGTGCACAAAGAGTGCCATGCTTATCATAGCACGCCCTTAGACAACTGCCAGCAGCCGTCAACTGGATATCGCTTGACCATCAACCGTCGGCAGTTGGCAGCTACCCATCAGCGGTTGGGGGTTGACCATCAGCTTTCCATAACAACAAAAAACCAAAGCCGTTCCTTCAGGAACGCCCCGGGCCTGTCTCACTCTACCTCTACTTTAACACTGGGATTGCAAGTTTGCATGCACAAACAATCAAAACAATGCCTCATCTGCCAATTGAAAGATCAAACACCTGGAAAGTGACATTCCCGTCTCTAGGCTGCTACAACACCATCTCGGACCTGTCCCAAGGAATTTCTCTGAGTGCCAGAAATCACCCCATCCCTGAGGATACTTGCAATGAAAGATGCTCCTCCTTGGCGCGTGCAATGCCAGGCAGTTTTTTTTCTTACCAGACAATTGGAAAAGAAAAGGATGTTTGAGACGGGAGGCGACGTCTGGCTGGGACTACACACTTCCACGTGGTGTCAATGTGTGTCAATGTGGGTGTCAATGTATGTCAATATGGGCGTCAATGCGTGTCAATATGGACGTCAATATCTGTCAATGTGGGTGTCAATATGTGTCAACATGGGTGTCAATATGCGGAAATGTGCGGGTCAGTGTATGTCAATGTGGGTGGCACTTCTTATTCACAGTCGGCTGTTTGCAGTCAATACCACCAGGCATGGCCCACAAATCTGTTGGGCATCCTCAGCATGCCAAACTGGACCACCATCTAGAACAGGCAGGGATCTGGGGGACAGCCGATATCAACAACGCTGCATGTAGACATCCATGACAAAATTGATGAACGGCGGGGATGCTATCTTTTAAAAGGATGAGGAAGCAAAAGGGGGAGCACTTCACGTATAGGCTCATCGCTGCCAAGCTAGTCGGGGCGTGGAGCGGTATGCCTGACTAGAGCAGGGGACACGTCGTCCCAGAATTATGGTTTGCTATAACTGTGAACTACTTCACTTGACCATGAGCTGGACAACAACAAAGAAATTGGCACAGCATACCAAACAAGGGGAGCCAGGGCAGCTCCAATCGCAAGACCATGCCTCGTGCAAATTGCCTACAGAATGAGTTCCAGTGAATCTCACAACAACTTTAAGGCGCACCCGACCAACTCGAAAAAATGAAACCAACAAAAATGCGTCATGCTGTTGGGGACAATGAACACAACGGCCCCCAAATTGAGCCTTCAGTTCGGGCCCAAAACAGAGGAATGACCCGGTTATAGAGCTGCACAACGGATCGATTTCAGACCAGTGACTGAACAAAAAAGCATCAAGCACAGACGCCATGGCTTCGAATGAATGGAAGGTGTCATTTCGCTTTGGCCCACCACCCCCAGAACCCCCCGTCACAGCATGACAGGGACATGCAGACCGCTGCTCTCAGACCGCATGTCCCTGTGTCCCTGGATTTGTGCCCTCTGTTTTGGTGCAGGCCCTGAGCCAGCCCCAAAAGAGGCTTCCTTCCGGACGGGTGGCACAGGGTGGAGCACAGACAGGTCTCTCTTCAGTGACCTGGGTATCTGTGACCCCATAAATAGGGGGGCAAATGCGGACAAAACCGCCATTTTGCATCTCTGTGGGTGTGCTATGGCAGGGTGGGCTCAAAGCAAACCCATCGGTCCGTGTAGATCAAGTGAGATAGACTGTTTCGGCACAACTCAAAAATGGTTAAACATTTGCCCAGAAGAGACCAAGTTTGAGCACTTAGCCTGTATCCTCCTCAGCAGATTATTGCCTGCAGCTTGGCCCCAAAATGCGATACGAACTACAGTTTGGGCTGAGAACAGTTGGGAGCACTGGGTTTTGCAAGCAGAAATGAAAGTGGGACAAAAGTTTCAGACACCTACTGCACCAAGTATGGGTCGAACCGCACCAACACTTTGGCCTGTTGAAGGCGGGGGGGGGGATATTGGTAAACATTGGACACCTGAGCCCCTGCAACATCCTGTCCTTTGCTTCCACTCCCTAGTTGCACCATCTGCATCCCAGTTTAGGTTTGCGGCTCACCCGCCTCAACAAAGGCGCTTCCCACTGTCGCTTCCATTGAAACTGACTCACCGACATGTTCCTGACGGAAGGCGAAATGCAAACTCACCGCTGCTCCTCGATTACTTAGCGACCACAGGTGCCTGGCAAGCGTCCTCAGGATTCCCTACACCAACACTCCCAATTTGCTGAGCACGCCAGGACATCTCGTGGATGCGCCGGGATACTGGGATATATCGCGGGTGCTTCAGGATACAAAATAATATCACACGCGTGATATTATAGGGGGGGGGTTTATCCCGGAGCGTCCGCGATGTCGTGATATTACTTTGACCAACCCCCTGTTCCATGTCTTTTTTGTGGTATCTGATCCCACTCGCTTCCAGGATCTTGGTTACATTGATCCTACCAATTTGCCCCACCAGAAATTCAGCCCCAAAGTGTTGCAGCTGCAAAGCCTGCGCCCAAACCCAAGCCACAGGCATGGCAGTGCCCGGGGGGGGGGGGGGTTACATCGTGGGTGCTCCGAAATACATCTTTGACGCTCCGGGGTACATCGTGGATGCTCGGGATACATCGTGGACGCTCCGGGATACATTGTGAATGCGCCGGATATGTCGCGGATGGCCCGGGATATACCTCGGATCTCAGGGGCCTCAAGACCTGCTGACTGAGTGGCATGGCCTCGGCGAGCATCCTTGAGAGGCAATAGCAAATTCCCACCCTCATCTACGTCCATCCGAACCACTGGCTGACAGCGCCTGTGTCTTGCGCAGAGGCCCCAGGGGCCATTGCACATGCATTGCTGTGCATGTATCCCCACTGTAACGATCACCACTTTGACGACCCTCCCTTGACGTCTGGATCCCCAGAAACCCTGCCCCTGCCATCAGCAGGCTTTGTTGCAGATGCAATTGAACCGTGGCCCTGAATTTGGGTTAAAAGATGGCTCGCATGCAGCATCGGTGCATGCCTGCGGTATGATCTCTCCGAAAAGCAATACAGCAGTCACCGAAACCACAATATTTTGAACCGGATTCATGAGCTGGTCCAAGAAAAGAGGCAGAGCTTCGTTGCAGCACGCATTCACCAAAAGCAGCGTAACCTGCAAAGTGGCAATGGCAGGCGCAGCAGCGCATGCAGCGAGACTGCGGTCTGTGGAAGGTAAAACTGGCTTGCACCGACATCGACAATTTAGCAAGAGAGCCCATGATCAGCGTTGCCCAGTGGTGCCTCTTGGAGCGACCCCATTGCTCAACATTTTGTCAAACCAAAAATGGGGACAGAACGTCTCCATAGTCCGCCCCCCATAACCCCCGGCAAGCGATTGAGGAACAGTTGGTACTTCCGGTCAACGAGGGTTGTGTTTTGTAGAGGCTCCAGTCTACACACGAGCGGTGCAGTGTTTCGGTACTCGCCATTCATTGGGTCTGAGTTCATTGCTGTGTTGACCTGACTGGCGAGCACACATGGGAGTGTGCTGCTGGAGTCGTTTGTCAGCTCCTGACGGGGGCCTGTGGGTATGCACACGAGCTGACCTTGGTAGGGGGGGGTGTCGCGTTGACAGCCCAGGCCGGCCGCCCCCAAGGGATAAAGCACTTGTTAGAGTTTTGTGGCGACAACCCTCTGCACTGTGGACTGCTGCTGAGGAGCAACCCAGCATGTGGGCTGCATGCTGTGCATCGAGCTTGGGTTTTTGTTCTGTGGCTCTTGTGTTGGCAAGACTTGTAGGGCGGGAGGGACTTGTTGCGCAGGATTGACTTGTGGGCTGGGACGACTTCGTGAACTGACTTTGTGTGCGGGGGCCGACTTTTTGGGCCAGGACCAACTTTTCGTGCCGGGACTGACTTCCAAGCGCTCCTGGCTGTCGTACGGTTATGCCACACACTGGCATTTTGTTAACCCGTAAATTACCCGACAAACCCCTAGGCAGTGCATACCAACAGAAGGTGGTGTTGCTTAACCAAAGGCAAGATTTTCTCCGCATGGCTCTTCTCCGTCGAGTTGCCTGACTTTTGAAGAATCTCCAAATTCATTTGGTCCAAAGACATCAACCCCATCGTCAGCCCAGCGGCGAGGGCAGCACCCAGAATGAGGCTGAGACACATCTGCGGCGGCACGAAGAAGGGTATTAGAACTGAGGTACCCTATGCAAGGCAGGGATGGCTGTCACCGGTCCAGAGGGGGTGGAGTGAACGATGTCTGTGGGAGTCGGGTGCATCCACCCATCCGGCTTGGCTGTGGTGCCACGGTGGAGTTTTTGCATTTTTCATTTTTCGGGTTCAAATGCACCAGCACGCAATTTGCTCCGGTTGGTGCCCGTTATTTTTCTGGTGCTGCTTCCACTGAATGAGTCGACAGCAACGACCTGGCACTTGCTCAGCAGGCCCCGCCCGGTGAGCCACGTGCTCTACGTGCTCTGTCCGTTGTCTGACACGTGTCTGTGTATTGCGAAGAACAGTGGGGTGCAAGCTGCGCAATAGGGACCAGATATGTGAGCACCACGTCTTGCACGCAGTGCACTGCTATCCGTCACACAACCCTTCGGAAACGCACTCTGTGACAACGCTCTTCTTGAAATGTTGGGAAATCTCGGTAAAGTAAATCCCAGTTGCGTTTTACTTTACTGAGATTTCTAAACTAAATCCGGCCTAGATGTTATGTCACTGGGACGCAATTGTGGAGTAAAGCCCTATGGCGTTTTACTTTACTGAGATTTCTTTGCTTTACTTGTGTGATTTACGAGCGAAATCTCAGTAAAGTAAAACGCTTGTGGGGTTTAATTTACAGAGGCGCCCCACAACAAACGTGTAATTCTGGTAGCGTTAGGAGAAGGCATACCACGATGTCCAACCAAAACTTTGTTGAGCCTGGCTTGGCAAGATGCTCCTTAAAGAAACTCACCCCATTGCAAACGACCGAATCTTTATCCATTTGATAACATTCAATTCGCGTGCCACCCGAATCGGGTTTGTTCAATACCTTGAGACAGTCCGAAACGCCCAGCACAATAAGAAAGCAAAACAGCGTTAACCGCATTGCAGTGATCTAGAGGGGAAACAGCAACAAATTGGTGATGTGGCAGATACAACGATGCAACGAAACGCACCACCTTTTGGTTGCTTCCCAGCCCGGAATTGGCCAAGGACACTAAGGGACTGCTGCGGCCGGTCGGTGTGGTGACCAGGACCAAAAGCAGTCAGACCACTAAACATCAGCAGGAACACATTTTGACGTGAAAGGACAAAATCTCACTGGGCGCAAACTTGGGGGGTGCATGACCCAAGGACAGGCCCACAAACCATATTGAAAACCGATATACTCGGATTCCACAATAATGAGACAAGACAGGCAGGGAATGTCGGGTTGCTTACACAAAAATGCAACTTCTGAGAACTCACATCTGGGGCCAATGTGGACCTATGAAAATGTTCCTTTCTGCCTATTTTTGCGACTCCTCGTAAAAAGCGGTATTCCAACGGTCCAATTTCGACTTGCTTTATGTCGGGGCGGGAAGTAGTGGTTAGTGTTTCTGCACGCAGGTAGGTTTCGTGGCATTCACCCCACGAATTCTCGATCTTCGCAGATTTCAAAGTCAGACTTCGGTTTCATCGAACGCATGCCTACTCAGTGTCCAAAAGTACCAGGGTTAAAGCAGGAATATGATGTTGAATGCTGAGGGGGATCCCCTATTCCTAAGGGAAAAAAGTGCTGCAAAAGAAGAGGAAGAAGTGCACGCGAAAAATTGAAAAGTTTGTTGATCGAGTATGGTGGGATCATGCACCCTTTTGAACCCTTTAAGCTTCGCATAATTAGCTGCACCCCCAACCGCCCACAGCTCTGATACTTAGCCTCAGCTAGGCCCAGCCCCTGGATGGTGGTTGCCAGTGAGAGTACGGTCACTGAGGGAAAGGTTGCAAATACCAGCTACAGTAAAATGTCCAATAATGTCCCGGACAAAATCAAGCCATTCGGGACATTACGACACTTCGGGGCCACCCAATTGGGACATTACGAGACTTGACTATATGGGCACCGTTTGGAACCAGTCGGGACATTACGAGACTTTTTCCCGGGACATTGCCAGACTTTGTGGAAATTTTTTCTTCGCGCGCTTTGCGATCCCCCCCCCCTTTTTCAACGTAGAAAAATTTTCTTCGCCCGTTTTCTCCCCCCCCCCTTGTTAACCTAGAAAAAACGAAAACAACAAATAGCATTCCCGATTGAATCTAATTACAAACATCCAAAACACAAATTCTGCAAATTGTGATTCGGATGCGGTGCAGTCAGTCTTAAAACCAGTGAACGAATGAACGAACCATCGGCAGCGCAACCAAGGAACAAACGATGGTGCAGAACGAACGCTAGTGCAAAAGACTTTGCTCAGCGACGGCTCAGCGCGCAAAAAGCTCTGTCAGCGACTGCATGACGATTGAACCAACTTGTGCCAACCCGTACATCAGAGCGCTGGCCGCTAGGGTACTCCCTCTCTGTCGATGCGCCAAAAATCACAATTTGAAAATCTTTTGGGACATTAGTAGACTTGTCCCAAGACTTCAAAATAATAAGTCTTGGGATATAATCAAGGCTATTTGGGACATTACTAGACTTTTTTCTGGGACATTATTGGACATTTTACTGTCCCAGGTAAAGTTGGGCGTAAAGTTGTCCCATTTGAGCCACTGGCCGCGTGTGCTACTAAAGCGGCAACACTATTTTTGTGACCTGTGTACTGTAGAAATCAATCGAAATACGTACAGATTTGGAATCTGGCAGCGGCGATTTTCATTAAGAATACAGAAAAAAAATACAGAAATTGCAATTCTGCCAATTAAAAAGTACAGAAATCTGATTTACAGAAAAGCGCTGCGGCGCTGCTGCCGGCATGGCTGCTGCCTGGGAAACCGACCCGTTGTGATTGGGTAAGTCAAAAGATGCCGGACATTGTATGATGAGGCAAGGCAGCTGGAACGAGAAGGAAAGCTATTCCAGGTGGCAGGTGCGAGGTCAAGAGATGCGGCTGTGGGTGGTTTGTTGGAACAACAGGTGCTACAACCACCACGAAACCGCAAGCGCAAGCGGAATGATGTTGACCCTGAAGAGTATTCGGCTGATGAGGAAGGGGAGGAAGAGAATGACCCTGCATGGGCTGATTTGATGGCTAAGATGGCTGAAGAGGATGAGGAAATAGTGGAGAATGATAGTGATGATGAGAATCAGTTGCCCACTGACCTTGCCTCTTGCTTCAAACCCACCACCACTCGTAGTGGTTGTACCACACGTCCTCCAGTACGGTCTTAGGTCTCAGACTTTGACACCGGTTTCAGACTCGTACACGTTTTTGCACCATTTGCTTCATACACCCGGCTTTGTATTTGTTGCTTTCATTTGCTTTGCCGTTGCCTATTGCATGAATTCGGCGGCTGGGCATTTTTGAACTCTACGCCGCCGAAGGCGGCGGAGCAAATTTTGGAAAGGTATTAAAAATACATCCTCCGATGATGTCCAGCATTAAAAAATAAGGAAAACATCCAAGCAGTCCGGGCTACATTATTGAAAAATAAGGAAAAGGAAATTAGACAAGGCTTCTCAACGGAGTTATTATTCTGTATTTCGATTGATTTCTACAGTAATCGGTAAGGGAAATTCACTTATGTGGATTGCATCTATTTCCAAAATTTTCAAACGTCTGATTCAAGCTCGCATTGCTTTTCTTTTGTCCTTTCTGTTGGAACCCGCCTTGGTCTGTTGTCCGTCGAGCGTTTCACTCCAAGCGAGGGACACGAAACTACACGGACAAGGGACATCTAAACAAATGCAAGGCATCGTGAATGTGTGGCTGGTCCTCATGTGTTCTACACAAACGTACAGCACCGCCTCAAAGACATCAACATGTAGTCTCCGCAACCTAGGCTGCTTGTCGCCCAGATGATACGTGCTGGTAATTTTACATACGGTCGGTGAGGAACCTTCGCTTGGTGCCGTTTTTACTCGGAGGTAGCCCGCCACTGTGGGGACATTTTCCGGGCATAATCCGACTTGTTGCATCATCCACCAAGGAGACCAATAGCACAAATACTTGGGCAACCTTTTCCCCCTCCTTCAGTTTGCACGGCCAACTAGATTTGACTCTGGTAGCTTTAAGGAATTTTCCCATGGTTGAATGTGAACGGCGCCATCCCATGCAGCCAAAGAGTCGAGAATGTGGCCACTTTTTTCTAGGGGTGATATATCCTTTCTTGTTACACTAGCTTGGTGACCCATGTTGTCTTCGCGCGGGTACAAATGTAAACGCACTAATAGTCCGAAATCAAACGCTTGCACTAATGCATCGTTCTATGTACATCACACATGTGTTCAGTCCATGTCTTTCGTATAGCATTCTCCCACACGCCATCTTGGATTGCACATCAACATTCACATCAACTTTGAAAACACACACACATAAAATGAGTTACCGCATGGGTTTTGCATTTCCGCATTGGCTGGTGTCCTTTCCTTGCGAGTTCACTATGTGGTAGGCCCGTGCTACTATTGGCTTGGCGAAAGTTTCGAATCAATCCATCGTGATGCAATCCATCATGCGAATGCTCCGCTTTTTCGGCAGGCTCATACATTTTGGCACAACCTTCAACAACACTTCTTGATCGCAGGTCATTAGTCATCCATGAGAATTACAATTACCGTGCTGACAAAGTAGAACGACATGGGGAAAGTATCAAGCCACTACTCCAGACACATCACAATTGACAAGAGGATGATGTTCTATTCCGAAGCATGTTGCCCGATCTTCAAATCAACTTTTTTTGGTTTTGTGACTGGATTGCATGTATCTTTCGGTTGCACATTGCATGGGCGTGCAAAAAACAGTGGTTTGAGCATTGTGTGTGCTTTGGAATGTGAGTCTTGTGAGCATGATCAATGTGTGTAGGAGCAACATATCCAAGAATTGGGGCAACGTGGTAATGAGCTTGTTTGAGCTTTCCACAGTGACGGAATAGACGCAGACAATCCATCACTGGTGGTTACCATCACCCACTCACACACGCCTTTGATCGAACAATATTTTGCGCAAAACCGATACCACATATGGTATATGTTCCATCCAGACCGAGGTGCACAAGCAAGAGGCCTTTTCGACAGACTGTCCCCAATCCATCGAACCTGAACACAAAAAGTTGCGAAGCATTTTCTTGGCGGGGGCATTCGATTAACTCCTCAATCGCCAATCAGTGCGAGCATGCCAACGAGCACGAAAGCGCCAAATGTGGGCACTCATGGTCCAAATGACCAGCATGGTGTCTTGGGCGCTTGACTTGCGAAGCGATAGGCGGCTTGTGTCACCACGTGAAACCCTTGGACACCAATTCGGCATGTCACAAGAGGAGGACACGGGGCTTGTACTTTTTCGGCGATCGGTCCATCATTTGTCACTTATGCACTTTCCTTGTGTCGTCCCGAACATTCGTTCGCACAGACACGCACAAATGGACCACCTCTTGGTCGACTTCAAGGATCACATCCTCTGTGGGGCGCTAAAAGACCGTGAGGTGGGCGAATTTCGTCAATCACTTTGAATCGCCTTACAAACTTTATTCTAAGGGCCCGAGAATTCGACAGTTGGTGAAAAATGACCCTTTCCCACATTGCTCCGTGGCGTCCTGTTTGCTTGCACCACTAGGTGCCTACATTGGCGCGTTAGCATCCTTGTGTAGTGTAGAAAATGGCTAAAAAGCGACTCTAGCGTACATTGCACCGGGATGGGCCACCCATAAATGGGGCTGTGAGAATCCACATTTGATCGTATTTCTCCCTCCTATAGTCCCTAAGTGGGTTGAAAGTGATAGTGCGTGGCATACAATGTGGCTACACATATTGCTTTGCATTGTGTACACACCGAAGAATCAAAGCTTTGTCCACATTTGCAGTGCCTTTTTGTTGGGGGGACATTTGCCATCGAACTCCCTCTGGGACCGTGGTGAATTCGAGCGATGGATATTTCCGTCCCGTTCGCGGCGCTTGATGCATCCAATGGTGGTTCTCATAGCCTTGGTGGGTTACCAACCGGTGGAAGCAAAGCGGTATTGGCCGCTTTAAAGTCTTTGCAAGAAAAAATCAAGAAATTGGAACACGAACGAGATCAGCACCACGACAATTACGAGTCGTTGAAGGTCAAGTACGAGGCATACAAAGCCGAGACTCAAGCAAGTTTGCAAGGAAGAGATGCGAAAGAAAGCCATCTTCAAAGCATTATCACGCGACTAGAAGAAGAAATGGACAAATTGAAGGAAGAACGAGTCGCGGCGCAAAGCGGACACCAAAGTGCTATCCACCAACTCGCCGAAAGCAAGGTGCGGCACGACCGCTTGCTGGATGCGGCGACCCAAGAAGCACGGCAAACGGAGACAAGGTTGCAAACCCAATTGAATCAAGCCAACGAGGAGATCTTGTCTCTGAAGGCAACCGTTGCTAAATTGGACTCCTTGAGCCAAGAGCGGCTAGAAAAGTTCGAGGCTCGGGAGCAAGAACTGTTGGACGCTTTGCAAGAGACGGATAAGGCAAAGAGGCAAGGTTGGGAGCAGCAACTGTCCTCCGAGCGCAAGCTCACCGAGACATCCCAGATACAAAAGCAGCAGCTTGAAGCCACGGTATCTGATTTGATCAAATTGAATAGTAGTTTGTTTAATCAGATAACCCAACTCACAAGTGAGCCCAAGCCCACCAAAAAGGTGAAGAAAGCCACGAACAAGCGCCAAACTTCTTGTACCCGTGCTCGTACCCTCACGGGCTCTCAACGCTCCCGTAGTCCGACGGCTTCGTTTGCGGGCAAGACGCGGTCTAGCTCCGTGCCTCACTACAGTGGGGACCACAGCGCTTGGGAGGCGGCTCGATCCCCACGATTTCCCGCTGCCATACAGGAGCGGCTTACGAAAGCGAACTTGGGGCAACAAGTCCCGTTCTTGTTGGGGAGCTCGTTGCTCTCACATAACACAGTGGCCAACGCCCAAATGGGGATTGATATCTCACGCGAGCCGATCGACAACAGTCGAGACGTTGAACCGCATTGCCATTCAATACCCGAGGCTCCCATTGAAAATGTGGATGAATTCAGCACCGCACTCCAAGACTTGGTGCTCCAGGTCGAGAATGAATACCAACAGCTCAATCAGCATTACCTTCAATTGCTGCAACAAGTGCAAAACACTTCTGGTATCGGGTCAACCTCCGACTTGACCCTCGCCTTAGACAGACTCATTGCCGAGATGAACAGCAAAGGAGAGCAAATCCGCAAGCTGCGCCGCATCGAGGTCGCAAGCACAGGAATTGCGCCACAAGTCAACGCAAGCAACATCCCTTCAGCCTCGACTGTGGCTAGTCTAGAGAGGCGGACCAAGACCCTCAAGCTGTTTGGCACCTTACGCAACACTGCGGTTCACTAACTCGGGCGTGCTGAAACAAGTAAATGGTTTGGTGGAGCTAGAGCAACATTATGCGGTAGAATGAATTGCAAAAAAAAGCTTTTCTGGGGCCTTGATCTTCCTTGCGCTCCATGTGTTGGACATGTTGGAGATGGTCGTGCAGCGCCGTCGAGTAACCCTAACTGACCTAGACCGAGGTGCCCTTCGAGGTCGAACGCGTTGGAATTACGCAGGAGGTTCGTGACCCCATCTTTTTTCGTTTTGATCTTCCATTTCCTTTCCAACAGCAACGTTGCGCTTGGCCATGTAGCTGGCCTGTTGGCGGATCCTTCGAGCAATGTATGAGCTCATTAACGACATCATGGCCTTGCTGATGTTGGTTCGATTTTTGAGCCCAAAAGTATCATGGTCTGCTCTGAATGCTGAGAGACCCCAATGCCCTCTGCCCTCCCCTCTCTCCCTTTGGGAAGACGTTGTGTGAGGGGGCATTGTAGAGGATCGAATCCTCGTACAACGATGCTGGATTCGCGTCACATCAGATTTCTGAAGAGTTGTCGTTTCTTGTCACGGGTCCCATGAACATATCCTCCACCTCGGGAAGGAAACGTGAAGACATATAAAGGACCATAATTGTGTCGATCACTCTGTGGGAAGCATTCAGACAACGATGATGACAATCATCACATCCACGTGCACGAATATCGTTTCCGGGGAGCATGAACGTGATCCTAGAATAGAACCCTGCTTCATTGGGCATGGGCAATTTCCAGCTTTTATGGGCAAGCCGTTGTTTGTGATCAAACGATTTCGGCACAAAAGGAATTTCACTGCATCCAGTCTTGTATCTCCAACACATCCTGGGACGTGAAGCAGTTTTCCTCTCAGATGAAGTGCATAGACAAACGCGCGCGCGCAAGGCTCGTGGTAGGTTGTAGTGCCTCTGGGGATACAGTAGCACAACCCGTGGCAGTATAGTAAGCATACACACTTGGGCATCTCGCATTATTATTCAACCAGCTCCTCAAGAGGGCTGTGTTCGCCGGGCGACAGGCAATCACGTCTTACGAGCAATAGAGTCAGGATCTGCAAATGCGTAATTTTTCATCAGCTGTTGCATGCTGGGGACGCTGGCTCGTCAGCATTCCCCAGGATTGCAATGGTCGAAATACACTAGAGGAGCCCGGCATCCCTCTCCAGAGTCCCTAACCTCCATCATCGTGTTCTGACTTGCCGGAACCCATTCCTGTTTCCCTGTCTCTCTGGCATCCACATTTTTGAATCCATCCACTGATGCGGCCATCCTTCCCCATCCCTCTCCTCCCTCCTCCAAAGCACTGTACGCATCGAGTTGCGGGTCACAATACCTCCTTAGCCACAGCGCCCGTTTACAGGTACCATTGCGCAGTTTATGGGCCCTTCGTGGCAGAGCGGTGGCTTATGAAAACTGGAATGGTGTGGGGACGCAGGATGATCAGACCCTGGGCTCAGAGTAATCACTGCACTCTCGCCCACAGACAAGCTCCATTTTACTTCAAGCTAAATGCCCAGGACCGCTGCTCTTGATTTCTTCGGGCTGTTGGCAGTGTTATGGTTGGGAAGCACCGATGGTGCCTCATGCCTCCACTGGTCCTCAACCAAACATTTTGCTGTGCTACGCGTCAACGGGGATGGAAAGTATTGGCATGATCGTTGGGAGGCGAATGTGAGTTAATGATCCAGTGTTTGCGGTAAGGACACTTGGCAAGGCACCCAAACGATCTCAATTGAGAGGGTTGGAGTGCACCCTACCCTCACACGCTAAATTTTGCGGTTGAGTTGGGATGACGAGACAGTGAGACCGAAGGATGGTAGCGTTTTACGGCAGCCCGGAATGTGACACAGTGGGAACGTGCACTTCAAAATGTAAAGCTGACATGCGTGGCCTGCCGAAGATCCCCAGGAGCCTCGCATGGAAGGCAGGGCTTGGGTCTGCAGAAAGGGGCGACCCTCAGCGACCTCTCTCATTGTCCCTCGCTTTCTCTGGCAGCCTGTGATACGCGCTGACCATCGAGCAGTCGAGGATTAATTTGTGGGGGGGGGGGTTCCCACGGCAAGATGATCTAACACTTTTAATGCCCGCCCTACCTCTGCGCCAGTTGCATGCGCTGGTCCAAGTCCAACATCGCTGTGCTAGGATGCATCCTGGGTCATGGGCGCGTGACGCACTTGGGGCACACCGCGCGGGGCAACCGGGGGCAACCTGGTAGGAGTGGACTGAGCACAGTGGGATGTGTGCAACACCGGTCAATGATAATGGGAAGTGGTCTGGACGTTCCCAGGACAACCACTTCAAAGATGCACGCGCAGCGCAAGTAGTCCCCCGAACTCTCAGGTAGTAGTAGGTAGTAGTCAGGTAGTAGTCCCCCGAACTCAACCATCGAATTTGTTGTGCACTAGCACTGCCTCATCTGAGTACGGCATCCGTGTGATACAAGCCTCTCTTGCCATACGGGCCCATAGGACTCGCACTGGGGGTGGATACTGTGTTTCTCGAAGGCTGGGATTCGAAGATCGGGATTTCCAGGGGCAGGGCTTGGAATTTCAAGGCAGTAAGTAACCCCTTTGTGCAACCACTAGCAGTGCTTTGCTGGTGTTGGTTGTTGGATAAGGCTGGTTGCCTTTGAGGCTCAGAAAAATCCCTCCAAGGAAGCCCTCCTCCTGTGATATACCATCCTCGCTGGTGCCTCCTTTCTGGGGGGCAGGCTGGGCTGATGCGTTCCGGTTGGGCTTTGGAGCTGCCTGTTGTTTGGGCATGCGTCTATTTTCGTCCTACAGACCCTCGGAGCAGGGGTGGTGGTTGCACAAGCCGGTTGTTGTGCAAAGAGGGGGGGGGGGTAAACTTGGCCCCTCTACGGCAGCAATGTTGTATGTTGCCCTTTTCAGCGCTGTTCATCATGAGGTTTTCCAACAGAAACGTTTTCCCCATGTGATTACCCACGAGCTGACGCCACGTTGATTTGTGTGTTTGGAGTTAGTGTGGTGCATGTGCAGCGAGGAAGGCAGGCACCTGTCCTCTCTTTCGTTCACTGGACTGGACCCATTGGGCCAGAGCTATTGACTCAACCCAACCAAACCACAGTTGCCCCCCCCCCCCTGATTTGCAGCATCCTATTGTCCAGTGGCCGACCATTTCTGGTATGCGAGACATGAAACCACCATTCGCAACAGGCCTGCGGAAGTCTACCGTTCACCAAGTGCTTATTGCTTGCCAAGACTGTGGCGAACTACTCGCCAGTCATCATTGACAAAAGCAACAACCATGGCAACAATTTCTTTGCTGTTTCAGGGCAAAAGGCAGTTTTTTGATGAAAACCTGAGTGTTAGTAGGTGAATTTCGGCTCTTGGCTGACGAAGCAGTCATAACAGTCCAACAGCCGTGAAACAAGGTTTTATTTGACAACTGTGGTCTGCACGATGTATCCGTGAACCCTGCAACTGAGCAGTTTGAAGTTCGAAGGATCGTGTAGTGCGCTTTTCACAGAGGAACGTGAGGCTTTAATTCTTAAGCTTTCATGAGGGGCGCTGTGCGTCCTCGTCCCTATTGTGTATCCCATTCCACTTCATCATCCAACTCTCCAAGCATTGTCTCCTCCATGTCATGAAATTGCGTGCAGGAGGGTGTCACATTATTTTTGTGGCATCCCAGGCTGCTTGCATATATAGAGGTCTGTGCATGTCTGTGTGCTTACATACAGCATCACGGGGCCGTAGGGTAGGTTGACCTCACACGACCACACACGACGGGGCGCCCAGCTGCAGCCCCTGACGCCGACACCCCCCCCCCAAAAAATGGCCAAAATGTTTAGAAGGTCCCAAGCATGCTAGGCACCAAGCTGGGGGAATTCGCCGGCACCATAAGCACCGATTTTTTTTTTGATTATTGGAAGGGGTCGGTAAATTTTTGCACCGTGTGTTTATGCTCAAAGTGCTCGGTTTGTTGTGGTGAATTCAAATATGCATTGAAAACATGATAAAGAAAATGACCCCAAAGGGGGGGCTCTAAGAAAACCAAAGATCATGAGGGGGTTTCCAAAACCATCTGTGTGTGGGTGTATGTATTCTGTAGCCACTTCGCCCGCCTACGCTACCCTGAGGGTTTCGTAACCCCCAAGGGGGATAGCCTTTTCTGACTTTGTCCCCTCGCTGAGGCGTTGGGGACCCCCGAGATGGCAAGGATTCTGTCGCCATTTTGCCCACCCAGAGGCTCCCAGAATTGGAGGGGTTAAGGAGTCACTTCTGATTTTGTCCCCGCGCTGAGCGTTAGGGACCCCCGAGACGGTAGGGGTTGTGTCGCCAAGTTGCCAACCTATGGGCACCTACGACGGCAAGGGTGCCGGAGCTATATCTGAGTTTGTCCCCGCAATGAGGCGTTGTGGACCCCCAAGACGGCAGGGGTTAAGTAGCCACTTCTGATTTTATCCCTCTGACCCCCCGAGACGGCAGGCACCATCCTAATCTGAGCACGTGGTGCCGTGGAGGTGCACGTGTATGCCGAGCATACGCAATGGAAGGCCCAAACTAGCAAGAGGGGCACCTGCGGGGACCACATTCACCCAAGGAGAATTGCAATGTAGACAATGTGGATTTGCGACTGTGTTGGGAAACTTGGACCCGTTGGGCTGCTGAAGCATTACTACAGGCACCAGGTATGGGCAGCTACAACCACCATGACATGTTTGAGGAGGGAGAGTGGAGACCTCCATTGTTATAAGCTAATCCCTGAGCCCACCGCCTCCATGCCACTCTTTTCATAGCAAGGTTTGCGAGAGCCAAGACGAGTAGAGATGGTTATGGGATGGTTAGAAAGGTTGCATTGGGGACAATACGGATTCGCATTTGGTGTTGCCAACCTTCTGCACTATGCTATGTTGTAGGATGTCGTTGTGATAAGATAGGGGTTGCCAGAGGGGTGGGTGGGTGTGAATATTGCCTAGACACCACTGTGATCGTGGTGGTTCCCCCCCCCCCTTCAGGGGGCGGAAAGGTTTCAGGGGTGTCGGAGTTGGGGGCTGCACCTGGGCACCCCCTGTGCCACCACGTGTGCCGCAATTGCTGTGACATTTCTTTCAGCCACATTTGAACCAGATAATTAGCACTGTGCATTCTCCCATTCCCCTCATTAGAGCAGGATATCCATGAATCCTACATACCATGCTCCGCACTTTTACCTGCTGCGGCAGCATTTCAAGTACCTCAGACCTCGCACAACTGCTGCTGTTGATAGAATTTTACCTGGCAACATTTGCAATTCTGCATACCTCTCTCCTCCACTGCCCACTCAGCATGGCATTGAGTTGCCGGGGCAAATTGGTTACTGCCCGCTATCTTGAGGCAACAACCATTCCATGATGCTATATGGACGTCTGCAGTCCTTATAGCAGGGGCAGCCTGTCATTTGCACAGGCCTCAGACCCGTCACCTTGGGTAACACATGAGCCAAGAGAGGAAGAGCTTCCAGTTTCCATACACAGGGGGGCTTTCTCTATATTCAGGTCAGCTCCAGTGGGAGAGGGTACACGTCCGATGACACACCAAGGACAAATCTCCACCAGCTTTGCTCCCATTCCCACCTTAGGAACGCGCCTGTGGTTGGATTGGCCCTCATTACAAAATCAATTCCAGCCCAGCACCCAGCTGCAATGCATGCCCAAACCATAAGGAGACACCTGCGTGTCTGAAGGCAAGCCCCAACCAAGTGTGCCCTGTGGTGGTGGAAAGACAGTGGACAAATCAGGGGAAGGGAAGGAAGCATATTGCAGGGCTGACGCCCGTCCAGGGTTGAGGATTCTCCCTTATCCCAATGGGGGTTGTTATGAGAAGGGACGATGGGGAGCCTTGCCCCCCCCCCCCCCCTTTGCGCACGCACGGCCTTGTCTAAGCACGGAGTGGGCGTTGAAGCGCCATTTTGAGGAAATTTTGGGACCGCTGTTTTTTGTGGTCCAGAAAGGAAGGATTGGATGTTTTTAGGGCGCTTGCACAGGGAAAGAGGGGCTCAGTCATGTTTATGATGGTGCATTCTCTTCTGCAACCCCATGCTGTTTGTTCTGATGTGATTTTCAGCCAGACAATCAGACAATGTTATGCCCGGCATGTCTGTCACGTACGTTCGGAGCGCTGGGGAACATGCGTCTGCCACTCTTATTGGTCCCTCTGGTCATGGGGACAACTACATCCATTTGAAGTACATACGGAATGGGAAGGCGATTGAGCACAATGCCGCCTTTGATAGAGTGCTCTTCCCCATTCGCAGCCCCTCGCCATCCCCATCTGAGGCCCCCCCCCACACGTTTGCTGTCACATGTGTCACACGCATGCACGGCCTTGTCTAAGCACGGGGTGGGCGTTGGACCGCCGTTTTGACCTGACTTTTGGGACTGCGGCTGTGCTTGCGCAAGGGGGGGGGGGGGCTACCCGTGTGGGAGCATTTGCAAGCTGGGTGTTGGGAGGTGTCAGAGGTTGTCAGGCTGTGCGAAGGCTGAGCGGTATATGCATTCCCTCGGCAGCTCTGCCAAGGCAATGGTGCCATAAAATCATTGCTGAGATGTTTGCACAGATCATGGACACTGCGCAAGCGCAACACTTCCTTTGGCACTGTTTTTTTGTAGACCCCATTGTGTGCCTCTCAGAGGCATTTTCTGTTGCAAAAAACACACAGATCCACTGCCTCCAAAGTCCAGCTGGCTGTTTATGTTGGGGCCTCATGCTACAACTGTTTGGGGCAGGTTTTGTTGCGGGCCCTGTTTGGGTGCAGCGAGTGAAGCCTTCCTCTGATTGTCCGATGAGGACTCTGATTCTTAACCTGCCTGTTTCACCCTTTACATGAATAATGAACCTGGTAGAGCATCACTAGGGTGTTCACTCTTTCTGCATGTGACCAGCAGCAAAGTGGATGGAAACCGCAACAGCTTTGCACCCTTCCTTTCTGATGCATTGAAGTGCTCATCTCCTGAAGCAGTCTTTTCTCGTGAATCGTCTTCTGCAAAGCTTAGCTGGGCGCCACCACGAAGGCGTTGCTGAGTCAGAATGATCCTGGTGATAGCATGAGCCATATACGTCATGAATTCCTCTGGGGGCTTCGTTTGATTGGGGTTAAAGCGTGGCCTTTTGGGTTAAGACATACATCTCTCGGGGACATTCATAGGATTGTGACAATTTCGTGAGTTTTAGGGGGGCGCAACCCTTGTTACCTCATTTGTGCCCCGTGAGTGTCCCAGAGGTAGGGGTTTGTGGGGTATATTTGGAAAGCCCTTGAAAAGGGCTCCTTGGAACACCCATGGTGTACTGACGATATGTTTGAGATCTTCGTCTGTTTTGGACGGTGCCGGTGTTGCTTGCTGCCTCGTTTTGTCAACACACAGCTACCACCAACAACACCCCGGGCGTGTGTCTCCAATATATTTTTCCAGTGACGAAAAAAGTGGGAATGGAAATTTGTACATTTTGATGTGCTGAATTCAAAAATGCAACTATTTGGGCTCAACAAGACAACATGTTGATAATTGGCCAATTTACGTCAAAAAGGTCACATTTTACTGTGTGTCTGTACAGTTTGTCACCAGTGTGGCAGTGGACTGGGGGCAGTAACCGGGGAAATTCTCCAAGATATTGTCTCGTTGAGCCCATACTCTTGCATTTTTGGATTCAGCACATCAAAATGCACACATTTCCATGCCCCCTTTTTTCGTGAACGGAACAACATGTGAAAGCACCTGGCCGAGCACTGTGAAAACCTGGCAAGTAGTGCAGACCAAGCTTTATGAGCAGATGCTGAAACGCCCAAGTTCAGGGGCCCGGGACGAAAAAATATGGTCCCCTACCCCCCCATGACCCACATCTTTCTGAAATGGGCTTTTCTTGCAGATTTCAAAAAGGAATAACATACCCCCACCCCCCCACCCACGTGGTGACATGTTTGCACATCGAAGCAAAACTTGTAAAAAAACCCCTAAAAGTGCCGAAATGCACAAAGTTGGCACATTGGACACGCACAAATGCACACCCCGCAATAGCGCTTGGGCGGGGGAGACTGCCGTGCCTCCTGCGTGTGTGCGCATGCCGCGGGGTGGTGGTTCTGGGCACGCTGGGTCACACAAGAGTCGGGGCCCAGCCCGTCCTGTCCGCGCATTCCCGTGGTCGTTGGGGTGTTTGTGGTCCCCCTGGCGTGTCGGTTGCATGTGCCCGGTGCTCGGGGCCCAGCGGCGAGGCTGGGGGGCTGTACACTGAGGCCACCGGAGGAGATTTGGGCCTGGCGGCTGAAGACCTCCATGTGCCCAGAGGGCAACGAGCCGTCCTTCCCAGGCCTGCCCTCCGGCACAGGGAAGGCAGGGGTACGGGGTGGGATCGAGGCACATGGCTCGCACCCTTGGGGCAGGGGTTCCTCTTGATCCGTACCCCGCAGGGCCAGCCCGCTGGTGGCATCCGTGTGGGAGGGGGCGCTTGGCACGCACTCATACCGGCGGCTGATGGAGGTCCAGTGCCTTCATGCAGGCTTTCGTGAGTGTGACACATGGCGGCCGTGTTGACGTGGCCTGCTGCCCCCTTCCCCCTGAACAGTCCTCCAGGGGGATGGGGGGCGGTGCCCAACAGTGCATGGGGCCTTTGGCGCCGAAGCAGAAAGTGTACTCTGTTGCGACACTTTGCAACAGCAGGCACCACATGTGCAAGAGAATGTGTGTCCATCTCCCCTTCCCCATGGTAAACCGCTCAACAAAGCAAAATACATCAAGAAAAGGTCAGCACTCCAATGTGCATAGAACTGATCGTCAGTTGGAAGCAAGGAAGGTATAGTAAGGAGCCTGGCCCTTGGGCCATTAGAGAGCAGTCCTGACTCCGGGGCGCGCTGCCCTACCCCCGAGTGCACCCAGGGGTCCGTCATGCTACAGCCACCCGAGACGGGCCCCGGAGGGCACCGCCGGAATAGCCCCTACGTTGCTTGCAAAGGGGGGGAGGTATGATACAGGTGCAGTGCACCCGAGAGTGTGACAGGTGTC
This sequence comes from Eutreptiella sp. 'Long Island Sound 2002', assembly GCA_964036045.1. Classification (NCBI taxonomy): domain Eukaryota; phylum Euglenozoa; class Euglenophyceae; order Eutreptiales; family Eutreptiaceae; genus Eutreptiella; species Eutreptiella sp. 'Long Island Sound 2002'. Next base: position 180,907,669 of record OZ038380.1, on the reverse strand, counting down.
TGGGATGCCGTTGAGATTCAGTGGCATGAAAGGGTCAGACCCCTTCCCCATCCACCCACGTCCTCCCTCGTAACCACCTGCTTCCCGCTTGCTGTGCTGCAGGAGGAGGAGCGGGTCTGAGCCTGAGAAGACCTCCCACCGCCACAGCACCGCCACAGAACCTGAAGGCGAGGACATGGCATGATCATGACAGTGAGAGCCCATCTCAGGGATACGCTTGAGGGGGAGGGAGGCTGAAGGGGGTTTCAAGAGCGCTGATGGCAGGCAGCAGCAGTTGGGATAGGAGGAACTGTCACTCCGATGGGGGTGGGTGGGTGGGCTGCATTTGCATGCCTGCTCTATGTGCAGGACGGCTCAAATGTACATATATGCGAGCCGTGGCTGCGCATAGCACCTGCATTGTGCCAGGACTTATCGAGTAGCAGGAAATGGACCTCGTCCTTACGGGGGAGGCCCCTCCTCTGTGATGTCCATGGCGTCCTAGCTTTGGCTGGAGTGTCCAATAGATCAAACCCAGATGGACCCTCTTGATGGACCTTCTTTGAACCTGAAGAAAGAAGACAGGGTTTTTGGTGTTCCCTGGCATGGCACTGAGGTGATCAATGAGCCCCACTCCCTTTGGAGTGAGTGTGTCCGATATCGCGACAGAATGCTCCAAGCAGAGATGGACATTAGGTGGACTAGGCCGGGAGCTTCCAGAGCACCGAGCCATTGAAAGAGAAGGCACGGAACGGCACCACATTGATGCCTTCTATCCCTGGCTAGGGCAATGCACCAGTTGGCGAGACATAAGTCCTTCATCCCCCCACCCGTTGTCACGGTGGAAGTCCTATAGGCAATTGTTGTGCCCCACCCTCCCCACCTAGTGCATGCTTTTACATCTCTGCCCTTGCCCCTTGCAAGACATAATGCCCTGGGTTCACACGCAACGAGACCAAACCAACCAACTTGCAAGTCAATCGATTGCCGCCGTGTGCTATGCAGAATTAGACCCTGAAAGAGCATTTCTAACATAACGAACAAAGCTTACAACATTTCAAGTTGCAGTGATCTACATGTGATGGTATGCTAATGGCACACTGTCTTCGAATCTTCCTTGAATGGATTGTGGGGGCGATCTGTGCACTATGTGAAAATAAAAATGAATGATGAATGATACACGAGGTGGATACAGGGCCAATGCCCCTCCTACTGAGCAGGAAGGTAGCACGGGCGTTTGGAAGTCTGCTAGATTTGGCCTTCCACTGGGGTGCCTTGAGTGTTTTTGCACTGTGAGTGCAGTGCAGCTACCTGGACGCTGGGGGCAGATCAAGCAATTGTAGTTTGCATCACTTGTGTGAATGTGCTCACCCAATACCACTCAAAGATAGTTGCAAATGTGCTGTGTGTTTACACCCTCTATGGAATGACGTAAGTCCCCTTGTAGTAGCCCCCTGCCCTGGTCCAGAATTGCGTGCCCCGTAACTCCTAGGCCGAAATAATGATATATAATAAGAAATAATGCTGTGCAACAGTACGTGTGAGCAGGTTTGTTGTGATGGAAATTAAACGAGTATTATGCATGAGTTGCGAGAGCATGCTGGAGGACACAATTTCTGCAAAAGCAATTGGCAAGATATGTGACTATCCTGCAAGGAGATCCTCGTGACGCGAGGCGCTGGTCTCAGAGTCAAGTACATCATAAGCTTTTGGACTTTAGTTGCGTAAAAGAGGGTCAATGGGCTGATTGATTGGGCCTAAAACATTCTGTAGCCTTCATTGTATGCGGTGTTTCTTGGGGGTGCAAACCTGACATCCGAAGGTGTTGGCCTCCACCCGGGATGGGCAGTTTCACTATTGCAGACAAATGACCACAAACCCCCAAAAAATCATTAGATTTCCGAAAACACCAGTTTTCAAAACAACACTATTTTGGGGATTCCTTTTGTGACCCCCCCCCCCCCCCCTCAAGGGTTTCACTGTCAACAGTGAACCCCGGCGCAAGGGCCGTACTGTACTACACTCTGGGCCATACGCAACCCCTTACGCCTGTCTACATACCCCCCTTGGGATGGTGGTGGTGGTTCATTTTGGGTGGGGTGGATTATGTGAGCACCTAAGTGTGCTTAATAGTGCAGGGTAGTTTCACTGTCAACAGTGAAACTCTCCCTTGCTCCCGAGCATATGAAATAGTGTCAAGGACTGGAACACATAATTGCAGAAACTCGATGACCGGAAGTAGTTTCACTGTTGACAGTGAAACTATTTGTGATACTATGGTGTGTGTGTGTGTAATGAGAAAATGGTAACGGGCGTCAAACACTTTCACTGTTGACAATGAAAGTGTTTCCCATATTGTGGTGTCTAGGGGTAAACAGGGAAAACGGGTAAAGTGAATTTTATTTTTCGGAAGAAGCCTGTAAAAAACGGAACCGGAAATTATAGCCGGAGTGTCGTTTGGTCCAATGGTTATCACCCTCGTCTCGTACCACTGGGGGCTAGGTTCGATTCCTAGTAGACCCCCCCTCCTAGCCACCATGTGGCATACCACACCGGCACATGGTCACCCACTAGGGGAATGCCATGCACACAGTGCGAAGTTTTGGATGTCAAGAAATACTCGAACCCTAGTTTCGGCCCCTTTTCACAAGTTTTTGGTTCCGTACCAGGGTTTTTTTTAGCTTCCTAAGCATTTAGGATGTGGCATATTTGAATTGTCAACCATTTTTGCCCCCCTATTTCCTCCCCCGCATTAGCGTTAGCGCACGGGGTGCGCGCTGGGCGTCTTTGAGGGAACGTTATTTTGGCCTTCAACCTTCCGGTGCTATTGAGGAAACCGGGCCAATTATCCAATCCACGCTTTGTTGTGTGGCCAAGTGGGCTTTCCCTTGCTGCCGAACAAAGCATTGAAGTGGGGTCAAGAATCATGGATCTGGAGTTTGTACAAGTTGGACTTTGTGTAAGAAGGGCATGTTGAGAGTGGGCATGTGGGGTTTCCCTTGCCACTGAACAAAGCATTGAAGTGGGGTCAAGAAGCATGGATTTTGGGTTTGTCCCAATTGGACTTTGTGGAAGAAGGACATGTTCAGAGTGGGCAAGTTGAAGGCAGTTTCGTTGTTCTCCTGCGGGCTTTGCTGCTTCGCCGTGCTACTAGACAGGTGACAGGTATTCTTGGGTATCCCAGCCTCTGCGTGCGCAGTATGCACGCAGTGCAAGAACTTGGCCTCGGCATGGTAGGTGCCCCGTTGCAAGGGGGGGGTACACTACTAGTACTACCAAACCGGTGATTTTTCGACATGTTTTGTAGTATATAGTTGACCATGTGGTGAGACACGAGGGTTCTAGCCCTGGTGGTAGGAAAAGTACCCCACCAGGACTTGGAGGCATCAATAGAGTTGTACCAGTCCCGTTATGTCCTTGTGGCTTCCCTGTGGTTGTGGTGCACGGGGGGACAGTGGGGTGCCAGGTGAGCATGTTATTGACGCTGTGCCCCCCCCAATGTGCTTGCATTCACTCTATTGTCCACCTGCCTTTCAGGTGGGAGGCATGCACAGCATTGGGTCACAAGGACTTTCAATGTCAACAGTGAAACCACTTGCAGCCACTTCCTGTTAGCACCACATGTTGTATTTCACCCTCTGCATAACTTCTGCTATTCTAATATTCTGCCAGCTGACGCCTTCTCACGATTGAGTTTCATTGTCAACATTTAAACCACTAGTTGCTATCTGCTTGTTCTGTCTGTATGTGATCTGCCTTTGACGCCTTAGAGCTGCAATCTTGTTTTTCACCATTAACGCTACTGACACCTGCCTCCTCTGGAGGCACTTCACTAGATTCCGTTGTGAAGGTGACTGCTTGGTCTGGGTGCTCGGGCTCCACATGCGGATCATGGCGGTCATGCACCATGAAATTTCATTTCCGAGGCACCTTTTCTACCGGGGTTTCACTGTCAACACTGAAAGTGTGTTGTAGGCAATTTGGTTGAAATCAGTATTTGTCTTTGGTTGTCAACAGAGCATTGGTTTTGGTTTGTCACCATCACGTCAGATCTTGGGTTCATGTCGTTCTAGCTGTTTTCAAATTGCTAAATTTGTTGTTGAACACAAGGCGCAAAGCAACCAGCAGGTCCTAAAACTGACATTGTGTGCCCTGGTGCTGCAACATCGTGTCTCCTGCAGTTCCTTCTGCCAAGGGATGCACAATAAAGGTGGCAATTAATTTGGCACTGGTGCAATCCTACCATGATTGATATCATGCTGGCCCCTTTTGAATGCGCGGTACATGGACGACACGTCCACAACAGGCAAGAGGAAGGGAGTCCACAAGCTTCATGCCCGTCCCCCACTTTGGACCTTTGTTCTCCAGGGGTTTCGCTGTCAATAGTGAAAGTGCTCTGTGATTGTATGCTATTTGTGTCATTATTATCTATGTACCATTGCGTAATTGTCCACTGATGCGTTCTGGCCTGGTTCACCTTGTGTTTCACAGTTGATAGTGAAAGTCACTCCTTGTCCCCCCTCCTGATGGCAATTGCAGCTCTGAGTCATCACAGTGTACTTTCACTGTCAACTGTGAAACACATTGCCATAATGACACCTGTGCCCGAAATGCCTGAAACGAGCCTTAGATTTTTTCATATCACCGCACTGCTCTATGATGGCCTACTGCACAGTTTCATCCGGAAGTGCACTATGGTGGATTCTGCTTTTGTTTTCCATCAAAGAGCAACAGTCAATTATAAACCATCAATTGTGCCCTTAAGCCGCTGTCCTGGGTTGCAAGGATGTATGACACTTAGGCCCAAGGTCGCAAATGCAGTAGGGAACAGCATGGCCTAGTGGGGCCAGTGTCAGCAAGTGCCGTCCACCTGATGACCCCTGACCTGCATGTACGCCCCTCACCCGGCAACAACATGAGCCTAAATGAAATGGATGGGCACAAACGTGACAACCATGGAGGCATTTTGGTTGAAATATGGTCACTTGGACCTTCTTGATTGAGATGCCTATTTTGCTTTGTCTTTTGAACGCAGAACATTAATGTTGTATTTAGTGACCTTTGTGAAATATGTGTCACATAATTATCAGTCCATATCCCTCCATTGGAACTGATGGCTTGGAATTTGGCAATGTTTCATTTGGCAATCCGAACGAGTTGAATTTGTTGTTGCACACTACATTGTGCTTTGCGCAATTGTGTGTCCAGAGAAGTTCTCACCACGTTATGGACCATGGGAATGTGTTCCCCCTCATTTTTGGACAACTACTAATGCAGCCAATGCAGCTGCCATACAAGATGATGGTGGGGAGAAGGTTTATGTTTGTGCTTTGTGTTATCAAAACACTCTGTGGTGAACACCCTACCAGCCAAATCAACCCCAAAACCCATCCCTGTGTGCACATCACACAACACCAAATTTGCTATTTCCAATCCCACAAGAGATGCGATATTCATTGTGCTGAATAAACCAATTTGTCCCACGAGTGAGCAGGTCCATGCATTTTGCAGAACAATGGTCATTGCGTGGCAATTTTCTAGAATTTTTGTGGGCTTCTCGAGGGGATGGTAAATCTGGATCTAGGGTCTATGACAGTTGCACAAAAGTAACGTGATAGGCAAACACTTTGGAACAAATAAAAGGACATGAATTCTAGAAGTGCCCAAAAGGGCCCAAAAGGGGTGCGTAGATGAACAATGCATGCCCATGGAAGTCCTGGTGGGGTTTGGGTGTGGGGTGAGTGTTGAAACATGTCATGTGAGCGCTTGCGTGACCTTTTTCAATGCTGGCATCTTTTTGTGCAGTGTGTTTTCCAATGTTGCGCCTTAATGCGCCCTTCTGACATTGGCTACATCTCGGGTGGCCCTCCTATCCGCCGCTACAGTGACATCTCTTTCATCACCAACCCCTCAGACTCCGGATCCGGAGACACACGCGACGAATCTTACGACTCCGGCGAAAGCCGAAGTGCCTCCATGTATTCAGGATCGCACAGTTTCTACGACATACCTCAAAACCGAAACCATTTCGACTATTCGCCGCCTTCCCCATATCAACCCCCACATCAATGGCATCCATATTGTATGGGCCCGATCATCACCATCCCATGCTTTGCCCCCCCCCCCCTTCCCCCCGCCGCCCCTTTGTCCAGGGATGTATTAGAAGAACGGCTGACAACCATAGGAGGAGGGGTCCCCCCCCCCTCAGAACCCCCCCTCCCTCCTCTCTTCCAATTCATCCCTGCCTTTGTCTCCCCAACCATCCTGCATACTCGTGCTTTGCCTGCGCTGATTCTCACCGCCTGCACTGTTCTTTCCCACACGCCTTCCCCCCTCCCTCCCTCACCTCACCGTGTCTCTAACGAAAGTTCCATCTCCTCCCCATCACCTGAGCCCAACCTCCCATGTCCTCAGTGCGTAGCCTTGCCCACACCGGTGGACACCGGGTGCACTACACAGTACCCCACCAGCCTAATTGGTCCCCCCCCCCCCACGCCTCCCCACCCCAAACACAGACACACACTCCCCCTGCGCCTCCTTGAGGACTGGAAGAGAAGCACAGCAAGTTGGCCAGAGAAGTGCCAGCGTCATGCGAGCTTGCAGTGTGGTGGGACAGTCCCAGCTCCCCTGTGATGGTATACCATTGAGGCTAGAGATTTTGGCTGACAAAACACAGCCTAACGAAGGAAACAACATTATGAGGTTTGACAGACTGCACAGACACCGATGCTCTTGATGAACTCAGTGTGATCCAGTGGAACTGCCGAACATTGCGGCATATGCATACCAGGACGCGCATGTGTGGAGCGCTTTGTTGACTTGCATGCGGCCACACCACAGGATACCGTGTGTACTACACAGAACTATAAATGGAACGTCCTCCCTCCCCACGGGATACTGGGTGCACTGCACAGTAAACTGCCTTTTGGCACCCAAAACATGAATACTCGCTGAGCCGAATTTCGGACAGTGAAAAAGTAAGGTGGATTAGATAGGATCATGATTAACTGTGTGTGTGTGGCTACTTTTGCTGAGAACAGTGCATGCCAGAATTAAAAAAAAGAGAGACATTGTTTGTGTCTCCCCCCACGTCCTAACACATGCTTGTCCTAGCACGGCGACCCCGCGTTTCCGCAGTTTGGGCCTTTTTTTTTGGAACCATGGTTTATGCAGTTCCGGCTCTGAGAGATTTTGTTTTGCAGCTTTGTGCAGGCTGCAGAAGCGGTCAATTTGCTTGTCAAAGTGTGGGTGTGCAACGGAAAGGACACTGATACCGTCACTGATACCTGTACGTGAGATGTGTCAGTTTGGGCAGTGGATGGAAAAGGCAGCGCTTCCATCGCAGATGATGTATTAGGCTCAGCCATGCAAAAAGCCATTTTTTCCAATGAAATGAAGTTGTCCAGCTCTTCAAGATGCGGCACAAGGTTGGCAAGGGGTTGCAGTGTTTGGACAAGCATGTGTTTGACTGCGAAACACACCACGGAACACACGTTGCAGACAGAAACCAACCCTACCTCTCAAAACACGACAATACAAAGCAGATATCCTCATCTGCACAACTCAGGCTTGCATTCCGATTGGCAGGTTTCCGCACTTTTACTGAACCTGGCCTGTGTCAGGACAGGGGGGGTTTGGGGCAGTGTTTGTACTTCTGACAGACATGTGCCCCACGGACCGTTCTCCTGCATAGTCCCCCCCTGAAGGGGGGAGCGGGGCACTGTCGTTTGATGACAGCTCCCGCGGGGATGGGGGACACTGTCGCGTTCCGGTGGGAGGGGGGGGGGGGGCTATGCAAGGGGGTGGGGGGTATGAAGGTCAGGTAGTGTTGGTTCTCGCAGGATTCAGCAGTCCAGTGTGAGAACAGTGAGAAGAGGACATTGATAGCGAGAGTTTAGGAAGTAATTTGCAAGCTGGTTCAGGTGCTGATGAAGTGCTTGCATGGTACCTGACCCGTGCAAGTCACACTGGCACCGTTATACCGTGGCACCATGGCCTGTGCACCCAAGGAAGCCCAAAGGGTGGTTGTCATGGTCCGCGGTGTGACGGTTATGGTGGACATCGGGATCAATACTGACACCGTAAAGGCAACGAATGGGAGGGTCATGTTGTTCAACAGCCACCAAAGGGCAGGCGTTTTGCTCACATGCTACCAATCGGGAAAGCCCAAAGTAACTCAAAAGCCACCGAATCCCCTACACCTGAATGGTCATCATGTGCTGTATTACTGGCCAATCCCCCATACGTCTCCGAAGTTCCCCAAAATTTTCGAAGCTCTGCACAATAATTGCACAGCATGAGCTGTACTCAGACTCCTTTTATTCCCCATAATACCCCGAAGCTCCGCAAGAGTTGCATAACAGTTGCACATCGGCTGGTATACTCAAACTAGGCCGCCCTAGTGCCCTTCAACCCGGGTTCAGCCGCCCTCCAGCTCACCACCACATCAGCCGTGGTGAGCACCCTCCAACCCTCACTGTCTTGGGAAAGACTTTGTGTGGAGCATGCCGGCCCGGCATGGGAGGGACACCAAGGAGCGGAAGCAGCACTTGTGAGTAGCAAGACAACTGTCCCACTCTCACGCAGTAAAAGTAATTTCTCCCTGGCGGTTAGGTAGCCCAACAGGCGCCCACCGCTTGCAATTTTTTGAAACTGCCCTCTTCACCTTGAACCCAACGGGGGAGGGTGGGGGGCAACCCACCCATCCACGCCCTGGGGTGCTGGCCGGCGTGCTCTTTCAGCCTTTGTGGCAGCCCCCCCCCCCCCCCCGCTAGACATTGACATAGACATCTGACACCGTCACCGCCGACGACGACAGTGACAATGACAGTGCCTACAGCACTGATGTTAGCGACACGAGAAAACGACGCCTCAGCCAGTAGTTGTTGTCTACCTCCCCTTTTCCCCTCCAGCAGGAGAACAGAAAGCCGTATGGTTAGGCCGAAGGAGTGCATCAGGCTATACGGCCCCGTGATTCACTGCGACACATTAACACAGACGCAGCTTGAGGGCGTGGCTGTTTTTCATGCACCATCTAGCTCAGCAACACACAGGTATTGATCTTTAGTGGTTCGCCGTCCACAGGTTATATAACAAATGCAGCTGCCACTGGCACCGCTGATTGAAACCTTGTACCTACTTGCTGTACATTGAATAGTGGAGCACCCCAACCAAGAAGGGGACACATGCATCTGTGAGAGAACCTCTGGACTAATGGCTGAAAGTGTCTATGGCGGGGACATTCAGTCGATCAGCACCGACCATTGATCCCCCGCTAGACATTCTAGGGCCCTGCAAAGTGTCCCCATGCCCATATATCGGGGCCTTTTTGCTAGTGCAAAGTGTCTCCATGCCTACATATGGGGGCCTTTTTGCCAATGCAGAGTGTCCCCATGTCCATATATGGAGGCCTTTTTGCCACTGCAAAGTGTCTCTCTCCGATGGGCACCATGGCCGATGGAGGGAAAGGCCAAGGGAAAGGAAAGGGAAGTAGATTGGGATGGACAGGGCAAGGAGGAAGAGGAAGGATACAAGGTGGTGAGAGGCCAATGGGCACCACCGCCTATGGAGGGAATGGGTCCAAGGGAAGGGCAGCAAATGGTGATCGGCCAATAGGCGCTGCCAGCTGCAGACGAGAACAATACACCATGGCGTCATGCCAAACCCCCCCCGTGCCGCCGCCGTCCTCACAATGGGCCCACCAAAGTGGTTCGATTGTCCGTATATATGTCTGCGCCAGTGCGTTTCAAGAAATGGTTGTGGAACTGGTGATACATTTCACACACCCTCGTGACGGGACCATGAAATGTTTGCTCAACAATTTTCTCTATCAAACTCCCCCTCAAAAAAACTTGCGGCGCCCCTCTTCTTCCGGGGTCTGCTGGTCCCCAGTGGCATCGCACTGTTCACAGGGAGTGGGGGGGCAACCCCCCTTTCCAACAGAGCCCCCACTCCCGCCACTCCAGCCCCCTCTGCCCGCTCTGCTGCTTCCTGTGGCACATCTCTTGGCCTTCAGATGCCCCTCTGCCATTTCGACACTGGTTCCAGGTGGGGGTTTAGCGCACCCATGGGTGGAATGACCTGGTGCGCGCGGGCTGGGCACTGACCTGGACTTAGTGCCAGGCCATGGTGTCGCGTTCATGTTGTTGTTGTGCCCCACCCACAGCAAAACGGAATCGCGCCGAATGGTCTGACGATTTTGGCCGTTTGCCGTACATTGAGAGAGACCGTGCCCGACCGTTCCGAAGCCCTCGCTATGAACCGCGAGGTCATGTGATCTATCCGCATGGGGCATTGTCCACAGGTCCCTCCATGTCACAATAATTGCTTGTGGTGTTGTTGTTACCATCATATGCTCTCTGCTTGACAGTGCTGTTGTTGTTATTCTTGTCACGAGTATTTTTGTTCTTTTTAGCATTATTATTGTTGTCATTATTGGCATTGTGAACTTCATCTTTTCGCCTTTGTACTGAGTGACAACCCTGCCCCACTCTATTTTACACTCTTGTCATCCGTTCAGACCCACCAGGGAGCTGCAGCTGCTTTTTGCATCTTAAATGTGTAGAATACTTGTTCAATCCCATTTTCATTTTTTGCTGACTTTTGGGTCGGGGTCTCCTCCGGGGCCCAGGGCTCAGTCTTGGTAGGATTTTGGGGGGAGGGTCAATTGAGCCCTTTCAGGGCGGGAGGGGGGGGGGGCAGTGATGTATTAGAATGGCAGGACATCGTAGGAGGAGGGGGGTATCCCCCCCCCCCTCCTCCCCTTCTAATATGTAACCCAACCAAGAAGGAGACACAATCACTGTGCAAGAACCACTGGACCAAAGGCTGAAATTGTCCATGGCGGGGACATTCAGTCAATCGTTACCGACCATTGATCCCCTTCTAATATGTAATTGAAAATGGCAGGGATGCATCAGGGATGAGTTCGTCTTGCTTGTCCCATCTCGGGCTCTCTCTGACGCTGATGATGGTGTGCTTCACTCTGTTTTTTTTTGTCTTGTCTGTTGGGCCAGTTCCACTTATGGCTTCCAGTCAGTCATGCTTGCTTGCTTGTGAGTGAGTGGTTGTTGTCAGAGAGACTTTGGGGGCGTCAGAGAAACATGGGCAGCGTCTTTTTTCCTTGTGGCCAACGCTGTATGCTGCACCCTGACAGCATCCACCCTCTGATGGACTCCAGCTCCTCTGATGGATAATGCAATACGTCTTCAGAGGAGAGTTCCGCTGACCCTGAATGAACCTGAATGGACCTGCATGAACCTGAATGAACCCGAATGACGCGAAGTGAAGATGCTGCCTTTTGCATGGTGTTACGAACTCGGTGCGCTTTGCAGAAGCAGGGTACTTTTCTGGGGAAAAATGTTGGACCAAAAGTATCTAGCCCATCGCTGAGCAATTGTATGTCCGAAGGGGCCAGTACCCTAGTGGTAGATTGATGGATGTCTCATGCTAAGGTGATGTGTTCAATTCCTGAAAGCTCAAAAATATAAATTCTCTTTCTCCATTTTTTCAAAGCTCATCATGAAAGTAGTGAAAGTACGGAGACATCCAAGGAGAAGGGGGGTCCCAGCCAAACCCCCCTCACCTCCCCCTTTCAGACCCCCCCCCCCTTCTAATACATCCGGGGGGGGGGGGGGGGGCTCTAGCTGAAGGGCTGTATCGACCCCCCCCCTTCCCAGTCGACTGATAGCATATCCCAATCGAACAAAGAACTGATGCAGTGTGAATGATGATTGCGTCAGTCAACCGCCCACCCATGCCGGGCTTCCAGTGGGCTCAGAATGTTCGAATACTCAGAACCCTCTCCCTTTTCCCTGGACTGGCTTGGCATTCCTCTGACCATCCCGGCCACCCGTTCCTTAGGTTTTCCAGTCCGTCGAGACTCGTATGGGGAACCACCTTGGCCACCGCCCAATATTGAGCCTCTGTACCCAAGTGTCATAAGCAGTATGCTGCCGTGCCTGGCACTCAGCCCACATGCCTGTTCAACCCTGGTCCCCGTCTTGCCCCCGAATCCCTGATCTATCCACAAATACTCACCCAACCCCATAACCCATTTCCACTCGATCCTCTCTGTCAGCAGGGCTAGAGTAAAAAAAGTTCAGCCCCGGCAAGGCTCCCAATAGCGACCCTTCCGGAGCAGGAGCCCCACCGTTACCATCGAGGGCATCACCAGGGGGGTGAGGCTTGCCGCAGCCTAAGCCGGGGCTTAAAGGCAGAGGCAAGCCCCCCCCCCCCCCCCCCGGGGTCGCAATGGTGCCCTTCACAGGCAAAGTTAGCCACATCAGAACTCGTTGGGGTACATACCTCGTGACTCTCGTGACCCTACCTCAGGGCTCCTTGTATTAACTGGACACCACTGGTCGGGGGGGGATCCCACACCACCCGCCCGCCGTCTGGACCCCCCTAGCCCCCAATCCCCCATTGAAATATTGGACCAAATTTTCCTCCGGGCCTTCGGTCGATCAAAAATTTTCTCTGGCGCCTTTGGCGCCAGTCAGTTTAGACCAAAAATTTTCCTCGGCGCCTTTGGCGCCTCTAAAAACTCAGCACCACTGGGGGGGAGGGGGGGCTGGACAGCCCCCCCCCCCCCCCCAAAGAAAAGCCCTGCTCTACCCTTGGAAGAAGTGGTAGTAAACTGCCGTGCACCACCCTTCCTCCTTGCTGTTTCTCCTTCTCCCCCCTGCGTGCGCTCCCATGCCAACCCAAATGCTCTCATGAATTGCTTGTGTCAGGCTGTGCTTGGCCCACGGGTGGAGGGGGTGGCATTGACTGGGTATCTGCCAGCCAGGTCAATATCCAGGAGCGGGGATCGTTCGAGCCCCTTTCCCAGACCCGCCTCCCCCGGGGTCGCTCCCATGACGGGAGCCCCTGACGGGCCCGCAGGGGATGGGGTGGGGTGGGGGTCGGGGGTGCCCCAACATGTGAACAGTGCGAGCGTGAACCGCCAAAGGCGAGTAGTATTGTCCTCGAAGGTACCAGAAATGACACGTGGGAAAAACCACACTGTACTTATGACCGGCTCATATCCCATGTGCAACTTCGTCAAAATCAAATCACGTCTGCGTACCTGCACGCTGGTGGCAAGTCCCATGCTGAAATCTGGAATATGGACCTGGCTTCAGCAACTCTCGCCTGCAGCAATTTTGCAAGCCAGTGCATTCACAGGGTCCTTTGCTGGGCAGGCTATCATTGGTGTAGACCAACAAAATATCAAACCCCCAAAATGCAGTCTCTTCATTGTGGTGCAAGGCTTTTGAAGCCTTGCAACTCAACAGCTGCGTGGCTCGGGCCAGGATCCGTGCCACGAATGGTGAAGTGTGGTAAATGGAAAGCAATCAAAACGGCGTGGCGGCCCGAGCCGCCATTCCAACCAGCTACCGCGTGCCTGCAGAGATGTTGGTCTCCCCGCAAACCTCCCGCCCCCCCATCCCTTTGACACACAACCAGGACGGTGGGGGGGCTTGGAGCCCCTCAATTTCTTTGGAGGGGGGGGCGTTGCGTACACATTGGCTGTCCTGTTTGTTGGTTGCCGGCGTTTGCGGCCTGAAGTGCCTGAAGCGCATGCTTCACGCCATACCCTATTCCGCTGCCCAGGACGATGGATGTTGCCCTCTTTCTCCCGCAAAAAGTCACTCTGCACTGTCTTCCCACCGACTTTTGGCGCAAGGCGCCTCGGGCCGGTTTTCGGCTCTTGACAAGCTTTTCTTCCCTTCTTGTGAAATGCATGTGCTGCCTGTTGTGCTGACGACTTCTCAACCAACACACACGTGACAGCACACACGGCACCAATCGGGGGGTGTTGCAAAAAGGGGCTCCTTCGGCTGGGCCTTTGTGAAAGTCCTTTGTTTGCTTGCAGTGTGCCTGCAGCATGTCACACAAGGGCTTGAGATGCTGGGCATTGGATTTTGTCTTGATCGCTGTCACTCAAATTTTTTGTCCACCACTGATGCTTCAAGGGTTTTTGGGTCTAAAGTGGCCGAGAAAGGCGCTCCATGGGCGATCCCAGAGAGCCCCCTCCTTGGAAAGGGTGTGTGTGAGAGAAGGGGCCTTTTCTGGCAGCCTGCCCGAAGAGCCCCTGCCAAAGGGGGGGGTTTGGAAAAAGGGCTCTTTGCCCCCCCCCCCCCCGACATTTACTTTTTCCTCCACTCCAACGGTGGCCAACATATAGATGTCATGGCTCTTCTGGCGACCCGCCATGTCCCCTCAGGAAGCAATTCAAGTTTCTATACAGGCGCTCATTATTCGCCGCAGCCGATCGCCCCTCCGGCCACGCCCTCCAATTCCCCGGCCGAGATGGAGTCGTTCACCCCGCAGAACTCCATGTCGGTAACGGAACTGATGCACGTGCCCGTGGAAAAGGGCGCCACGTTGGAGAAAGGGGCCGTCTTGGAGCCGGCCTCGCCGCTTAGCCTGGCGCCCTTGGAGGAGGCGGAGAAGGTGTGGGGCGAGGCGTCCGTTTGCCTGGCTTTGTGTCTGTGGGCGTCTTCCGCTTCGCTCCGGTGGTGGGACCAGAACGGGGCATTTCTTGGGATCTTGGGATCTACCCCCCCCCCCCCCGTTGCCCCCTCCCATGGGCTTGGGGGGGCTTGTCAGACGTTTTAGGGTCTCGCCCACCGGGGGCGTTTACAGGGGAGGGCAAGTTTTCGGGAGGGGAGGATTTCGCTAGTACAACAAGTGGCGACCCCCCCCCCCTCTGCGAAATTTTCGCGGCGTGTGACCAGCAACTTCACTGCGAATTGAGATGCAGGTGAGTCCCGAGACTTCAGACATGTGCAGTGGTGTACCGGGCCGAGGGAAGGGGCAAAAGATGTGTTTGTTTGGAGCATGCAGCGGTTGTATGATTGGAATGCATTGGAAATAAGAGGAACCATCCAGAGCCCGCAGCGAAATGACAGCAAGCTTCAGGATCCCTGGAGGTGCCGAAAGTTTCCCGTTCCGAAATTATCCCCGTGGAAACTGTCCCCGGGCAGACTCCCCCCGCCCCCCCCTGCAAGTAGGGACCCTGGACCCTGCCCCCCCCCCCCGTTCCCTCTGGTTTGCATTTGTCTGTTTTTTAATTAGGTCACACCCCCCCCGTTCCCTCCTCCGTACCAAGTCATGGGACAGGAAGGCCCTCGACTCTGACCTTGTTCAAGGATAAAGGCGCATGTCCTTTGGCGGCACATGCATGGGACAGCCCTCATTTTGGAGCAAACTGGAGCTGATGACACTGAAGCTAGCGGGGAGCGTGCAGGGTTTTGCTTGGTGTGCGGCCTACCCCAGGGGTCCGGCAACCCCCCCCCCCCCCAGTGGGCGTACTTTCTGAGTGTCTATTTTTTTTCGGTGTCTTTTTGTCCATGCTTGCCCGGGCCGCTGGGCCTTGACAAACTGTCGCCGACGCCACCTCCTTGTCCCCTGACCGCATGAGTGTCCGGGACACCCAGGCCCGTCTGGCCACGCCAGGCGACGAGGTCATCGTTCCTGCTGACGCCGGTCAATTGGCGTGTTTGGCAGCCATCGATGACGCCGACTATATCATTCAAGACGAAGTGGTACTGAAGAGTGGAGTTCCAGAGGCTGCCTCCCTGTCGTACGACCTCTTCAAGGACTGCGACTCGTTTGAAAAACTTGCTGCCGTCCTTTACGGCAGTCGCCCCAATGTTGTGCTCGTTGGGGAAATGACTGAATATGACAAAGTCCAACATGCAATTAAGAGACTACTTGCTGATTTGCCCATGCTGGGCCGTTTTGTTGCAATCCTGCTTGAACCTGTCAGCGATGATGATGGCAGGTCTTCATTCCTCAATCGGGCACTTGCCCTCAACTCGAACTTGCCTTTCGGCTGCGAGAAGCTGCAAATGGCGGACAGGTCCCTCATGCACATGCGCACACATGATCGGTTTGATGTCTGGATTGCAAGCAGCACAAGGGATTCCAGAAGCCTATCTCCGCCCCCAACGTATAAGCTACTGCGGCTTATGACGCCTGGGGCAGAAGTTGACAAGGTGGTGTTCCACGAGCCAGACGTGCGGGATAACCAATACGCTGTGCAGGTTCACAATGACCTCATCAATGGGCTGTTGGGGTCTATTGGCCTGAACTCTGATGAAGTCCATCTCCTCCCAGGGACAGACCCACGGAACTCAAAGCTGTTCTTCACGGAGTTGAATGAGGAACAGGTGAATACTGTGGTATCACAGTTCGGATCCAAGCCAAGGTTCCACATCCAGCCAGTGGAATGGTACCGTGGTGCCAACCTGACCAACATGGCTGCCGTCTATGAGGTGTGGATCAAAAAGACGCACAAGGAAACATGGTCTCCCATGTTGTATGCCTCAGTTCTCGCGATGTTTTGGACGATCCCGGGTGTTCTGCAGGCACAATCGCCGGTGAAAATCCACGTGCTGGGGCCTAGCAAACTACTGCTGGGTCTCACGGAAACTGGGCACACACTGTTGAAAACGAGGTATCGTGAACTGGTGGCTGCCATAGGGGCCGTCTTCAAGGACTTGAGGACAGGACAGTTCCTCGATAGGGATATCATCTCTAAGCCCACAGTCCCCTCGACATGGAAAAAGGATCTTGTGGGCACAGTGTACATTCTGGATGTGGCACCGTGGTGGTACCTTTCAGACTTGACCGAAGCCCTTGCTCCCTCAGTGCACTGCCGGTACATCGCAGACCGCGTCAGATGGAGTGTTGGGGAGATGCGCACGGCTACATGGCGATTGACCGGGGAAAGTGTGACACAGCTGATTGGAAAGGTCTACCTGTCAGATTCTGGGATGCCTCCGATGTTTGTGATCTCCGAAGCGGATTACGAGGCGCGGAAAAGGCGAATCACAGATCGGCCCAGGAACACAGACGACTCGAAGACACGCAGGCAAGGCCTAATCACGGCCGGAGAAATGGCCAAGGCCATGGAGTTGGATGACCAAGTCGACAAGGTCATCAGCTCCCTTAAACGCAAGCGGGACTTGAAGGAAGATGAGGCCTCGTCATCTAATGGAGCAACACGATGACGTTGGCATCAAGCATCCCTCTGAGTAGCACGCTCAGAGTATTGTCCCAAAATATCAATGGGTTTCAAACAAAAGTAACCATGAGAAAGCGCAAGCAAAAGCGCATAGTGGCCCTAGGGTCACTGCTGCGGTCCCTGGAGGTGGACTTCTTCGCCATCCAAGAGCCCCACTTCGTCACGGTGGATCATCGCCAAGCGGGCATGCAGTGCTTGTCAAAGTATGGGTATGGCCTGGACGGACCACTTCATGAAGAAGGAAGGGGAGGAGTGGCACTGGCGTGGAAAACATCCAAGTGGACACTACAATCCATGAAGTTCTTGTCTCCCAGGGCGCTGAAAGCCTCGCTGTCGAGTGGTCCGTTGGAGATCACCATAGTTGTGGTCCACTTCCACCACAAGCACACGCGTCGACAGTCGCAATGGAAAGACATCGCAAAGGAGTTACATGGACCAAACCTGATTTTATGTGCTGATCACAATAGTTTAGTTGTAAAACACAGGGACGCCTTCGCGCCCCCAGAGTTTGAGCATGACACGTCTTTACGTGCCAGAGACCAGGAGGTGACGACCTTGGCGAAAGCGGGTCTGCAGGATGTCTGGGTGGATATTCACTGTCCGACTCTGACGGACATCAAGGACAAGGAAGCATCGTGTCCGACGGGCTTCACATACGGCTACCCTCGGGAGGGAGAGCGACTCGACCCGCAGAGGCTACGCCGTATTGACCGCATCCGCACAACATCCGAATTGCTGAGCCTGGCGACCAGCGTGTACCCCATGTTTGCTGCCAACTCAGACCACAAGGCGATCCTGGCTGAATTCACACCCCCGTCTTTCGACACAGAGGACACGGTCCCCAGATTCTACTGCCCAGAGACCATCCTTCACGACCCGGAGGCAATAGAAGATCTGGAAACCACTCTCAAGTCTATCAAGTCAACAGGGGATCAATGGTGGGAAGAGGCGCTGAGCTGCATCCAAAAGAAGGCGATCAATCATCAAAGGGAGCACAAAAACAGAAAGCAGTCGGTAGAGCTACAAGCCCTGAGGTTCCTGCGTGGCTCCACGAGAGACTCAGTCGCTCCAGCGGTCTACCAATTTTTATCATCACTGGGGATTGCAGCAACAGATGCAGCAACAGCCTACACCCTCCTGGTGGGGGTGTATGAAAAGGCTCAGCGCGACAGAACGGGCATGGAAACACTGTCCAAGCTCAAGGGGGTGATCTCGACCGGGGAAACCTCAGGAGATCCGAGAATGCAAAGGAACGAATTGTATCGGTTAATGCGGGAGCTGCAAGAGCGAAAGAAACTTCAACAACTGGTATCCAGAACAGGCTCGGCGATACGGGGGGCAAAGGCGGTGGCAAAAGAACTGGTGGACCATTGGGACAAAGTGTCCACCCCAACGGGATCCATTGAAGAAGATTGTGTGGCCTATCTGAAGTCGTTAGGAGTGGAACAGCGGCTGCGCAAGGCAGGTCGACTTCTTTTCAAGCAACTATCCCTGGACATAGTTCATGAAGGCCTTAAGAGGCTGAACAGCAACAGTTCTCTTGGATTGGATGGTTTCTCGGCAAAATTTTTCAAAAGGTTCTCGGGCATCGTCGAACCAAATGTATGACTCAATGAAGCGCTTCCTTGAAGTGGGCAAAATGCCAGAAACATGGACCTCGGGAGTGGTGACAATGATCCCCAAGACAAAGGCGATGCAGACACCAGACTCACTCCGACCGATCGCACTGCAAACAACAAGGCAGAAGTGGCTCACCAACATCCTCCTGATCCAGTTGGAGGATGTACTCCTCCACTGTATCCCGTCACAGCAAACAGGCTTTCTTCGACACAGAAGCATACTCCAGCATGTCTATGGGTCACGGGCACTCTGGGATGGCTTAAGTGAAGGACCGGCGTTATCAGTGGACTTCAGAAATGCTTTCCCCACGATGTCTCACGAGATGGTGTCGGCAGCTCTGGGTCTGATGTGCATACCATTCTTGTATATCCGTCTGATTCTACACCTCTTGCGTGCACCGTATCTATACTCCGTTGGAAAAGGATACGTCCCAGGTGTTTACCATTATCCGAGGGCAGGCACACGCCAGGGGGATCCACTCTCCCCGGCGCTGTTCTCCCTGGTGGCATCCTTTGTGATTTTCCCACTACAAGACCTGGGTCCAGCACTGACTGTCATGATGTATGCAGATGACCTCATCATTTTCTTTGATGGAAGGGCCAACCCACAGCTGTTGAAAAGGGTATGGGAAGTGGTTTCACGTTTTGGACAATTTTCGGGGTTGAAGATCAACCTGAACAAAACGGCAGCGATAGTTCGCAACTGTGGGGGAATGGAGTGGGCGAGATGCTTTCGGGACATTGGAGTGGACGTCAAAAACTTCGTCAAGTATCTGGGTGTGCGCTTGGGGAATATTCGGCACCAACAAGACGACCAAGGATGGGGGCTGACGATAGAGCAGGCCTTCGCACCAGCACTGCAAGAGGCCTTTCGTCGCGCTAGGGTGGTATCCACGCTGCAACTGTCCATGAACGAACGTGCATTCATGCTGACATCATGGATTCTACCGGTCGTGGCATGGGTATCCAAGGCATATTACGCCCCGGTCTCGGTGATCAGACAACTGAAGTTGGTGTATCACGTGTCTATGGGTACCAACAGCTGGGGAATCACTCTACCAATCCTATCAAGACCAAGAACGCAAGGGGGACTGGCACTACCGGAACCAGAACTGTTTCTTATGCACCAGGCAGCGGCTCCGTTCGTCAGCCTGTTGGGAGAGCCTCACAAATTCCCTGACAGGGCAGTGGAGACCTTCTATGCATGGGCAACAGCCATAGGGTTCACACCATCCAAGGACAACCTTCCATATATTCAACTGGGCATGGTCCGAACGGCAGATCTCACATTTTTGGGATGGTCGGCGAAGGCACACTCCAACATTCAGCGAGTGGCCCCGCAGGTGGCCCCCCCGACAAACCGGGACCGCCTGCCGTTGTGGCACTCGGTGTATTTCCGAAATGAGTTCCGCTGCTCCTACTACAACACGAAATTGATCCGGCAGGGGGTGCTGACGTGGGGTCAATTCCAAGCATTGGAGGACGCAAGACTGTTCAATGCACTGCCTCGGACATGGAAAGGGGTCTACAATCATGGCGGACGACTCCTCAACAAAGTCCCGTCAAAAGGGGGGTATGATACCCCTGCAGTCCACACCCAAAACTGGACCAGGGCATGGCTGCTCCAGTTTTACGCCTCTCAGCCAGGGGTCCGCAACCCGCAAACGCCGGAGGTATGGGAATAGTTTGCACAGGCACAGCTACCGCCGAGGGCTCAAGACTTTGCGCGCAAGGCATTGTGGCACAAACTGACCGTACATGCAAGAGTCTACAAGAGGTCAGGCACCGACAAGTGCCCGTTGTGCTCACAAAAGGAGACGGTTAAACATGCGATGGTCGAATGCCCCATGTTCAAAGCGGTAGCGGCGGTGATACAGCATTACTATGGCCAGGTGACAACTGAAAACGGGACATCCACAGTTCGAGATATGATGGAGTCCGACGACCAAGAATGGTTGCTGAAGACGAACCAAGGCTGGGCGATGTGGTCAGCACGAAGTGCCCATTGGCGATATCGATGCGAAGTCAAGGCAGGGGCGTCGCCAGTGTTCACGTCATACCTTACAACATGGCTCAGGGAGCTATGTGAGTGGGTGGGATTCTACACAGGGGAGCGCAGGGAACAATGGAAAGGTTTTCAAAAGTCACTGGAGCAACTTCGAGACACCGGGGTGCAGCCGCGACAAGGGGAAGTGCAAGTACATGGGGGACTGCATGCGTGGTGGCAAACACACACGGAGTGCTTCACCCAAGAAAAATCAGCCGACAACCATAGTTGGCAAAGGGCAACAGAACCACGTCCGAAGCGCCCGAGGCAGGCAGGCCCGGGAGTGCTACAAGGAGTGCAAGATCTGATTGCAGAATTGGTGGAGAAGGGCTACAGGATAGTGTACACTGATGGGTCGTCGAAGAGACTGAGCCACAAGGACATGCGCAGGGCTGGGGGATTTGGCGTGTTCGCGGCGGAAGACGACCAAGGACCAGAAGTACGCTTCTGTGGCTACGTACCAACACATCACAGGCAAACAAACAACGGGGCAGAGCTTTGGGCAGCCGTGGAAGCCTTACAGGGGTTCTGGGTGCCAAAACTGGCAATTCTCACCGACTCGCAGTACCTGCAGTTGGGAGCGACTGGCAGGGCCCAACACTGGAAGTCAAACGGATGGACAACCTCATCTGAAAAATTGCAAGTCCACGTCCCAGTCTGGGAAATCCTGCTCCGGGAAATGGCGACGCCGGGACGAGAAGTCAGGTGGGAACATGTCCCAGCACATGTCAACGTGCAGGGAAATGAAATGGCGAATGGATTGGCCATGGAGGGCATGTGTTCCAGCCCACTATGGTCACAGCATGCTGCACCAACATCATCATCGGGGTCAGACTCTACGGTAGGTTTGAGGGGAGGGTCGGGGTCAGAGTCAGAGGGCACAAGGGCACTCTGGTCCTCCTTGGGTATGGTACCCATGGACAGTGATGAACTGACAGGGGAAGCATCCGGGGAGCCAGCGCCACGTGAGATGGGACCGTACTCCTCAAGCAGTACAGAAAGTGAGGAAATGAGGACAGGGCACACAAACCAGGGAGTGCTGTCGAGTGCACTGTCAGCAGCAGACACACTGTCCTTCAGCACTGATGTGAGTGACACCAGGCGACATCGCAAGAAGCGAAGGCTCAGGAAGCGCAGGAACTTAGGACAGGGTCGATAATGACGAAACCAGTAGCCCCTGC
The DNA here is from genome assembly GCA_964036045.1 of Eutreptiella sp. 'Long Island Sound 2002'. NCBI lineage: Eukaryota > Euglenozoa > Euglenophyceae > Eutreptiales > Eutreptiaceae > Eutreptiella > Eutreptiella sp. 'Long Island Sound 2002'. The sequence continues at coordinate 180,885,826 of OZ038380.1, read as the reverse complement.
ACAATAGTGCAGACACCTCGCACAGTCTGAAGCACCTGTGTTCTGACGCAGAGTTTGCAACACATGAGCTGCGTCTTGTCGCAGTAGAGCCTGCAACACACGAGTCGTGTTCTGTCGCAGTGAGCAGCAACACGCACAGGAGAACACCAAGCAGCTGAACGCCGCGTCCTGTCGCGGGCAGGCACCCAGGCGTCATGCCGTCTGGGAGGACACAGCAGGAGAAGGGAACTCACCAGCAGCGGTATGGCCCGTACACACACATCCAGCCAACCCCAAAGAAGGTCAAGCCTCAGCAAGAACGCCAACGTTTCAAGGTGCAAGCACTGAGTCAGCTGGACGCCATTGCGAACGAAGGACTGCAAGCAGTTGAAGCAGAACTGACCAAAATGGCCTGGGCCCGCAATCGGCAGATCTGGATCCGACTGGACCAACCACATGACACCAGGATGCGTTGTGAGATTGTGGACAACCATGGGGAACCACTGCAGATGAGCAATCAGGAGCTCTACTCGGTGATGGTCCAGATCAACTGGACCCTGAAGACCCAGGCTTTGGCGAACATGCAGGTCCAGTGGCGACCCAAAAGTGCAGGCAAGTGGCACCCGTTCCAGTGGGAGGCGATCCTCCACTGTCCGACAGCAGAAGGGCATAGAGCGGTGCCCTCCTCGGTAAGCAGAACTGGCGATTGCATGCATGTGTGGCTGACAGGCCGAGCGGACCTCTTGCGACTGTTCCAAAGAACGCTCTTCAGGCAGGCGGACCCGGTACCCGGGGACGCTGTGCGGTTCCTTTACACACTGCTGAACACACCCCCATGCGAAAGAAGATATGCATGACAGGGGGTGACAACAAGGAGAAGAAGAGTGAAGCGCATGGTGCCATGGTGCCATGGTGCCATGGTGCAAATAACCCATCGTCGTGGCCCAGTGGATACACCGCACCTCTTCTGTCCCGTGGAGGATGGTTCGAACCCCGGGGGGGATAGAGATGCACCAAGCAACCCGAACCCCCTTTTTTTTGGGCGCGGGAGAGAGGGAAAGAGACACAGATTTAGAGAGAGAGAGGGTAGAGCACGGTGAGAAAGGAACAGAGAGGCGCAACAGTAGAGCATGAGCAGGGGAGAGCACGAGAGAATGGGAGGGAGAGAGTAGGAGAGAGACCCACAGAGCGAGAGACCGGGGCTAACCGGCGCAAAGGGAGGTGGTGGGTTTGAGCTGACCAGGGTTCGGGCTGAGCAGAGTGGGTTCGAGCAGAGCGAGGTGAAAGGGACGCCACGGAGACACGGAACAGTCAAGAAATGAAAAAGCAGGGCGCCGTAGCGCCCCTGAGCCACAGGCACAACATGTTGTCACGTGTTGCACAGCCAAAGCACGACTGGGGCGGCGAGAGTGCGGCCCATGTGAGGAAGACGAAAACAAGTAGGCATGAATGTGTGGGCGGCATGCGCATGCAGCGTGGGGAGCAGACGTGGTATGCGCCACACGCATAACAGCAATGATTTGTTGAGTTGCCTGACAGACGGAGCGCATGCTGAAATTCTGAGACGCCTTTGCGCCAACCAAGGCGCCATTGCGCCCCTAAGGATGGAGTATGACACGACCTCACGACCTGCAAGGCAAGGGTTAGAGACTAACCGGCACTGTGGGTGGGTGGTGGGTGCGAGCTGACCTCGATGTCCAGAGGAACAGTGCCAATGCACAGCCAGCAGCCACCTGGTGTGGTACTGGTCTACGCTGCAGTGCAGCGAGCAAAACACTGAACAATGTGGTTACGACCATGCGCCTGTGACGCGGGGGCGTATGCGAGCCCAGTTTCCGTTGCCTCATGGCCCCCGTGCAAAACTTTCGGTGCAACGTTGAGACGCCTTTGCGCCCCCGGAGTTCGGATATGACATGTCTTCACGTGCCAGAGAGCAAGAGCAAGACAGGGGCAGCAAGAGCAAGACCTGCAGGGCAAGGGTTAGAGACTAACCGGCACTGTGGGAGGGTGGTGGGTGCGAGTTGACCTCGATGTACAGATGGCCAAGGCCAAAGCACAATCAGCAGCCACCTTGAGTGGTACAGAACTGGTCTGCGCTGCAGTGCAGCGAGGAAAAACACTGAACTATGTGGTGATGACCATGCGCCTGTGACACGGGGGCGTATGCGAGCCCAGTATCCGTTGCCTCATGGCCCAGTGGGGGTAGGCTGTATGCGGGGGGGGGGGGGGGGCAGGGTACCCCTTAATCCCCTTCAAACGTGTGCAATGCTCGTGTCCTGTGCGTTGCACCAGTGGGCTGGTGAGCGGGTGGTTGGGTGGGCGGGTCCGTGGGGTCAAACTGTCATCACCCCCCGCCATTGGTTAGGGGCTGCATATAAAAGAGGTGTAGTGGATGCAAAGGCCAAATCCAAGTTACCCCTCCCGCAATTCGGGTTTCAGTGGGGGAGTCTAGAGGTCCCCCTCCAAGAACTCATTGGACGATATTTTTCTCTCCCCGAAAATGTATCTTACATCCTTGGGGTGTGGTACGCAAATAGACCCTGCAGGTTTCTCAGTGGCACGTCTAAGAACCTCTGCAGATCTTATTTTGCCCCCCGTTGGAAATGTTTCTGATGTGACAGTGCACGACAGGATTGGTGGGAGTGGAACACCCGCAGGAAGCCATCCCTTTCCCTGTTCTAGGATGCACTGAAATGGGCCTTGGAGAACGGTGAGGCAACAAGCCCCACGAGCCCCACACAAGTGCTGGTGGCGTTTTTGCTGCATCTCCATTTCCAGAGGTGAAGGTTGGAGACGGTGACGTGGAGGAAGCAAGTGATATCATCGGCCGCTCTGCTCCTGGTTTTAATTTTGGCGTGTCTTTGATTGGGGTTTGCCTGGCGCTGGACCTTTGGCGTCTATTTTGGGACGTGGGTTACCCAAGGATATCCCTGCACCCACTTGTTGTAGGACAGACCTTCCGCACCGCAGACATAGACCTGGGCCATTCAATGAACACTGCAACACCATTTCCCCTCTGTATCATAGCCTCCTTGTGCTGCTCCAGCCATGGAGAGGCGGCCTGGCCGGGGCATGAGAGTGTTGCCGCTTCTGCGCGCGGTAGAGGTACCGTTGGGGGGGGGGGGGGGGGTTGGAACAGGCAGATGATGCGGTGGTATCAGCGCGGCACAAGGGGAATATGCATATCCCAAGAGCGCTAAAAATGACGCATAGAAAAATGGCTACAGACCTCAGTTTTCTCTAAGGACTGCAACCAGAAGCCCCCAGGAAATAGCAGCAACCAACCACAGGCCCCCAGGAGACAACAACCACCGTTCACAGTCGATGCTTCTTGTGCCGCAATCTGGGCATTTGTACCAAATCTTTCACTGCTATTTAAGAACTGCCCCCCCCCCCCCCGGTAGAGGTTGTATGCCCGGGTGATCCCCAGGCACCAGTGACCCGTTGTTAGTCCCTCGCGGCTCGTCGGGTCGCTGAGGGCACTCTGCCTGCGACGGCGCAGCCTTACTCCCCATCAGGGCCTCGGACTGGGCATCCCTCGGCCAGGCATCAGGTGCTGCGACTTGGCCCAGTTGGGACCTGCAGGCGCGCCTCAGGCTTGCGCGGTGTGTGTTGCACGCCCCTGTCTGCCAGATCAAGTGGTGGCAATGTTGGAAGAAACCTCCTCCAGAGGGCCCCCGGGTGCTGCACAGCGGCAAACACCACCTCGAACACAGCCTGGAAGACAAGACCTTCACCAACAACCAGATCCGGTGTGCCGTGCATGTCTACCTGCCCGCGCCAGTGCACTCCTCCTCGACTTGCCAGGCGTAGTCGCCCATGCAGGCGAACATTAGAACGGCCGACAACTGTAGGAGGACCCCCCCCCCCCCTGCCCCCCCCCCCCTCCACTACCCGCTCCCCACAGCACCACCGTCCCCTGCCACCCTTTGCCCCTCAGGGCAGAAAGAATAGGGAGGGCCCGGAGGAAACTGGGCATGGGGAAAGGGACGAACCAAGGAGGGTAACAGGACAGGGCAGACCGCGCTCGCCGAAAACGGTGCAGAGTGCAGAAGGAGAACAAGGAAAGGGCAAAAGGGAAAGAAGTATTGTGGTTGTTAGAAGCCCTTGTCAGGAAAATTATCCTGCAGATGCACACCCCAGCGCGCACAAGTCAGTGCTGGAGTCGGCAAGCCCAGCACGGACCCGGAGTGTGCATCTGGATGCACCTGGTCAACAGCACGGGCAACAGCCCGTCTCCAGGACAGCCGACCCCGGCCAGGGGCTCGGTTGACACAACCAAAACACGTTCGGACCCACAGAGAGTCAGAATGAGCAGTGGCGAGAGGCCAATAGGCGCCGCCAAAGGCAATTAACCTAATACCGAGGCCTTGTGCCAACCCCCCCCCCCCCCCAGCGACCATAGCGGGAAAAAAAAGGAACTTACCATTGGGAGAATTAGATCGGGCCATTTTTGGTACACAAGTCTTTGGCTCCCAGACCCCCTCCCCCTCCCCCCCCCCCCTCTCTCCTAATGTTTAGCCTGCACCCATGCCCTCGCCCTCCCCTCTTTGGGGTTGCGGGGCTTGAGCTCGGTTGTTTGGGGTGGGACGCGGGGTGCAGGCGGACTGGGGCCTTTGCCATGGCCAGCCCCTGGAGCTTGGTAGGCTGCTGTGTAGCCGGGGACGAGAATCGCCCACTTTGTCGTTTCGCCCGGCCCCACCTGTTCGGCCGCTCACCAACCGTTCCTCGTCAGCCCGCAGGGTTTACCGGAGTACCCTGGAGGTCGCAGTGACGTGCGGATCAACAGCGGACTGCAGTTGGTTTGTGACCTGGGGAAGTTGGGATTTCAACTTGCATGTGTGTGTGGGGGGGGAGGGGTCAATAGAGCCCCTCAAAACTCGGGGGGGGGATTCAGGAAAAAGGCTTAATTGACAGGACCATTAATCAGTTATTATGAACTTTGACGCTGAAGGCACCGACAATTTTTTTTGGGCATTGAAAATGGTGAATTTTTTTTTTACAAAATGCATGGCAAATGATGATTTTTCTGAACCCCCTCGACACGCTGATTCCAAAAATCTCATTTTCATTTTTTTTGCCGTTTTTTGGGTGCGGGTCTCCTCCGGGGCCCGGGGGTCAGTCTCGGTAGGATTTAGGGGGGCCTGTCAATTTGAGCCCTTTTGGGAGGTGGTCTAGCCAGAGGGCTGTATCGACACCCCCCCCCCTCCGAAGTTGAAAGCCCGCCCACCCCAGCACGTTGCGACAGGCGGTGTACGCATCCTTCGTGCCGCACGTGGATGCCAACGGCCGCCCGGTGGTCCACGCCCACGTCGGGTGCCTAACTTGTACTGATCCTGTTGCCCGTCATGGCGCCCGCGTCAACCATTTCCTCAACCAAATGAACAGACCTCACGATTGCTACACAAGCAGACAAAGCCCTGGGGATCCTGGAACAACGGGGGGCAAAATTGTACAAGAAATGGTCACGCTCATATTTCCTTTTTGAACATACTACCCCATAACCCCCCTCCATGTCCTCCCGCGGGACACGGAGGTGTTTCCTCGGGTGTGGGTGCCAGCACGCCCCCTTACCACTGTGGCAACAACCCCCCTCCCCCCCCCTGCCTGGGCGTACCCGCAACCAGGTATTGGCCTGCCGCAGGGCTGAGGCGGTACCCCAAGTGTGCTTGCTCCATAGAAAAGAAAGAAAACCAATGGCAAAATGCCTGGAAATGCTGCGCACCACCGACGGGTAACACTTGGTGATCAAGAACCCCCTGGACCTGTGTTACACTTCCCACATCGGATGTGTGGTGAGCACCCTCCAAACGCCACGGCCATGGGAATTGACTGAATGTGGAGCATTGCCGGCGCCGGCGTGGGAGGGACGCCAAGGGGCAGAAGCAGCACTTGTGAGTAGAGGGACAAGTGTCCCACTCTCAGCTCATGAAAGTACGGTTCCCCAGTGGCTTGGAACAAGCAATGTAAATAATGTGTTTCTCAAAACCCCAGCCGGTGCTTACAACCGGAAGCACCAACCGCCACTCACTTAGCCTCTATGGGAACGCTAATCCTGCGGCACCTGCAGCGTGCAATTTGGGGAATTGTCATGAACTATGGGGACTTGTTCCTTTTGTGCACCGTACTTTTGAATAAGGAGTGGTTGTCGCAACATTTTTGTCCGGTTTGAGTGTTGTGCCTCGCCTTTGTGCCCGTTTGACCTACTTCTTTCACCCAAGATTGAGGAAAATTAATGTGGTGCTAATTACCCCACAGCCAATTACCCGTACCCTGCGGCGCCTGTGGCGCACAGGAAGCGTTCCCTATGGCAACCCCCTCGTGGTATGAGCCATTGAGATGGCGGCCCCATCCCCCGGACCTGCTACAGGAGCGCCAAGTACAAACTGCTCCCGGTGTCAATCAACTGGTTCCTGCCCAAAATGTTGTACGAGGAGTTCCAGAAGTTTTCCAATTGCTACTTCTTAGCGGTCATCTGCATCATGAGCATTCCAGGTGTGCCCGGATTGCCCACGTGGCAGGCCCATTGGGTGGCGGTTCGCATGGAGACTGGGAAGGGAATGCGACATTGCTGGGGTGGGATGTGCCGTCACGCGATGGGAGCGGGCGTGACCATGCGGTGCAGGTGATGCATGACGACACTGATGCAGCGAAAACTGGCGGTGTGTGACCACAGTGATGGCGTGCCGGCACACAATGCCTAAAGGCGGGATGGGATGTGACGTACCGTAATGTGACGTGTCAGGGGCGGGTTGGGAGCAACTGTGGCCAGGGAGGGTGTGGTTCTGGTGGCCGACTGCGAACTCCGCAACGTGCTCACAATACATCCACACAGGCCGCGTTTCCAAGGAATGAAGTTGCAGGCGCGGGGTCTGGGTGGATCCCGCGGGGGGCCACAAATTCAAATTTGATTTTTCCTGGGCCAAATTTTGGGTCAAGATTTTTTTTGGGTGGGTGCATGTTTGGAGGCTCAGGACGCCCCTCCCTCCCCCTTATATGCGAGGCCTGCCACACATGCGTCGATGGTTGCCTCATTGGGCGAACGAAAGCATCTGTTGCATTGGCATTGGAGAGACGAAAAAAAGGTTGAGATATTTGCAGGGACAAGCCACGGGAATGGCATTAAAAACTGGGAAGTATGGTCAGACAAGGGATAACGGGGAATTCCACTACAAGCTTTTGTATTCGGTGTGCGAGTCGCGTTTGTTTGCCTGTTTCCCTCGGCACAACTGTAGGCAGGGATGGTGCACAGGCCGCCAAATCCCTACAAACCTGCACAAACGTCCTACGACATACTACAAATCTGCTACAAGCCTGCCGCCAATCGACTGCAAACCTGCCACAGATTTTTTTCCAGGGATGCATTGGAAAGGGGGATCTAGGGCGCCCAGCCTATGCCCAGCCACTGTCCCCCTGATGGCAAGGGCCAGCGCCAACGGCATTCAGAACCGACAGTAACCGCCCCCAACCGCTTTGGCAACCTCCTCCAACCGCCTATCTAACCGCTGCTGGGGTGGCCTCTGTGGTCCCTTCCCTTCTAATACTTGCCTGCTTCTTCCCCCATTGTGCTGTGCTGCAGCTATCCCTGAGCCCCAGACTCTCCCTGCTGCTGCAGGTGTATCTCCCTATGGGCCCGGTACCACCATTGCTGCGTTGTGCTTTGTGCTGGCGGTGTCCATGGTCAAGGCTGGGTATGAAGACTACAAGCGACATATGTCTGACATAGAGGTAAGTCGGCCCCCACTTCTTGTACAACAGCAGAACCCTTCATGAGTGCGAAGGGTGCAACTTGGGGGGGCAGGTCAGAGTTTTGCTTAACAACTCAGCATCTCCTGGGCGGGGGGGTCTGATACCAACCAACCACCCCCCCTCGGACCCCCCCCCCCCCCCTAAGTGATTGGGCAAATTTTTCTCCGGGTCTTCAGCCAATCAAAAATTTTCTTTGGCGCCTTTGGCGCCAGTCAGTTTGGGCCAAAAATTTCTTCGATGCCTTCGGCGCCTCTAACAACTCAGGGTCTCCTGGGGGGGGGGACAGCCCCCCCCCCCCCCCCCCATATTGCCGTATGGATCCTTAATGTTTTGGTCGACGCAACCCGCCACCATGGAGAAACGGAAACGGCGGACCAAAACAGCGGCTTGGTGGACCTTCACTGAAGGAAAGGGAAGGGAAGGGCAGCGAATGGCGATCTGCCAGTGGGCGCCGCCAGCTGCAGACGAGAACACAAGACCATGGCTTCTTGCCAAAACCCCCTCATACCACGCATGACGTGGATCGCCCCCCCACGGGGGCTGTTGGGGCGTGGAACGCGCCGAGCGTGCCGAGAGCATGCTAACGATACCGCGACTCACGTGGAGCTCCCAGTGAAGAAGATCTGGTACAGCGAGAGTGCGAGTACCCGCCACGACTCTGTAGCACTGCATTGCCGGGGGTATGGCATGCGGTGGACAGTTGAGCATGTGCCGATGGTGTTGAGGATGGTCGCGTAGCTTGGACCGGGCACCACCGTTGGCCCTCCTGTTGAGCCGTGAACGTGTGACACATGGGGGGAAGTAGTGACAGTCGTGCTGAGTTTACGCAGCTCACCCACACACGTGATGGAAGCACTCCGCCATGAGCATGAACGTGACCTCGTGGAGGTGAAGGGTATTGCCGTATGGATCCTTAATGTTTTGGTCGACGCAACCCGCCACCATGGAGAAACGGAAACGGCGGACCAAAACAGCGGCTTGGTGGACCTTCACTGAAGGAAAGGGAAGGGAAGGGCAGCGAATGGCGATCTGCCAGTGGGCGCCGCCAGCTGCAGACGAGAACACAAGACCATGGCTTCTTGCCAAAACCCGCCCCCCCCCCTTGCCGCCCCCCCCTTTAAGCAAAACTCTGGGGCAGGTGCGGGAGTAGCGGTACGCGTAGGACAAGCGGTATTTTCAATTTTGGAAGTGGGGAATAGAGCCCCTGACAACGGATTGAGGTTTTTGGGCTGGGGCCTCTGGGTGGTTGCGGGAGCACCTCTTGGTGGGTGGCCTCTGGGTGGTTGCCTTGCGGGAGCACTTCTTGGTGGGGGGCCTCTGGGTAGTTGCCTTGTGGGAGCACTTCTTGGTGGGGGGCCTCTTGGTAGTTGCCTTGCGGGAGCACTTCTTGGTGGGGGGCCTCTGGGTGGTTGCCTTGCGGCAGCACTTCTTGGTGGGTGGCCTCTGGGTGGTTGCCTTGTGGGAGCACTTCTTGGGTGGCCTCTGGGTGGTTGCCTTGCGGGAGCATGGGTGGTTGCCTTGGTTGCCTTGTGGAAGCACTTCTTGGTGGGTGGCCTCTGGGTGGTTGCCTTGTGGGAGCACTTCTTGGTGGGTGCCATTGGCCTTGCCCAGTGCAGCCCATGAGAGGAGGGCGTCAAACACAATGAGTTTCTTTGTAAGGGACTCAACTAGCGAGGCCTATTACACGGCTATCCTCACACCTGCTCCCTCCCTCCCTCCTTCCCTCCCTCCCTCCCTCCCACCCACTCACCCTCCCACCCTCCCTCCCCTCCCCTCCACTCCCCTCCCCTCCCTCCCTCCCTCCCTCCCTCCCTCTTGGTGACCCGGCACTAGTATTAAGACCCTGAAGATGGTAGCCTTGGGACGGCTTGCCCAAACGCATTGCCAGGCACCGGCCCGTGATATCCAATCATGATGCATCGTGATTGTCGTCTACTATGTGACTCCTCTTTAGGTCAATGTGAGTGCCTCGTGTGCCTAGCTCCACACCCGAAGGTTCTCACCGTTCTCAATCTCACTCTCCGTTCACACTGTTCTCGTTCTCAAGGACGGGGAGTGGCCCGCCGCATGCGCCTCTCCCTCGTGGTCCGTAGTGTTCTTCTGTCAAACACTCTCCGGTCGGCCTCACCGTGGTGCTCCTCCAAGCCGCCTTTTGGGGCGCCATGGTGGAGGCTGCACCTGGCCTTCATCCGCCTCTCATCGTGACGCCGAGTGCAAGGGCATCGTGCCCTAGGGAGGTCTCAAGGTCGCAGCCAAAGACCACCATGGTATGGCTCCCCGCCTCGCCCGCTGAGCGTCCCAATGAGGGGTAGGACTGTCCACAAAGTGCCCCAAGATGGGGCGGAGCCGCCAGCGGAACGCCCCAATGTGGGGCAGAGACGTTCGCAGAGCGCCCAAGCGTGGGGTAGAGATGTTCGTTGCGCCCTAGCGTGGGGTAGAGCCGTTCACTGAGCGCCCTAGCGCGAGGCAGTGACGTTCGCATAGCATCCAAGCGTGAGGCAGAGACGTTCACAGAACGCCCAAACATGGGGCAGGCACAATCACATAGTGCCCCAACGTGGGGCCCTAACGTTCATAGAGTGCCCAGTGTGGAACAGTGACGTTCTCAGAGTGCCCCGGCATGGGGCAGAGACGTTCACAGAACGCCCAAACATGGAGCAGGCACAATCACATAGTGCCCAAACGCGGGATAGAGACGTTCACAGAGCACCCCAGCGTGGGGCCATGACGTTCAGAGTGCCCCAACATGGGTTAGTGATGTTTGCAGAGTGCCCTAGCGTGGGGCAGAGATGTACACGGAGCAGTGTAGCCACTAACCAAACCCCAGGTGCCACGCTAAGGCCTCTTTCAAGGGAATGCTAACCACCACCGTGGCGGTGGCTCCTGTTGCTTGCAGCAGGGGGCAACGGGAAAGCCTGGGCAAGCTAAAGGGTGGCAACGACCAAGGGTGGCCCAACCTTGGGGCTGAAACCAGCTGCGCCACGGTGTATCCCTGTGAAAGCAATCGTGACGTGGTGGTGGGTATTTGCTAACACGACGAGTTGGGCTGGGCTGTGTCTCTCACAGCCCGTCGGCGTCCACAAGATGGAGGTGAAGCCCCGGAAAGACCCACTACGTCTACTCGTCCCTCCCTAGAAAGTTGACTAGGATGGACTTGGGCCTTCAAGCACACAAGCAAAGGACCCGAGGGTGGATCGAACCGTGGCATTGCTGCACACCACACACCAGCACTTTGACCTGGACGGCCTGCTAGGAGGAGCGTTCTCATGTGTGTGGCCAGATTCGTCTTATTGTGGTGGAGGAAAGACGGAGGACTTCCTCGCTAGGTCTGCGTGGGACCCCCAGGGGACGAAGCAGAGGCTCACCGTATGTGGGACCGATGCTGGCACTCCTCCTCCTCCTCCTCCTCCCCCCCCCCCTCCATCCACCCCCCCCTCTTTCTTTCCTCCGCAGGTGCACTGCCAGCAAATGCTGTTTGGCAAACATTTTAAGTTCGTGCGAAGGTAATGAAGTGTGCAATGTGCGGAATGGGAGGGGGCCCAAGGACCCCGTTGCGGCAGGACAGGGGCCCAAGGACCCCGATGCTGCACAAGATGCGAAACGGGGGGTGATCCAGGGACCCAAATGCGACATTGGATGGGGCCGAAGGACCCAAGAGGAATATAAGCATAGTGTACATGCACAGGAGGGTCTGAGATTTGGTTGTTAGCATGCAATTGCACCGCAGAAAGCTGCAGGACTGCAAGGAGCGGCAACATGGGCCCTCGGTAATGAGGTACAAAGTCCAAGCAGCAACCATGTAAACTGTCTTTCGGCAGGCGGTTTGTATAGCACGCTTTGCTCCAACACCAACACCAACTCCAACTCCACATCCCCTCCTTCCCTCCCACCCTCCCTCTCGCCTCCTCCATGCGGGGCCCTTCAGCATGCGTTTGGACACTGGTGGCTGAAGGCACCCCACCTCCTACCTTGTGCAGGAGACGGCACAGCACATTAACACTCACACCACCCCACTGATGGCAGGCTGTGTCTCCACCCAACTGAACACAGCTACGCGCACGTACCCCTGTACACCAAATGGTGTTGCTTTGCTAGTGCAGGGCTTGTGTAGCTTGTCCAAGGGCTTGTGTCTCTTTTCGGAGGACTTGTGCCGCACATTGCTGTCCGAGGCACTCAAGAGGTGACTGCACCAAAAAGCCAGGACAGGGAATCAATACCACAGCCGTTACACCGATCCAAATGAATGGCCTTGGTATTTGTGTGGAAGTGCATATGGCCCCGGCGCGGTGGTGCCCACGGGCGAAACGGTTACAGTCAACCGCCTGCCTGTGCACGCCTGTTCTGCCTTCCCCCCAACCGCACGTCCCACTGCATTGCATGCCGCCGGTCCGTGTTTCGTGACCGCCAGGGTGGATGCATTGCACGCAGGGTGATGACACGGCTGTCCTCATATTGGAGAGAAAGAAGGGTAGGGGGTTCGCTCTCTTTCTTGTGAACAGATGCCGCAAGTACAAGGAAACATGCCATCACACATTTTTTTAACATGCCCAGTTGAATGAACCAGCCTATGAGTCCAGTTTGGGCCCTGAAGAGCATCCCGATGAGGATGAGAATGGCGTAATGATGATGATGATGATGATGATGAGACTGATGCATCAGTGAAGCAATGGAAGTTTTCTTGAATTATTCCCTCATCATCCGAATAGATTGAGTCAAGTTTTGAACACTCGCTTGTCCCTCCAAGCATCCTAGGTCTATTGGCATGGCGTTTCTCATGGGGGTCTTAGAGGCCAATCGGCGCCCTCAATTCCCCCCATTGTTCTCCCCATTGTTATCTCTGGCCCTGCCAGTGCCCTCTTCCTACCCATGTGGCCATGTCCGATCCTCAGCCCCAATCAAGACCACACCCCGCTCCTGCAGATCAATGGCAGTCCGGTAATGGTGTGGAACCATGAAACTGGCAACTGGGAGAGGAAGGACTGGAGGGATTTGAAGGTACATGGTGCAGCGCCCTGAGCAAACCCGTCTCATCCTCAACAATCCTCAGCGGGCCTCAACCGACTAAGTCTCTGATCGTCAACGACACCCCACAACACTATGTTTGCCGGAAACCTTCAATAATCCCCATCATTGTGTGCCCCAAAACCACACAAATAGGATGTGCATTAAGGATCCTTCTGCGGACGTTGAGTGTTGGGGGTTCGGAGTTGATTGAATCACAGTAGGACCAAGGTGGCAGCCGTTGGGTGACCTACAGCCGTCGCTCTAGCAGCCCAGGCAGCCGTCCTGCCTTGGTATTCCCAAGCGGTGCAGTGCAACGAAGGTGGAAAACACGTTCTGCAGGCGGACCCAACAATAGTGGATTTTCTTGGCACGCAAGCAGCAGCCCCTGGGATCCGGTTTTTTTGGAGTGTTTGGGGGAGGGGGTGGGGGTGGGGGTGCGGATGGCGACCTGCAGACCCCCCCCCCCCCCCAACACGCACGCACAAGTCTCCGGACCCTTTTTTGACAGATAGTCACCAAGTGGTGACCAGGTAGACCCCCAATCGCAGTACCCTGAAGGCGCCAGGGCATTTTTTGGGGGGGGGGTTGGCGAGGGGAAAATTTTTTCGTGCAAAATCACATCAAAGATGTTATTAGATCATCAATCATGGAAATATTGGCCATGGTACATGTTTTCGGGTTTGGTCCACCATGTGGAACTTGACGAGACTGTTTGTGTCAGAAATCACAGTTTTTGAACCGGACCACTAGACAACCAACATGCTCAAATGACACCTGCAAAGGCGCCCCCCCCCTCCCCCCTCCCCGTTTGAATGTTTTTCACCCATCTTAGCTACCAAGTGGGAGCACCTGGGTTTTGAAACCCACACCTCTGTTCTCATCTTTGGATGTCAAGAGTCAAAATTTTCGAAACGAATTTTTTTTTTTAGCTACACATAAGATCCTGTTCACACCTGCTTTGCGTCATGCTGATAGCACGGGGGGCATCCTGTGGTTTGAAGTTGACACCACAGATGGCAAAACAGTAAAATTGGGCTTGGGCTTGAAAGGGCTCAGAACTGTTTGAGCCATAAGTGGGACCTCAGCAATGAGGTACAATGAGTGAGGTACACTTCAAACTCAATGCTATCAATCCCGGGTACTTGGAGTCTGAATGGGGATGCTCCTTGGTTTGAACTAGCCACTTCCAACGTTGACATTGCCCATGGCACTGCAAGGGTGATGAATGTTTCAGTAAATAGGTGTGGTTGTATAAGACCCATCCGCATACAATCGTTTTATAACTCTGCTGAGTGAGTTTCATTTTGTGGTGACTGTAGGTTGCCGGGCGGGGGGGGGGGTTAATTTGTATATATTCCTATCACTAGTGTCTCTCCTTATATCTGGCAAGCAAGCAACACAACTGTTTTTCATTTTGGCGCGCTCTACTCTACTCTAGCCATTTTTTGCATTCACACATGGCCTTCTCAAATCCAGGGTTTGAGCTCCCGAGCTCCCAATGCACCATTGGCAGCCCGGGGCGTGGGCACCAAGTCAGCAGGCGCCTCTTCAAAGTCGTGGAATGTTGCCGGCCCAAACTGGCCAGTTTGGAACAAAACAGCGCAATCGCAGCACATAAACAGATGCTCGTCAGTGGCAATAAAAGACCACAGGTACATTTCTGCCAACAAAGTGGGGGCGGTTTGGTGCCCGGCAACAGCACACCGATGAGTTTGCGCAGTGATAGTTAATGCGATGCAAATAACCCAACCGCAAATCACCCTTACCCTGCGGCGCGCAGGAAGCATTACCCTTGATTTGTCCCCCTTTTAGACCCATTTGGTCACTGGGTGCTCGGCTTTTTGGGTCCCTCATCCTTGCGGCAGCTCATTGGACCTTATGATCAATCAGTCAAATGGGCACAACGGCGAGCCACAATACTCCAAACGGACAAAGATGTTGCGATAACCACCCCCCATTCAAAAGTACGGGTCACGAAGGGTAAGTCTCCCCTGCTGCATGGTCATTACCCAAATTGCGGGCCGCAGGGCGTGCCGCAGGATTCACGTTCCCAGGGCCAAACAGTCCTCTGCCAGCATGTCTGGACCTGCGCAGGTGGGGTGTCCCCCCTTGCCCTGCCCAGAGGCCTGACACTGCGTCCTGTTGGCTGCAGGTTGGTGCCGTGCTGAAGCTGGAGAACGACGAGAACGTGCCCGCCGATTGTCTCGTGCTCGCCACGTCGGAGGACGAGGGCATTTGTTACGTGCAGACGACCAATTTGGACGGCGAGACCAATTTGAAGCAGAAAATCGCCGTGAGGGACACGCTGGATCTGATTGACGATGCCGCCCTTACCGGTCCAGGCTGCCGTGTTCGCCATCCCTGCCACTCTCCCATCACCCTCACGCTTGCACACCCCAACCACGACACAAGCACAGCCCCCACACATGCACGCGTCGGTGCATGGGTTCCGAAGCGATTCAAAATTTGCACAAGGAGTGCCCGTGAATGGCTTAGACAGAATATCAGGCACCCGCCCAATTTATCTCTAGTCTTCAATCGTGATTTTGAAGCATTGAATACTATTTGGAGGCTCATTGTCCTACTTGATGCGACTTGGGCGCAGGGCGTTCCTTAGGGGCCGCCTTTGACAGTGTTCCCTGTTGTGGAAGTCTGGGTCGCCAACCGCCGGCTTTCAACCGCCAACTTCTGGCAGTTTCCAACCGCCAACTGCTGGCGGTTGACCCCCCAACTGCCACGGGCACTCCCGTAGCTCAGTGGTCATCGGCCCCGGCCCCAGGCAGGACGTCCCGGGTCCGAGTGCGGCCAGCCCCGCTGCGTGACACGCGAAGGCGCGGAGGTATTACGCTCCTAACGTGCCAGGGAGGGGAAAGTTCGGAACGGGCGGAGTCTGGAAGGGCAAAAGGTGGCACAACAAAAGTGTGGCAAAGTATTCCGTAGCCAATGTTCTGGGCGTCATTGTGAGCGCTCTTGGCATGCGCAGTTCCATTGTGCCCAATAGCCTCAAGGAAGTACCAGCAACCAACCAAAGGCCCATAGGAAATAGCGACCAGCATTCACTGTCTAGGCTTGTTCTTGTGCCATGATCTGGGAATTTGTACCAAATGTTGTAGCGATATTTGAATTGGTGCCAAAATTTCGCCGCGCCAAGTTTCGCCTTATCCAATTTCGCACGTTCCCAATCTCCCCCTCCCTGGTACCACTGGTATCCCTTTGGTCAGCGCCCATAGACGCCAGGCACCAAGTTCAGGGTTCGGACCTGTCACTGAACAGTCCATCCCCTGCCACTGGGTCCCCTCTGGTTGCCGGTCTGCCGCAGGGGAGGTAAGCACCGGGATTGTCGCACTGGTCCGTTGCCCTGGAAATACCCGCCAACCGCCAAACGGTTGGCCCACCACCGCCGATGGGTGACCACTGACGGTTCATGGCCAAGCGCCGAGCAGTGGACGGCGGTTGGCAGTGGTCTCGGGCAGTCTATGATAAAATGGCGTTTTTGTACGCTCGCTGTTGTGCACTGGCAACGCTTTTTTGGGCCGTTTGGGGCTCACTTCAAAGGATTGGTATCAATTTGGAACTGCAGAGTTATGGAAGTGGGGTTGTGTTTTTCTTTCAGGGAAATCCACCGATGAGGCAGAATGCTTGAATCCTGTCGCCCTCCCCACGCACACCGTAGGTCCGCAAGGTCACACGTGCATGCTGGTGCGCTGTTGCGCTTCTGCCCCCGCTGGTATGCAGCAGCGGCCCAGGGTCCGGCCGCAGGGAGTGACACGGTGAGACCCTCAAGCAAAGCACTGGACCAAGCACCAACGGTTGAAGCATGCCGCAGCACAGCAAAGTTTTCCTGGGGACCGTTGGTGCTTGTACTGGACCCACTGTTGGGGTTTGGGGTTTGGGGGGGGTCAAAACTTTGTGAGTACCAGGGTTCGACCCTGCGTCTGCAAAACGGCACCGGGTCTGCAAAATGTTGCCGGCCGCATTTGCTATCCTGTGAATCAAACTCGAATTTTCCGACAGCTTGTGTTGCTGATCACCTGTAGACGTAGCACACTCCACGGCTTAGTGGCGAATTTTGCCTTTACGGGGCTTATTGGGGCCCCTAATAGGGGGCCTATTAGGGGGTCGATTGGGGGCTTATTGGGGGGCCTATTGGGGCCCCTATTAGGGGGCCTATTGGGGGGCCTATTAGGCGGCTTATTGGAGGGCCTATACCGGGGGGGTGGGTGGGTCATAGGCCAAAAAAAGTTTGTATACCGAAAATCGACCTCCAATTTCCGGCCTCCCCCCCAGGTTCAGTTTTTTGCTGAAGATGATGTGGGCGGATCAGGCGGAGGTAGCCAGGCTGCCATCCCCCCCCCCCCCCCAAAGGGGAACGGTACGCCATGGCCTGGTTCCCACTCCCACCCCCCCCACAACACCAGCGCCCAGTCTGGGAGGAGCCCCGCCAGTGCCCCCCCCGACCAGACCCCCCGCCAGAGCGATGCCGCCCATTTGGCAGCGGCCCCCGTGGCCGGGGGCGGTGGCGCTGGCGATGGCCCTGGGAGGCGGCAGGCCGGCGGTGTAGTGTCTGTTCTTCGGGCGGGTCCCCGGACTCCTCAGCCCCGCCGGCGTCCGACAGCAGCTTTGGCCGCCCGAGGATGCCCTCCGCTCGGGTCCACTTGTTCGGTCTTGGGCGGGCGTGGGTAAAGGTAAAGGTGCTCGGGCGCTCTTCCGAACTGCTCTTCCGAACTCCAGCGTAACCGTGATCCCTACCTGTCCCTCGCAGCATCCCTTCCGGCTCGCGGGGTCACAGACACCCTAGCGCCTAGGACACTGCGTTCCGACCCCACTGGGATTCGAACCAAGCACCTCTAGTTCAGGCGTCACGTGCATGACCGCTGAACTACGCGACCTTCTTTTGGGCGGGCGTGGGCTGCGGAGGTGGAGCCGGGGCCCAGGGCCGCGGTCGCATGGCGTCCCCTGCGCCGCCGTTGTCCACAGATTATGAGGCAGTCATCACGTGTCGACAGCCGGACAAACAGATTTACGAGTTCGAAGGTATCGGCACCTCTGTCCTCTCGGGTGTGGGCGGGGGTATCCTGTTGAGAAGGGGTCGATGCCCCCCTGTGGGAAAGGGACAGGGGCGGGGGCGGGAGCAGGGGTAGGGGCAGGGGCAGGGGCCAGGCCCTTGCTTAGTGGCTGGTCGATACTATACCCCCGGGGGGGGGGCTCAGAGGCCAAAAAAAGTTTGGGTTTGTATCCCCCCCCCTTTTAAAGCTGCTCTGTGGGGGGGTTTTAAGGGCATTTTATGGAGCAAACACCCTTTTTTCCTCAATAATCTCTACAGTGACAAATTTGTCGATCTCTGATGAGGATTCTTTCAGGGGCATGCCCTTCGGGGCTGGGGAAGGGTCACCTTTGCCTTGCCCTCGCGTTGCTGTGCAATACCGTCGAGTTATTCCCCCAACCCCCCGATTGTACCCCCACACAGCGACCCCCCCCCCCCCCTCCAAACCCTCCCCCTGTTTTGAATTTTGGTCTGTAGGGGTTGTAATCACGTTATCCGATTTCCGAGACCCCCCCCCCTCTGTGTGGACCCCAACGATGGGCTGTCATGAGGATGTTCCAAAACGCTGGCAGTCGGGAGAAGGACAGAGAGGCAGAACAAGAACACAGAACGGGCGCAACACGACAGCCACGAGCTGCCCGGACGACACCCCGACAGAATTCCCCAGCCCCAAGACGCGAAGCCCCCTGTTGCCTCCATCATTTCAGTGTCAGGCTTGATGTATCAAGTGCAGGGCGTGACATGACTAGGTCACGGCTTAGTGGCGACCGTGGCGTATACTTCGCGGGGAGGGGGGGGGGTCAGCCCTTCACGATATCCGGTTTCTCAGGAACCCCCCCCAGGGGGTCCCAGTCCGCACTCAAACGCCCCCCCCCCCCACCCCCGTACGGAATGCATTACTCCCGAATGGGCGTATACATGTATACGCGTATATGTACACGGGACAAATACGTGACGTATATGCGTATACGTATAGTCTGTGGACACTGTGCATAGTTTGGAGACACTTTGCATAGTCTGTAGACACTGTGCACCACAAGTGGAGGCGGCCTGCTGATTGTAGACACTGTCGGGATGTTGTAGACGCAAAGAGACAACATTTGGCCCCCTTCCCGAAAAAATGGTCCACTAACGGCGTTTACCCGTGCACAAGGGCATGTACACGCGTATACATGCGTATATGCACAGCCCTCCGAATGGGCGGTTCTGGTGGCAGTTCCGCGCTCCTTTCCGGCCAGCAACCAGCCCCACTGACGACGCACGATGCAGCACTTCACGCGTGTCCTGGGGGCCTCATTATTGCACGCGGGACCCCTGTCAGTCCCTGCACCGGGGCGAAAGGCTTGGCCGGTCATGCCGCCCCGCCTGTTGCCATTGGCACACACCCACACCCACA
The DNA here is from genome assembly GCA_964036045.1 of Eutreptiella sp. 'Long Island Sound 2002'. Classification (NCBI taxonomy): domain Eukaryota; phylum Euglenozoa; class Euglenophyceae; order Eutreptiales; family Eutreptiaceae; genus Eutreptiella; species Eutreptiella sp. 'Long Island Sound 2002'. The sequence continues at coordinate 180,866,654 of OZ038380.1, read as the reverse complement.
CCCACCCACACCTGATGCCTCTCGGGGCGGGGCCTCCCCCATGCGGGTGCATCCTCCCCTCTCCCGTGCCCATGAGGCGTAGCCCCCTGTGCCCCCACCCTGGCACCAGAGCTCGCCCTGCTGTCCCTGTCCCTCCATCGGTCCCTGGCTGTGTCCCTGTGCCTGTGCCTGTGCCCTGCTGCCCCCGCCCCTGCCCCTGCTCCGCCCCTGCCCATGCCCCAACCAGGCCTTTGCTTAGTGATACTGCGGGCGGGGGGGGGTTGGCTGACCCCCCCCCCCACATCAGAAAATCTTTCAGGAAAAAAATTGAAATTTGCCAAAGGTTGGAGGCCGATTTCAGGTAAGCAAAAAAAAGTGTGTGTACGTAAAATCAACCTCCAAATTCGGGCCCCTTTGATAAATTTCATTGGTTGAGGAAATTTTGCTGATGTGGGGGGCCGAGGGGGGTCAGGCGGAGGAGCCCAGGCTGCCATTCGCCCCCCCCCCCCCGTTAGAAGGGGGCAGCCAGCCACACATGGCGTCATACGGACAAGCCACTGCCTTGTGCTCCAGCTCTGGATGTGGTTTCAGACCACAATCTGCCCTGGCTGCTGTGAGGCAGCTGATTTCTTCCGCTTGGCTCTAAAAGGTGCCTGTCATTCGTCGTTTCCTTTCCGGATATGTGTTTGTTGACGGGGCTGACAATTTCTTGTTTTGCCTGCACGTTGACCTGCAGTTTTGCAGACCTGCCTCCCAATGGTGGGGCTGCCACGATGGCTGCGAAGGGTGCGTGCGTGTGGGGATGAGCGTCAGGGTTGCTCTTTTTTTTTCAAACAAAAATGTGGCCCCCGGCCGGCGGTTGGAGCGGTTGAAGCTCGTCCTCCGGTGCGTTTCGGCCGCCGCTCACAAGTACTGGGCAATCCTCACCAGGGCCCCCCAGTCACCAGTCAACGGCTTGGTCAACACCCATAGATCAAGCGTCAAACGCCATTGAGTACCTTCCTGTGTTTTGCGCAGTGTCGCTTACAGATTCCCATTGTGCACGACTAACATTTTTCACTTGCTGCTGCGTGTGTGTTGTAAGTCATGTAAGTCATGTAAGTCTGTCAGCGTGTGTACGGGAAAAAATCGCTACGTCGTGTAATTTTTGTTTTTGCAGTCAGCGTGTATAATTTTTTCGGGCACACAACGCGGCAACAACAACAGACAAAAATACAAAACGTGACAGCAAACAAAATTACACGACGCGACGATTTTTTTGTACACACCCGGACAGTAGACAAAAAAAAAAGGTACGCAATATGACCATTTTTTGGGACACGATTTGCATTTTTCAGTTGCAGTAGCCCGGCCCCATTTTTCAAACAGTGCGGATGAACGTGGAGTCCTTGGCAATGTCAGCCCAATCCCAATCTCAATCCCACCCCAAATTTCAAGCCTGCACCATCTCGGTCGTCTGCCATTGCAGGTACTCTGGATTACAAAGGCAAGACCATCCCCTTGGGCCCGGACAACATGCTGCTGCGCGGCTCAACTCAGAAAAAGGCACAAAAAGTGATTGCCACCGCCGTTTACACAGGCATGCCTCTCTCGTCGTGTGCTGGGGCCGATGTTCAGCATGTGTTCAGATGTTGAGTCGGTTCCAGGACACGCTCGCAAGGTCCCAAGGACAGGGATGTGTTAGAACGGCTGACGACTATAGGAGGAGCCCCCCCCCTCCCCCAGGGATGCATTGGAAGGAAGGTGACCCCCCCCCCCCCCCTCCAGGGCGCCCAGCCTATGCCCAGCCACTGTCCCCCTGACGCCAAGTGCCAGCTTCCATGGCATTTGTAACTGACAGTAGCCGCTTTGGCAACCTCCTCTAACCGCCTGCCTAGCCGCCTGTGGGGCCGCCTCTGAATTCCCTTCCCTTCTAATGCATCCCTGCCCCCCCCCCCCCCCCTCCTCCCCTTCTAATGTTGTGACAATCGGTGCAAAATGCACAATTTTTTTCTCTGGTGCCTTCGGCGCTGATCAGGGGGGGGTAATGTGCATTATCTCATTGGTCATCTTCGTGGGCCTCGTCCTGCCAAGGGTGCTCAAGGTGGGTCCAGCTGGAGGGCGGGAGGGGGGGGGATGCTGCCTGTCAGCCCCAGACACTGTCCTCGTGTTCAGGAGCGGAGCCCCCTGGACCCCCCCCCCCCCCATCCTCTCTTCTAGTACATCTCCGCCCAGGGACATGCACACATGGTCCCCGTACCATGCCCACAGGTCCCCAATGACGTGCAGACAGGCCCCAGTGACATGTCTCAATGGCACGGTCACCCACACGTCTCCCAACAATCTGGACCACAGCATGGGAGCCCCCCACCCCCCACCCCTGTCATCAGGGCAACAGCAAGGCCCAGTGGTGCTGGGACAAAGGCGGTGTTCCCCCCCCAAACCTGCTGACACCCGTGGTCAGAGTATGCGACCCATGGGAGTACCCCCACCGTGCGATTCCGTCATCCGCTGGTTGCCTGACCAGGCCCCAGACAGTCACCCGTTCCCCCTTCGCCAAGTGCATCAGGCCATTGTTGCATGCTCAGCCGTGGGGCCGGTTTTGCTTGTGCCCCCCCCCCCCCCCCCGTCTCTCGTCCTGGTCCTGCTGCAGCACAACACACCAAGACAATGTTCGGCGCCGGTCCCTGCAGGCCCTGCGTTGGAGGTCCCACGTCGGTGGTGGTGAGTGCCCTCCAAATGGCATGGGACTGCGGGAATGTGAAGCGTTGCGGGCGGGGGGGGGGGGCGCCAAGGGGCAGAAGCAGCACCTGCAGAGGGATACCGGTCCCACTCTCATCCATTCCGCACCGTGGCTTTTGGTGTCGGAATGCAGAGAAGATGCGGTGTGATGTTGTGTTGAAGGCTGAAGGAACAGTCCCCGAGGCCCCCAAGGAGGTGCGCCATCCCCAAGGGATGGTGCACCTCCGACCACGTTGCTGTAGACTGCGAAGTGCTGTTTGCCCTCAGGGCAGGGGAGTATTAGAATGGCTGTACACCGCAGGAGGATGCCCCCCCCCCCCCCTGGGACCCTCCCCAAGACCAAAGTGACCATCGCGGGAAAACACGAAATTTGCACTCGGGAAAATTTACCACCGGGCCCTTTTGGGAACACAAACTCTTGGGTCCCCGACCCCTCCCCCCTCACCCCCTCCTAATAGTGCCACTTGGCACCGTCACTTGGCCCAAAAAGCACATGAAACACTAGGCGCTGAAGGCGCCGAAGAAAATTTTTTCTTAGGTCACGCTGGAACTGGGGTTGGGGGGGACCGTCACTTGGTGACCGTCCCCCCCGCCCATGGGGGGACTGGCCTGACATTAGGGGGGGGGGGAATACAAGGGGGGCGGGGGGTACTTCCTTCACCCGGTGCGAATGACCCCAAAGCGAATTACAGTACCCTGCGGCGCGCAGTAAGCGCTTGTCCCCCCGCGTAAAAGTGTTGAGTTGGTCTCCGCAGAACGGCGAAGCTACGCTTCGGCCGAGGTGCACCGGGTCACCCCTCGGGTTTACGCTGCTGTGCCATCTCGTGCGACCGCCGTCCACGCCATCGAGGGAGACGTGCAAAAAGAGAAGGGGCATTTGGCCGCTAAGACCGAGACAAAGGCTTTGTTCATCATCCCAAGCCCCGCCCTGGGTCCTGCGCGGCAAATTCTTTGGTAAACCTTAGTAAGCAAAAATTTTTTTAAAAAAATTTTCAAAATTTTTTTCCTAAGTTTTACCAAATTTTACTAAGTTTTACCTCGACTGGTACTAAGTTTTACCAAATACCCCATTCTTTGTTGCCATTCCTCTTCTGCAGCAGCCTCCCCCCCCTTCCTGCTTCCATGCACCACAGCCTGGCCCCTGCACTCAGAGCGCGACTCATGTCTGGCAGGGGAACAGACGAAGCTGATGATGAACACCACGAACCCCCCCCACAAGCGCAGCACCATGGAGAAGCAGCTGGACCACACCCTCATCTTTGCCTTCGTGTTCATCTTCATCCTCGTCATGGGGTCGGCCGTCATCGCCACCCTCCTGCCCGTGGACAAGATGTGGTACCTGCACTGGGACTACTCTCATGTATGTCCGGCACGCGGGGGGGAGGGGGAAGGATGTAGTGGAACAGCTGACGACCAGAGGAGGAGGGGGCGGTAAGCCCCCCCCCCTCCCCTCCATGGAAACCCCTCCCCTCCTGGACTCGGATTTTAGAGTGGGAGAAGAATGCCATTTACCGGAGGAAAAATTGGTTTGGGCCATTTTTGGCAGACAATATTTATTTGGATTCTTTTGGTGCACAAAAGCTTTTTTCAATTTTTTTTTTGGGGTTCTGGATCCTCCCGCCCCCCCCGCCCCCTGGGGCATGGATGGCATTGTGGAGATTCATTCCCATTCCAGACCGCGAAGGGGGAGTGTCAACTTCCGGGCGCTGACTGCGTGTTGACTGGAGGCTGTGTTGCTGTTACCGGCCTCCTGTGGGCTGTCCCGAGTGTTGCCTCCCTGTCTGTGTGCCTCCCTGAGCCCAGGAGCTCCAGTCGTGCCTGAATTGTCGATCACCAGCGGCCACAGCGGGCTTTGGCTGAGTAATTGATGAGTTGCGGAATGGATTGAGGCTTTTTGGCAGACGTCCGTGTTACACGCGTGATGGCGGGTGAACACGTGCTGCTTCGCAGGGGACGCAGCTGTTCAAGAGTATGGGGACGTTCGTGGTCCTCTTCTTCAGCTTGATCCCGCTGTCCCTTTACGTCTCCATTGAGTTGATCCGCCTGTTGCAAGGTCCGAGTGCTCCCTCGTGCACGTTCATGGGGCTGGGCTGACGGTCATGCGCGCAACGAGGGTTTGTGGCTGTAGTGAGCAGCACAGGACAGGGGCAGGCCTGCGCTTAAATTTTTTTTACTGCGGGGAGGGAGGACCGCCCCACCAGGGCTTCTTTAGAATAATTAAAAACCAAGGGGGGGGGGACCCCTCCCCCAAAACCCCTTTCCCCCTCCCCAGACCAAAGTGACCATAGTGGGAAAAAACGAAATTTACAATAGGGAAAATCTGGTCAGGCCATTTTTGGTACACCAAGTTTTGGGTCCAAAACCCCCTCCCCCCCTCCCCCCCCCCTGCTCAAAAGAAGCCCTGCCCCCCACCCCCTCTATACCAAAGTGACCATCGTGGGCAAAAGCGAAATTTACGAGAGGGAAAATCTGATCGGGCCATTTTTGGTACACAGCCTTTTGGATCCCAGACCCCCCCCCCCCTCCTCCTCCCGTTAAGCACAGCCCTGGACAGGGGGCACGCCTGTTTGCGGTGGCCGGACTTCATCACACGTTTGCGGACCCCGCTCTCTGCGGTGGACAGTGGCGCTTGACACCTTTTGGGACCTCTGTTTTTGGGCCAGCAGAGCGGGTTCGCAGTACATTGACAGAGGTCGCCCCCCACTGGGCCCATAGGCCGCTGTTGCGGGTCCACAAGCCGCCATCGGCCGCTCTTCGCTCTTGCCCACTCACGTTGAGTATGCGGCAGACAATTGTACAGGCGAACACACTGCACAACAGGACGGGGGACCTGATAAAGTCCTGTAGTTTGCCAGTGGCGTCCTATGCTTATGCCAGTGGCTCTGGTCATTACAACAGGTCTTGTTCGGTGAGGCGAGATGCGTGTGGAGTTGTTGACTGACCTCTTGGGAGTGTGGATGTTGATTGGCTTTTCCTGTTGATGGGGCTGGGCAGGTGCTACGCTGGCCCCAGGGCTCATTTTGACAATTGGCACCACTGCGGGGGGGGGGGGGGGGGGGGGGCCCACACCACCCACCCCCCCTGGACCCCCCGGCCCCTTAAAAGATTGGACCAAATTTTCTTCTGGGCCTTCGGCCGATCAAAAATTTTCTCAGGCGCCTTCGGCGCCAATTAGCTTAGACCAAAATTTTCTTCTGCACCTCTGAATACTCAGCACCACTGGGGGGGGGGTCCACCCCCCCCCCCCCTGAAAAGGAGCCCTGTGCCTTATCAGCTCGTGATTTCCCTCAGATTAGGAGGTTGGGAAGCAACACGTGTTCCAAGAGCTCAGTGCTGCTTGTGTCACGATTGCATTTCATTTTTGCACAGGTCTTTTCATTGAACAAGATGTCGAGTTGTACTATGAGCCCAAGGACCGGTGTGTCTGCTGTGCCTCCGCATTTGCACATTTGTGCAACCGACCACAACATGTGCGTGTCACGGATACCGGGGGGGGGGGGGCTTATGCAGGGTAGAATTCCCGTATGTCAAAATTCTGTACGAAATTCTATTGCCTTCGGCAAGTCCACCTCGCAGAGAATCTACCGCGAGCAACACACACCCAAAATAGGGTGGAAACTACATAAATACCGGCTAAAACATGCTTTGCATACCTTGGATGATCATTTTAGGTGATCACGGTATCAAAAAAACAAGTTTCGAAAACTTCGATTTTTGAGCTGCCCAGGGTGACAAACTGCATAAGCAGGTTGTGTACCAATCCCTTGGGAGACCCCCCCCCCCCCCTTGAACCTAATACCCAAATCGGGTGAAAAACACGTAAATACGGCCTAAAACATGCTTTACATACCTTGGATGGTCATTTTAGGTGATCACAATATCACAAAAACAAGTTTCAAAAACTTCCATTTTTGAGCTGTCCGGGGTGAAAAACTGCATAAGCAGGTTGTGCACCCGTCCCTTGGGAGACCCCCCCCCCCCCCCGACCTGATACCCAAATAGGGTGAAAAACACGTAAATACGGCCTAAAACATGCTTTCCATAGCTTGGATGGTCATTTTGGGTGGTCACAATATCAAAAAAATATGTTTCGAAAACTTCCATTTTTGAGCTGTCCGGGGTGAAAAACTGCATAAGCAGGTTGTGCACCCGTCCCTTGGGAGACCCCCCCCCCCGACCTAACACCCAAAAAGGGTGAAAAACACGTAAATACGGCCTAAAACATGCTTTCCATAGCTTGGATGGTCATTTTAAGGGGTCACAATATCAAAAAAACAAGTTTCGAAAACTTCGATTTTTGAGCTGTCCGGGTTGAAAAACTGCATAAGCAGGTTGTGCACCCGTCCCTTGGGAGACCCCCCCCCCCCCCCCGGACCTAACACCCAAATAGGGTGAAAAACACGTAAATACGGCCTAAAACATGCTTTGCATAGTTTGAAATGTCATTTTGGGTGGTCACAATATCAAAAAAACAAGTTTCGAAAACTTCGATTTTTGAGCTGCCTGGGGTGAAAAACTGCATAAGCAGGTTGTGTACCTCCCCATTCACTAGGCCATTATTGGTGGAAACAGTCATTTCGCGTCTTTGGCACGGGTTGTGAACGGCCATAAGCAAGGCTAGACACTGCAAAATACGTCCTTTCGTATCCTAGTAGGCATATACTGTCACAACATCCCCACTCGCACCCCTCAGGGTGGGTACCACGGGTTCACCGAGGTTGCCAAAACCCCCAACATAGCATAAATGGCTGAAAAGTGCATAAACTGCATAAGCGCTCGTCCCACTCCGCCCCATACAAACCCTATGGAGTCGGGACCCGGAAACACTTTTTCGGCTCAAAATCGAAAAAAACCAAAAGATTCATGATTTTCGACCCAAAAAAAGGGGGGGTCATTTTTTCGACATTTTTGACCCCCCCCCCCCACCCCCCCCCCACCCCCACCCCCACCCCCCCCCAAAAAGTGGGTTTCAAGTGGGGGGGGTCTAGGGGGGTCCGGACCAAAAACTCATTGGGGGATGCGTTTATTGGACAAAATAATGATTTTACAAGGGGTTAAACTAACAATTCAACCCCTTGGGGTAGGGTACGCGAATAGGCCCAAAATGGGGGGTATGTGGCGTTTTCCTCATATATACGCCTGCCTGGCTTTGATCTAACAACCTCTGCGAGGTGATTTTTGTATTGTACGCAATTTGTTCGGTGTTTTCAAGGATTTGCACGGGTATTCGTGGCTGTGCCTTCGCCCACTTGTACCATGCCAAAGGATTTGCTTGATGATAATTAGTTTCCCCTGGAAGTCGCAGAAGTGCTGATGTACACACTGGCGTCTGCATGCCCCTCGTGCTGTCCACACATGGCCGCTTTTTGTCGGGTCATTATGTTGGGCAGTGTGTTTTGTGTTTTTTGAAGGAAATACCATCAAGCGTCCACTGTTTGTCAGGAGCAAATTTTGGGAACCAGACATAATTTGTTCGCTCGTTTTTATGAAATTGCACGGATTTTGGCGCGCCAGGATTTGGTGATTCATTGTTTCCAAAGCACGGGATGTCCTACCCCCCAGCGGTCCCAAGCGGGGCTCCTTTTCACAACTCGGCATCACTGGGAGAGGGCCCCACACCACCCACCCACCCACCCTAGACCCCCCGGCCCCTTAAACGATTGGGCCAAATATTCCTCCGGGCCTTCGGCCTGTCAAAATTTTTCTCTGGCGCCTTTGGCGCCAATTAGTTTGGACCAGGAATATTCCTCGGCCCCTTCGGTGCCTCTAAAAACTCAGCACCACTGGACCCCCCACCCCCCCCACCTCTTGAAAGGAGCCCTGGCCCCAAGCTTGTTCTGCCAACAACAACCGACGGACCCCGGCACATTTGCACATCACGTCAGCAGCAGTTCTTGGGCTGTTCTGCACCACCGGTGCGAGCCGGTGCGGGATTTACCCCCCGCGGAACAACGCCGGTGCGAAACACCCTCCGGGATGCGCATGCCCCCGCCGTGCGTTTCCTCCCTTTCTCAGCCGTTCCCAATTGAGGGAGGTGCGTTTGGAGAAGCTGCGTCGTAGGCTTCATTTTTATTGCGGTCGCTTCTTCCCGGGCTCAGCGTCTGGGCTTTCTCCCCTTTTCATTACCAAATTGTTTGAGAGCACAGTTTTGTCTCGTTGTGGACGCCTTCAGGGGCCCACTTTCTTCGAATCCGGTGAATGGCCGGCCCACGCCCGGAGTTGAGGTTGAGGTGCTTGCGGTTGGCTCTGCTGATCATGACCCTGAAGCCTCACTCGCACCCGTCCCTTGCTTCACTGCCCGTCCCCCCTGCACCCGCCAACACGACTCGGCCTCGCCCTCGCTGTTGCCGCACTGCTCCGGGGCTGTCGTGCCACTTCCCACAGACGCGCGCGCGCCCGGACAACGACCCTCAATGAAGAGCTGGGCAAGGTCAACGTCGTGTTCAGCGACAAGACCGGCACGTTGACCCAGAACGTCATGAAGCTGTTCAAGTTCTCGGTGGCCGGCGTGGCCTATGGCAAGGGCACCACCGAAATTGGCCGCGCTGCTGCTCGGCGTCTAGGTCCTGAAGTGCCAGGGCGCACTGTAACCCCCGAGACTTGAGACTTTGCGACACACCAGAAGGGGGGGGGGGGATTGCGGTTCGCAGTTTTTGGCAATTTACCGCAATTTCGCAATTTCTCGCAATGTTCCGCAATTTTTCCTTTGGCTTCTCCAGCTCGCGTGCTTGTTGGTGCCACCTGTGCAGAAGTCTTGCTCCTTGAGGCCTCGGGAGGTTTGGTGGCAGCATCGCAATTTTTCCCGCCATTTTGTGCAATTGGATTGGACCCTCCCTGATCGCAATCCCCCCCCCCCCCACGGACACACGCTGCTGTCCAAAGCCAGAGGACCACGGAACCCACGGGCGGTTGTGGATTGAACGACAGCGGCGGGTGACAAGTCACTGATGTCAGTGGGCGCGGTGGATTTTTGAGGGGTCTTATCAGCGGCGTTTCTTTTGCGGGGGTGGTCCGGCCCTTGTCCCCCCCCCCCCCCCTTTTCACCCTCTCCTGTTGTCCACACACACAGCCCTTGCACCGTCTGCATTGCACTTGTGTTTTCAGTTTTGCGTCAGTGCGGTTTGTATCTGTTTCCTCACACCCTCGGATGTGTTTTGAAGTTCAGCCACGCGCTCCTGTCAGGCTATGGAGCGCATTGCCTCAGTTTGCGATTTTTCTGCATTTGTTTTGTCTCTGTTTGTCTTTGTACCAAATTCCTCTCTCTTCTTTAGTAGCCCCCCCTCTCCCGGCTATTGTGACTGCGGCAGCCCCGGCGGTTGGAAGCTGCCCAACAGCGGCGGGTGACGAATCAAGCGCCTCAGTGCGTGTCCTGGGCCTCCTCCCTTGCGAACGGAATGCCTTCGGTTCCGGCGGGCGCTTTCTGCCCAGGCAGCCACAGTCCTGGGAATGTCGACCCCTCTCTTTGCGGGGGTGCTGGTGGCTGGGGCTCCGGCCGCTGGGGTTGGCCTCAGTGTGTAGTCCGTTGGAATTGCCTGGTGCCAGGGGGGGGGCGGGGGGACTGCAAATGCATTTTTCTTGCATCTTTGGTCCATTCCTTTTTTTTGCTGTCTGAACTTGCATCAGGCCACAGGAGCCCCAACATCCACGCAATTGGGGCCCAGCAAGGGGCAGGAGGGTCCTTTAGAGACTAAAATTTTTTTTTTGTTAAGGACCGCCCTTAAGGACCGCCCCAAGGGACCACCAACCGCCAACCACCAACCGCCACCAACCGCCAACCGCCAACAACCGCCAACGACCAACCGCCGCCAACCGCCAGCCGCGACCAACCACCAACCGCCAACCACTGCCAACCGCCACCAACCACCAATCACCAACCACCAACCACTACCAACCGCCGCCAACCACTTTTTTTTCTCTCTCTTAAGGACCCCCCTGGCAAGGGGGGCTGGAGGGAAGGGAAACGAGAAGATTGTGGCAATGGGTCCCAGGTCTCCTCTCCACCAGGGTGCGCAGAGTTTTGCTTCACAACTCACCATCTCTTGGGGGTGGGTCTAACACCCCCCCCCTCCACTCTTGGACCTGGATTTCATCCGGGGAAAAAAATGAAATTTACAAAAGGAAGTATTGGTTTGGGCCATTTTTTTGGTAACCCCCACCCACCCCCCTCAAGCAAAACTCTGGGGCTGTGTCTTGGTTTGTCCCTGAGCCTCCCCGCCTTGTGCACACCCTCACCCTCACCATGCCCCTCGCCGTCCACATTCCATGCCGTCCAATGCACAGGTCAGCATGTGTACGACGAGCGCCCGGACGATGTCCAAATGGGCCCCGACCCATTCTTCGATCAAAGAATTCTGCATCAAAAGTCTGCCCATCTCCTGCCCCTTGTGCAATGGAACGCAGGCAGGGGGACCACTGTGCTGACTGCAGGCAAATTGCCCATCGTGTCTGTGCATGAAGGCCCGTGCCTGCACGTCAATCACCGCACGTACGGTGCCCCCCATTCCCCGCAATCTGAACGGCCTCAGTTCAACGAAACAGGCGCAATGAGACCCCAATATTTTGAAATTGGGGGTTGAAATCAGGGGGCTCCTTAAGGAACTGGATTTTTTTTTTGTCAAGGACCGCCCTTAGGAACCGCCCCAAGGGACCATCAACCGCCAACCACCAACCGCCACCAATCGCCAACCACCAAACGCCGCCAACCACCAAACGCCGCCAACCGCCAGCGGCGACCAACCGCCAACCGCCAACCGCCAACCACTGCCAACCGCCATCAACCACCAATCCCCAACCACCAACCGCCGCCAACCACCACCAACCGCCACCATCCGCCGCCAACCGCCAGTCGCCAACCGCCAACCGCCAACACATGGTGTACCCGTGGGCTTTTTTGGGAAAGCTGTGTAGCGGAACACTTTCCTTCTCCCGTTAAGGACCACCCTTGTTGAAATTCAGGCCCACTCCTTCCCTTTGTGCCGTGGTCTTATGCAGCACAGCCGCGTGCAGCACATAGATCGCCCATCTGTCTGTTCTCGATGGACGTGGCTTGGGCTGTGAAACTCGTACCGCTTTCCTACGAACGCTGTTTACTCGGGAGTTCGGACCCTCCATTGCGGCGGGGCGCGGGGGGGGGGGGGGGGAGAGCCCTCCAAAACTGTGGGACTTCAGGACCGAGGGCCCCAGTTGTAATGGCAGTTTGTTCTTTCACTGGGTCCCAGAGAAATGGTGATTTTTCGGGACCCCCTCGTCGCGCGGATTCCGATAGCACTTTGCATTTTTTCTGAAATATGGGGGTGGGCCGGGCCATCCCAGGAGGTCGACCAGGGGGCTCCATTGCCCCCCCCCCCCCTTTACCCCCCCCCCCCCCCACACCCCCACACCCACCCACAGACGCACACACCCAAAGGCAATCGGAACTCCTGGAGCCCTGGGAAGGCAGTCGGTGCACTGCCTACCGACCCGACATGAGGGGCGGTCAATGACCTGCCGGGTTCTCCAGCGGCTGGCCCGGCTGGACCTGTTCAAGCGCACCACTGAGGCTGGGACTGTTGGGCCTCGAAACGGGAGGGGGCAGGAGCCATCTCCTGTTTTTGGGCTGCACCATAACCCACCCACCCACCCATAAAAAGTTGGCCCTGGTAAAGATGCCTCAAAACCGATCGGCACTAGACAGCCATCATTTTAAAGAATATATGCAGGGGTGGCACACCAATTTGCATCGCCCCTCCTTCGACCCCTTTTTGAAGTTATGTTCCCTCGAGTGGTTGCAATCTTGTGCCACCACATCCAGCTTAGCTGTGACGAGGAATTTGCTCCTGATCAAAGGGCATGCACAGCCTCTCACCTCAGAAACCCCCAACATCATTAAGAATGCAGGCTGTACTATAGCTGCTGCAACCACTGCCTGGATGCCCTGGGGGACTTCAAGGGTGGACCACAGCAGTATGGGGCAGGGTTAGCCCCCCTGCAGTGGTCGGGCTTCGCCACTCAATCACTCGCTTCTTCACTCATGTTGACTGGAATTGCAGGGGGTATTGCAGAACATGCGACGTTTGCAGTGCATTGCATCGATTGACAATTTTGCGGAATCCCTGGGTGCCTTTCAGAGATGCCGGGTTTGATGCACTGTTCTGATGACCAGGGGATTGCCCAGTGGCTGGTCAATACTTGGGGGGGGGGGGGGCTGAGGCCACAAAAAGTTTGTGTACCTGAAATCGCCATCCATTCTCTGGCTCCTTCAATCAATTTCATTTTTCCCCTGAGGAAAAGTTTTTCTGATCTGGTGGGTGGGTGGGTCGGCAAAAATCCCTGGAAGGCCAGAATAGCCCCCCCCCCCCCCTCCCCCCAGGTGTCACTAAGCAATCATCTGATTACGACGTCATGAGAGAGTCATGAGAGGCTGGCCAAGGTGAGGTCTGCACACCCCTTGTCTGCATGTCCTGCAGGTGGAAGGAGGAGCCGAATGCAGACCAGATCAAAGATTTCTTCGTCCTCCTGAGTCTCTGCCACACCGCTGTGAGTGAGATCGCTGAAGATCATTCGGTCAAATTGCAAGCGGAGTCTCCAGATGAAGAGGTGAGCACCTTTCGAATAGATTCAGGGAAACAAAGTGGGAAGTGGGTGTTGGACGGCGGTTGGTGACTGTTGATTCATTGAGCAAACAAGCGGCAGGTGGTGGTGCTCGGACATCTTCTGTTCGGTTTGGTTGTTGCAGGCGATTGCGTTGCAGTGCAAGTTTAGGTGCTGATTCGTGGGGTGGGGTTTGGCATGTTTCTAGGGTAAGTAGGGCAGGGGCTGGATGGCTGCAGGCCATAACCCCCCTTTTTGAGGGTATTTGCATGGCATACCCTAATGCATGAAATTCGATGTTTAACCCGCTGTAAAATCATCATTTTGGGAGATAAAACGACCCCCCAATGAATTTTTGATTTTGAACCGTCAGCCCCCCCCCCCCCCCGCTCCCCCCCAACCTCCAGGTGCCACTTTTTTGGGGGGGGGTCTGAAAATTGAAAAAATTGACCCGGCCATTGCCCAACGCCCATGGATCGGTCTCTACAGTCGCATTATGATTGTCTCTGACCATCCCCCAGGCGCCGTAGACGGGCAACGAGAGCAATCACACTGCGCTCGAGGGTCATACCAAGGGGCATGAACATGAAGATTCAATGGCACCATATACCGACGAGCATTGTCCCTCCACGCAGCCTGTTGCCCCGTGTGAATGATAGTCAAACATCCTTGTTGTTGCTTGCACTTGAATAAGTTGTCTGATGACGAGGTGTTACTCTGCGTTCGACCACACACTGCTTGTTTGAGCGTGCGTTGCCCAAGTGGTGGTGGTGAGGGATAAAAAAAACCGAAAAATTTGATCCCTGTCCCAATTTATTTTTGTTGTGTATCCCATCGTATTTCCAGTTTCATTTTTGCCTGTGCCAAGATAAACTGTTGCGTAACCCACGTCAGAGGGTTACGCACTAACACCAGGTCTGGAAGAAACCCGAAGCATGGTGGGTCCTTAAGAGGAGGATACCGCTGCACGGGAGGACCCCTCACCAGCTCTGGTGTCATCTCTCATTGCCAGCCCGCTAACCACCCACCAGCCCTGGACCACACATGTTGACAGCCGCTTGGAGGCCTGGACAGGCATGGACAGGCCACAGGTGGCAATGGGTCAAAGGGGTTGCTTAAAGGGTCCCACCAGCAGCACCACAACGCCAAATGGCCCACACCCCCAAACACCACCACACCACCACCACCACCACACCACCACCACCACCACACCACACCACCACCACCACCACCAAACGCCACCACACCACCACCACCACTACCACTACCACCACCGTCGCCGCCGCCGCCGCCGCCACCACCACCACCACCACCACCACCACCACCACCACCACCACCACCACCAGCGGCATGGCCGAGCCTCCTCCAGCGACACTTAACCAGCTCCCTCCGAGGGGTTCCGATGACCGGCGGGGCAGGCGTGCCAGCCAAGCATCATACCCTCTCACGCGGATGATCGGCAACGCACCCCCAACAACAACGCCGCATGGCCCACCCACCAAACACCACCACACCACCACCACCACCGCCACCCCTGCCGCTACCACCACTGCCGCCGCCGCCAACAATAGAAATTGGAAGTATCCAAATAAGAATAGGAGGTGATCAGGATGAAGACGGGTTGCTGTCTGAGGCACAGCGGGTCCTGACGTGTACGGCCCAACCCACGCCAGTGAGGAACAGCAGTTTTGCCAAACAGGGGAACACGTGCCAGGCATCTACCGGCCCCGCACAGGGGGAGGGAAAATTTCGGGCGGTGATAATTTCGGCAATTCCTTGTTTCAGGAAGGTGGCCAAATTTCCCTGGCGAAATTGAGGGGTGTCGGCAGTACCGTGAAGATGCCAATGGCACTGCTGTGGGTCCGTAGTTTTCGGGCAAGTGTTTGGAAGGGCAGATTCTTTCAGATGTTGCCAACTAATGCTGCTTTCAGTGGACATTTGATTTGCCTGCCTGCCTCTGTACGGCGCAAAGGGCCTGCACGTGAGGGTGCATGAGGCTCTTGGGAGCTTTAGGATTTCCAAGGGTGGCGAAATTTCCCCCGGCGAAAGAATCCTTGGACAAAATCCCCCCCCCATCCCTGTAATTGTATATGGAAGGGGCGGAATGTCGAACAGGGGTTGTGTTTTGACAAAGCTGTTCGAGGGTGAAAGCGGGTTTGAGCAGGTTGTCCCCTGACTGCGTGGCCAGCACTGTGACCCGAACCTGCAGGCGCTTGTGGAGGCCGCCAACATCTACAAAATTGGATACGAGTTTGTCACGCGGAAGGGCAACTCTTCCATGATCTGCAACGAGGAAGGGGAGGAAGTCGAGTACATGATCAAGGCCATTGTCCCCTTCAACAGCGATCGGTCTGTTGTGCTCTCGGCCGTGCTTGTGTCAACCCTGACGCAGGGCGTTGCGTGCAAGATTGGCACTGTTGCTCAACAAGATGCGTGGGGCGCTTGGTAGACCACGAAGAGAACAGGACCTGGGAGCAGTGACCTGGGAGCAGCAAGATGCGAGGTGCCCTCGCATCTTGGCAACTGGTGCACGGAGCACGACATCGGTCTCAATGGCAGGTAGACAGGGCCCTGATGCAGCCCCTCATAATTAAACTGCCGCACCGCACACCCACAAATGCCACTGTTTCACAAAGGCGCCTGGTCTGTGTGGCTATGGTCTGCGCGCACCCGCCGGCACGGAATGTCCGATGCTCCACTTGCCTGAGCGCACGTTCGCGTCCGCATACCACGTCAGACTCCGATTTGTCGTCACCCAACACCAAAGTGCAGTGCATTGTGACAGGGCCCGTCTGATTGCATTTGCACCGACAAACAAAACAATCTCGTTGCAGGAAACGAATGTCGATCGTAGTTGAGCATCCGGACGGCGCGTATGTGATCTACACCAAGGTCTCGCTGCCCGTCCGTGTCCTGTGTGTGTGTGTGTGTGTGTACGTGTGTGTGTGTGTGTGTGTGTTGTCTTTGGATGCTCTAGCGTGTGTGCCTGCTCGCACACACCCTGCCCCAATGAAGACGTCTATGAAGCCATGGCCACACCATGCACCCCACTCTTTTGATGGAACCTTCATCCCCCGCCAGGGGACTGGCCATTGCAGGAGCTGCAGCAGATCTCCCTTGCCTTGGAAGTGCCGCAGCGAGAGCAAGGGGGTGATCACGGCGGTCCTTTGCGGGTTTTGTTCAGGACTACAAACCCTATTGCAACCGACTGGAAACGGTCGAGGGGAGGGGGGGGGCGGAGGGGGGGGGCGCTCATACGTACACACACTTATGCAGAACGCGTGTTTTCATTCCATCACATACGACGGTAGGTTTGAATGTTCAAACTTGCCTGCAGTCACTTCTGGTGCTGTTGTGTGCAACAGTCCCCCCCCCCCCGCTCTGTCTCGATCTCTGTGGAATTTACTTTTCCGGTCAATTTTTGGCCAATTTCGACTCTCAAATGCACAGATTGTCTGACTACGAAAGATTGCCGGTGAAGCTAGATTGTACGCAGGGGTGGGGGCACGTGCATTTTTATGCATTTTTGTGTGTTTCCCATAATTTGGCTTATGTGCAGTAATGTGCATTTTTATGCGTCATCTTTTGGTTCATTTCTGCCCAATCCATTTTGTGTACTGTGTATCATGGACAAATTTGTTCAACGAAATGCACTTCCAAAAGCACTTTGGCATGTTGCAGAAGGTTCTTGATCCACGTTCCTGTGACGTCCGCCCGCGTTGAACGTTCCTTCAGTTTGGCCAGATACATGGATAGCAAGTACTGCCATTCCCGCCCAAACATTACACGTCGTACAACATTGATGTTGATGTGCAACGGCGATATTGAAGGGTGTTTCTAATTTCTAAGCCTGTTGGCTGGATGCCGTCACGTGCATTTTGGTTCAATGTATTGTGCATTTTTGTGCATTGCAACTTCCAAGGTCCCTGTGTGCAAAACACCCTCCCGACCCTCCGCGCGCGGTACCATACTAAAAGCTGTTTCAAGCCATCATAGGTGGCTTCGAAAGTCGTGGACTGAGCCATGACAACCCCCCCTGGGAGTCCTTGGGCCCAGTTTGGGAGGTCATGCGGCAACCAATGCCTTGCCAAAGGCAACAGAGTTACTGTGTGTGCCCACTCCTACCCACTCCCACATTGTGCAAACTGCCTCAGCAAACCATCACCCTTGGCACCCATGTGGCAGCACTGCAACTGTTCTGTCTGGACACTGCAGCAGGCAACACTGCCACCTAATCCCCTCCCCCCTCCTCCTGCAGTGACGTACTCAGCCTCTATGGCGAACCCCTTTCCTCGTGCAGGGCGGAAGCAGCAGCTGTGGTCAGAGGGACCACTCCACGGGGGCCGTTTACGAGGCAGGCCAGACCCCCACCCACCCCCGCCCCCCCTCCCTCCAGACACCCCCCAGTGCCACTGGGCAAGGGTGGGGAACAACAATTTTGCCACTGGGACAACATGCACCTAGTACCAACGGCATGTGCTCTCCAACATTTCTCCGGTCTGCTCTGCGCACCCCAACACGGGACGCATTGTGTAACTAATTCGATTTGTTAGGGACCCTGAAACGCTGGCCCTTGCTCGTGGGTGGACGCCAGGGGGACAGCTGTAACTGTAACCCCCAACATCCACACCCCTCCACCCGCGCACGTACCACACACAGAGGAGAGAGAGAGAGAGAGACAGCAGAGAGCAGAGAGAGGGCGAGAACTCGGCTGGAGAGCAGGTTACACAGAGGGCGTGGCACTGGACACGGGTTGTGACCAACCATCCTTCATAGACTCACCCCCCCTTTTTGCCTGGACCCATCCTTGTACCATCACAGGATCCTTGTGCAAACATTCTTGGCGGGTGGGAATTGCCTCAAGGGGGGGAGGGGTCGTATGAGCCCCCCAGACCCCGGGGGCAGGGGGGGGGGGGGGGGCTGGAAATGGGGCTCTTCTGTCAGGGGCCTTGATTGTGGCCCTTTTTTTTTTGGCCCAAAATATTGGCAATTCATTTATTCATCGAAAAGGGGGCAAATGACCACTTTTCAGACCCGTCTCGACGCGCTGATTCCAAAAATGCATAGTGCTTTTTTTTTGTTTTTTTTTTTTTTTGGTTTTTGGTCCCCATGTTGGTCCCATGCAGACCATCTGCCCCCAGAGTGGCCTGACAGAAGAGCCCCCCCCCCCCCCCCTGGGTCGGGGTGGGGGGTCTTGAAAAAGGGGCTTATACGCCCCCACCCCCCCCTTGGAGCAATTTTCCACCCGCCCTGTTCCTGACCAGGCCCCATGTTGCGCAAGGCACACCCGACGGTCAGTGGTCAATGGGTACATTCGTCACTGCTTCAGAGGGCAGCCCGCAAAGCCATGTACACTTGCAACGTCTGCATGCCACAGGGGGCGGACAACGTCATGATGCCGCTGTTGTCTCCCAACACAAAATACATCAAAGAGACGCAAATGGATTTGGATGTATTTGCGACGGAGGTGCGCCGCATGTGCATGCGTGCGGATGGGTTTGCTGTCTAACGCGCTTGCGCATCAGGGCCAGGGTTGTGCTGAGTGTTCGGCCTACTGGATGGGGGGGGGGGGTTATGAGGGCAAAAAGAAAAGCCTGTGTACCTAAAATGGGCCTCTCACTTTTTGGCTCTTTATTCAAAATTTAATTTTTTCCTTGAGGAATTTTTTTTTGTTTTGGGTGGGTGGGTGGGTGGGTGGTTTGACCCGGGGGGGGCAGGTCCGCCAGATCCCCCACCCCCTGTTATTGATCTCGTATCAGACAGCACACATAGCGCACAGAAAGACCAATTTAAAAAAGCACCGCCAAAATGCGGGGTGCGAAAATTAACGGAATCAACGCCTGGTGTTGCTCGGACATAGGTGTTGCTTAGACAAGAAAGGGGGGGGGGGGTATGTCTGCAGGTTTTTGTGTGTGGGCTGCCCGCTATGAGCTTCATGGACATGGCACCTCAGCACCGCTCACCATCAAGGCTTTGAGATGTATGATGTTCATATTTTGTGTCAAGGAAGCTGATTGAGGCATGATGGCCTTTGTGGCATATTTTGCCCCTTGATTTTGAGAACAGTACACCGTGTCTTTCCGCATGTACCATGCACAGTGTAGCACGTCAGCAACGCCCCTGTCCAAGCAACACCAGGCGTTGGTGCCGTCGATTCTGGTCGTTTAGCATTGCTCGGAAAAGGGGTGGTGGTGGTACAGGTTCAGCACCGTTTCACCGTTGATTTGGTTTCTTTTTCACTGGGTGGCAGCACGAGCGAGGGGACATGAGTGTGCGCACCATCGTGTGTGATGGGGGTCCGCCCGCATCAAGTGGCAGTTGCTCATTTGCAACCGCCGTTGAAGGTATACCCACCCACCAACAGGCGTTCAGGCGGTTTGCGCCTGCTTTTCTGTGCCCCCCCCCCCCTCCCCGCACGAGCTTCCAGCCGACAAGCGGTGGAAAGCTCTTCTCGGCCATGCCGGTAATGCATGGTTTCTTTATCCGACACTGACTGCTGATGTCTGACTGACAGCTGACTAACTGCAGTCAGACATGATGTTCTGTTTTCTGTTTCAGAGACAGTGTGCGTCTTGAGGTTTAACCAGGTTTTGCATAGAGAATAAAGATGCACTTACGCCTTACTGTGGAATGCATTACCTCTGGTTTGCATTTGGCTGTTTTTCAAGGCGGTCTCAACCCCCCTCCCCTCCACACCTTGCACGTGTGGATACCCTGTGAAACTAGAAGGGCTGTGCTGCATAGCACGTTGCACTGTTCCTTCTCCCAGGGTCTCCGTACACTCATATGTGCCAAGCGCACCCTCGCAAAAGGCTTCTTCGAGCCTTGGCATGACAAGTGGACTGCAGCCACCAAAGAAATGGGTATGTGGCCTTATGCAGGACTGCTGTCGTAATGGGGGCGTCACTGTGTGCAATGTCGGATGTGGGAGGGGTCGGTACTGTGTTGCTCCAGGATTCTCCGACGTGAGGGTGTGCAATGCCATTTCTTCGCCTGCACCCGTCCCTTCAATTCTACCTCTGTGTCGCTCTTTTCTCTATTCTCGCCTCTGGATCCACACCACTCTCCTCTCTTAGTGTCTTCTACGAATTCCTCCACTGCCCTGTCCAACTCCCCTCTCGCTCCTCCTTTTCCTCCTCCCCTCCTTTTCTTCCTTTTGCTCCTTCTTCTCCCTCTCCACTTTTGTCTCATTGTGGGGTAACCCCCCCCCCCTTTTCCCCCTTAAACCCCACACAGGGATTTTGTCGGTCCGGGATCTCCGGGCTCCCTAGGTGGGGGGGGGGTATTAGGGTTGGGTTATCAAGATACCACGTGTTCTTTTGTCTGTATCACAGAAGTGAAGCAAGCCACCATTGGAGCATTTTTGCAGCTAAGAGCTTCTGCCAGCTCCAGCTCTAGCTCTTTGTCTGGCTGGGGGAGTTGACTTTCAAGCAACTCAGTGTGTGATCCGGTCAACCGGTCCCAATCGGGGCGGTGCATGTTTTGTGTGTTCAGTTCCGAGGCAAAGGGGGCCTGCTTTTGTGATAGGGAAATCCTGGCGCCCGCGGGGGGGGGTTCATGGGGCGGGGGTTCATGTGCACGGTAGCCTCTTCATGACTTCTCAGTGTCGTTTCTTTTGCATGTATTCTCCGCATCATTTGGGGGCTGCGGGTTCACTTGGACTGACGCTCAGGCGGGCGGATATGGGTCACACACGAGGTTTGCAACGCTCCCCTCAGCCCCTCACGCCGGGATCAAAGCCAATCGAAGTTCCGCGGTTCGTGTTTTGTCGTGGCTGTCCCGTGTTCCACCGGAAGGCCTGTGTTTGCCGCTGCACGTGTTGTGGGACGCGGTGTCGGGTGGTCCGTTGCCGGTCTGACACTGTTCTGCCCACGCTGCCCGACGGGTGGGTTGCACTCGCAGCGCGTTGCTCGGTTGCAGGGGTGGTCCGGGCGCGGGCCCTGGAGCAGCTGGCGCTGGAGGTCGAGACGGACATGGAGCTGGTGGGGGCCACGGCCATCGAGGACAAGCTGCAGCACGGGGTCCCTCTCACCATTGCAAACCTCAAAGAGGCCGGCGTTCGGGTCTGTTTTGTCTGGAAAGTGTGATTGCCAGTGGTCCTCAACAGCGGGTCTCCGGAGTGCAGGACATTCGGGGGGTCGACGCTGGACTTGCGCTGGACAGAGATTTCTTGACGCTGGACATGCGCTGGACATGCCTCTTTGACGCATACCCCTACCCCCACACCATCGCTTTGTTTTCATGGTGTCGAGCGTGTGCCCGTGTGTTGTCCAATCTTCCCCCCACAGAACGTTTTTGGGCATGCGGTAGGTAGGGCCCATCGTCTTGCTTGGTTGGGTTGGGGTATGGGTCTGGTGGTTTTTGTTTCTGGGGATGGCCTACGCTGGATTTGCAATTTGGACGCTGGACTTGCGCCGGTTTGTCCAGCGCTAGGGAGAACGCTGGTCCTGAAGCATCGGTGTGCGGTCCGCTCTGAGAAGGAGGCAGCGTGAGCTCTTAGACCCAGCCTCATGATGATGGTGGTGCCGAAGGCTTTGAAATGGAGGAAGTGGATTGCCCTGAGGAATTTTTCGAGCGCTTCGGTGCCAATTAGTTTCGACCAAAAAATTTCTGCAGCGCCTCGAAAAACTCAGCACCACTTGAGGGGGGGGTGGGCTAGACCCCCCCCCCCCAAAAGAAGCCCCCCCCCCCAAAAGAAGCCCCCCCCCCGCAGAAGAAGAGGCGAGGGGCTGTGGACAGTAGTCCGTCAAGCCCTCCCTTCTCTCTGTCCCCCTCCGCCCCTCCTCCCCTCTTCCTCCCACCTTTCTTCCACCTGTTCCCCCCCAGCCCCCCAAGGGGGGGGGGTCAGAGGCCAAAAATAGTTTCTACCTGAAATAGGCCTCCAATTTCGGGCCTCTTTTATAAGCTTCATTTTTCACCGAGGAAAATTTTCTGATGTGCTGGGGGGTGGGTGCTCAGCTGGGGTGGCACTGGCCCACACACGCACACGCACACACACACACACACACCCCTCCAGGGATGGGGTCCTTAAGCTGTGGCCTGCTCCCCAGGGACTTTGGATTTGGGGGCCGATCTTAAGGCTCACAGGACGCCCAGGGAGGAGCACGATGGCTTCTGCAACGACTCTGCATACCGGCCGGCCATGCCATGTGGAACGCACTCCCCAGGCCCTCAACGGACCTCCCCGGCTCGCTCCCTGGGCGCCGGTGGCCCTGGTTGGCGGAGGGTCACGCCCCGCTCGCCAACCTGGGAAGTATTGGAATGGCCCTACACTGTAGGAGGGGGGGGTGGTCCCCAGACCAAAATGAACAACCGAGATGAACCGCAATGCATTCGTCTGTCACAAATGCATTGGGGTTCATCTCGATTGTTCATCGCATGTCCCATTGGACATGAATCCTGTTGCAGTTTGAATGATGATTGCGCCCAGACCAAAGTGACCATCGTGGGGAAAAACGAAATTTACAACATGGAAACTCTTGTGGGGCCATTTTTGGTACACACACTTTTGCCCCCCCCCCCCCCCCTTCTAATACACCCCCCCCCTCCACGCGGCGGTATGCACCCTCAGTCCCCCGCGGTGGCCTCAGGTCTGGATTCTAACGGGGGACAAACAGGAGACCGCCATTAACATTGGCTTCGCCTGCGATTTACTGAGCAATGACATGCAGCTTCTGATATTCGACAGGTGCTCTTTTGTCTGCGACCCCCCGTGCACCGTGATCGCTCCCTCAGCGCACACGGCTCATCGGGGCTGTGGATCTCCCCCCCCTTTGCCGCGTGTCGTGCCATCCCATCATCCCACCGAATGCCGTGTCGCCAGTGTGCGTGCCCGTCGGCGCCCACACTGTCGCAGGTCTGCCCGCCGCGCACTTTGCCCTACTTGCTCGTGGCCATGCTTGCCTGCATTGCAGCTCTGCCCACGCATCCTGTGTGTCAGTCTGGCCGTGCTCTCTGCTTGGCATGGCTGCAAAATCAGTTTCACAAGATCCGGCATTGAGCATACAGGCCTGGCTATGGCAAGCAGTGTAGCGGGCGCGGGGGGGGGGGATGGGTAGTAGAAAAGTGGCTTGCAATGGGGGGGTCGTTCGAGCCCCCCCGAACTAGTGGGGGGGGGGAGGGGGGCACCCGGTTGAAGAATGACAGTTCCGGCAATATGTCTGACATTGTGTGAGATAGTTACCGTCGTGCCAGTTGAATGAGCCCTCGATCCGGATGAATTCGGGGTATCCCCTCTTCTGTCACAGTGAAAGGCGCCTATGGCAATGGCACTGAAGAGCTTTTTGTCCTGAATTTGTTGCTCTGCAGCCTTGTGCCTTTGTGGTACGGGTAAGCATTCAACATCTGCATCCCACAGCGGGGGGGGGGGGGGGGGTCTGGAAAAGGGGCTCTCGTGACAGGCCAGTCCAAAGACGCTAATCTGAACAAGGGGGGGGGGTCCTGAGGTAACCCCCACATACATCCCTCAAAATGATCCCCACGATGCACTGATCATTTTTGAGGTATGTATCATGGCGGGATTTTTTTTTTTTTGAAAAACAAAATCTTCTTCCAGGCCGCTTTGCGGCGCAGGTGGTGAGTCATCACTATTGTTCCTCCCCAGTCATCCTGTCGCAGGAGCACTGAGGGGAGGGATGTGGGGAAAGGGGTCAACCCCCCCCCCCACGTCCGCGTGCAAGCCAATTTCCCCTCACCCCAAGTTGGGTAAATACACTGTGTCTGCCCCCCCCCCCCCCCCTTTTTGAACCAACAGTGCCCTTTTCATGATGAGAAGCAGTTGTGGGTTTCTGGAACGGGTTTTGCTTTGCTGATGTCAATGACGGTTGTTTCGGCCTCCCATGCCACGGTATCAGAGATGCGCCCAGTGCGTGGCCAATGGGACGGGGGTGGGGGGCTTGGGGTTAGTGGATCAGAGGCCACAAAACAGTTTGTGCACCTGCGACTTTTTGGCCTCCAGTTTTTGGGCTCATTACAGTAATTTTTTGCTTCCGAGGAATCATTTTGGGGGGTCTGATGGGAGGATCTGCAATAATGGCCAAATCAGTCAACCGGGAGAGGTGGGCAGGCGGGGCGGTTGGCAGCACTCACCCCAGGTCAACCCCATGGACATCCACATCCCTGATTCCCCTGATAGTGATACACAGAATGCGGTGCACATCCCTCTATCATGGGCACCCCAAGGGTGCCCAAAGCAATGCATGGGATTCAAGCACAGCAAAGGAAGGTGATTCTTGAAAAACATTTGGGAACGCTGCGGGAATCCTGTGGAGCCTGCGGCACTGGGGCGCTACGGCGCGCCATTTCGGTAATTATTATGCAACATGGGACCTTTGTGAACCATACGTTTGACTTGGGAGTGGCTATCGCAACATTTTTATCCGTTTTGAGTATTGTGCCTCACCATTGTGCCTGTTTTACCTACTTCCTTCACCCGAAATTGAGGAAAATTAAGGCGGTGCTAATTACCCCACAGCTAATTTCCTGTACCCTGCGGCGTGTAGGA
Organism: Eutreptiella sp. 'Long Island Sound 2002'; assembly: GCA_964036045.1. Lineage (NCBI taxonomy): Eukaryota > Euglenozoa > Euglenophyceae > Eutreptiales > Eutreptiaceae > Eutreptiella > Eutreptiella sp. 'Long Island Sound 2002'. The sequence goes on along the minus strand of OZ038380.1, from coordinate 180,841,882 downwards.
AGCCCCAGCTATCCAACCGCCCTTAAGGACTGCCCCAAGGGACCACCAACCGCCAACCGCCAACCACTGCCAACCGCCACCATCCACCAATCATCAACCACCAACCGCCGTCAACCACCACCAACCGCCACCAACCTCCAGTCGCCAACCGGCAACCGCCAATCGCCAATTAAGGACCCCCCTGGTGCAAGACACGGATTATCAAGAAGCCCCCCTGTGGGCAAGTGGGCAGTGGCGTTTTCCACAGCCACCGGTGACTTCCAGGGGATCTGACCGTTGAGTAGTCAAAACTGAGGCATTGAGCTCCCCTGTTCATGGGGGAGTGTGTGTGCTGATGCCAGTCACCCCATGAAGCCCCAAAATGTCCTGCTTTTTTGCCCCAACGTGTTGTCGTCGGGGGCAACCCCCTGACCCTTGCCCGCACCCAACCCGCTTGCTCCACACGCACCTCTCCTTCACCCATCATTCACCCCGGCGGAGCAAACCCTTTTGTGGCGGTGTGTCTCTCCGCAGCTCCAGCGCAGCAAAGCTCAAGGTCGACCTGCAAGACGGCCTTGCTCTGGTGGGTGCCGGCGAGATTTACGACCAAGAGGTAGTTTCTCTGTGGCATTGGTGGGGTCAATGGGTGGTATAGCCGTGCTGGAAATACCAGTGCGGGCTAAGTGGCAAACCTGCACTGGGCGTGACTCCTTTATCCAGCCGCTACCCTGAAGTTGTTCTGCAGTGACTTCCGGTTTTGGAAGTTAAGCCTAATTTGAAGGTTTCGGTACTAAGGTGGGAGACCACCTGACAATTTACCGAGTCGCCAAGTGATACCATGCAGTGTCACAGTCGCGGAGAAAATGTTGAGCTGTGAGTACCTGCTTGTGGATACGGGCCCGAATCCTGCTACATACAAAAAAGACAAACAATGATGATCACGCAATGGACGGGGAAAGTGAGGGCTCAGGGGAAATACCAGTGCGGGCTAAGTGGCAAACCTGCACTGGCCATGACGCCTTTGTCCAGCCGCTACCCTGAAGTTGTTCTGTGATGACTCCTACTTTCGGAAGGTAAGCCTAATTTGAAGGCTTCAGTACTAAGGTGGCAGACCACTTGTCGATGTACCGAGTCGCCAAGTGATACCATGCAGTGAGAACCTCATTGGCCGATGTTGTTAATTTTGCTGCGTAGTATGAGGTGTATGGGTTCACCATGGCGATGATATTTGGCAGCAAGTTTGGATGGGCAAATAGAGAAGGGATCCAGTTTGCTCGGGAGGGGGCGCCCAGCATCACCACAGAGCAGGTAGCTCAGTGGTTAGTAACCTCGGGATCAGGGATGTTCGTACCCGGATCGTACCCGGTTCGTACCCGTCAGCCAACCGCCAAGTTATCGTTTGGGAATTTTGTGGCATCATTTGGCATTGGCTTCTGTTGTGTGGTGCCAGTTTTTGTGGTGTGGCATGGTGCCTGGCATAGTGCAGTTCGAGCTTCGGTACCAGACTTGCCACTAGCGTCCGCCAGGTCGGACGTTATCAGATGGAGCTGGGTCCTAGTGAGTCCAACGCAGGACGCAGCTGGTTCCTACTGAGACCCGGGTGCGACAGGAGCAGATATTACTGAGTGACACATGGTACAGGGCTGATTCCTAACGAAATTCAGTTCCCCTGCCGGACACTAGTGGCATGTCTGTTCGGTACCGAACAACCACTTTGCTGTGCTTTGGGGGAGAGGCTGGTCCCGGGCGTCGTCTGCCCTGTGCCGGGCCGGTGAGGACGTCCCAAAGCTTTTGTGCTACGCTCCGCAGTACGACTAGAACATGAGGGGGGGCTAGAGTCGTGTATTCCGCCTGTTCGGCAGGGACCAACCCAGACCTTGGGTTCTCTACTGCGTGGCATGAGGCGTAGATCCTCCCCTCGAGGGTCCAGCCCTGGATGGTGGGCCGAACTCTTGAGATCCCGGGTGACCTCAGCTCGGATCTGCATCGTCGGTTTCCAGGGTTCTCGATCGTCTTGTGCCAACTCGAGAACTGTAGAATCTGCCCACTTGAAAGACAAAGAAACCTATCCTTCATCAACGCGAGGAAGGCTTTCCCCAAGGGCCGTTTCCATGGACACCATTGAATAGAAACCAAAAAACGTGCGAAAAAGCCAAAAGAAGGACCAACCGCAGAAAACCCACAAGCATCTCCCCTCGTGGCCTTCGTGGCCTTTAGCACCCCCTCCAAGGGTGGCCTTCTCCGTAGGGGATGACGGTGCCATGGTGTACTTACCAGGCCGTAGCTGAGTAGGCAAGATACCCTACCCCTGGGGGGCTCAAAAGCCAAAACAAAAGTTTGTTTACTCAATTGGCCTCAAATTTTCCGGCCTCTTCAATAAATTTCATTTTCCCGTTTAGGAAAATTTTGGCACTTTGATCTGGGAGGAAGCAACCGCAATGAAAATGAGACCTAGGATGCAACTTCCCCAAACGCAACTCCCCTAAATGTGAATGACTGAGAAATGGAGGAAATGCACGGAGGGGGCATGCACATCCTGGAGGGTGTCCCCATTCTTTTGACTCTGATTGCCACCCTGTTGCTCTTGCTTCAAGGGGATGCTATACTAGTTTGGATTCCGTTCATGAGCTTGAGCGACCGCCAGAGTTGTACGTTGTGTTGAAAACCATCACCCCCCCCCCCCCCTACCAGCCAAAATGAGATTTTCCACCAATGTGGGCTTGTAGCCTCCAATGATTTGCAGGCCCTACTGGGTTCCTTTTTTCTGCGGGGGAAATCTCGCACTGGATTTAAGTTGCATAACACCTTAAAATTCCTGTGGCAAATTTCGCATCCCCCCCCCCCCCGCCCCCCAGCCCTCCTCTGCAAAGACAATGGCACAAGCAGTGGGACGCACATCATCGACCATAAACACGTGGTAAATTTCACACTATACTGAATGCGCAGTTTTCCCACAACGCAATAGACCGTCGCGAAGTTTTCGCCCCTCCTGCATGAATGGGCGGGGGGGGGGGGGAGTGCTGCGTAGCCTTTCTGTTGCACGGGCCGACCATGATTTTGCCAGAGCAGCAGCTCTGCAAAAGGAAGCCGCCATTGTTGCTCGTGAGATGAACATTCCTCTGTTCATGCCTGCTTACATCCGTGTCCCCTATCTGACTGGACCACAGAAACCATACTTTGCACGCGTCATTACCAGACTACTACGCAAGGTTCCCTGCACCTCATGGGAACGACAGGCCCTTAAGTCACGCATTTTCTTGGTCCGAACCGTCCCATATACTGTCCGGTCTGTTTTTGAACATCACAGTAACAAAAATGAACGTGTCTCTGAAATGCCTGAGTGCCACTGCACTGATTCCTGTCGCCACCTTTGTGAACAAGCTGGTCCAGTTACAGCATACCAGGGCCACTTTGCTCTGCTTCCTGTTTCCCTGATATATAACGATTTTGCCTTGCGCTCCAAGGACTCTCTGCCTATTCGAGGCCACGACGCACGCTCTACTGCTATCACTGAGTGCACCACACTGGCACGTCTGTTGAATGTGCCTGCACATGAGAATTGGGATGTCTCTCTACCTCCATCCATTTTTCCAGACACTTGTGCAATGTTGAACTGGGTCCAACATATAGCAGAGCAGGTGTCACACATGGCCATTATCAGGGTGGTAGACAAGTTCCCTGGTGCCTTGTGGGGCTTCTGCAGGCAGTGGATGTGGGCCCAATTACAGGCTTGTTTGCGAGCTGAGCGCTATCAACCACATTCCTCTTCCGCCAAACGAATTGTGTCTGGTCTGCACCAGTTGCTCACGCAGAAAGGGTGGCACGCCACTGGGGATGCTCGAGTTGCCCTCTTGTACTTGATTGGAAAGGGCAAATCCCTGCGCCTGCCTGCCATCACCTGGCGCCCCATATGTGCCGTCTCACGCCCCATCGTCCCACGCTTTCGGCTACGCCTTGCTGCGCGAGCATTTTCCTGTTTTCTGCGGGTTTTGTCTAACGAAATCACAGGGTGCTTCCATCACCACAACGTTCATTCCATTGCATCCTGGTATACATGGCTTGATACCTGGTCGTGCACTCACGTGACTGAAGCTGATTGCAAAGACCAGTTTAACAATGTGGACCCTGCCCTGGTTGTACAATATTTGAATGAGAGCACTGAGTGGCTCAAAACCAAACGACAGTGGCGAGCTCCGCAAATGTGCTGGTCTATCCATAAGACCGACAAGAGCATGGATCGTGTCGGCAAAGCCACCAATTATAATTTTTCTGTTATTTCGCATGCTGAGTTGGTCGACTTGATTACTTTTTCCTTGTGTACTGACAATTTTTGCTGGGATGCAGGTTCGGCTTGGCAACGACTATTCGCTATGCCTATGGGTTGATCGTTTAGTGCGCAGTCCGCAGACCTGTACTGCATCTGGGCATTCCACCTGCTTAAAGCGCGATCTCGTCAATGGGGAGAGCTCACCACGTCACCCAGTGGATTCCCTGTCTGGAAGTCACCAACAGGCCGCACTATGGCCTTAGCGCAGTTTCGCGACAATGTGCTCATCGCCTCTGCTGGGCCCCGTGCCGCTTCCGCTGCGCGCGACGTGTGCCATACACTGAGTGACGTTTGGAAACTTCCTGTCCTTTGTCCCTGCATGCAAAACCCAGGTGACCCGTGCAAGGAGGCGTGCATGACGCAGGACCTTCGAGCTCTAGGAGTCTGCATGCATCGTGCGCGCGGACAGGGCACGTGTATTGCGCACCCTTCTGCGTTCAACGAACATTGGGGCCTGAAGCTGGGACCTCCTTTGCAATCTGCGTGGGCGGTTCAAGATGTATCCCTTGCTAATCTATATACCAGTGTCCTTATCAATGCCCTTCCCTTTATTCGTTCCTGGGGCGTACTACTCTTGAGCTGCGCCGCGTGGATTAATATGGGCCTCTTGTGCGGTCACTCAACAGTTGTCACCCTCCGCGCCGCTCACAGAGCACTCACACGTGTTCTTGCACGTACCCCATATGCAGTGGAACCCAGTCGCATATGTATCACTTTTCTGGTGCCCAACATGCCAGCCTCAAAAGCTGCCATTACGCAACTGATTTGTACATGGCTACAGAGACGAATATAACTATGCATCCTTTCACTCGCCGCACTCTGGACCTCACAGTGAGTGGTGCGGTGACTGGAGCACGGACTGGATTATTCTACAGCGCGTTGCAAACCTCCCACCACCCGGTGGGGGGTGAGGGGGAGGGGTGGCAGTGGCTCTGGCAGTCTGTCATTCTTTGCGGTGTGCGTGTGTTGTAGCTGCAATGACGATGATGTTGCCTCCTTTCTCCCGCAATTGGTCACACTTTCAATACAACTTTCCCACAGACCTTTTGCGAAAGGCGCCTAGGGTCGTTTTCGGCCCTTGATAAGCCTCCTTCTTGTGATCTGCATGTGCTGATTTGTTGCTGACACCGTCTCAAACAACAACCCACACGTGACAGCTCACACGTCACCATTCGGGGGGGGGCTTCCCACTGAGTGCGTCGGCCGGGGTTGTCCAGGGCCCCAAATCAATTGAGGGGGGGGGGGGGGGTCAGTGAGCTATGGCCTGGCACTGACAGCTCCCCGTTTCAGCGGACATGTGGCCGAGGCAATGAATGGCCAAGGCATTGTGAAAGCGATGGTTTTCGTTTCTCCCACTGAGTCTGGGCCCTCCCTGCCACTGTTAAACTGGGTGAAGAATTGTTTGCAGATGGAGGCAAATGGAAATGGCGGGGGGAAGGCTGACCGTCCTCCTTCTGATTTTCAAGCCTGGGGTAGGGGGTAAGTCAACTCGGTGCTCACGGTGCTCACATTCAAATGCCGCCAAAGATGTTGCAAAGTCTGGATGCAGGTTTCCCCAGCCAGCCCCAAAACCTGCCTCCGAGCTTTGCCCCCACAGGCAGTCAGCAGCCAAGCGCGACGTACATAGACCATGGGGACCCCCCTCTGTAGTCACTTGACATTGTGATAAACTATGAGCATAACGGGGAAAGGTACCGTCTTTGTGCGGGAAGCTGTTTCTCACTTTTCAGGTGGATCGATCCGGGGCGTCAGGGACAAAGCCGGTCGGACTTGTGGTGAGTGGGGCTGCCCTGAACAGGATCATGGCCCCCGACCAGGATGAAGTACGTCCTTGACTCCTGCATACTTCAGTGCCTGTCTTTTCCTTCGCCTCCTGTGCCAATCCCCCCCAAGGTCAGAATGAATCTCAAGAAGGAAAGAGAACAACAATGACAAGAAACTCCCATAGGCCAGCTCACCTGCTGTCAAATGCCAAAAAGACATCATTGCCTGGTGCTGAGAGCCGGTCGCAAACGCACGGGTGCAACACCAGGCAAAGAAGCTTCTTAGTGCCCATTTGGCTTTGATATATTCAAAGCAGGGGCGCAAAACCAAGCACAGAAAAGACTGAGCAAAAACTATCGTTTGATGGCACAAAATGAAGTGAAAGCAGCATCGAGCGGCGTGACCATCTTGCTCTCCACCACTTTCTTACTCTTTCATGCATCCTGAAGGTTTCAAGAAGACTCTCACGTCCCCTGCCCGTTTGCACACACCCCACTTCTCACATTTCTCATACGGACCTGGGCCCCTGGACCTGCGACACATGCGGCTTTGAGGGGCAGAAGCAAATCAGCAGTGGTTGCCTTCTGGTCTGACCTTGACATCTCAGGTCGTCTGATTCGTGTCTTTGCCATTCAAAGGCCGTTGTCTGTCTGTCTCTCGCAGGTCTGTCCTGGGGCATCACCCTGTGGTCACTGTACTCGCGTCCTTGTGGAGGGAGGGAGGGAGGGAGGGCGGACGGGCGGGCGGGCGGGCGGGAGGGAGGGAGAGAAGGCGAGAGGGGGGGTTTAGGTTCCAAGACAGGGTTCTAAGGTGTGCCAGCATGTGCGTGTAGAGGCACCTTTGACTCCACGGATGTCCACTGTACTTGGACGGACAAAGCCACACATTGCTTCAGTGCGAACAGAGCTGAAGAGCGTTGATTTCCTGCCAATTGCAGGATGCCATTTTCCTGCACGTCCCAAACACCTTCGCTGCTCAAGTCGGGGTTTCGCACGCCCATCCAGGCCAGGCCATTGCAGCATGCAAGGAAATGTTTGCACACCATTTGCACTTCCACAGGCCCCATGCCGCTTCAAACAAAAAGAGGGGCGTGCAGTGTGTGGAAGACGGGGCGCACACCACGGCCCCCCTCTCGTGCATGCCCCATGCACCTCCGACACACAGCCCACGCCCACTGGGACGCACTGGGACGCATCCAGTGCTCCCGCACAGAATGTTCCTCTCTTCTGTGTACATCGGAGTTTCGTGTCGTCCCCAACGCTCCTCTTGCCCCTCCCTCACACACACCATGTCGCAAGCCTTGTTTTAGTGGCGCGCACACCCTCCCCCAGGGGGGGGGTGCCTGCCTGCCTTTTTGGAAATTCACCCCCCCCCTCCCCCCCCCGTATCACAAAAAAGGCTTGACCATGTCCCGCACGATAAAGGGGCCACCTCTCACACGCCCTTCTCTCTCATACCCCATGCCCCTTGCACACCCTACAAGGGGAGGGAACATTTGGGGCGGGGATAATTTTGTGGGAAAATTTCGTCTTTGCGACATTTGCCCCTGAGGGATCAATGAAAACCACTGAGGGACCAATGAAAGCCACTGAGAGACCAATGAAAAGCACTGAGGGACCAATGAAAACCACTGAGGGACCAATGACAAACACTGAGGGACCAATGAAAACCACTGAGGGACCAATGAAGACCACTGAGGGACCAATGAAAGCCAGCGAAATTTAGGAATGTCGGCAGTGCAGTGAAGATGCCAAATGGCAATGCATTCTGTGAGTCCATAGTTTTTAGGCAAGTGTTTGGAACTGCAGATTCTTTCAGATGTTGTGAACTAAGGGTGCTTTCAGTGGCCATTTGATTTGCAAACCTGTCTGCCTCTGAACGTGAAATACCCCCCGTACAAAATCACCTCGAAGAGGGTTGTTAGATCACGCGCAGGTGCGTACGCCATATACCCCCCTTTTTTGGGGTCATTCGCGTACCATACCCCAAGGTATGGTACCGGATGTCCAACCCCTTGTAAAATCATCATTTTAGGAGAGAAAATGATCCCCCAATGAATTTTTCGTTTTTGACCCCTTTAGCCCCCCGTACCCGGGTACCCCTTTTTGGGGGGGTGGGGGGGGGTGGGGGGGTGTCGGGGGGGGGGGGGGGTCAAAATTCTTTGCGTATTCTGGGTGCTGTGTGTGGATTTGGACCCAGGTCCCGGGCAACTTTTTTCTTGTACATGGACCCCCTAACCCATGGCGGGGGTCCCGGGTCCGAACTCCAGGTACCCCCGGTCGCCCCCCCCTATGGGCCCTTGCTAGTGAGGACTTAGCCGTTTTCACGCTGGATAAGGCTGTTTAGTGACACCTGCAAGATTTCCAAAAATTCGACTTTTTCGGAAACCCTGCTGTCGCCCCTGGGATGGGTTTGGGTGATGATTTAGTGACAATACGGGTACTTGAGCACCCATGGGGACCCACGTAGTGGCTGCCAAGCCCATATAGCCCGAGCCATGGCCCCTCCAAAAGCCCCGAAATTGCCGTTGTGTAGGCTGTTTAGTGACACCTGCAAGATTTCCGAAATCACCTCGCAGAGGTTGTTAGATCAAAGCCAGGCAGGCGTATATATGGGGAAAACGCCACATACCCCCCCATTTTGGCCATTTTGGGCCTATTCGCGTACCCTACCCCAAGGGGTTGAATTGTTAGTTTAACCCCTTGTAAAATTATTATTTTGTCCAATAAACGCATCCCCCAATGAGTTTTTGGTCCGGACCCCCCCAGACCCCCCCCACTTGAAACCCACTTTTTTCAGGTTTTGAGGGAGGGGGGGGGGGGTGGGGGGGTGGGGGGGGGGGGTCAAAAAATGACCCCCCCATTTTTTGGGTCGAAAATCATGAATCTTTTGGTTTTTTTTGATTTTGAGCCGAAAAAGTGTCTCCGGGTCCCGACTCCATAGGGTTTGTATGGGGCGGAGTGGGACGAGCGCTTATGCAGTTTATGCACTTTTTCAGCCATTTTTGCTATGTTGGCGGTTTTGGCGACCTCGGTGACCCCGTGGTATCCACTTTGAGGGTGTGAGTGGGGATGTTGTGACAGTATATGCCTCCTAGTATACGGAAGGACGTTTTTTGCAGTCTCTAGCCTTGCTTAGGGCCGTTCACAAACCCGTGTCAAAAACGCAAAATGGCTCTTTCCACCAATAATGGCTTAGTGAATGGGCTGGTACACAACCTGCTTATGCAGTTTTTTACCCTGGACAGCTCAAAAATCGAAGTTTCCCGAAACTTACTTTTTTGACATCGTGATCACCTAAAATGACCATCCAAGCTATGTAAAGCATGTTTTAGGCCGTATTTACGTGTTTTTCACCCGATTTGGGTATTAGGTCCGGGGGGGGGTCTTCAAGGGATTGGTACACAACCTGCTTATGCACTTTTTCACTATGGGCAGCTCAAAAATCGAAGTTTTCGAAACTTGTTTTTTTGATGTTGTGACCACCCAAAATGACCATCCAAGCTATGCAAAGCATGTTTTAGGCCGTATTTGCGTGTTTTTCACCCTATTTGGGTGTTAGGTCCGGGGGGGGGGGGGTCTCCCAAGGGACGGGTGCACAACCTGCTTATGCAGTTTTTCAACCCGGACAGCTCAAAAATCAAAGTTTTCGAAACTTGTTTTTTTGATATTGTGACCACCTAAAAATGACCATCCAAGCTATGGAAAGCATGTTTTAGGCCGTATTTACGTGTTTTTCACCCTTTTTGGGTGTTAGGTCCGGGGGGGGGGGGGGGGTCTCCCAAGGGATTGGTGCACAACCTGCTTATGCAGTTTTTCACCCCGGACAGCTCAAAAATCGAAGTTTTCGAAATCACCTCGCAGAGGTGTTAGATCAAAGCCAGGCAGGCGTATATATGGGGAAAACGCCACATACCCCCCCATTTGGGCCTATTCGCGTACCCTACCCCAAGGGGTTGAATTGTTTGTTTAAACCCCTATTGTAAAATCATTATTTTGTCCAATAAACGCATCCCCAATGAGTTTTTGGTCCAGACCCCCCCAGACCCCCCCCACTTGAAACCACTTTTTAGGGGGGGGGGTGGGGGGGGGTGGGGGGGGGGGGGGTCAAAAATGTCGTGGGTCGAAAATCATGAATCTTTTGGTTTTTTTCGATTTGAGCCGAAAAAGTGTTTCCGGGTCCCGACTCCATAGGGTTTGTATGGGGGCGGAGTGGGACGAGCGCTCATGCAGTTTATGCACTTTCCAGCCATTTTGCTATGTTGGCGGTTTGGCGACCTCGGTGACCCCGTGGTACCCACTCTGAGGGATGTGAGTGGGGATGTTGTGACAGTATATGCCTACTAGGATACGGAAGGATGTTTTTGCAGTCTCTAGCCTTGCTTAGGGCTGTTCACAACCCGTGCCAAAGACGCGAAATGACTGTTTCCACCAATAATGGCCTAGTGAATGGGGAGGTACACAGCCTGCTTATGCAGTTTTTCACCCTCGGCAGCTCAGAAATGGAAGTTTTCGAAACTTGTGTTTTTGATATTGTGACCACCCAAAATGACCATCCAAGCTATGCAAAGCATGTTTTAGGCCATATTTACGTGTTTTCACCCCATTTGGGTGTTAGGTCCGGGGGGGGGGTCTCCCAAGGGACGGGTGCACAACCTGCTTATGCAGTTTTTCACCCCGGACAGCTCAAAAATGGAAGTTTTCGAAACATATTTTTTTGATATTGTGACCACCCAAAATGACCATCCAAGCTATGGAAAGCATGTTTTAGGCCGTATTTACGGTGTTTTTCACCTTTTTTGGGTGTAGGTCCCGGGGGGGGGGGTCTCCCAAGGGACGGGTGCACAACCTGCTTATGCAGCTTTTCAACCCGGACAGCTCAAAAATGGAAGTTTTCGAAACATATTTTTTGATATTGTGACCACCCAAAATGACCATCCAAGCTATGGAAAGCATGTTTTAGGCCGTATTTACGTGTTTTTCACCCGATTTGGGTATCAGGTCCGGGGGGGGGGGGGTCTCCCAAGGGACGGGTGCACAACCTGCTTATGCAGCTTTTCAACCCGGACAGCTCAAAAATGGAAGTTTTCGAAACATATTTTTTTGATATTGTGACCACCCAAAATGACCATCCAAGGTATGTAAAGCATGTTTTAGGCCGTATTTACGTGTTTTTCACCCGATTTGGGTATCAGGTCCAAGGGGGGGGGGGTCTCCCAAGGGATTGGTACACAACCTGCTTATGCAGTTTGTCACCCTGGGCAGCTCAAAATCGAAGTTTTCGAAACTTGTTTTTTTGATATTGTCACCACTTAAAATGATCATCCAAGGTATGTAAAGCATGTTTTAGCCGGTATTTATGTAGTTTCCACCCTATTTTGGGTGTGTGTTGCTCGCGGTAGATTCTCTGCGAGGTGGACTTGCCGAAGGCAATAGAATTCGCCTTTTCCGAAACCCTTCTGTTGCCCCTGGGATGGGTTTGGGTGATGATTTAGTGACAATACGGGTACTTGAGCACCCAGGGGGACCCACGTTGTGGCCGCTGGGCCGATGTAGCCCGTGCCACGGGCCCCCCAAAAGCTTCAAAATTGCTGTTTGTAGGTGGTTCAATGGCATTTGGTGTGAGCACAAACCGCCTAAGCAGTTTTCAACCCTTTACAAGTCAAAAATGGAAAATCACCTCGCAGAGGTTGTTAGATCAAAGCCAGGCAGGCGTATATATGGGGAAAACGCCACATACCCCCATTTTGGGCTATTCGCGTACCCTACCCCAAGGGTTGAATTGTTAGTTTAACCCCTTGTAAAATCATTATTTTGTCCAATAAACGCATCCCCCAATGAGTTTTTGGTCCGGACCCCCCCAGACCCCCCCTCTTGAAACCCACTTTTTAGGGGGGGGGTGGGGGTGGGGGTGGGGGGGTGGGGGGGTGGGGGGGGGGGGTCAAAAATGTCGAAAAATGACCCCCCCTTTTTTGGGTCGAAAATCATGAATCCTTTGGTTTTTTCGATTTTGAGCCGAAAAAGTGTTGCCGGGGTCCCGACTCCATAGGGTTTGTATGGGGCGGAGTGCGACGAGCGCTTATGCAGTTTATGCACTTTTCAGCCATTTTTGCTATGTCGGCGGTTTTGGCAACCTCGGTGACCCCGTGCTACCACTCCGAGGGGTGTAAGTGGGATGTTGTGACAGTATATGCCTACTAGGATACGGAAGGACGTTTTTTGCAGTTCTCTAGCCTTGCCTAGGGCCGTTCACAACCCGTTCCAAAGACGCGAAATGACTGTTTCCGACAATAATGGCCTAGTGAATGGGCCGGTACACAACCTGCTTATGCAGTTTTTCGGCCCGGACAGCTCAAAAATCAAAGTTTTGGAAACTTGTTTTTTTGATGTTGTGACCACCCAAAATGACCATCCAAGGTATGTAAAGCATGTTTTAGGCCGTATTTACGTGTTTTTCATCCTATTTGGGTATTAGGTCCGGGGGGGGGGGGGGGGGGTCTCCCAAGGGATTGGTACACAACCTGCTTATGCAGTTTTTCACCCGGGGCAGCTCAAAAATGGAAGTTTTCGAAACTTGTTTTTTTGATATTGTCATCACCCAAAATGACCATTCAAGCAATGTAAAGCATGTTTTAGGCTGTATTTACGTGTTTGTAACCTTATTTGGGTATTGGGTGGGGGGGGGGGTCTCTTAGGGGATTGGTACACAACCTGCTTGTGTTTGTTTTTCACCGTGGAGAGCTCAAAAATCGAAGTTTTCGAAACTTGTGTTTTGATACCGTGATCACCTAAAATGACCATCCAAGGTATGTAAAGCATGTTTTAGGCCGTATTTATGTAGTTTCCACCCTATTTTGGGTGTGTGTTTGCTCGGTGTAGATTCTCTGCGAGGTGGACTTGCCGAAGGCAATAGAATTTTGCAAAACATTTTTTTGATATTGTGACCACTTACAATGATGAAATATGCTATGTAAAGCATGTTTTAGCCCCCTTTTATGTGTTTTTCACCCTATTTGGGTGGGGGGGGGGGGGGCTCCCAAGGGGTCTAGGGCGCAACCTGCTATGCAGTTTCCCGCCTCAACAGCTCAAAATGGAAATCACCTCGCAGAGGTTGTTAGATCAAAGCCAGGCAGGCGTATATAGGGAAAACGCCACATACCCCCCCATTTTGGCCATTTTGGGGCTATTCGCGTACCCTACCCCAAGGGGTTGAATTGTTAGTTTAACCCCTTGTAAAATCATTATTTTGTCCAATAAACGCATCCCCCAATGAGTTTTTGGTCCGGACCCCCCCAGACCCCCCCACTTGAAACCCACTTTTTCAGGTTTTGAGGGAGGGGGGGGGGGTGGGGGGGGGGTGGGGGGGGGTGGGGGGGGGGGTCAAAAAATGACCCCCCCTTTTTTGGGTCGAAAATCATGAATCTTTTGGTTTTTTCGATTTTGAGCCGAAAAGTTTTTCCGGCTCCCGACTCTATGGGGTTTGTATGGGGCGGAGTGGGACGAGCGCTTATGCCAGTTTATGCACTTTTCAGCCATTTTTTGCTATGTTCGTCGACCTCGGTGACCCTGTGGTACCTACTCTGAGGGGTGCAAGTGGGGATGTTGTGACAGTATATGCCTACTAGGATACGGAAGGACGTTTTTTGCAGTCTCTAGCCTTGCCTGGGGCGTCCACAACCCGTGCCAAAGACGCGAAATGACTGTTTCCACAATAATGGCTTAGTGAATGGGCCAGTACACAACCTGCTTATGCAGTTTTTCACCCAGGCAGCTCAAAAATCGAACTTTTCGAAACTTGTTTTTTAATATTGTGACCACCAAAATGACATTTCAAGCTATGCAAAGCATGTTTTAGGCCGTATTTACGTGTTTTTCACACCTATTTGGGTGTTAGGTACCGGGGG